>OY744515.1:151526365-151563865 GCA_963556195.1 Sepiola atlantica | reverse complement strand
ATTTTTCATTGACTCACCTTATTGTTTCTCTATCCTCATCTCACAATAGGTCTAATTCTCTAAAAGTTATGTTTTAGTTATAAACCTTCATATATATATATATATATATATATATATATATATATATATATATATATATTTATTTATTTATTTATTTGCATGTTCTGTTAGGGTGGTAAAAATCAAGTATAGTACCAGCTTATACCATTAAATCGTATTATGTATTCATGAATGAGTGAATATGTATGTAAATATATATATATATATATATATATATATATATATATATATATGACATATACATACACGACTTAATTCATAATTATTCATCACTTACTATAAATATAGCATTGAAACAGCCGTAAACAAATGGTCTACACCTGTGTAAACTCTTAGCAATAGTAAGTTCACAAATACCATGTGTGTTAAGCATACGAAACCAGTATCCATTTAGATACGTATATCGTTTATGCTACTCTGCTTGCGTGTACTGATCTATGGCTTAATCACATCTGCCTACAGTATATCTATGACGCCTCACCCTGAATTTTAACATTCTAAGTTTTTTCACTGGATAAGAAAAACAAAAAAAAATTGCCCCTTTATTTGTAGAATGGGATGGGTCATAATGGGTTAGTGGGTCATAATGGGTTAGTGCGTCATAATGGGATAGTGGGGCATGATACGATTTGTTTTATTTTTCTCCCAACTCAAAGTTCTTCCTATGCTATCCTTCCTGGAGTTACCAGTTTTGGAAAGAGTTAGTGGTTCACTTGCTGCTTTTTCATGATAGAGTTGTCTCATGAAAATTTAAGAATAGACCTTATGCTTGGAAAACATCAACACAAATCGGGATTGAAACATTACTGACATAGTTCCAAAAAATCAATTACTTTCGAAGGGGGGTGTACTGAGTCATCTAAGATTTTTATTGGTGGAGGCATTGATTCGGCTTCGTGTTGGCAAAAATAGTCAGTATTCATAGGATATAGAATGCTAGGAAGGATTGTCTATGAGAAAGTACATGTTGCTTGAAAGAGATGTGTGATATTCTATATTTCGCATAGTTATTAATAGAGTTCGGATGTTCTGTATTTTTCAAGCCATTGTCTTATTTTTATTTTTGTAAATAAATACAGTCCTTAAAAGTTATTATTAAGACACCCCTTCTTTAACATGGGATTTGTTAACTATTCTGTACTTGCACCTAACAATTTAATAAACAAAAGATTTTTTTAGAAATGGAATTTAACTTGAAAATCCTCTCTAAAAACATAGGGTTGTTGAACTGCAGAATTACTAATTTATTAAACGATTTTGACTTAGTAATCAGTTTTGTTTTTCGTTTGAGTTATAAAAAAGAAACATCTGTAAAAATTGGTAAACGTTTTCTGTGTGTAGATTGTTTACTAAAACGTGCTCAAAATTAAGTACTTGATTATCCGTTTTTGTAAAATGTGGTTTGCTTATAAGTAACGATTTAATATTGAAAAGATACCGTAAAAGTGTACTTAACTTGAAAAGGTGATCGAAATAATAGCACGGTCCTTAAACTGCAGCAGTACAGAGATTGTTATCGTAATCAATTGTGTATTAATACACCGTTATTCTGTTTGTTTTGATTTTCATAAGATGTTTCTAAAAGTCAGTAAAAGTTATTTTGTATTTAGTGTTATTACAATGAAAAAAATAAGAACGTAATTATTTATAAACCCATTATTAAGATAACGTATGAGTGCTCTTTTAACTATTCTATACATGCACGTAACAATTTAACAAACAAAAGATTCCGTAAAAAATGTTTTAAGTTGAAAATCCTATCGAAATAATCACACGGTTGTTAAACTGCAGTAGTACAAATATATTAATAGATTGTGTATTAGTAAAAAAAGAAACAAACTTTCGTAAGATGGTATTAAACGTGTATCTGTTTGTTTTTAATTTAATACGAAGTTACTAAATGTTATTTTCGATGCTGTGTTAGTATAATTAAGAGAGTAGATAGTTTGTTTTAGTTTTACAAAGTAGTAGTAGTGTTGCATACCACACATGAAAATTAAAGCCACGAAAGTCTATTAAGAGCTTTTTAAAACACGAAAGTAACACGAAAGATTAGAAGCATTTTCAAAGTTTTGTAACACTCCATTTTTTAGGTACTTTTAATATATTTCCTTAAGGGGCACTTTTATGGCACATTTAGGCCTTTAAACTGTCGGTACATTTTCACATTACTTTTTAAAAACTTCTCGTTATTAAAACATTTATCTTTTTAAATTATTTTCTCATTAAACACAGTTTATTAAACACTTTGAACATAAACCACGGTGTTTAGTTCTTTAAGTTTTACAGATTAGGACCCCAAAATGTTATGGCCCAAAACAGTTACCTTACATTTTCTTTCGTCGCCTGGTTGTGATCGCCGTTGGTGCTGTCGGTTTCGTTGTGTCTCTCTGGCGGTGATCGGTGTTAGTGATCTTTAGTCTGTGGACACAAACTTTATGAACAGGCAGAAGACAAACACGGAAATCAATTTTCCTCACAGAGATTCAAGTCTTTTATTTTGCGTTGCGGAAGGGTTTGGTCCATTCGTTTACTCGATTCATTCATTCTTTCTGCTGGGTCTCAAGGAGATCCATCCATTACGACGCACGTCTACATAGTCAATTTTACGCTCTCACTTCCAGAGCTCTTCTCTTTCATTTTAGGGCCACCAGATAGGTCGACCGTCCAGCTTGCTGCCAAACTCGTAACTCATTTCAAAACCTTAGTTTCTAACGAAAGAAGGAGTGACGTCACAATCTTTTGTCCTGTCCTACAGATCATAACCAGAACTGGCGTGACCTTTACTGAACCCAAACCCTTAAAGTTGGCCAGGTCTCACCAGTTGTTATGACTTCTTGGGATTACTCACTCTGACGACAAATCTATTTGTCCCAAAATGGATGTTCCTTCGACCTGCACCGAACTCGAACTAAGTTCACCCCTCTCACAATAAAAACTAGTGGGCCTACACGATTTTAGGCATATGGGGCCCCTCATAATATAATAGTAGTAGTTAAAAGATAATAACATTTTTTCAGTTTTGTTTTTTGTAAGATAAAAACAGTCGCCTAAAAAAGTTATTAGTGTTATATTTTGTTTTATATTTGAGGAAAAAAGATCTTAATAGATGTTTTTTTTAAAAGTCACGATAATGCTAGGTGTCAGTCAATGACGCCATGTTGGATACGATGTTAGTTGTTCGCTATTCTAACACTCTGAAGAATGATCATATGTGTGATGAATAGCCGGACGTTGAGATTAAACCTTTTCGATAACTCGTTATTCTGTGATGACAATCTTGAAAGTAAGGAAGCGCTTATCTTTTCTTTTAAAAATCTAGTGTAGTTTGTATGTATTAGTATGAGTGGAACAATTAAATAATAAACTGGGGCTATAAAATAAGTATACCTATTAAAAATAACACGTTGTAAGTTAGTGGGATGGGAGAAATTTATTGTAAGAGATAGAAACTATGTGCTATCTCCTTTGTGTAACTACGTATTTGAGAGAGACAGTATTCTCGGATGAAATGTAATAATTTGGAAACTGGGATGTAATGTACATATAGTTTCTTGAAACAGGGGTTAGGAAGTGTTGTAAGTAGTGAGTCTAAAAATGTGTAGGGTGTGTTCTCATATGTTCTTATAATATCTGAATTTACTGGGAGAAAAATCAACATTACTTTATTATACAGCATATGAATTATCATATTATTTTACTTTAATATGTATCATATATGTATTATATACTATATCTTAATAATAGAATGATATTCTATGTCCCGTGCAAGTTCAGTCATTATAGGAAAGTAACTGACCACGTCATATGCTTAACTGTTCCGTTAAGCAATTAGTCTATTCTTAATCAGTGTTTCTAGCAAAATATGAATTAGTTGTCAAACCATTTCAATATTTGTTAAATATTATCCGGGAAATCTTACTCTCACAAATACACCTTCAAATCAGAAAGTATCTGTATTTTCCCCACTTAAAATAATCAACTTAAACCGTTACCCAAATAACGGGGTACTTAGTTCATGCACCGCTACATTAACACTGTACTTATGTTGACCTCTTGGGCTATTTGTCGAATTGTAATGCGTTGATCTTCCAAAATGGCAGCCTCAACTGTACGGGTAGATGTTTCATCAATAGCAGAAGAGGGATGACCAGGTCTGGAAGCTGTTTCCATAGACTTCCGACCATGTTTGAATTCACGATGCCAGCGTTTTACAAGGTCATATGATAGGGTATCATCACCATGAGTTTTTTCATTTCATCAAAAGTCTACTTTGCTGTGCATCCTTTCAAATACAGAAACCAGATCACTGCGCGACATTGAACTGGTTCCATTTCACACCTGACTCGGTTCAAACACCTGTAAATCAGAAACCACAATTAGTTCTGAGCCGTTTTTTGCAACATTACCCATATAGAAATAAACTATTACACGTGCAAAATGTCATCTAGATCAGACAACTGGAAGTGAGTCGGGGGCATTACTTATTGAACGCCCCTCGTATTGCATATTCACTTCATAACTGTTGTTGAAATTGCTATTTAATTTCTTAAGCTACTTCATAATCCATAATTATTATGATATCAACTTTAATGTGTAAATAAAGGAAATACATCACATTGGAAAATATAGTCGAAATGATGAAGTCATCAAAACACGTTGAAACACAATTTATAATTATAAAATTATAAACGATGATCGATGCTGAAATCAATTATTAAACAGAATAGAAGATAAAGGAAAACTTTTCTATTAAAATGGATCAAATCAGCCTCATCTTGATTTAGTTGTCGTGCGAACTTTTTATTATTTGCTTTGATTGGTAGAAGTGGAATCTGTCATTCAAAGCCAAAAGCTATGAATCGCTTTTGAAAGATTGATTTATGATAATTTCTAGTGATAAATGTATAATATTTTTCGAATATACCCCTATAAAATTCAATGTTTTCATAACATCGTATCAGGACAAAGGCGTCTTAAATCATGCATTGCCCATTTATTTTTAAAGAAAAAATAAGTTTAATTAGTGTATATAAATATCTCTATATATATCCTGTAAAGAGTATGTATATGTATGTATGCATCCTATGTTTAAATACGAAAGTAAATATTCAAAACACAGTTAAATATTAAGGAAATAAAAGGACAACATTGAAAATAAGTCTCTACTATCTCACAATCTCCCTCTAAATCTCATTTACTTCTAATCTAGAACTAAGGTTTAATAATATCACCACTCTCGGTGATATTTCTTTTTGTTTGTGATAGACGAACTCACGCTTTCTATTATTTTTCATAGAGTAGTGTTATTCAGACCTCACATATGGCATACAAGGAGTATGCATTCCTACTTGCTTGTGGACAAACAGAAACTAATGTGCTATTCATGCCAAACTACATACACAACAAAACGCATTCGTACGTAATGCATTGATCTGGCTCGTCAAAGAGACACTTTTTACAGAGTAGGTAAATTGAAATAAACTATTAAAATAATATACACCATAATTTACATTTAAAAGCAGTTGGTCTATATCCAAAAATATCAAGATCCAAAGATATATAAATCAAACTTGATTCGTCATTAAATGACCTGAACATGTTGATATGCGGTAAAAGAGAACACACAAACTTATTTCGTTTCTCGAGAAGAGTGGGGGCATGAATGATTGATATCGTATAAAATAAAAGCGGGGGCATAATACCCACTGGGAGAGGGTAAAAGTGATAGATAGAAAAGTAATAAGAGCTGGTTCATATGGTGAGTTAATTAAAAATCGTGGTTGTTTAGAATAAGTCAAATATATATATATTATAAATCAAATATAAGTCAATTCGCAAAGCTGAGAAATGTTTTGTCATTGTTTTCTATGAATAAAACATATGTGAATAATCGTTCGGGAAACACACGTTCATTAACTCGGCTTTAAGAAAAGGTGTGAGAGTTAAATGATATATGATATTTATTTTTATTTTCTCTGCTTTCTATTATTGGCATATTCATATGAACAAAAAAAGTTGTAGAAGATATTAATAAACAAAAACTTTTAACATCTAGAAAAATAAACATTTCACGGAAAAAAACGTAAACAAATAAAACCGTTGTTAACATTTTTATGAAAATCGCTCACAACAAGGCGTAAAGTCATATGAGGCAAGACGCTAACAAGAAGGAAATATGAATATCGCTTAGACAGTAGATGCCTATTGACATTAGTCTTGAAATGATCAACGTTATAGTTAGGAAAAAACAGTCATCAGGAGGAATATTCCACAAGTCTGTGGTTGTTAGAAATAAGTTTTATTACAATGAGGTATAAAAATAGTGAATTGATGGAGACCACTAGACCAACGAGTCAAACAAGCTAGAACCAAACGCAGCGGGGAATAGATAACATAAATCTAAATGAGGCATGCTATCATATTATTTATAACAAAGACTGAGACAACATCATGTATGTGAGAGAGAGGATGCGGAGAAAAATAAAGGGTAGGGCCAATTAAATTACAGATACGTTCATGCGCCCTCAAATAGGACAGATATTCAACAGTACAAATTTTTCAACAGTACTTTATATATGGTTTAATTTTAGATTTCTAGATATATAGAACAGCCTCAGGTGTGAGAAAACGTTTGGAGCGATAGAAAGAACCGACTTTACGAGAAGCAGAAACACATTGATCTAATTTATGAGCTCCAAGAAAAAGTTGATGAGAATGAAAGACCAAGAAGATATCAAGAGCAGAGCCATCTATGAGAATCTGAGGAAGAATAGGGACACGCTTACGATTGAAAGACGCTAGCTGAGTCTTAACTAGAGTATATGAAACAAGCCATTGTGTACCCCAATTTATAAATGAACCCAGGGTAACTTCTAAATCAGCTGCATATTTCGACTGATCCGAGAGAAATGGGCGATAAGCAACACCAATAGATAGAGTAGTATATGAAATAAATCATGTTAAACAGTACGACAAATATATAGAAAAAGTGAATTTTATAAAAGTAATATCAAGAAAAGAAAGAAATATGAAAATTCAATGTCAAATAATACTAAATGGATGGATGTTTAACTCGTTTGTGTGACATAAATTAAAGAACTCAACTGTTTGAAACAGGAAGAATACATGAAACAATTCAGCTAATTTAACCTGATTTGATTTGGAAAGAAATTCGCAAAAAATTAAAACAAATTGACGAATGCAATGATATACATAGTGATTATATGTATTGTTGTGGTCAATAAACTCAAACTCATTAGAAAAATAGTCCCAACTCCCCCAGACTTCAAACTTGGTGAGTCATGTCTACAAATGTAGGGCTGTATATATTTGTGTATATATGTACCCATTTTTACTAAATGAAAAATACATTGAATTTTTTAAGATGAATACATCTGAAATAGATTTAATAAAAGACAACAATCCAAAATTAGATTTGTATGTGCTTTCCCATTTTGTTTCCTGTCGGGAAAAATTGAATGTTTCAAGATAGAAAATGTGGAAATGGCAGACCTCATATGTTTGTTCGAAATAGACTGAAGCATTATGCCCCTAGATTTAGAAGAAACTTCCAATATATCTTTCGCAACGTTGACAAGGCAGACAAACGATGTTTGGATGCTAGAATTTTTTACATGATGATATCAATGAAAACAGGAATCATGACTTTGGAAAAATTTAACTGAACATTAAAAAACAATGACACAGATCTGGAAGGCGACCTTTCAATGATGATGGCAAATGTCAGGGGTTTCAAAGAGTTTTGGAATAGAAAGGCATTTGTATCTTTATGCTATGGATTAAAAATGTGGCCCCGCGACTCTGTTTATGAAATTATATTGTGCTGAATATTTCTGCTCTGATTTGTGAGAATATTTGGTAAACTAAAATAGTGACATTGTAAATGTCAAAACAGTTAACACTAGTACGCTTTGTTTAAATGATCGGGTTACCTTTTGTGAATTTTTTTACTATAGGCTGAATTATTTTATGATTGAAGTTATTTTAGCAAAAAATAATCCAATTTTTAGTAAACTTTCACATTATTTCTAAACGATTGAGTATCAACAAAGAGGTGCCACACACACCCATATGACATTATTTTGTGATCAGGCATCCATTTATGAGAATGACCCCCTCAAAGCAATTCATTGAGAAAAATACCACATGCAGAAGGCCTTGTTCTGTATCTTGTTTAACATTGGTGTCTAGATTTCAAATGCATTCTTGCAGCAAAACTTGTAATGTTTTTGGCAAAGGAAAAAAATGTTGCAAAAAATGTCAGATTAAATTTCCAAGATCTAATTACTCTGGATGATAGTGTAAAATCAAAACAAATTGTAAAGGTGTCAAAAAGCTTTACCAACTTCAAAGAAAATCAACTGAAAAATATATCAATGATTACAATCTTTTACTTCTTTTGATTTGGCAAGCTAATGTTGATGTCTAATACGTCGGAAATACGTTGGATAGAATAGCATGATTGTGACCAGATATGTAACATGTTACTAAAACAAAGCTTACAAAATCAAACTAAAGGTGTTTGAGAAAATGTGGATGGAACTAGATCAAAATATGGAAGATACAAATCAGCTGGTCATTGGAAAAAGTAATAATGGAGCATATGATTGTGCTGATAAGTTGTATGGATTCTATTTAGTTTGTTCATTTGATCAGGTTATGTAGATTGGTGCGCATATTTTTAGCAAATTAAGCCATGGGATCAGATAAAACAAGAATTTTAAGAAATGCCACAAGATTCCACAATTTTATGAAAATGTATTAGCAAATTATTATTCTAACAGACTATTGTTCCCAGAAGAAACTTCATTATATGAAGTTGCTAGTAATTATCAAAATGTGTCATATCAACCTAAGAAGCAAGAAGAAGCAAAAATAAAAGTTATTAAAAACAAAATAGGCTATTTAAAGAAGTCAAACAAGACGTTGTCAAGACTCTAAATGTGCCTATGAACAAAGACAACAAAGAAGGCTATTACCACACTATACTCATGCTTTTTAAGCCTTCGATAAATGATGGAAATGTATTCATTGATTGAGTTTTGTTCTTATGAAGAAACATTACAAAATTGTTTTTCAGAATTGCCAGCACTGGCTGAATATGAACATATTAAAAAACGAATTGATGATTCTGTTGAATTGGGCAAAAAAATAGAAATTGTAGTCAAGAAAAAGTAATTCATGGAATCAAATGATGAACATGAATAAGTTGATTGTTTTATTGAAAATCAAATAGAAAGAAATGTTACTGATGAATTAGTGGATGAAAAAGAAGCTGAAATCTATGAAGATGATGAACCAATTTACAATAAAGATATTTCAAAAATCAGAAAACAAGAACTGTATCGGAAAAGAGTCTACCCAAATGCAGATGCAATGAATGCTCACAGATTCTCGAATTTGTTTTCTGGCGTGGGTGGAACTGGAAAAAGTTTTTTTTCATTGACACATTGTCTAACAAAATAACCCTTATAATTGATCCATCTTATTGTTTTCCTGTCATTATATGTGGAATAACAAACGAATGATTTTCAAATAAAAGAAAGGACTCTACGTAGAAGTCTAATGATTGACGTTCAGCATTAAAAGTTCCCAAGTTACAAGGAATTGTAGAAAAGAAACTTCGAAATTCTCGCCATATGTATTAAGAAGCCAGACTGTTCATAATTGATGAAATTAGCATGGTTAGTCATATGATGCTTGCATTCATTCACAAAAGGTTTGATAAAAATGTTCGAGATCCCCCAAAAAGTGCACATATTTTCTGAAAATTGAATGTTCTATAGTTTGGCGATTTAATGCAATTGCCACCTGTCAATGACAAAACAGTTCTTTTAGAATATCAGCATATGATGCCAAAAAACAGAAATTAGTATTAGTGGAACATCCCTGTGGAAATACTTTGGTATGATTAATTTACCATTTTGTCTTAACAAATAAGAGACAAAACAACTACAAATATATTTTGGGAGGAATTAGGATTTGTTCACCATCATACTCTGATATTAAGATTCTTTTAAAAGCATGTCTATTTCCTGATAGAAAAGCAATTGTTGAAAAAGTTGCTGAAGGATTGCTTGAAATGTATGCTACACCTAATTATGATTATTTTTCCATTTTGCCTTTGATGAGTTGAAAAAGCAAATGATAAAAAATGATAAATAAATGCAGTGGAAATTAGTGTAAAAAATTCTAGTATGAAAAAAAAATTCTGGTAGGAGACAAGTCAATAGAAAAAAAAAGAAAAATGTTAAAATTGGCAAAAGCAAAAACACTTATGACACTGCTGGACTTGAAACATTGCTAAAAGTGTGAATAAGAGCTAGAGTGATGCTGACAAGGATTATGCAATGGTGTTATTAGAACAGTTGTTGAAGTGATTGAAAATTGAAAACAATATTGACAAAAGGTTTGTTTCTTTATACCAATAAAGACAAACACAATTTCCATTGTCATTAGCTTTCTCTATTCAGAAATCACAAGGATTTAGGTAGATAGAATAATTGCTGATTTAGGCAACCAGATATTTTCTATTGGTCAAGCTTATATGGCTCTTTTAAGAGACCGAACACTGTGCAATGTGTATATGGTTGATAAATCTACATGTGAAGAGCAGATGTACCTCTTTTGCCACCTTGCAGGAAAAGTCTGATTATATGGAAAATGCCTCTGGCATGCCTCCACAAAATAAAAAAACTTAATTTAAGAGAACATACAAACAAAGAGACCAACAGAAATTAGATTAGCCAAACTGTAGATCTGGGGCATTCTTTTGATTAATAATAGGAATGCATGTTTTGCAAATTCAGTTGTGAAATCGCTGATTTAGTTGCGTGAATTGCTTCAGTATTTGCATAATTTTAACAAGATGACTGATGTACATCAAGAATTGAGTAATATTATGTTCAATAATCATTATAATGTGTCTACCTTGAGGAGAAGTGTTGATGGTGGAAATCAGTAAGGTGGTCATTAATTTTGTAAAGAAGTCTCCCTTTATTTAGACTATGTATTCAGAGAAAAACTTCAATTCATTACAACTGGTCATACTAAATGCATTAGATTGAATCAGACAAATTGTCATGTATTAATAACAATGTTTGCAATTGTAATGTAACACTTGAATGTGGTATCAAATCTGAACTTCCATTTGGAATAAAAAGATGTGATATTAAATCATATTACTTTCAACAACAACTACTTTTATTGAATACTGTGATAACGTGATACATGTTCAGAAGATATAGAGCATCTGTAAGAATTGAATTCAAAAATGATTTCGATATCTAGTCCTCTAAATGAATAGATTCTTTAGTAATCATGAAGGAGAACAATAAATTAATTGTGATATTATGAACTGCAGTTTTAAAAAGCCGCAATTATATGGAACTAATGTTATTTTTAAAAGCTGCCATTCTTTATGAGAGAGCATCACCTATGTCTAGTACAAAATTGGCACTGAGGGTATTAATGAAATTAGTGAAAACATTATCCAGAAAAAACAGTAAATGTTCTGCACAATTACCTACTGTGGTTGTATTATTTCTTGAAAAAATATAAACTTGAAATTGAAAATATATTTTGAAATTTATTCTGAAAATAATATTTATACTAAAGTCAATAATAATATAATTAGACTGAATTAAAAATATTAGAATGTATTCTGAAATTTTAAGAATTTTGTGATTTAAAATTTAATATTATTTTGTTAATAATTATTTTGAACTTAATAGAAACTGTGAAAATTCCATTTTCTTTTGAAATGAATGATTGATTTTTAAATATTTAACTTATTATTTGGAAACTTATTTTCAATTTTTTCAATATAATTTACAATTGTTTTAACTTTCTTGAAACTTAGAAATTGAAATTATTCTCAACATTCTGAAACGTTTTTGGACGTATTCTCGCGTTATTCTAAAAATCAAAGTTTTTCTGGGATTTTTAATATTTTAATTTGAAATATTCAACATAATTTTATCTTTATTCTGGGAAATACAATTCTAAAATAGTATTTATTGTGAAGACAATACTAAATAAATCATAATATTTGAATTTATTCTGAAATAATATAAATTAAAATGAATTGATTTGAAACTTAGAAATTTAAATTTATTCTTATTATTCTGAATCTCATTTACGCTTCATTCTTAAAATAAAAGATGTCTTAAACTTATTACTATTGGAATATGATATATTAAACAAACGTTTGTCTTATTTTACTTTATTCGGAAAATTACAATTATGAAAATAGAATTCATACTGAAGTCAATCATAATTGAATTATATTTTAATTCATTCTTAAATTATTTTAAAGTATTTGAAACAGAAATTAAAATTGATTGTTATATTCTGAAACATATTTGAAAAGCAGTTTTTCTAAATTTATTAATAGTTTTATTTTTAATATTAAACATATTATTATCTTATTTAACTTTAATCTAAAGATTACAATTCTTAAATTTTCAAGATTTTGAAAATAATTTAATTTGAATTCGAATATTGAATTAGTATTTTAAAAAAGAAAAAACCGTAAATTATAAAATATAACTAAGTAGTAAAATTATATTTTATTATTTGAATATAATTTAAATATATGATCTTTAAACAGTAGAAATATTATTTCCGATAATTCTTCACTTATTAATAATTGAATATCTTCTAATTGAAAAGAATGCATTTTATTTAAAAGAAGAATAAACGTACCACAAAAAGAAGAATTAAATAATTCTAAAAAATTGAGGGATTTTAGAGAATTAAAAGGGGATTATATATTCTCAGCAACCCCATTATTTATTTAGCTTGTTAACTTATTTTTAATTACTTCACTTATTTAAGTTAAACTCTAAATTAATTAATAAAATGTTGTCATTTGTGACTTTGTCTCTGTGGGCAGTAGTAAATCAGGTAGTAGTGTTGTCTAGAATAAGGCTGATGTCTTTTTGATAATATTCTAAAAATATTTTGTTTATAAAGTATGCAAGTAAAGTTTTTTTTTATATATTATTTCAAAATAACTTCATTTTTAAACTTAATCTCGACAGTTATTACTAAAGTATAGTCAATTGTGGTTTTGTCTCCATAGTACTGCTTTACAGAAAACGAAATGTTGCAGTTAATCATATTCCAATTATGTACTTTTTTAATATAAACCTGGAAAAGTACAGGGAGTGTGGAATTAATTAGATAAAATAATGTTAGAAACGAAATGTTCCACATAAAGCTTGGATTAATTAAAGAGGAATTTTCCATTAGAAGTTAAAGTTAAAAAATTAAACTAATATGTCAGTAACACATATGGGATAAGCTGATAAAATATTTTTCTTGTTTCTGAACTGTGAAGGAGAACAGTCATGTTTAGGACAGCTGTTCCTTCGCTGGAATTGAGATTTGAAGAATAAAATGTAAAGTAAAAGATTATTCTCTTTAAAACAATAATGAATTAAAATAAAATTGAATTTGCTTAAAGCATCATTCAAAATGTGAACCATCCATGAGATATGGATCTTTACCACATTACCACGAGTTCAGTGTATTCTGTGGCTGACTGATTTCAGTTATGGAAGGTCAAGAACTTTAGATGTGTTGTAGTATATGCAAAGCAAAAATTAAACCAAATTTTGACATAATTGAATTACATTCTTCATAAAGGTTAACTCTCTCTAATTGTCAGCACCATTTTGTTCCAACTTCTATTCTGTAACTTTTCCTTATTATAGTAATGTTTTGCATTTCTTTCAAGTGACAAATAGATTTTTTTAATTCAAAATTTTCTAATAAAATTTCCAACTTTATTTCAATTTTTTAATTAATTTAGTTATCACGTAATAAAAGTTTAGTGATCAAGTCACTAAACTTTTGAGTGACTAAATCAAATAACAAATCAGTTAGCCTAACTTGTAATTTGCTTAAGTAATTACGTTTTCTGTTTACTTGAGGTGACTATTCAGACGAACTCTACTGTATGACTGGTGATACCAGATCAGGCTGCCCTGTGGCTCCCTGAGACGAATTTCACCTACATTGACGTTTTTTTTGTTTTTTGTTTTTTGTTTGTAAAACTTAATTATGTTCTACAAAACCAAAAACAACAGCCCCTCTCCCTTTCTCCCTCCCCTTTTTTATTTTTATTTTTCCTACCCTACTCCCGGTCCTGGATATGACCTTAAACTACATCCGATGGTGAGATCCGGCTTACGGACTTTGGGGAATGTGGAGCCTCCTCTTAATTACCATTGCTCCCAGGTCCACCCTGACCCGAAGTGGTAGTACCTGTAAGGGTCCCAACTATGGGTTAAATAGAAACAGATATTAAAAGGGGAAAGAAACAAAAAAGAGAAGAAAACAAGACCAGATTCGGCATTAAATAACCCAAAAAGTGTTGATATGCCGTAAAACAAAACTACCAAACCAAAAACCCTGATTAAACATTTGAAGATATAAAGAACTTGAAGCATAAAAACTTTCACTATAATGACCAGATTCGGCATTAAATAACCCAAAAAGGGTTGATATGCCGTAAAACAAAACTACCAAACCAAAAACCATGATTAAACATTTGAAGATATAAAGAACTTGAAGCATAAAAACTTTCACTATAATGACCAGATTCGGCATTAAATAACCCAAAAAGGGTTGATATGCCGTAAAACAAAACTACCAAACCAAAAACCATGATTAAACATTTGAAGATATAAAGAACTTGAAGCATAAAAACTTTCACTATAATGACCAGATTCGGCATTAAATAACCCAAAAAGGGTTGATATGCCGTAAAACAAAACTACCAAACCAAAAACCATGATTAAACATTTGAAGATATAAAGAACTTGAAGCATAAAAACTTTCACTATAATGACCAGATTCGGCATTAAATAACCCAAAAAGGGTTGATATGCCGTAAAACAAAACTACCAAACCATACCAAACCTCTACTGTATGAATAAAGATACAAATATTTTGGGTGTCTTGTGGAAGCTAAAATACCAATATCGAAGAAAGAGCAAAGAAAAACCATTGCATATGTCTGCCATTTAAGCAACTTGCTGATTAAGTGTGATTTTGATTATTGTGCACTAATTTCCTAAATCGCAATTCCACTTTCAATATTTTAATAGTTAATACCACTCGTCCTCTACTTTTCCAGAATATTAATTTTTATTAAGAATATTAATACACATGCGTCCGCATTGTTCAATCTAGTACATATATATATATATATATATATATATATATATATATATATATATATATATATATATATATATATATATATATATAAATAAATAGTAATGATGTATTACCTACATACATCGATTTTTTATGCTTACGCAATCTTCAGTGCAGGAAGCAAACTCCGATCACAAATCCCCACTGATTCGCAATCAAGAGCATTTCCCTTGTAAATACCAAGTCGGCGGGTATTTTACAACAAGCAGCGAATAGTGATCTACAACAACAAATTGTGTTGGATCTCACAATTAGAAAGATATATATATATATATATATATATATATATATATATATAGAGAGAGAGAGAGAGAGTTAGATAGATAGATAGATTGATAGATAGATAGATAGATAGATAGATAGATAGATAGATAGATAGATAGATAGATAGATAGATATTGAACACAAGAACTCTGTATTGTATTTCTACAAAGCCACCATCCGCCCATGCATGGAGTATTGTTGTCACATCTGGGCTGATGCATCATGTACTAGTCTCTCTCTCTCCTTGACAATGTCCAAAAAAGAATTGGCAACCTAATAGGTCCATCACTGTCAACCAAGCTTCAGCATCTGTCCCATCGCCGCAATGTAGCATCCTTGTGCTTGTTTTACAAATACTTCAATGGATTATGCTCCGATGAACTGGCTACTCTGGTGCCCCCTCGACGTATATATATGTATATATATATATATATATATATATATATATATATATGGATGGATGGATAGATAGATAGATAGATAGATAGATATTGAACACAAGAACTATGTTAAAGTTATCGACTTTATTTCAATATACTAATAATTAAGTGTATGCCAAGATCGAATATATTTTAGTAGTTTCAGATACGAATATCTGTATTAACAAAAAATAATTTTGACGTAAAATAGGTTACAATTAAAACATTTATTGGTATACTTAAATATCAAGAATTCAAAAATAAATATAAAGAGTTATTTATTAAAACGAAACCTTTGTTGGCATCATTTATTTTATATGTACTAGAAGAATAGCAATACTCAGTTAGGTTAACCCGAACAGAACAGCTTGCATCAAATGGTGTCACCTTACGAATATAAGAATTAACATATAATTACGCGAAACCTTATGTCTAGAATCCTAGTATCTAATTTTGATCGAAATCTATTACATAATGTTCATTCAAGAAATTTTACGCTTAAGCGTGTGAGGTGTGAAAAAGAAATTTAAAGTGAGGGAATCTTGGTTAATTGGTATCTAATTTTAAACGAGCTAGTGATTCTGTGTTATACTTCTTAAAACGCTTTAAAATACTTCATACAAACTGAAATTTGGTGAAAATGTGTACTTAATGTCTAATACCTATTGTCAGTATTGCCCCAAAATCGGAAATATGTCAATTTACAAAAAAAAAAGTTCCAACCCTTATTAATTCCTTGTACATCAAACTGAATTAGACTAAATATAGCCCGCATTACGACTCCTTACGCCTTGCAACTCTGTTCTCAAATTCATACTTATCTGTCAATTAGTTTATTAGTGTATTGTATACATACGAATATATAAACATATACATATGTCTTTCTTTATATTTATATAGATTAGCCCAGCCGAGAATAAAGAATCAGATGAAAATCCTAATACATCTCTCCAACGAGAAAAAAACGTAAACAGCTTTAATAAACTCCATTTATGTATATCTTACTTATTATTAAACATTCTACCCTATGGGTAGTTTTTCAGTATTCTTACCAGTTGTTCTAACTCATAAGTGTTCATCGATTTTATAACTATAGATTATCATCTGTTCCATCGATTCGCACTAAAAATCGGTCTTTAAACACCAATCTTAACAGTTCAGTCAGTCGTGGCTAAGATTATCAGACAATGATCGACTCAAACTAAATTGGATGTTTGCTTGGCAGATGTAAATGCTAACTCATCAAACTCAAAACTATTCGCATTGCTTTCCCACCTCTTTAAACTCGTTCATGTTTTTTTTATTTATCTGACTTTGTACGATTTCCCAGTTCTTACTACTTTAGTTTCTGTTGATGTTATTTTTCTTCATTTTTTATTGTGTCTATTTTATATGTCTATTTCTGATTACGTGGGAGACGTTTCGCTGCAGAGAAATATTATCGTTAGGCTAAAAGGTCCGTTCATAATCTGAATTCTTGTGTGATAAACAAACATAAATTTGTATAAATCAGCATAGCACGACTTGCCCATTTTCACTACTTACAGGATGAACTACTCGATGATCGCCAACATCCAATATGAAAGTAGTGTTATGCAACATCCAATATGAAAGTAGTGTTATGCAACATCCAATATGAAAGTAGTGCTATGCAACATCCAATATGAAAGAAGTGCTATGCAACATCCAATATGAAAGTAGTGCTATGAAACATCCAATATGAAAGTAGTGTTATGCAACATCCAATATGAAAGTAGTGTTATGCAACATCCAATATGAAAGAAGTGCTATGCAACATCCAATATGAAAGTAGTGCTATGAAACATCCAATATGAAAGTAGTGTTATGCAACATCAAATATGAAAGTAGTGTTATGCAACATCCAATATGAAAGTAGTGCTATGCAACATCCAACATGAAAGTAGTGCTATGCAACATCCAATATGAAAGTAGTGCTATGCAACATCCAATATGAAAGTAGTGCTATGCAACATCCAATATGAAAGTAGTGTTTTGCAACCTCCATGATTAGAACTTGCAAGACACAGGTCCTCAGTCCTCGTCGTTATCCATTTCGTTACAACCACCTGGCTTTGTAAGATTAATATACACGGTTACTAAAATGCAGATCGACGTTTAATCAGAATATAAACATATCTGAAAATGTAAAAGTGCATAGTTTTATTCCAGAAGTAAATAATAAATAATAGATTTTACCAAATATATTTCGCTGAGCAGTATTTTCAGGTGTGCAAACAGCCAATAGTTGTCTGGGACCAGATCTGGAGAATAGGGTTGTTTCGCAAGCCATTCGAGGTGTAATTCTTGTTGCGTGGCTAACGTTACTATAAAGTGGTCTTATGACACGGGGAATGATATGTTAAATAGCACATCTTTCTACCTTTAAAGCACCAATAATACGCTCCCTCTCCCTCTCCTCTCTCTTTATATATATATATATATATATATATATATATATATATATATATTTATTTATAAAAGACAGAAATCTAATGTAACATCAGTACCGTCGGTTTCAAGCGGGAGGTTGATCTCGATTGATCCTAAATATGTTTATCAGCTGACGATAATCGGGATCAACCTCCCGCTGTGAAAGCGACGGTACTGATGTAACATTGAATTTCTGTATTTTATAAATAAATATTTACGCTCTTAATCCTTCGAAATCTCGGATTTCTTAATTAATCGAGCACTCTGGTGGATTTTTCCTGCCCTACCACACAGTACTTATATATATATATATATATATATATATATATATATATATATATATATATATATATATATATATATATTCTTTGTGGTAGAAAATTAATTATTGCTATCTACTGACCATATGTATTTGTTAACATGATGTATATATAATATGCATATATATATATATATATATATATATATATATATATATAGAATATATATATAGTAAGAGAGAGAGAGAGAGAGAAATAGGATATTGATTGTTCTGCCTTTTTAAATGTAATCGCCAAACTAAATACTTTGTGCATCCCCGAAAGACGAAGGTTAAAACTTTGCCTGTTGCTCTTTGCGTCTTTGGTCGATTTGAACGGCTTTCATCGACTGCGGTCTAATTTTGTATTAGTCTTCTCTTCTATCTCACGAAACTTCAATTTACGCTCGACCTTTACATTTTTGTGAATGTGTTGATGTTCTTCGAGACAACTGACGAATTTCATCGACTTGCCACATGTTGTCTTTACGACAGCGTTTAAAATAAGAATTCCGCCTTTTAACCGTTTTTTGTAACGATGCAGACTCTGAATAACCATTATATAGCCATAGTTGAATATGCCGTTTCTTATTAGAAAGTCATTCTGTATAAACAAATCTAGATATTCCCATTTTTTTAACATTCTTAAGAGTAGCTTTACTTTTAGGAAAGGTAAATCCCTATTGTGAAGAGTATACAGCTCAATATCCAGGATAGAGCAGGTAGAAATGAAGAAGAATGGAAAGGAATTAGAGAAAGCAAAAGCCAAATCAAAATTCAATTCAAAAGTTCAAAGCAAGGTATATTCCGCAAAAAGGCAATTTATTCAAGTTAAATTTTCCTGTAATTTGTAAACTAACACTCGAATGAAGCTAAAATTTTAACACGTTTAATTTTAAATTTAGTACGTATCTACATGCATATTACATCTTTTTTAATGGCGCTATCTATATATCATGCTCGCGAGATATTGAGGGGTGTCTTATACTACCACGGTTGCTCTATTGCTATTTAGTGAATGAAATCATGCAGTAGTTTCTAGTAAGACCTCTCGATGCTATATTATTGCGAACTGGTCCGATTTATTTTCTTTAAGTGTTTACAAAGATAATCTGTTTACTCAGTTTCTCTCTTTTCTGATGCAAAAGCGTCTTCCGACCTCTTCCACATTACCAAATTAAACACTGAAAAGTTCAAAAACTAAATACAAACACAAACCTAATAATTCAACTCTAATGCCAGGTGTTCTTTTCTAACATTAAGTGTCTTGATTACAACTATTTTGAGGTTGAAATCCATTTACATGAGATCAAACCTGACTTAATCTTTCTGTACAAAACTGGCATTGGCCTTTCAAGTTCAATCAATGACTTACAAATTACAACTTATTTTGACATGACATCTAAGCGGGACCCTCAACATCCCCAGGATTATTGATTTATTGCTTACCTTAGTGATGTCCTTCCTGGTAGCAGGAACATCTCGACCCCGAATTGATATTCTTGTATTTCGTGTAGACCTCGTACAAATCACTTCATTAATTTGTGCTCTTTACCGTTTCCACAACTAACGAGCTACTATCTTCGAAAACATATCTTAGAAAATGGACTAGATCCTGTCAGTTCATCATTTAACCAACATCTGTCGAATGTTTGATGAACTTTTCCCTCGCCTATGAGCCGACCCATTATCGACAAACTCATTCACATAACTTATCCTACAAGACAGTTCGCAGCTTTCTTTATATTTTCTTGTAGATTAGCGTTGAGCAGTGCTCATCTAATATTCTACTCACTGCGGGATCTTCCGATTATTAAGGACTCGCTATTATGATTAAATGTAACCTCAGGGGGACGTCTGTTGAAGGGGGTCTTTTCTTAGTGAGTTAACCCCAAACAATGTAAGTTACCACTGTAGACGTAATGGGCTACTAAGAATTGGCGGGAAATTTTAAGGGGTCATCCTCAATTGTGAGCGTTGAAGCTAGATGTGTGTTGAGATTAGTTTTAAATTTCTGCATGTCGGTACAGTCGGGAAAACAGGCAGCAGGGAGGGAGTTCTTAAGGCCGGCAGCTCGAGGAATAAAGTTATTGGAGTAGAAGGCTCTCCGGCATCTGGGGACCTCCACAGTCAAAGGATGAGATTTAGCTGATTGTCGGGTTGGTCGAGGGGGGGGGGCACTAGAGCAGCAAGTTTATCGGCGCACATTCCATTGAAGTACTTTTAAAACATGCACATGGATGCAACATTGCGGCGATGAGACAAAGGCTATTGCTTAGTTGGTAGTGAGGGACCAATCAGATTATATACTTTTTTTTTGGACCTCGTGTAATAGGGAGAGACTAGTGAATAGTGCACCAGTCAAAATGTTACAACACTACTCCATGCATGGGTGGATGGTGGCTTTATAGAGATATAAGGTACTGTCAGGTGTGGGAAGTTTTCTAGAATAGTATAGAGTGCCCACCTTCTTTTAAGCAACCTTGACAGTGTCTTCTATGTAAGTGTTCTAATTTATGTTACCTGCGAATGTAAGGTCGAGAAGTTTAAACGTTTGTCCCTCAGGTAGGGTGGTATTTGCAATGGAAATTGGTGGTTGAAGAGGTATCCTGTAGTTGTTGGAGAAAAGAAGCTTTGTCTTAGAAACATTAAATGTAACCCTCCATTTATGATCGCATTCCACTACAGAGTGGTTCAGCCTTTGCCTCGGATATGTGCGCGTTCGTTTTACCTACAGGACAAGAGTATACCCATCTCAGACACAATGTCTTGTTTAGTGTATGGTATATGCGTTCGAAGATGACGGTTATGATATCCGCAGTAGACCTTGCTAGTCTAAATACATACTGATGGTAAGAAAAAAGTGTTATATTTACAAAGTGTCTGACTATTGCTAGGTTGATTAAGGAGTATAAGATTTTAGCGAAGAGCGGGAGTAGGCTGATGGGCCGATAATTCTGTTCTATCTCTAGAATTCTTCAAGACTGGTACCACAGGGGTAATTTTCCAGCTATCAGCAACGGATTTGTTATAGAGTTTGGAAGGGGCAGGGGCTAGTTCATCAGAGCATTCATTTAAGACAATTACTGGCATCAGGTCAAGCGCAAATACTTTGGAGGTGTCAAGGCTTTTTTTATCATGTCCATAACATGACATTGGGTTATTACCAGGTAATCAAGTGTGACTTCCGTCCGAAGTAGGAAATTAGGAGTTTTTTGCGAAATCACAAGTGGAGTTTAGTTCAGCTTTGTCAGTTGCGGTGCAAACGACATCATTGTGCATGGATTGCGGGGAATTGTTGATTGCTTCTTGTTTACCACACTATTGTAGATTTTCCAGAAATCACGAGAACCTTGTTTCTGCGACTGAATGCGTTTCCTGTATACATTCTCTTTTCTTCAGCTATGACACTCTTACATTTATTTCCTGACTCTACAAATTTCTGTCTATTCGTAGTATGGTGGTCGTATTATTGGAATGCTAGCTGCATCTGATCAATAGCAGCTGAACATTTCGAAGTGAACCATTGTGGGCAGTGGGGCTTGCTGTAAAGTTTTCTTATGAAAACATGTACATCAATGCCTGCCTAGACTCATTCAGTTGCCTCGTTTGCGCATTGATCAGCAGGGGGAGAAAAAACCTACTCCATTGAGCGTTTCTGATGTTGTCTGATCGAAGCAAAGTCAGCCCGCTTGAAGTATCTCTTCGTTTTTAGCAACGCTTTTTTTCAGCTTCGATAGCGGAGTGTTCTGATAATCAAAGCCGATTACAGTAGCTAGATCTTGCATCTTAGAAAAGACTTCATACACGATCTTCAGGTAGAATCTGTCGTGATTCGCCTACGATTGGTATTGAACGTTTTATATGCTCTGTAATTTCCCCAAAAGACACGAATATCAAGCCATGGTTAACTCCGGATTGTTCAAATTTCATAACTTATAGTACTCATTATTTTTAAGTTAATTAACAGAATTGCCGGCTTCCAATCTGAATGTAACCGCTGCAAAGTGGTTATTTAAAATTAAAAAAAAAAAACATATGTTCAATCTTTTAAATTTATAATCCAAAGTTGTTTACAGAGGGAGGGAAGATATGGTTCGGATCTAAGCGCACAGCAGGCCAGTTATTAGTACCCGGCCAAAATATTATTGGACCGGATAGCGAGTGGATGGTAGTCGCAGATCTTCCTAGTTGGCGCAATAATTACCCCAAAGTTGTTAGTGAAAAGGGACAGCGTCCAGACATTGTTCTATCGTCAAGAACAAGCAAAATACTCATCTTGGTTGAACTGACAGTACCTTATGAGAGCCGGATAGAAATACAACACCAATATCAGATAGAGAATTACGAAGATCTAAAGAGAGAGTTTACCCGTAAAAATTCGAGCACGGGCTCTCTGTATCAACTCCTAAGTCAGCTTGGAATTAAAGGCCGGAGAAAGGGTGCGGCCAGCAAACGCCTCATCGAGATAACCGAACAATGTGCAATGTGGCTCTGGGCGAAAAGGAATATCACATAGGGATATAATAGAAAGTGTCCACTCTATGTGAGGAATTTTTAAAAACATTATTTATGAATTATCTCTCTTGAACCATGTGGATAATTTAATGTTCCGAATATTATTTTATTAAGTATTTATTTATATTTATTTTATTTATTTATTCAGCTATTTACTTTATCTGATTTATTTTAATTTTTTTACTTTGATATAAGAGAACGTTTTCAAACAAGGATGTAAGACGCGCAACCGTTAAAAACCAAAACAAAAACAGACGAGACGCTGAATTATCAAACGACACGTGAGACGCTAAGCCGTTGAAAAGTCAGTTTTCATTTCAAACAATCGTCAATTATTTTTTTGTCAACATATTTACATTTCTTCCCAATCGATACGGCAATTGACACAGAAATAGGTATTTAAATTCATATAATACATTAAATGGAATGTAGCAGTAACAACTTGTAATATTGATTATCTTCAGAGTCTTTTCTATTGGCTAATATACGACGTTTTTAACATAACTATCTATATGGAAATCTGTAATGAAATATGAAATGCAGTTTTTAAACGAAATTAATACAACTGATTGAAAAGGGAGTCATCGGACCTCAGAGAATTATCAGTACGCGCTAATAACTTAATATGAAATTGTCAAAGGTATACATTTTATAACATTGCTTCCTTCCTTCCTTCCCAGGATAGAAATATTTTTGTTTATACCATCTAGTGCATCCAGTGACCATATTTTATGAAGAAGAGAACCTCTTAATGTGCGAATGAAATTAAACATTCAAATGCTAACGTTAATCTGTTTATAGAAAATTATAATGATACTCTTTAATTTACATGTAAAAAAAAGAAATTATATCTATTTAGAGTTTTACATGGATTAATTGTATAGGATATAAACATAGAGTTCAATATTATCATACCAATATTACTATATCAGTTTGTGTTTTGTAATAAATAGGATATGTAGGTTTAAAATATACTTTTGAATTTTATCTATCGACAGGTGTGTTTGAGATCAAATGTAAATGAATTAAAATATGCTTTCAGCAATACAGATTTAAATAAATTAGAGCTATTATTTTTAAAACAATGTTTATTTATTTAAATAGTTGACGTATTATAAACAAAATATATTTTTTATATTTTATATTAGAGACAATAATCTGTGATAAATTCGTATATATATACTTATATATATGTATATGTGTATATATATATATATATATATATATATATATGTACATTGATATATTTATATATATGTATGTGTGTATAGATATACATTTATCTGGATTTGATTTCTCTTACACAAAATTAGGCATATGCCCCTCTAACACTAGAAAAAAACTCTTACGAAAAAATAGAACATATATAGAGACAAATATATAAAACATACATTACATGAGATTTTTTTCATCTTTTGGGTTATTTCATTTTTTGGATTATTCATCTTGTGCGTTATCGTATCCAAACTAATTTCATAAATCACCGGAAGACTCACGCCAAAAATGAAATTCACCAAAGGATATAGCTATAAGTAAACACCATGCATGTGTATACCCATCACAAGTAATAGCAATCATATCTGTCACAGACGCACAAACAGCCAATAATATTTCCATTGAGAAGCCATCACACAAATAGCTGCCTGAATCCAAAATACGTAATTGCTTATTACTTAAGTTCTGCACTTTATATACAGCCTTAACATGCATCAAAATGTATAAATAAACCTACAAAAAAATAACCAAATAAATAAATGGAAAGCCATACTGAAACAACTAAAATAATGAAGATCACACGCAAATTAAAGAACATCTTAACCACATTTTATCTCAATTAACAGACAGCACAATGGTTACTGTTATTCAATAAAAATGTAGAGCATGTGATCTAATTATGTATGAAAACTTTTACAGAACTCCCAAAAAGTTTTACAATGTAGATACTTTAGCTGCAGTTCGGAAAATGTAGGCTATGCATTGAAATGCACAAAATAACATGGATCTTATATATAGGTATTCCTGAAGCACTGAACACCAGAGTATTCTATCACAAAAAACAGTAACTTATAAAACAACAGAAAATACATCGTGTATAGGGCATTAACGAATGTGTACATATATTTAAAAGTAATCCAATATACGAGACGGTCGATTACTAGTAGTTATTAACGAAAGAAGAAAAAATTCACAAACAAATTGTAACCATCACTAAACCAATCATAACCCAATACACACTACCCCACACAGCCACAAGTGCATGGTTTTATATATATATATATATATATATATATATATATTTACAATAAAGGAGACCGGCACTGCAAACTTTATCCTGAATAAGCTCGTTATAAATACCTACACTCATTTAGAAACACACATGAAGCATATAACCTGAAAAAACACATCTATAGCCTTACATATATTTACACACACATAACAAACACAAGATACATTTATCATAGAAAACGCAAACAGATATGTACGAAACAGGCACAAGTATAGTTTGTGTTATTTTTATTCACCCCAAAATAAAGTAGCCAACAATTCAATGCAAAAATGCGTCAACATCAATATTGATTAAACAACACAATCTATATAAAATAATATATGAATAGAAATGGGCATTAATAATAATTTAGCCGACTAACTGAACTGGCTATTATTTCAATATCTAACAATATTATCAAATAATGAATAGGTTTGTACCGCATCACATTTAATTTAGCTAAAATAATAAGTTTAGTTAATAATATTGTACTATGAACGGATGAAATATTAAATATATATGAAAATTAAAGCATTTTTTATAATCCCCACGCCAAACCTCCCCGTTTCAATAATCCTCATCATGTCTGCATTTTCGTTCTCCTTTCTTTTTTCACTTTGGATATTTATAATGTATATCTACACATACAATGCGACCTTTTATTTCTTATTATTTTTACATTTATATATAGTATCGCCTACCTCTTTTTTAAGCCAACAGTTTACCAGACATGTATGCAATTTGTTATAAGAACAATCTTCGTTTTTGTACAAAATATATTATTTATTACATTCGGGCTACACTAAACAGGTAAGATGTGGCGGTTGTGTTAGGATTCATGTATTTAGTATTGTGATTAAATGTTGACAAACAGCACACCACAGTTTATGGAATGTATTGTTGTCATGCCATTAATAAGGTGTTTAAATAATTGACTGCATAACTTATGTATTATGTTTAATATGTCAAAATAATAAAATAAATTTCGCAGGAGCATTGATCCGAAAACGCTTGTGAATTCTAAATATATGATAGAGAAACATGATCCTTATGTCAGAAGCACAGGGTAAATAGGCTTGAGCCTGATATCTGCGACAATAACACCATGAGAAATGACACAAAAGAGCCGTTGATCTCAGAATAATGATCTTAACGGTATGTGTAGCAGTTCCTTTGATAGCGAGCATGCAGGACTCACGCGGCATCTTGCGAAAGGTGACCCGTCTTATTTAAGGTAGCAGAATACAACATACCAAATACAGGCAAAGCGACATGATCACCGAAAACTTAAGGCAAGAATTGACGACATATGAAAACCAGACTGATAATAACTAAAACCACTCTAAACAAAAAGGCTTCTGTAAACATATAACACATAACCGGAAGTAATGTCATAGATGTCCAACACACATATATATATATATATATATATATATATATATATATATATATATATATATATATATGATAATTTTTATTTACACAGACATGTAAAAAATCTGCGACACTGGCATGTCGATGTTATCGATCAACAGTTACTATAACTTAGATCTCATCAGGCAGAGTTAGAATCCGATCTCAACCTCAGATCATATTTGAGGAGAACTGCACAAACTGTAACTGCACCAACAAAAAAGAATGCCCATTACAACAAAATTGCCAAATAACTCAATTAGCAGCAATCTCTACTAAAGAAAACCCAACCCTGAAAAAATTCTACATATGTATGGCTGGTAATACCTTCAAAGAAAGATATACTGACAATAAGTGTTCTTTTAATAACCCTACATATCAAAAAAGAACCTCACTTTCTATATATTACTGGAAACTATCCAACAATAACCAATCACCAACAGTGACCTGGAACACAATCAGAAAAACGAGCAACTGTGGTTCCGTAAACTCACCTTGTTACCTTTGCTTAACAGAAAAACTTGAAATAATTAAATTTAGCGGTAGGGACAAACTTCTAAACAAAAAACATTAAACGTCAATTAACTGTAGGCATAATAGATTACACCTTCTTAGTAATCCACGTATAACCCCTTAGACTATTACTATCTCATAAAAATAAAAAAAATAAAAATACTTCACTTACCCATCAACTGGTAATTTTGTCAACACAACTATCATCTTATACTTTTTTATTAATCATTATTATGATTATTATGATTATTATTATTATTATTATTATTATTATTATGATTACCCTTTCACGTTTTTTACTACAATCACTACCTATAACAACCACTATATCTATTATTTAATTAACCACCTCTACTATCATTATTATAAGGTTTTACCACAGCCACCAACACGACCACTTCTCTTTCCCATTCACAACCGCCACCGCCACCGCCACCGCCACCGCCACCGCCATTTCTCCTTTTCTTTTACAACAACTGCCACAACCACCTACCACCACTTCTACTTTACCACCGCTACCACCACCACCACCACCACAACCACTTCTCCTTCTGCTTCACCATCACCATTACCACTACAACCACCACTATTTTTTCTACTTCACATTAACCACCACCACCACTTTTCCTTCATCCATCGCCACAACCACCGCCACCACCACTTCTTCTTCACCACTACCGCCAACATCAACACGACCACCAACACCACTTCTCTTCCTCCTCGGCCACCACCACTTATCCTTCTCCTTCACCACCACCACCGCCACCACCACATCTACTTCTACTTCACCATGACCATCACCATTTCAATTTATTCACATTCACCACCACCAATACTTCGTATACTTCTCCTCCACCACCGCCACCACAACTTATCCTTTACGACCACTGCTAACACCAACATCACTAGCACGGCCACCACCAGTTCTCCTTCTCCTTCACCACAGCGACCACAACAAATACCTCTACGACCACTTCTTCTTCTCCTTTACCACAACCACCAGCACTTCTCCTTCCCCATCACTTACCACCACCACCGCCATCAGCATTTGGCCCTCTTCCTTTTCCACCTTCACCACCTCTTCAGTTTTCCCTGACGTTCAGGAAAGAATCAGAGCCTGCGGTTCGGGAAAGAGTCAAGGGCCTGGGTTTCTGAAGGAGTCAGATCCTGCGGGTTTGGGAAATAGCCAGAGCCTGTAGGTTTGGGAAGGAGCCAGAGGTTGAGGTTCGGATAGGAGTAAGAGCCTGCGGTTTGGGTAGGAGTCGTAGCCTGCAGTTCGGGTAGGAGTCACAGCCTGCTGTTCGGTAAAGAATAAGAGGCTGAGTTTCGAGAAAAAAGTCAGAGCTTTTGGTGCAGGAAGGAGTCAGAGCCTGGAGTTCGGGAAGGAGGCAGAGCATACGGTTCAGGAAGGAGTCAGAGCCTGCGGTTCGGGAAGGTTGCAGAGTTTGTGGTGCGGAAAGGTTGCAGAGCTTGTTGTGCAGGAACGAGTCAGAACCTGAATTTCAGATACAAGTCAGAGCCTGAGGTATAAGACGAAGGTATAGTCGCATGGTATGAGAATTAGGCGGAGTATGATTCTATGGGTAGGAATCTGAGTCGGATGGAAAGAGATCGGATGGTATTGTAATGAGTCAGAATGTATGGGAAGGAATTGAATGGTATGGGTAGGAGTCTGAGCCGAATGTAGTAGAAGGAGTATGATCCGAATGTAGTTGAAGGAATCCGAGTCAGATGTTATTAGAAAGAATTCGCGTCAGATGGCATCAGAAGGAGTCCGAGTCGGATGCTATAAGAAGGAGTCTGAGTCAAGTTGTGTAGGAAGAAGTCAGAGTTAGGTGGTATGGAAGGAGTCCTAGTTGGATAGTATGGAAAAAAGTCGGATTGTATGGGAATGCTTCGGATTGGAGGGGTGGGAAGGAATAAAAACCAGGTGGTATGGGAAAGAGTCAGAGTCATATGATATGGAAAAGAGTCTCGGTCGGATGGTATGGGAAGGAAGCTGATTGTATGGGATGGAATCTGATGGTATGGTAAGTACTCGGAATGTATGGAATAGGAAGCGTCGGGTGGGATTGAAAGATATCAGCGCCGTATGAAATGGAAGAATTCGGAGTTGTATGGGAAGGAGTCAGATGGTGTGATCAGGAGACAGATTGTATGGGAAGGAGTCGCATGGTATGGGATGGAGTCGGATGGCATGAGAAGGAGTATGATGTCATGGTAAGATGTCAGAGTCGGATGGTATGGCAAGGTGTCAAATGGTATGAGAATAAGTCAGGGGGTATGGGAAGGAGTCACGTGGCATGTAAGGAGTCCAAGTCGGATGGTATAGGAAGGGGTTGAAGGTTAAGGAAGGGTTCAATAAATTAAGAATTTCCCGGGATCATTTGTTCTACTAGGCCTTGTCCTGGATAAAAAGTTCTAAGATTACATTGTTACTTTCGGTATCTGGTGTATATTAACTCTCTTCGGACTATTGTCTTTATCTAAATAATGTATCTTCATATAAATGTGAAATTGAGGGGTGAGCACAAACAATTCGGAATTTACCGGGAACATTCGTTCTATTAAGCATTGTTCGTGATAACAAAATTGTAAGGTTTAAATATTACCTTTATATATAGCAAATTTCTTCGGACTACTGATTTCATCAACATTACGTATCTTCTTAATATCGTTAAATGGAGTATTGATTTACTCCTCCCCAGGAGTTAGGCACAAGGACAGTGTTTATCTTACTCCCACAAGTAAGATGTGACCCAAGGTCGGGTCGGGAAAGTGGGTTTTAAAAATTGCCTGGGCAGCCCCGTCGGCATTCTGCCTCAGGCAGTAAGCAATAAACTTACTCTTCCCTAAAGAGGGGAGGCGAAGCCTGGGAGGGTGGACCTGCTAGAACTGCACAGGACAGACCCATAGACCGGCGTAAATCAAGCCCCGAACGCCAAGACAATACCAGTCTATGGGGTGCAGTATCCATCGGAACAGATACTACACTTTGATCTTAGCCAAAATGCCAAGAGAAATTAGGAATTAATCCGGACTATTGTCCAGGATAAAAAAGTGTAAGATATCAGTATTACTTTTGTTAACTGGTTTATATTAACTCCCTTCGGACTGTTGACTTCATTAATATTACGTATTACGTACCTTTTTAATATCTTTAATTTGAGGGGATCAAGAAAATGAACATTGACCATTAAAATAAGTGAAAGGAATGGGCTGGGCAAAAGAGACAGAGTCAGTTACGGAGAGGAATGAAAAAATGAGAGGGATGGCAAGAAAAACATATAAAGAGACGACTAGAGAAAGATAGAGAGAAAGAAAGAAAGGGAGAGATTTTGTTATGAAAAATTACACCCACTACTTAATTTATTCTATATTTGTATCGCTCCGGACCACACCGGGTAGCTATCCTAGTCTATTATATAAAAGGGAAACTCTGTATATATGTATGTATGTATGTATGTATGTATGTATGTATGTATGTATGTATGTATGTATGTAACGTATCTCCTCCGAGAGTACTGAACAAACAGTCACAAAGTTGATATCATTCAAACCAGCCAGCCTTCGGACGTATATCTCAGAATTAGAAAAAAATTACCCTTTTGGGGTCAACAGAACCATTTTCTCAAATCTGGTTAGCTTTTGTCCTCCATTTTCCAATTTAAGAAAAAAATGCCAGTCATCATTCAACCGGAATTGACATCAGAGGAAGGGAGTGGCAGGAAGAAATTTACTCCAACTACATCCCTTTTTCCTCCTTTTTTTCTTTCCCTCTCACTACCACTCTTTGTACCTTCCTTTATTAATCAATGGGCGCTAATATACCTTCCTCCCTCCTTTCCTCCCTACTTTTCATCCTTCTTTCCTTCATTCCCCACTCCCTCCCTCTCTGTTCTTCATACCTTTCTCCCTCCCTTCCTTCCTTCCTTCCTCCCTCCCTAACTTCCTTTTCCCCTCCCTGCATCCCCTTCTCCCTTTCTTCCTTACGTCCTCCCTTTCTTCCTCCCTTCAATCCTTCTTTCCTTCTTCCATCCTTCCTTCCCCTTCTTCCTTCCGTCACTCCCTCCCTTCCTTGTTGCGTTTCTCTCTCCCTTCTTTCCTTCCCTCCCTCCATCCCTTCCTTCATTCGTCCATCCTTCCATCCCCCCTTTCTTCCTTCTTTCGTCAATCCCTTCCTTCTTTCTTTCCGTCCTCCCTCCCTCCCTTCAGCTGATCTCTCTCTTCTATCGTTCCTTCTTTCTTTCTTCCTTCCTCCCTTACTTCATTCTTTCATTCTTTCCATTCCATTCTTTCCTTCCTTCTTTCCTTCCGTCCTCCCTTCACCCCCTCCTCCCTTCATTTATTCATCCTTCCTTTCCTTCCTCCCCTTCCTTCCTTACTCCCTTCCTTCCTTCTTTCTTTTCTCCATCCCTTCCTCCCTACCTTCCTGCGTCCCTTCTTCCCTCTCTTCTTTCATCCGTTCTTTCCTTCCTCCCTTCTTCTTTTCATCGCTTTCTTTCCTTCTTTCATTCTTTCCTTCTTTCCTTCTTTCCTGCTTCGCTTCTTCCCTCCCTTCATTGCTTCCTTTCCTTTTTTATTTCCTTCTTTACTCACTTCTTTCTTCACTTCCTTCTTTTCCTTCATTCCTTCTTTCCGTCTTTCCTTCCTTACTCCCTCCCTCCCTTTCTTCTCACCCTGCCTTCCCCCTCCTTCCCTTCCTTTCTTCTGTAATAAGAGTGTGGTAGAACATTTACGAATAGTCATACTATTGTGCTGCTATCACTACAAATGATGAACAATTATAGGCTCCTAAACTATTTAAAACAATTACACCATATTTGACATTAATCACCATCAGCATGTTAGAACTTTTAAGAGAGGTTATAGGAGGACCTTCTACGAATAACACAATTACTGTTGCTGCTATTACTACAAATAATAAACACTTATAAGCTCCAAAACTATTTGACAAAAATACACCATATTTGACATTAATCCCCAATTGGGAGGAATGTTTTGTAATTTTTAACTAAAAATATTTCTTTGTGTGGGGGAAAGTAAAAAGAAATCGGGGGGGGGGGGATTCTTTTTCTTTTGGAACTAAAAATATTTATTTGATGGGGAGGGTAAATTATTTTTTTTTTTTGAGCAGTAAATTTTTTTTTCGGGGGCTTAGGAAATTTTGTATTGTTTTTTTACCTAAAAATAATTCTTTGGGTGGGGGAGAGTAAAAAAAAATTGAAAAGGTGGAGAGTAGAAACATTTTTTGGGTGGGGGGAGATTTTTTTAACTAAAAATATTTCTTCGGGTGGGGCAGAGTAAAAAAATTGGGGGGATGGCGGGGTGGAGAGTAAAAAAATTGAGGGGGGGAGTTAGGGGGAATATTTTTTTAACTAGAAATATTACTTTGGGTAGAGGAGAGTAAAATTTGAGGGGGGGAGGTGGGGGAAATAACTTTTTCCTTAACTGAAAATATTTGTTTGGGTGGGGGTTATTTTTTTTTAACTAAAAATATATTTTTCGGTGGGGGAAAGTAAACAAATAGAGGGTAAGGGGTCGAGAGTAAAAAAAAATTAATGGGGGAGGGGAAATTTTTTTAAACTAAAAATATTCCTTTGGGTCGGGCAGAGTAAAAATATTTTATTCGGTTGGGGAGTAAAAATGTATTTGGTTGGTGGGTGGAAGGGTAGATTAAAATAATTTGGGGAGGTGGCTTATGGGAATTATTTTTAACTAAAAATATTTATTTGGTCGGGGTAGGGTAAAAAGTTCATTTGGAGTGGAAGAACTTTTTTTTCTTACAAAAAGTAAACATTTTTAAGATGGTTGCCGATGGTGAAACAAAGTTTTTGGGGGAGGGTGGTGAAAAAATATGTTTTACTTATGTTTTTGTCAATTTTTTTTACATTTTGCTTTTTTTAGCAAATTTTGATGCTTTGTGATGTTTTCTTGTTTTTATTTGTTTTTTGTTTGTTTTTTTATATTTTTTCATGTTTTTTCAATATAATTTTCTCTCTCTCTCTCTTTAGCGTACATTTTGATGTTTTATGTCTTTTGTTCGTTTTGGGTTTTTTTCAGGTTTTTTGTCATTTGTTTTTGTTTTTGCGACAATTTTGATGCTTTCTGATGTTTTTTGTTTTTCATCTGCTTTTTATGTTTTTTGTCAATTTTTTGTTTACTTTTTTACGCTTATCTAATTTTTTTTTTATGTTTTTTAAATGTTTTAATTTAAAAAATGTTTTTGTGTTTTTCAAGTTTTTCTTTTTTTTTGCTTTTTATCTGTTTTTTTTTAATGTTATTTTCAATTTTTTGTTTTGTGGTGTTTTTTGGTCATTTTAAACAAGGCACCGGATCGAGTCAGACGATTATTTGTCGAAGTATATATGTAGTGTAGTATCTATTCTGTTATCATGATACCATCCTCCCAGGCATTATCTCTTCATTTTTAGGTGTATGGAAGGAATGTAGTATCTTTTCTGCTTTCAACTAGCAAAAATATGCGACTGGGAGCTTGTGCAGTATACCGCCCTCATTTTAATACGTTTTAGGTGGCTTGTGCAGTATTGCGCCCCTACGGAATACGTTTACTTCTTCTTTGTCTTCTTCTTCTTCTTCTTCTTCTTCATGAATAGAGGCACAAAGCCACCATATGTGTTATTTGATACATCAGGGGTGCATTAATATGCGTTCTTTTTTAGGATAGTGACGCTACTTGAATGAATTTGATTTTAGATCTTTGATACGACGGGGTGCATTAATCTGAGTTATTTTATTATGATAGTGACACAACATAAACAAACATTATTTTGGTTCTTTGATACGACAGAGGCGCATTTATATGAGTTCATATGAATGTGCACCTGCGTGAGGATAGGTACGTATATAGATGCGCACTGGGTCGGAGATAGTTACTATATTATATAGGCACCAGAACAGAGATAGTTACGTATATAGCAGACAGAGGTTGTACTTTTAATAGATATATGTCATACTTTTGCCCTGGGCAACGGAAGAGGGGTGGTGTAAGAGATACCGTTTTCACTGAAGGCCACAAAGAGAAAGTGACAATGGGATAGGGGGTGGTGAAATGTGGCGCCTAGGGAAGAGAAAGGGAGAAAGATAAAGAGATGGCTATAGAAAGAGAGAGATAAATAGAAGTTTGAATATTAAGATGTTACACACGTTATTTTTTCTTCTATCTTGTTTTTTTTTTATGACCGCAAACAACGCCTGGTAGCCCAGCTAGTCTATTATATGAAAGGAAAACGTATGTCTGTCTGTCTGTCTGTCTGTCTGTATGTATGTATGTATGTATGTATGTATGTATGTATGTATGTAACGTATCTCCTCCGAGAGTACTCATCAAACAGCTACACAGTTGATATCATTCGAACCGGCAAGCCTTCTGACGTATGATATCTCAGAATTAGAAAAAAAAAATATTTTGAGGGTTAACGGAGCCATTTCTGCAATGGGGGTAGCTTTTTTCCACCATTTTCCAATTTGCAAAAAAATGCCAGTCATCAATCAACCGGAAATGACATCAGAGGAAGGGAGTGGCAGGAAGTAATTCACTCCTCCTAAACCCCATTTTGCCCTTCCTTTTTTCTTTTTATCTTACTACCACCCTTTCTACTTTTTAATATACCTTCCTCCCTCCCTTCCTCCTTGCTTTCCTTCCTTCCTTATTTCACTCCCCACTCCCTCCCTCCCTTTTCTTCATACCTTTCTCACTTTCTCCCTCGCTTCCTTCCTTCCTTCCTCTCTCCCTTCATCACACCTTTCTCCCTTTCTTCGTTCCTTCTTCCATTTCTTCCTCCCTCCCTTTTCTTTCCTTCTTTCCTAACTAAATTCCCTTCATTCTTTCTTCCCTCTCTCCTTGACCCCGATCCTTCCTCTCTCCCTCTCTTTCTCTCTCGTTTCATTGCTCAGTCCCTTCCTCTATTCCTTCCCTCCTGCCTCCACCCCTTCCTCCATACCTTCCTTCTTCCTTCTCCTCCTCATCCCTTCCTTCTTTCTTTTCCCTTACTTACTTCCTTCCTTCTTCTTTCCTCCCTCTTTCCTCTCACCTCATCTTTCCTTTCTTCCTTTCTTCCTTTCTTACTTCTTTTCTGCCTTCCTTCCTTCTTATTTTTCTTTCCTATTTTCCTTCCTTCCTTCCTCAATTTATCTCCATCCTTCTTTCATTTCTTCCTTCTTCCCATCCTTCCTTCTTTCCGTCCTTCCGTCCTCCATCACTTCCTTCTTCCTGCCCTTTCTTTCTTCTCCCCCTTCCCCCTCTCTACCTCCCTCACTTTATTCCTTCTCCCCTTCCTTCTTTTATTCTCTTCCTCCCTTCCTGACTCCCTGCCTTTCATCTTTGTATAAATACGTTAGATAATTAGCGTCAATTATATTTCTAAAAGTACATTAACATCAGTAAAGTGCTTGAACAAAAGATTGTACAATACTATCGTGTGGCTGCGTTCGCACTGAACCTTCATATTATACTGTTATGTTGTCATGATACCATCCGCCCAGGCATTACCACTTCGTTTTTTAAGAGGTAAAGAGGTAATGTAGTATCGGTTCTGTTTTAATGATACCATCTTCCCATGCCTTACCCCCTCTTTTTAGAGAGGGGTGAATGTAGTGTAGTATATGTTCTGTTGTCATGATACCATCCTCTAAGGTATTACCTCCTCTTTTTTGACAGGTTTGGAGGTAGTGTAGTATATGTTCTGTTGTCATGATACCATCCTCCCAGGCATTACCTCCTCCTCTTTTGAGAGGTGCAGAAGTAGTGTAGTATCTATTCTGTGGTCATGATAGCATACTCTCTGGCATTAGCCTCTCATTTTTTTTAGAAGTGTGGAGTTAGTCAAGTATTTTTTTCTGTTGTCATGATGCCTTCGTCCCAGGCATTACCTCCTCCTTTTTTTAGAGGTGTAGAGGTAGTGTTGTTTCTGTTCTGCTTCTTTATAGCAAAAATATTTACTTGGGTGTCAAAAAGTAAAAATAAATATGGGGAGTAACATTTTTCTTTAACTAAAAATATTTATTTGTGTGGGAGAGAGGAAAAAATATGGGGGGGTGAATTTTTTTTTAACTAAAAATATCTCTTTGGGTGGGGCATGGTAAAAATGTTTTTGGGGTGGAATGGTAATTTTTTTTCTTCTATCTAAAAATATTGCTTTGGGTTAGGGAGAGTAAGATTATTTTTAGGGGATGGGGATTTTTTTTTAATTAGAAATATTTCTTTGGATGTAAACTTTTTTGGGGGGAGAGGGTGAATTTTATTTTCATTAACTAAAAATATCTTTTTGGGTGGGAAAGTTAAAAAAAAGTGTGGGGGAATTTTTTTTTAAGCTTAAAATATTGTTTTATGTAAAAAAAAAATTGTTTCGGGGGAGGTATAATTTTTTTTTTTCACTAAAAAGACATTTTAGGGGGAATTTTTTCTTTAACTAAAAATATTTCTTAGGATGGGGGAGAGTAAGTTTTTAAACTAAAAGTATTTTTTTATGTAGGGGAGGGTAAGAAAATTTTCTCTGGGGTTATTTTTTATTTTAACTAAATATTAATAGGGTGGGGTGGTAATTTTTTTATAACTAAAAATATTACTTTAAGTCTAGGAGAGTAAAAAATAATTTTATAGGGATGGGGATTTTTTATTTCATTTAACTAACAATATCTCTTTAGGAGTGGAGAAATTTTTTTTTATTTAAAACTAAAAGAGTAAAAACAATTTTTTTCGTGGGGAGACGTAATTTTTTTTTCATGAAAAATATTTCTTTGGTTGGGGGGGAGTAACAAGATTTTTGGGAGAAGGGAATTTTTTTATGTTTTATCAAAAATATGTTTTTTTTAACTTAATATTTCTTTTGTTTTTGTCAATTTTTTTTTGTTTTTTAGTGTATTTTAGTCATTTTCAACAGGGCGCCTGATCGAGACACATCCAGATCTGGACGCGTCAGGCAATTATTTGTCAAAGTGTAGAGCTAGTGTAGTATATGTTCTATTGTAATGATACCATCGTTCCAGGCATAAACCCCTCCTCTTTTGAGAGGTGTTGAGGCGAA
>OY744515.1:151428865-151521365 GCA_963556195.1 Sepiola atlantica | reverse complement strand
ATAATAATAATAATAATAATAATAATAATAATAATAATAATAATAATAATAATAATAATAATAATAATAATAATAATAATAATAATAATAATAATAATAATAATAATAATAATAATAATAATAATAATAATAATAATAATAATAATAATAATAATAATAATAATAATAATAATAATAATAATAATAATAATAATAATAATAATAATAATAATAATAATAATAATAATAATAATAATAATAATAATAATAATAATAATAATAATAATAATAATAATAATAATAATAATAATAATAATAATAATAATAATAATAATAATAATAATAATAATAATAATAATAATAATAATAATAATAATAATAATAATAATAATAATAATAATAATAATAATAATAATAATAATAATAATAATAATAATAATAATAATAATAATAATAATAATAATAATAATAATAATAATAATAATAATAATAATAATAATAATAATAATAATAATAATAATATCTCCACTACTGTTTATCATAGCCATGATGCAACTCAACAATATGATGCAACTCAACAATATACACAGAAAATGTAATACCGGGTAAAGCTTTTCATCCATGGACAAAGTATAAACCATCCCATGCATATGGATGACCTGATACTATTTAAAAACATAGAAAGGCTGATAAACACTTCCAGAATATATAGCCAGAGTATTTAAATGGAATTCAGAATAGAAAGTTGTGCAGTGTTAGAGATAAAAAGAGTAAAACTAGAGACACTAGAAAGCATGGCGCTGTCAAACCAAAAAGATGAGGGCACTTTCCGGACATCAGATTTAGTTTGGTAGAAATCATCAAATCAGTAGCAAAGAAAGGGATGATTTGAAAAGAAAGCAGTGCACTACAGGGTCGGCGGGACAGTTATGAAAGTGGTGGTGGGGGGGGGGGATTCTCCTAAAAAGTGGGGGGCCGGTTAAACACATGCATATCAACTTAATTATTGATGACCGTAAAGTGGGGAGGCCCAATTCAAAAAGTGAGGGAAGGAAAAGAAATAGGGTATCGTTAACTATGGAAAACTTTTTAGGTGACAGAAAGAGAATTTGCAAAATACATAAATCCGAACAGAGAAAGCTTAAACACCGCAGCCCAAGACACCGTCAACATGCACAAGGCAAGAATAACGAACAAAAACAACGAAAGGAAAAGGTAATAAAAGTAGGAAGACAAAGTGCTACATAAACGTTTCTAATGTATGACAAGAGAAGAAACTCACAAAAAGACATTAACAAGCCTACGAAAAAAATACCTCCACAGAATAACGGAATCAATATTAACATCCGCATAAACAATGCAATTATAACTAACTATATCGAATCTCAAGTGGCAAAACATAGGTAAACAGTAAATTCTTACTCTCCTGACGAACAGACGACGAATCACATAATAAGTTAATGCAGCAAACTAGCTCAAAAATAATGCAAGAACAAAACGACTGCGCATAAAAAGTAGTACACTGGAGACTATGCAAAAAATGCATTTACAAACTGGCGACTGTACAGGAAAATCACACAATCCTCTGCGACATGGAGTTACAAACAGATAAACTCATTCAAGCAAGGGGGCAGTATGCCATAATAGCAAGAAAGAAAAAAAAACTTCCAAATCGTAGATGTTGCTCTTGCCATCAGACTACAATAAAAATACGAATATATTAAATCTAGACTTTGACTGAAAGCTGATTTTGATTGAAATCAAAAATAAATTATTTAGGTATCATATTATGTAACACATAGTTTCAGGGTGTCGTCGAGTGTTAAAATGCAACACTTTTTGTAGGGGCACTTTCGTTATTTTGAAAATGGCGTTTCTCGCGTTTTGCATTCGAACTCTTCATATATATATATATATATATATATATATATATATATATATATATATATATATATATATGGACCGGCGAGACAGTTATAAAAGTGGGGAGGGGCTCTCCTAAAAAGTGGGGGGCCCGGTTAAACACATACATATATAAAACCATTATTGATGACCGTAAAGTGGGGAGGGGGCAAGTCAAAGAGTGGGAGGCTTGAGCCCCCTGCCTCCCCGGTGCCGCCGTTCATGTATATATATATATATATATATATATATATATATAAAGATTGTGGGTATGTGTGTTTCAACGAATGAATATCACAATTCTCTCTATATTTTCACGCTTATTTCAGATGGTTTCATTTATAAATTTTACTCATTAAAATATAGTATCATTTTACTTACACCGTTCATCTATGTAATTTAATCTACATTACAATTTATACTTGCAACAGAAAATGAAATACTACTTTAAAACTTGTGGTTATAATTACGTTACGAATGGGTATTATTTAATTAATATTTAATATATTTTTGTGGATAAATAATAAGTTAGCTATGTAAGTTTACAGTAGTTTAACAGAAAATTATCTCAATTTGAAAGTCTCATATAATTTCTTCATTAAGATATATTCTGTTATTCAATTTAAAATAATATGCAAAATATTGAAAGCCAAGTCCTGAGCTTATTATGATAAATGCCCTCGTATTATAGCCAAAACGAAATTTGAGAAAGTCGGTAAAACTGACTATTTTTGTATCAGCAGTAAAATAGAATTATACAATCTTAATTTAATGTTACCTTTTATTAACTTCTCAAATTTAATCGACGCAAAAATCTGAATTCGTTGCGAAACCATACTTGTTGGTCATTTCCGACGCAGAGTCTGCTCGAAAAATGTAACAAAAATCGAGAGAGACATTAAGAAAATCTCGAGCTTTGACATGATAAAATGTTTTACCTGTAAAATAGTATAAAATAAAATGAAATAAAAAGTGTGTTATAATTTGCAAATATACCATTCAATCAATAGCATTTAAAAGATTAAAAATGTGAACGTCCGGAGAGTATTCCATCCATGCGTTTTATTTCTATTTCAATTTTTTAAGTATTGTGAATGAAAATCTGCTTTACATTCGATGCACCCATTTTTTAAGAATTTAATTCCTTAAGAACTGTAAAGTATTTATAACATTTTTAGCCAAATTATGCGCACCGATGTGCTCATATATTTACTACTTAATGTCTACGTGTCATTTGTTAAGTATATATTATATGACTATTCATTGCTATTCAGTGAGAATTCTAACTCGAAAATAATGTGTAGTTCTGTAAAGAAATTAAAAAATATTCTCATACCGACAGCAGGTTTCCATTTCTTATTTAATAGCTATCAGAAAGTATTTTGAACGTGAAATATTGGTGATGTATATGTGCAGTCAAGTTCTTAGAATAGAAATGAATGAAAAAGTGAAACTAATGCGACAAATAAATCGATGTGAAATCACGACATCGTCACGTTTCAAATCGGCAGCGTTTCGCTTCAAAGACAAAAGAAATGCACATAGAAAATAACTAATATATATATATATATACTTAAATATAAATGTATATATATATATATACTTATCAATATCTGTATATATACATATATATATATATACACATATATATATATATATATATATATATATATATATATATATATATATATATATATATATATAGTCTAAAGAAGCATTGAGTTATTTTAAACAAAAAGACAAAAAAAGAGGAAAATGCAGTTTAAATTCCCACAGAAACTAACTAAATCCAAAATAGTGCAGCCTTAACATTCGTTGGAAAATTAATAAATAAAAAAAAAATATATATATATATATAATAGTAAGTTAATAAAATAAAAGGGGGATTAAGTATCTAACAGTGAAACAAAAACACGAGACCTTAACGTAAGCATGTAATATTAACACGGGGATTATCAGCTGTTTACCATGAAACTGTTTCGGAGATTTAAAAAAAAGATTTATATGCATGGCTCTCCAATGGTACAGATCAAACTACCATTTCCCCAATCAAGTGTCGAAATAATTCAGCTAAAAATGTTACTTATATATACATAAATAAATAATAATAATAATAATCAAAATAATAATAATAATATACTACCCTTAAGACTACCGTGCTCTATGGTAATTTGCATATCAAATAAAATTCTTTATAATAATAATAATAATAATAATAATAATAATAATAATAATAATAATAATAATAATAATAATAATAATAATAATAATAAAATGCTAACTAAACACTACACCCAAGAACCATTCTGCGATATGGTGGCTAGAAATAAAATTATATAGGAATTAAAGTTGCATTAAAAAAAAAAAGCTTTAGTACCTTAGGTACCAGAAAGGCAAACAGATAAGAGAAAGGAAACCTAGCCATACAGATCTAAATACCCAATTTATAGTCTAAAGAAGCTTTGAGTTATTTTAAACAAAAAGACAAAAAAAGAGGAAAATGCAGTTTAAATACATATATATATATATATATATATATACACTTTAAATCCGCCTTACCCTTTAAAGCAAAAGTAAGTTATGCACACACAGAGATAAACCATATACACACCAAATGCTCCTCTACTACTGATAAAAATCATACCCTAAGGCCTTTCACCAGACTCTCTTAACAAACGTATGGAAAAACAAGGACTAACATATTCTACAAAATTCATTCCGACACCCAACAACACGTCCTACATTACATCCTTGATAAACAAGATAGACAATGGAAATACTACACTGCTACCTCTACGGAAGAAACACACTCCATAAATAATTATCGCCTTAAATCTTGTAAGTACCCCAAGAAAGTCGACGAAATGGACGCTTTCGAAAGAGACTTGCGTGACATAAATCCCAAGATGTAATTCACAGGACAAATAACTCTTCTAAAAGTAACCTATCTTCTGACCTAAACACCTTAAATCGAATGACTACACATTGGTATTCGTAGATAAAACCAGAAAACCTATATAAACTTTAAAATTAAAAATATTAACAATTAGCAATAGATAGCAACACCAACAAATATCAATTAGCATCAAACCACGCACACAACGCTATCAATGAAGAGGCAATTATCTTAGAAGCCAGACTTAAACTTGACTACAAAGCCAACCGATTGACTCCAAATAAGGTCTTCCTTACCTTAAAAGACCACAAAATCAATTTTAGAAATAGACCCACATGCAGACTCATAAAGCAAGAAAAGATCGAAATGGGATCAGTGAGTAAACACATAGTTAGAAATGTAAACGAATACATAAAAACACACACAGCCCTTCGTCCCTCAGACCAATTCCCAAGCAACCATCGATGTCTGCAAGACCATTTCAAATAAACAAACAATGCCGATTCACACAATGTCATATCGCAGATTTCTACCCCTCCATCAATAGGGAAGTTCTCAATAAGGCCCTATCTTTCGCCAAAACATTCGTAGATATAAATGGCCTAGAAATAGACACCATCCTCCTGCGAGAGACCTCCTCATTTTCTTCAACAATCAAACATGAGTTAATAGATCCTAACCTGAGGATCCGTTTGATGTACACATTGGAGGCTACGACAGTGCGGATATATCCGACCTGATTGGGCACTTCATCCTACACTCTCTACAAAATAGATTTCCCGACCAAGAGTTCGGCCTCTACCGAGATGACGGCCTATGCCTATCCCGCAACAATAACGGACAAACACTCGATAGATTCAGAAAACAATTAACTGCATTGTTTAAAGAACTCGGTTTTAATATTACCATCGATACCAACCTAACCATCGTAGATTTCTTAGACGAAACTATAGACCTAGCTTACAATTTCACTAGATCATACCACTACCCTATTGAACAACTCAGGTATGTCAACACCAAATCTTGCCACCGTTCTTGTATTTAAGAACCTTGTACCCAACGTTAGCAAGAGAAATATCCCTTCTTTTCATCCAACCCGAAATTTTCCAGCAAGCTGCTCCATATTATAACAAAACCCTACTCGAAAGCAGTTTTAAGCGAAAAATATCTTACATATCCATTCAATCTACTAGACAACATATACGCAATAGACAAAGAAACATTATCTGGTTTACTCCCCCTTATTCCCTCAATGTTTAATATAGCATAAGCCAGCAGTTTCTCAAATTGATAGACAAGCACTTCCCACCATCAAATAACCTCTATAAACTCTTCAACAGAAACACTACAAAAACTAGTTAATCTTGCTTACCATCCGTAAGATCCATTAATCAAACACCATCAACTAAAACCTCCAACCCTTGTTGCTCATGCAAAGTGAGAATGGCTGCTCCTTGGGAGGAGGGTTCACAATCAGTTCTATTGTATACGAAGCCAAAGTCACATCCGGTGTGGATAATGATCCAATGTACGTTTAAACAAAGACTCTTCGCCCACAACAACACATTTAGATACACCAAAATGGCAGATCACAACTCTAGCAACCACTATATGGGAACTCAAGAGGTTCAACACTCCCTATAAAATAGAATAGATGGGCCACCGACAAACTAAAATCCTACAGCCCTACCTCCAAGGTTTGCCCTCTGAAAAATTCATGATTCTACAAACAATCAACAACCCTCCCATAAATTGCATGAAGATGAAACTGAAGTTTTCAAGAAATGTCCCACAAATAGACTGACAACAATAATAATACATACCTCACAAATCACCGCCTCCAAAACCAATGAAACCCATAAAATGTAATAAATAAAAATATAAATAAATAAAACATTAAAGAATAAGAAATTAAAACCATAAAACACATAAAATATGCACCCTCCCCAAGACATTTCCAAAGTTATACCTTTTAATGTGCAACATAACCTCCTCCCGATATATTGCACATACTAGAACTACAAGTATATCACCCCTACAAATATCAACACAACCTAACCCTATCTACCATAGATAAAGCATCAATCATTAGATAACCCATCACTTTTAACCTTTCTAACATCGTAACTACATAAATCGCCTCTAATTTAAACACCTAGAAATATAAATATAAAATCCCACATGGTTTAAAATAATTATACATATTTAAGACGTACATGTAAGCCTAACGAACACCTATAATAGATTCATCAACTTTATTAGTTAACGTCAACAGAATTAACTAATAACATAAACACGAAAATATATATAATAATGACAATTAAAACATTGATACGCATAGATCAACACATTCACTGACAAACTATATCCTCCAGGCTTTACATGACAATTAATTCCCACCATATATATATATATATATATATATATATATATACATATATATCACAAATATATAAATATATATATTTATATATAAAAAATATTATATAAATAGTATATATAGTATTATATAAATATTATATATATATAAATATATATATTATATATAATATATATATATAATAAATATATATCTATATAATATATATATATATATATATTATATATATATATGATATACATATAATAAATATATATATATAATATATATATATATATATATATATATATATATATATATATATATATATATATATATATATATATATATAAAATATCATATAAATATTTTATGAAAATAAATCTTTGGAAAATACTATTCTATAAATCATAAACAAACAAAAAATGAAATAATAAAGAATTAAATAAAAGAATTAAATGAATCCCACCAGAGCTTAATCAATAAATTATGCCACTCAGTCATCCATAAATATGAGCACACTTTTGAAGCAGAAAAACAGACAACACCCATCATAATTAATTAAATCAATTAAATACAACTGAAGTAGGATTAAAACCCGTATATTATTTCGATCCTAATCCAGTACTTATTTTAAAAGGGGAACGTCAACAATTGCACCGTTTCCGATGTCAGCTTCCGTTATTTCCGTTCAAGGTTTTCTTTTAAAATGCGAAACAACCAATTATAAATATACTAATAAAACACCAAACAAAATAAAATTTTAAAACACAAAACTAGAAATAAAATAAACAATAAATTCGATACATAATTTAAAACCCGATATCACCATAAAAAATGCTTCAATATTACCACCTTTAAACGACGTATCCACCCCTTTGTATTTGCACTTTCCAGAATACCGTTACTTACCGTTGCGATCTATGAACCACACCTTAAAGTAAATAAAAATAAATGTACAAAACTTCAAGAGAATAAAAAAATTAAATATTTAGTAGGATGAAATAAAAACTTTAAATAACAAATAAAATAAAACACAATCAATTCCCAACCAATTTTTTCCAGGGAGACTTTTATGGAATGCACTGATTTTTTTATCGATATAACGCCATTTCTCATCGTGTTTTCACCTCAATTTCACTGGGCTTAAACATTTTTTTAATCTAAAAAGTCAGCCTATTTGGTACGTTTTCTGAAATGTATAACATAATTTTCAAATAAATTATATTACCTCTCACTCTTTGTCGATCGAGCACTTCATTTGTTTATTTTCAATGTAACCTGTTATTGTATATGATCTATGTACGTATACATATTTAGCAACTCAAATCCGATGCCTTAACCACACGGCTAATTTTGAACAGGCAATAAACGGTGATAAGTTTAACACTTTATACGGCGACTTGACGTTAATGAAAGGAACGATGCATTTAAAGATAGCGACGTCATGCTGTGTTAATACTACACATACCGTGCTCTACTAGACGGGTTTTTCTAGGAGCTACACATAATAAATATTTGTTATTGTTTATTTTCTATGTACGTATACGTTTCGTCCTTAATAATCGGGACTCATCGTCATAGAGATATGACTATTCACTACCGGTCATGCGATTCGAAACACCGGATTACGAGTATTTTGCAACTCAAATCTGACGCCTTAACCACTCGGCCAATTTTGAACAGCGAATTAACGGTGATAATTTTAACACTTCATACGACGGCTTGACGTTCAGAGAGTTCGACTTTTTAATGAAAGGAACGAGGCATTTAAATATATATATATATATATATATATATATATATATATATATATATATATATATATATATATATTGTATAGACACGATTTTAAAATAAAAGACATAAACATTCTGACAACTTTGGGAATCAAGATAAACAAACAAAGTAAGAAGACAACCCACACCTATAGAAAGGGGTAAACATTTATAATAATGCGCGTAACCGTCGCCGTGTATTATAGGATAGATCTGAAAGAAAAGAAAGACGTGCGTAAATACTATTAATATGTCAGAAGGAAACTATGAAACTACGGCAATTCCAATTATCGTAAAAACATTGTCAAGAGTACAGGCAAATGGGAATATACTGGAAACAATAGAATAGAGTGTAAGGGGTGATATTGAGTTGATACACAATGATATGCAGTTGATATCCTTCAATGTGGAAACCAACTTATATAACTAAACAACATTAATAATAGCTAGATTGGTGCCACGGAAAGATGCAGCGGGGAGCGTTGGGTCTGTAAAAATCGGACAACCGAGATCACGACTGGAATTTTACACAAAAAAAGACTAAAATAGTCAGGAGAGTTACTGTCAGTCATATTCCAGGGTAATCTACTATGTGTATAAATCACAGTTTGTATGGATAACAGTTTGTATGGTCACCCCAAGTGATTTCAAGTAATAATGAACATGAAAGGTGAGATATGCCTTATTTCATGTGATATATTTATTAGTGTCGTTCTATTTATCATTTTAATTAATGAGACAGAAGAATGAAAACACACGTTCTACCTCATCAGCGGATCCAGAGCTGATCCACCCAGTTGTGGCATTAGAGGAAGATTACACCACCCTGTTTCGTGGAACTATTCTCCTTACAGTCTGTTCCCATGGCGATCCCAATCTTCTGCGGGGCCTATTCATTACATTTTACGCTTTCAAACCGAAAACCATAATATAATAGGCACCCACCCCAAAAAACATCCATTTTTAAAATCATTAATATAATTGACAATGTTCTCTAAAATTTATCCATATTTGATACAAATTAACATCAGTATATGATTGACTTGTCCACCAAGTTTCAGTCATTAATGCTTAGCAATCTTTCTTTCATCATCGTTCAATGTTGAACACATCTGCATATTAATTGCATATTTGCACATAACCCTTAAAAAATCTGTATTGGCTACAATATCCCTTTTCAGTTAAGTAATTGCCTTGGAATTATTTTGTGTAGTCAATACAATTTGGATAACTCAATCTATAATATAGCGGTTAATGTCCGTTGAGTGTGAGTCCTATTCAGGATCACATTTCCTGCTTATGAGAGGATCACCAACGGCTGCGGATTTTATTGGATAGACATATAACAATGACTGTTGAGCAATCATGGTAAAAACGTCGATAAGTGATGCTTAGACTGATGTTTATATGTACTGAATACGATTGGATTGCAGAAATATATGTGAATTTTATTTACGATTTCACGTGTGGCATGTTCGGTGTCACCCTGTGTCAGACTTGAATTACTATTTGAAGGCAAAAGTCATGAATTATGGATCATTTTTTTTACCGAAATGAAGTAAAACATTATGATTGTCACGTACAAATTTCCCTCAGATCCTAAGATTTCAATTATTTTATTTTATGTTTAATATGCCATTTTATTCTATTTTGATTTGATTACTCATGTGAAAATTTCGCATTAATTCCCATTTATTTTTTTTAAAGGAAATCAAGTGTTTCCATAGATCAGAGTAAAATAAGTTTTCATCTCCGAATGTTTATACTGAAATGTTATGATCATTCAACTGAGTTAGACATGTGATTAAATAATATTTGTATGTGGCTATCAATCGCACAAGTCAATGAAGATTGCGCATAATTTAATTATTATGAAACAAAACTCCTCAATATTTTTCTACACTAATCATATCAAGTAATTTGTGCAGATCCAATTAATTCGCCACTATAGACTGATAACTAAGCCAATAGCGCCGGCGGCGGCGGCATAACCGGAATGGCGCTAGAGGAAAAGTCATGCTGACTTTGAATTTGTTGGTGACTTTTGCGTCTTTGCGTTCGATTAGGGCATCATAACTGGCCGTGGTATGATATGTAGATACATAGATGAGCCGCCTTTACCTTCGATGCTGCAACTTCACTTGAAGCTAAAACATTCCAGTCCGGGTAAATGATATTACAGATCCAAATCCAAGATCTTTTTATTCAATAACTAGAACACCCATACGAGGACGGGTTACATTAATTAACCGAACAGTTTTGTACCAATTTTATGCACCCTTATGAAGATAAAGGTAAAAAAAATGATGACATTAAATCTTATGTGGAGAACCCTTATTCTAGTCTTGATTAAAGTTCATTACATGATTTTCATTTTAGATAATGAAAAAAATCTAAGGATTAATGTTTTTAGAAGAAATTGAAATTCACAGAAGCTTGCTTAATCGGCGTCTAATAACAATGAATCGAATTCAATACAAATCTAAAGAATGTGATTTTCAAATGTAAGATGGTGCCTATATCATTGCTCCTACATTCGTCTAAATACACCAACGAACTGAAATTTGAGGAATATTAATTAATTGATGCATACACCTATTGGTAATAATTCACAAAAATTGGAGAAATCTCTTTTTTCATATCAATCGCATGTAAATTAAATGAAACTAAACATAGCCTACATTATGACAACGTACGCTTATCAGTTGTAGTCAAAAATGCATTATTATTATTTTAGGAGTGAATCATGTACACAGAAATATATGAACATTTAGACATGCCTAATAATATATAAATAGTGATATCTACGTAAGTGTTAAGAGGTTATTTTAAGGGTGTGTTCATAGATTGATGATCGTTTTAATCTGCAAAAAGATCTGCCATTTTCATATAATATGTAGATATAATGCAGTTTACTTTTTATATAAACATTGTTTTCAAATGAACAATTTTAGTAACATTGTCTAACATATGTTGTAATGAGCACTTTTATTTGGCATGATGATTTTACGGATGTTACCCTGAGAACATAAATGAATAAATGTAGGATGTGCTAAAATGAACGATTTTTCTACTTTGGTTCACATTAAACAAGTCATATTGTCACCTAAACGTAAAGAGCTCTTGTGATAGGGCCCAAGTTATTAAGCTGGCAACCTGATTGAGGAGTTGGGTAGTAGGATGTATGTTTATGTTTGATTACATTTTGTTGGATGTTGGTATGATCGGGAAAACAAGGAGTAGAAAGGGAATTCCAAAAGCAAGCGGCCCGAGGAACAAAACCATAAGAGTGGAAAATCTTCGCGCATCTAGCGACTTCCATAGTGAAGGGTTCTTCTGTTAATCGTGTTAATCGTCGGGTAATTTCGTTGGCAGAGTACGAGTGCAGTAAATTCATCGATGCACATTTCATGTAAGTACGTAGAAAATAAGAAGACGGGTGTAAAACTGAAACTATACTTCAGGTACAGCAGCTTACCAGACAATGAGTGATATATTAAGTTATACATATTTTTTTATGTCCAAGGGGAAGCATCTAGTTTGTTACTGTACCGGTTCATTTGTAGCACAAATACTCTATGCACCGGCGAATGGTCGCTTTATAGAAATATAGGATACTGGCAGATGTGATAAGGCTTTTTTGCCCGTTAAAAGAAGCCAATTTTCTTTGCTACAGACATTGCAACAACTTCTCTGCACTTATTCCAATTCCTGTTGCCTGAGAATGTCATGCCGATTCATGCCGATGAATTTGAACGTTGGATTCTTTGGAAATGTGATATCGGTTATGATAATTTGAGGGTGGAAAGGTTACTTATAGTTGTTAAATGAATGGAGCTCTAAATTTTAGAGGTTTTTGAGATGCACGTTTCAAAAAATCTCTTAAATAGTAGGTGTTATGTATGAGACAACATATCGAAATTTTTAAGCATCGTACAGCACGTTTTCGCAGTGCTTTCCTTTGTCAGTAAGCATCAGATGGGCACGTTGAAACTTATGCATTATTTTAAAGTGCAACTTTGATGTTCATTAAGGCTTCTCTATGTCTTGTAGTGAAACACTATAGCTCTCCACTTTCTCTGAAACCAGAAGTGAACCATTTGAGGTCAGCAAAGTTAGGAGGACACCTTCTCTTACACTTTGTACTTTGAATAATGTGTCGATAAACTGACGTGATAGCCTTGCTTATGAATCGGTGAACTATTTTATATAAAAATAATGAATTCATCATATGTTACGAATAAAAATATTTTTCCTTCGTTTCGGAGTATCTTGGATATATTTTATAATTTTCTTACGCTGTAAAACTAATTATATATCATGCATTCTATTAAACCCCTAAAAATTGCAAGTGAACACTAAAATAATGATCACTAAGGTGTAAATATTTTTTTACTCAAATTATTTCAAATCAGAAGAAAAGTTGTATTATTTAGAGTATTCAGACGATTAAACCTCCGCTATTCTTCAGGGCTGTCTTGTTGAACTCGGAATCTTTATGACGAACTCAAGAATCTGTACGCATGGACCCGTAGCGCACCAAGCAATGATAAACTCTAATTACATAATATACGAAGAGTTGTTGTGAAAGGAGACATTCGAGCAAAAATAGAATGAAGAGAATTATTTATTTTTCATATTTCATGAACGATTGTGATAATACTGTGCCTATATACCATAGCCTTGATATATAATATAATAAAATAAAACTCCAGTAATAAATACGATACATTGAATGATAGCAACACTACGTAGATTAAACACATCTGAATTTATATAAGAGATGTTTCCTTATGAATTGATGTTGTTTTCAGAGAGAGGTTTATTTCTTTAAACAAATAATCCGGAAAACTAAGTGAACGAAATACAAAATAATTTGTATATAAAAAGTTCGAGTATATTGAATTACGTCAAACTTTTTTTAGATTTTGTTTTCGTTATTCTGTTTAGAGTAAATGAGAAAATAAAATAAAATATTGTTCTACTTCTTGGAGACAATCGCGTCGAGACGTTTTCTTCAGAAATAACAGGAAAAAAGGAAAAAATGACAGCGACAGAATGCCAGAAACACACGCCGTCTGCAAATAGAGGATATATAGACAAGAATATTTGATTCAATTATGTGAAAAACATTCCAATTTTGATATTTCAATTTATTCACACTCTCCTAAGATTGGAATGTCTTTCTGTTTTATTTTTTACAATTAGTAGCGATGTATTGTATTGTCACTCAACCGAACGTGTTGATTGGATTAGTTACTCAGACATCTACGAATAACACGGTTTATAAATTGGCAAGTATATATGCGTATTTTGAAACAACTTAACCATTTTTCATTGGATAGTGAGCAAATGTAAAACGTAGTTTATAATATATTCCATAATAAAGTACGATCAACTGTAGTTACGAGTTTGCACCTTAGTGCTATCTTCACAAGGGAAATAATATTACTTATTTAATATTACTTTATTTTTACATATATATATATATATATATATATATATATAAACTAGGATAAACAAGAGTACAATATTTATAATTCAAATATCCGGATAGAGCCAAACATACTCGAAACACGTGTCTTAGAAATTTAAATACCAAACTAGATAAATATATTTAAAATATTAGAAAAAAACACATTTTTTTAAATTAATAAATGTTGGTAGCTCAACTTCTTTAAATATATATATATATATATATATATATATATATATATATATTTCTCTCCCTCTCTTTCTCTCTCTTTCTCTCTCTCTCTCTCTCTATATATATATATATATATATATATATATACAGGGTGGGCAAAAATAAGGGTCCTATCTTTAAAAATTCATAACTTTTTTATTTATTGATTTTAAAAAAATTTTTTTTTTAGAATAAGTAAAGGACCCCTTCCGAAGCAAGCATGAGCCGTATTAGCCCTAAGGAACGTACCTTCATTTAGAAAATATTATTTTTGCTTAAAAAACTCAAAACAGTGTAAAAAACAATACTTTAGTTTTTGTAAGTTTTAAGAAAGGTTTTTCGGCTAAAATTTGTTTTGTTTATTTCAAAAAATCTCGGAAGGGTCAGTCTACACACACATAAAGTTTGGTGAGTTTAACTTTTATTTTGTGGAAGTTATTCAAATTCAAGTTATTCAAATTTAAAGATATGGCCCTTATTTTGGCCCACCCTATATATATATTCCACATTAACAATTCTATACTAATACACATCCGTATTTCAATAACATCGATTTGGCAAGGAGGCACACATTAATGTCTCAGCAATCTAATAACTCCCGACGTGTACACAAAACTCCACCCGTGGCCCATCGTCACGATGTTGCATTCCTGTGCATGTTTTACAAGTACTTCGACGGAATATGTCCCGACAAACATGCTGCTCTGAGGCCCACAACGTAAATACACCCGACCAACCCGACAGTCAGTTTAATCTCATCTCTTCGCCGTGGAAGTCCTCAGATGTCGTACGTCTTTCTACTGTAATAACTATTTACTTCTAACTACTAGTCTTTGGATTTCCTTCCCTTTCCCCTGTTTCCCTAAGTATATCAACATGTAGAAATGTAAATGTAATATGAACAAACATGTCGCCGCACTACTCCTCACTTAAGGTGTCCTCTATAAATATGGTGCCTAATACTCAGTCGCCCCTTACATCTCAGTATCAATGTGCCTTGTTTGGGGGGAATAAAAAGAAATAAAATTGCAGAAACAAACAAGAATATGAATCATTTGTAAGACATCATATCACCGCCTGACAGCGTAAGGACGAGCCACACTTTCTCTGGTTGATACTTCCTAAAGTTATGCAAGGGAAACATTGATAACTCAAACACTATTCATCTGATTAGGCTGACATTTTTTATTGTCGTTACTGTCAGCAAAACATCAGATTTTAAATGATCAGAAGTGTAAATTCCGTCAAAATTAGAACATGACTTTGCAAGGTCATGGTTAAAGCCTATGTTCATTGACGATGCGAATCTCCATTGATTAAATATGGGTCAAGCGGCGAGCGTGTACGATCAACAGAACTTAAGTTTGGTAATCAACATTCTCCTCACTGAAAATGGGGCAATCATCAATTCTACTCACTGTCCAACCATCATGATGTAGCTTGCACAGCAACGGATGATGTTGTACTTTCGCGCCCAGCCGTCGTCTTTAACTTCACCCTGAATTCCATCAACCGCCCTCTACCTAATTTCTTAGTACGGACGGAAATCACACTAGATAATCTTATCATTGCATGTTGCCATATCCACACGTCTCCTCACGCTCTCTGATAGAATCTTTTAATCATTAATCACTCATGCAATAGTCCACTACCTCGAATATTCTAAACTTCGTTTGACCAAGAGAATAGGTTAAGACAAACCCATTCCATTACGATTATCCTTACATTCAGCTATAAATGCATGCACTATACACTAGATAAGACATGTTTAGCGCTTGATATTTCCAAAGCCTTTCACATGATCTGGTAGTATGGTCTTCCTAGGAAAATGAATTTGTACGGTATTAATAAATTAATATTTACTCTAATCAAAGCCTTCTTATCAAACACAAAGATGCATAGCATTCTCGGTTGCTGTACATCTAAATAATATTATAATAATGCGGGTCGCTTCAAGAGTTGATAAATTGGTCATATTTATCCTAGATCTTCATAAACAACCTTCCTGGTTAAATATTGACGAACTTGACCTCTGAACCTTAACACTAACATAAAATCTAACGTGGCCATTACGCTAACCTTACCCTGATCGTTACATAATTCTAACCCTAACCCTAACCTAACTGTCACCTTTACTCTAACTCGACACATGTCTAAAAAGAACGCACAAAAGTAACTAAGAGCTTGTGGGCGCACCGTGCGTTGCTGATAGTGCTATTTGTTTCAAAAATTAATTTTTCCATTTGTGTGGGGGGGGGCGCTCCTTCAAAGTGTACTTCCATTTATCCTACCGGGTATTTTGGTTTTGAAACCGACTTGTTTAGTAAATGTTGAAAAAGATATGATATCATTGGTCGTATTTCCTTTCTATGTAAAGTTTCTTGCCAACAGTAACCTAAACACATTGTTATATTAGTATGATTGACGTATCATTAAATATACTATGAGTAGTTTCTCTGCTTTGCTATGCATGTGTTTTTAAGGGAACAACTCTAAAGATGGACATGTATATACGAATGTCGAATGCATGGTTAGAACTATCTTTCTTTGGATTGTTCTATCATTCTGTTACTGGTTTAAGTTTTTCGTCATTTAATGCCCTGGAAATCAAACTATTCTTTGGCATCAAATTTCAAATACCATTTTCGAAAACTTCAACTCTACAAGGAGGAATTATTATGATTGGATATTTTCCAAGAAGCCACTTTGCTCTCTGTCACTCTACACAGTTATGTGCACAGACCGCACTATTGATTTTCGTATATTTAATAAAATAGAATCGATCTGGTCCAGTAATCACACGTCTTTGATCAAACTTGCACATTCGAGACTGTGGCTCTGTCAACATCGTCACCGTCTGAACTATTGGCAATCATGTCTGCTTTGTTGACGAAATGTTTTTCACATATTCAGACAATTTCACTGTGGACGCGTTAAGTGTCGTCCACCGTCGAATGAGAAGACAATTACCGAAGAAGGGAAAGTGTAAGAGAAAAATGACGCAAGAATAAGAGAGAAAGAAAATAATCATTAGGTGTGACAGTTGGCCACGCTAGATACAATTTATGTAATATTTTATCGGTTATTTTAATTTATTTCATGTCTGCGACGAGTATTTCTCGGATGGCTAGCAGCAGAACATTTTTTCCAATAATCTGAATGTATCATCGAACAACGAGGGCGAAACAGCTTTATTAAAGTGGTAGAAATTTACAAAACCAAAACAAGATAAGACATACGTTTGTCTCTTTGCTCTAATATTTTATTATCATTTGCATCTGGTAATGACGAGTTCAAGTTTGAACAATCCGATTTTATGAAGATGACATTGTTTTTTTGCTTAATATCTATCTTTAGACAGAATTCTTCTCTGTAGATTTCTCTACCTTTGCTCGTTCATCTATATTAATTAAATCTTGAGTTTTAATAGTGAGTATTCTGAAATTATTAACTAGTACTACAATGTATTGCTGCTATTACATTTCTTAACTGTCTGATTTCTGTCGTCGACTTTCCTATATTTTTCAATCCATCATCTTTTAGTATTCGCCATTAACGTTTACGTCTATCTACCGAACATTATACAGCTGAACGAATTTATGAGTTGAATAGAACGCTTTAGTGCTAACTGAGATCGAACTACACAGTAAACGTGAAGCTTTTATTTTTTAGTTACCTTCAAGTTTTAAATTCTACCTTACTATTTTTACAATGGCCAAGAGTATTTTTCAAAATTGGGCATCGACTTATCAAGGTCAAAAGCCACTCGGGGATAAAATTTAATGAGATGCAATGATTGTTAGCGGAAACTGAAGAACAATAAATTGTACGAACTAAGTGTGATTGAATACAACCATGTTGGGAAGCAGTACCTAGGTAACTTATCTCCACTGTCTATGGAACGTTCGCCTGAGGTTAAACACATGGAAAAATATTATTCTGTTATTTCTTTTTACAAGGAGGAACCGAAGTTGAAGCACTATCCTTTAAAATATATAGTACAGAAAAACTAGAAACATTTCTCCTGTGAGAAAGTGGAGAGATAATCATCATTGAATTACGAAGTCTATTTTTTACCCTGTCAGAGCAGGAAATAGTGGACTGGGCTACACCTCCCCAAACGTGACAGGAGTAATCCATCTTAAAATGTATCTGACTTTTATATAAGTAAAAAGATTAGTAACAGACCGGATATAAGTCTCTCATATTAGTATTGTATAGAGTGTTAGTGAAAGTATTTTCACATACCCGATTGAACTTGAACAAGGTATGCCAAGTTTTTGGTCCGCTTTGGTCACGCTACCCACATTTAAAACTCCACTAAGCCTTCATGTTTTACACTTGTCGTATTGTTCTTTTTGCGATATTGACAATTGAACGTATTCAAATATCTTTTTATTGGAAAGTATTGCCGAAATACTAAGAGAGAACTTTGTTTACTTTTACCATTGTGAGACCCGATATGGGGAGTGTTAACTATATTAACTGAGGCGGATATCCTTTATCCGAGTTACTTATTTCATACTAGAACCATATATTTACAAAGATAATTTGGTGTTCTTGAAGACATGATACAAAGTATAATTATATGTGTGTGTTCCTCTGGTCCGATGTTATGAGGACCGTATTCGATCTGACTGGCTTACTTGGCAATCTTTCAACGCCTACGTTGTATGTAAAATATCTCTAGAACTTAGGTGAGACTTTGTAAAGTTATCGGTTCTGTTGACTACCTTAAGACATGAAAAACATTCTGTTAATACTAACAACAATTTATTGAAACACAGATATGTAATAATGAAATAAACGAAAAGTAATATTGGTCCCTTTGTTGGAGAGAACATTTTGAGGAATTTAGCTAGTGCAAAAAAATGGTTGTTTAAATTTCAAATTTTCTTTGTTATTTTCTTCCGTAGAGGAGGTCACATTGGTCAGATATGTTCTTAGTCTATTTTATTCCTGTTTCCGATAAAGTGTCGCATAGGGAGCATCACTTAGTCTGTATTTCTTCCTCTGTAATGTCCAGCTGCCTTATGCCGAGTTTACCATGCATCAGTTGTTTTATTAAGAACTTTAACTTGACATAATTTTAGTGGGTTGGCTAAACATCACAAAATCGCCTCTTTTTACTATTTTACGAGTAATTAATCAATTGTGGACGCCCCAGCGATTACAAGTATGTAAGCCTTGTCTTATTTTGTAAATAACACGCTTTAGAGAGTGTGTATATTTATCAGATATAGTTTGCACACCGTTCGTAAATTTTCAAACTGTAAACTCTAGTTTTTCGTCGGCTGCACATTTTTCCCATTTCAATTCATAAAATCTATCTCTTCCACTATCGTAGTAAAATTCCCCAGCCTTCAAATCACGTGAGAGAGGTGCTTTGTCATTATCTTCTCAATGGCTAATAAAGTTTACTCCTAAAAATGATTTTACTAACCAATCTGACTTGAGAATGATTTCTTCAAAAATTGGTTAATTACAAGGTAAAACGATGTTTCTCTAGCCGTCGATTTTAACACGAGAAACATAACTTTTCAGTCGGTCATCTGTAATCTTTATACGAAAAATATAGAATTTATAAAAATACGATTTAGACATGAGGTAAAATAAGATTCGTCAAATTGTATTGACTTTAATGACTTAAAATGATTTATTCGGTAATAAATGTATGTTAATTCATGGCGTATGTTTCGCATTAGCAAAAGAGCTGATAGTGTCACATTACAAGATTGCTTTAATTATTTTCTATGATATTTTTCTCATACACTTTTAAATATAATTGTTTTTAGATATTCTTGGAAATATTAAATACTATGTAAAATAATTATCCTTTATGATAAGAACTTAGAAATACATAGCGAGACGATATTAGAAACAAGCTATGTATCGAGTTTACCACGGCATCAAAAATGTTAAATCTTGTACGTTTAATAGTTGTGCAATCGATTATTTTGTGAAAGAATGTAGTTTACAGCTTATAAAGTATTTACTTCAATTTAAGAATTTTGAAAATTTGATATAAACTTCTTATGAACAGATACTATTGTACTGTAATAAGGAAATGAGATATAAGATCCCACTAATGGGTACAGTTGCAAAGTCACATCGCATGTGACGGTTCAGATCACCTCGGATTTATGTTGATTAGGTAAATCCCAATAATATTGTTGCGAAGTATATGAATCTACAATTTCTCCTGCAATGATTACAATAATAACGTGTATTCAATTTATCGTATACAATCGCTTACAATATATATTGTTATTTAGCATTAAATAATGTTAAAATAGTTAGTATAGCGTATAACATTAAAACGAAATGAAACAGCAACGGTTAAGCAATGGCTTTAGCCAATACTGACTGTCGGGTGTGTATTTTTTTCTGATTGTTACTTAGTCATTTGTTGTTTCCACAATCAGGAATCCATCTAAACTGTTTACAAAATGGTGTCTTCTACTTGTTTTTTCTCTATATTTTTCCGTTTGTTCACGTGAAGTATCACTGGAAATTTCTTGGTGTCAGATTAGCAAGGAATTCCTACTAAATCATATCGCATTTCGTACTGTTGTTCTATTCGACATACTCATCGTTACATATGTTTATGCACACAGCTATAGCAAAAGGGTATTGTAAATACTGATATTTACAATCGACTGCGACAGAATGTTCATAAAGACAGCTACACATTGTGAACATGAAAACTACAAACATTATAACAAAGTCCTGAATGTTTAGAGAAATGTAAAAACTGTAAAATCCAATTCGCCTATAAACAATCTGTAATATATGTTTAACTTATCAATAAAATGTGTTTCCTTCATGCTTACTTAATCTAAACTCCCTTCAACTATTGTATTTCCCCTTCCATTTTTCTTTTACGTTGGTCATTCTTTTTCACTTTTCGTTTCGCTTTTGTTCTGCTTCACGCCCTCCACTATTTTTACAATTTACTACTTGTTCTGATATATTCTCTCAACATCCTTCGTATGCAAACTACCCCATCACCGAGCGGAATAATCTTGTTCACATCCTTATATCACGTACCCGCGTATACGTCTTCCAATTGTCTTCATGTTTACTCACCACTTAATCTCGTTCATCCATCATCTTCTTTAATCACAGACATTACGTTATTCAACGAACCAACCATTCTTCCGTCTAATATATTCCTATGCTTTGAACACATCGCCTTTTCAGATGCCTTCCTTCCACTAATACTTCCAACATTTTTATATCTGACCTGACTGTTAAATAAATTCTATTTTTAGTAAATTTTCGTAACTAAATCGAAATGTGTCCGTGTTATGTTATTCTTGATTACATGCAGTTTGTTACTCATTAGATGTATACCTGTCTATATCTACACTACATTGTAAAAGCAATCATTCGTTTGATTGTGAATGCCAACATGATTATAAGGATCGCCATACGTACGGAACGACAATTACGAAAATATAGTTATTGACATTATAAAAAAGAGAAAAACTTAACATGAAACGACATTAGTTAAGCACATCTGATTGACAGATTATATGCCACTATATTTATGTGTATCGTCCAGACATGAAAGGTGTACATCAATGTATAATGAACTCACATCTGAATTAACTTTTTATGTTTCAGCATATTCAATTTATTTACTAAAATGTATTCGTTCATTTCGCCCTTACCTCTTCGTTCATTCTTTAGGTATCGAAACTAAAACCGTGTGTCTGTAGAACCGCATTTTACTACACACAATGAGTAAATGAACGCCACCTATGTTCAGCAAAAAGAACAACATTAGAAATAATATACTCATGTTCTGGTATTTATCTACATCGAATTAAAACACTGGACCTCTTATTAATCTGAAGTCACCCACGGTTCTCCAACCAGTTTCAGTAATAAATTCTCTCTTTTTCAAACATGTGCCTGTTAACTTTTGACGTGGCGCCCGACTGCCGGCCGTTGGTTTGCATAGAAATACCTGCGACATTGCACAGGTTTCGCTTTAATCCTCAAACGTGTATAACGCACTCCTGTCGGTTATCCAATATAATGTGATAGCCAGTTTAATCAACGGCTAGCCCATCATGAAGCATCTACTAGTTTTACATCGGTATGCCGTAGATACAGATACACCCTGTAAAGCGATTAAATATTGGGTCTCATAAAAGTGTGCTCTTTGCACACCAATGTCTTATGGTTTATTTAATTCCTCAAATATTATTCATTCATCCGTTAATGTTTAGAGGCTTTCTTTTAATAATCTATTGACATTTTCTCTTCGGGGCTGTATTTTTAATGCTTACATGGTTACCACTCTTTATGCTCCCTACAATTTAACGAGGTGATATATGACATGGTCATCATGACACAAGCTGTGATAATGCCGCTAAATTAAATGCGGACAGAATTGATGCTAATTGCTATCCAGGCGTCTGAATCTGAAACTCTACTCCGTTTATCGACTATGTTATATTTACGATCGCCGAAGCATTCAGCGAATAACTCACTTTGCTTTGAGATGGCAACTCTCTTGTTCAATGTATTCAATAATAATTTCGAAGACTCGTGCGTAATATACTTCGGGTTGAACACAATATTTTCTTTATTTTCGACATTAATATACGGTTGTTTTAAATGACAGAACTGTAATAGTCGGTCAGAATCTATTAAACACTTTTGAATCCATCCACAACGAATCGCATTAAGATGATGAGATGCCTTATTCGTCAAATTCATAATATCGTAAACTATGGAATCGAACATACTAAGTTAAAATCATATCTTGAATACTGTGTTTGACTACGCACTACTTGGATCATATATATATATATATATATATATATATTAATATATATTTATTATTAGTAGTAGTAATAAATTAATTAATATAATTAGAAGCTTCTTTAAGAAAAATTAAAGTAAGAGCACTGTTGGAAATATTAAAAATAGACATTCACCTAAAAGCTGCAGGTCAAGACTCCGGCTCTGCTGTTGAATCCTATCGAATATCTTGATATTTATACTCGCCGCCTTCACTACAAATATAACGTTATTTGTCCTTTATTACGTGACAATCTCCTGTGGCCTATGAGACTAAAGCCAACTCTTACCAATTCAAGGTGTCTTTGTGAACCGGGTTTGCGCCTGGGAATGTCTGAGATTGGTATTTCCCTGCGCTGATGAGAGCCGTAAGCTTGAAACGAGGTTGTACATAGGTTACAAATAAAAAATATAGTTTCATATCATTAGAATCTCTTTTAAGTTAAATGAAAGTAAGATCACTGTTGATTGTTATTTTCCTGCACTGATGAAAGCCGTAAGCTTGAAACGACGTCTTACACTCTTATATATTCGAATCTCTTTTAGTATTTGTGAATTTTCCCGTTTTTTAAAATTTCCGAAACAGTTACATGGAGAAAAAACTGATAATCCCTTTCCTTTATTTTACAATTTAAGTTAAGTTCCCCTGTTTATATTTCAGTTATATAGTTGAGTCCCTTTCTGTATTTGTGAATTTTTCAACGTGAACTCGGCGTATACAACGTCTGTCTATAATAAACTTTATAAAGTTAAACACCTAGCTTGAAACTACAGGTTGTGGGGAGCGGAAAGAGTGGAGTGTTTCTTCTGGGTGATATATTTTCTCTTCGTTCTGAAAGCGTTTGTCAGGTCTAAATATACAGCGTGAGTACACATCTATTGAGAACGCAACTGGTCGGAACTCAGGTGACCCTCCTGGTCCCAAAATTTGTGCTGGTATATACCCACGGTAAAACAGTGTCATATTTGGTGACTAAAACAAGGATAAATCCACAGGTTAGCACAACTGTTGCATAATACGCACGCTGTATGCTTTAATTTCCATTAAACATCAACTTTACATTAACCTTTAATCTAGTATATAAGTTAATATTGTCGGATTGCCGCAGTTTGCCATGAAAATGTATCTAATAGATTGCCATGAAAATGTATCTAATAGATTGTCATGAAAATGTATCTAATAGATTGCCATTGGATTCTGAAAAGTCAATTTTTGTTATTTCTTTTGTAGCATATTTTTTAATGAAAAATATGTTGCTTCAGTTTTATTCAAAAAAAATGTTCTGAGTATTTTCTAACAGCATCATTTTTCGATAATCACCGTCAATTTTTGGCTGCTTACGTTCTAGAAAAAAATAAAAAAATACTACATACCTCGACCTTTCGAAGTATTTTGATACACATTTCCATTAGCTTAAAAAAGCTTAAATAGCCTTCACAAATAGAGAGTTATGATGCATACATTTTAATTAAATAGCTTTATTTAGAAAACATACTTCAATTGTTTTATTAAGGAAATGTCATTATCGAGATAATAAAGTTGTTGTATCTATATATATATATATACATATATATATATATATATATATATATATATATATATATATATATATATATATATATATATTAAATGTTATTATTCAAGGTGTTATTTTATCTTTTTAGTCCCAAGCAAGAAAATTTCCCTATTTTGTAAGGCAGTCAATTCTTTGCAATTGACATATTAGTTAGCTAAAAAAATTACCAAATGCTTAATACAGAACTGTAATATATATATATATATATATATATATATATATATATATATATATATACACCCGTGGCCCGGGAGAAATATAAAAGAATGAATTAAAAAATTAAAATGTGTAAACAGCCGACAGAACGCAAATAGGTCACAACGGATAGTTTTAATGCAAAGAAAAAATTCGCTTTTAAATCATGGAAAATCTATGTACCCACGAAAAGGATTTCATCGAAGTGGAACAAAAAAAGAAATTGCCACAGTGTAGAAGGATATCTCCTTCACTGACCGATTATGGAAAAGGGAACTTCTGACAGGCCGGAATATTTCCTCGATCTGTTATCTATTATCTCAAGGAACAAAATAATATTTCGTAATTAGGTATGTATACGTGTCTATATATTTTTATGTACAGGATTCACTCCTAAAATAATTGAGCTATCATTTTGATTTTTTGAACTGCTAGACTAAGCGGCCCACATGTAGGCTGTACTAAGTTCTGTTAACTTTTATCCGAAGGGGGTTAAAAAGAAAGGAAACCCTTAATGAACCTTTGATATTTTGTTAATTTTCAACGTAATATCTTTATGTGGCTAATGTCTACAACCGTTTATTATATTTCGTCAAGTAACAACATATATTAAACTTGTTGCAGTCTCGAAGGATTATTGAAAGGTGTTGGTATATGGTGCTTTGAGGGGAGGTGAGGTGGCAAGTAAGTCGGCGTGATATGGTAGTCCTAGTCATGCCAATATACGTGCTGTTTGCAGATACACATTCTCCGATAGGGCAAAGCTCCATATACCAACATCCTGTAAAGCATGGCATCCCAAAGAACGAATTTAGGAACATTTTAAGAAATAACACATCCATTCTGGCGGTTTCGGGTTGCAGTGTTCGCCTCCCCATAATGGAAGCACACATCAATCATTCCCGTTATGAGGGGTGAAGGTGTATTGAAATGCTGTTGAAATAATTAAAAAGAGTACCCTCTTGATAGATTCGCCAATGTATTCATTTTGCAACCGCCTGATGACGACCGAAATGTCGGTCGAAAACGTTCGCACAAAATACGAAGATTTTTTTACACTCCTTTGATTATAACATCAAATCCGTCGTACGAAGACTAGAAAAAACGGATCAAAAGCTGAATAAGCAGAGGTTGGCACTCCTGTTTAATCAAACATGCATAAAAGAAAGACTGCTGCCCAATTATACAAATATATATATATATATATATATATATATATATATATATATATGTAGATCGCTTTTCTTAAGGACGGTCTACGCTGTTTTTTTATTTTATGATTTGAAACTTTCGCTGTTTGCTATTGTTTCTTTAATTATATGTTCAGTACCTAAACATATATATATATATATATATATATATATATATATATACTAGCAGAAATATCCTCCCTACGGTCGTATATTTTAGCTATGCTGCCACGTTTTTTCTTGCTGTAAGTGAAGAGTTCCACGATAAACCGAGCGGGTTCAGTGAGTTAGCTCAGTATGTAACGCATAATAATACCGACCTCAAGTTCTTGGTTTTGATTACACATGTCGGCGTCAAGTTTCTCCCTACGGTCGTCCAGTTTTTGTTAGGCAGCCGCGTCAGAAATGAACACTCACCCGTAAAACGATGAAGCCTCAGTCATATTTCATTGGGTGGTGAGACATTGATTTTCTTTGTTTCGGACCAAAAATATTTATAGTTGAAAAGAAAACAAAAAAATGTTGTCGACACCTCCCACCAAATTTTACCCCCCCCCCTCCTAAATCAAGCGCGAACGCAAACTCCACAGTGTATGAAAGAAGCAGTTTTGATACATAGCCTCGTTGTAAGATCATTCGTTATCGCTAAGTAAACAGAGTGAAAAAAGCGACTTTTGCTCAGTCGGTAGCGTGTCGGACAAAAATCGTCCAATTTACCTTGAGACGTTGAAATTATTTATTGTTTATTTAGTTGTTAAGATGCGCTCTAATGTATTTCTTATGTTTACAAAGATCCTAGCTTCCTTAAAAATTTAAGTAAATAATATTTACCCGCGTTCTTACGTTTACAAAAATTCTCGCGACAGACAGACAGACAGACAGACAGACAGACAGACAGACAGACATATAAAACGGCTCGTTATATTATAGTGGGCTGACCAATATTGTATACTTAATCTGTTCTCGCTACTTTTACAGTTTAAAGACCGTGTTGAAATAACATTATTATTAAGAAAACCATTATAAATTTACACTGAATTTATGATTTGTGTTTTACAAAACAAAATATAACTCTTTTTGGAAGCCAATCGCTTCAATATACCCAAAAACATGGATTGTTTTATTTCGGGTACGAAGCGTTATTTCGAGGAGATTATTTTTCTAGCGAATTATTGACGTTGATTTTTTCCTAGCGAATTATTAACGTTGATTTTTTTTCTAGCGAATTATTAACGTTGATTTTTTTTATAGCGAATTATTAACGTTGATTTTTTTCTAGCGAATTATTAACGTTGATTTTATTTCTAGCGCATTAGTAACGTTGAGTTTATTACTTTTCGAGTAAAGTAAAATCAATCTACGTTAATTATATTTTCAAAAGTAACCACACAAAATTAAATCGTAAAGAAAAATATTGTATTCTGGGTGGGAGGATAAAATGACAATTCGATGCTTATTTTTTATAATTAAGACGATTCTCTCATGAAAAAAACATAATTAGTTAATTTAAATATATTACAAATTCACATTATTAACAAATCAAACAAAGTAATGCCGTATCCAGTACATGATATTGCCCACGAAATTCTCGAAGTGGACAAAAGGTATGTGCTTCTACAGAATTTGAACCTGACCAAACTGATTCAGAGTCGAATGTTTTTCTGGAGTGCTATATAATTAGATGAGAATATTAGTCCGAATAATACAAATCATATTTCGTCGGAAACGCTCTAGTGTGAAAAAAAAACGAGAAAAAGAGAGAGGGGGTTATAAATAGAATGACTAAATCGGTTATTATTTGTGTCTCTGTCAATGTCCGCCTCCCTAGCATCTCTACAAGATGTACTGATTGCTATTTGGTATTTTCACCCGCGCGAAGCACATTGCACTATCTTTCTCTTATTTCATGTAGTACTTTAGTAAAAAAAATTGATATGTTTCAGGAAATTGAACTTTTTATCGTCAGCTTCCTCCCATAAAAATACAGTAACACCAATTCACTGTTTAATCGCTCGTAGGAATGATTTCTTTGGGCGAAATTGCAGCTTAACCTTTATTATTTTGCATCTCTCTCTCTCTGTATGTGTGTTATTCTCGCATCTACGTAACTTACATATTATCATGTTTTATTTACTATTAATTATTTATTAATTAAAATAAAAATGCAATAACGTAACATACGATTTCTTAGAAATGCTTTATTTGAGACTCTAAACTCATTTGTTCCTCTTTTTACCACCAATTTCTAAAGGAGACAGAGAAAAAAATACACAAAAGAAGAGATTGGATCGATTCTAATTCGTCAGAAATGTCTGCCATTCTCTAAAGTTTGTCTATCACTATCCTTCGCTTTAACTCTTTTTTCTGTTAAGCCGTCTACCCCTACCCCCAAATACTGTAATGCAATATTTTCATCTCTGGCGGCGATGATAACTAAAATCAATTTGAGAGGAATAGGCCAGCTATTTTAATGGTTGTATATTCCACTAAGGTAATCATGTTTTGAGTGTCACCGTGTCTGTGTCAGTTGTCCGTCTCTACATCAAGTCCATCTTATTATTTTGGTGCTCTTTTAATATGTAATCTACTGGTTGTTTTCGCATCCAATAGTTGATCGACCGAGTTTTAAGTGTTAGGGTTAGGGTTAGGGTTACGGGTAAGGGTTAGGGGTTAGGGTTAGGGTTAGGGTTAGGGTATGGGTTAATGTTTAAATATGAACAACTCGGTAGATCACATATGATTTTGTTTATTTACTATTAATCGAGTATTTATTGAAATAAAAATGCAATTACATTGAGTTAAAGAAATTATTTATTAAATAATTGATCCATAATTTTATCAAGAAATTTAGTTCAACCGAATTGATTTCGGTCTAATCTTAAACAAATTGCCATTTTCATAATGTCTTAATAGTTAGACATGCAAATAAGAATTTGCGTATTTGACGTGAATTCGAATTTGGTAAGTAATTTCGATTACCATCAAAACCGTAGATGGCTTGAAATCTTTACAAAAAATGTATTAAAAGATCGAACGCTTGTAAGTGATCAATTGTGGTTATAAAAATATTTTCTTAAAAAAATATAAATATGTATATTTAGAGTTTAACGACAATTTTAGTCATCCAAAAATGCAATGATTAATGGATATCGTAATTATGTAATTTGGTGATAAGAATTAACGGCATATTAAAAAAAATAAAATTAAATAAGAAAAGCCAGCATAAGAAAATGTCCGTACAACGCCGAGTAGTTTGAACTAGTAGTTTATCAATTGAAATATCAGAAAAGTGTGTGAGTCTTTCAATCTAACAGTCTGTGGTCAGAATTCCACTACATGTCTCGAGCACGTACCATTGTTGTATATCGGACTGTTCACATATAGACGGGAAAGTTTATTTATTGTTAGTATATCCGACTGTTAACATATAGACGTGAAAGTTTATTCATTGTTAGTATATCCGACTGTTCACATATAGACGAGAAAGTTTATTCATTGTTAGTATATCCGACTGTTAACATATAGACGTGAAAGTTTATTCATTGTTAGTATATTCGACTGTTAACATATAGACGTGAAAGTTTATTCATTGTTAGTATATCCGACTGTTCACATATAGACGTGAAAGTTTATTCATTGTTAGTATATTCGACTGTTAACATATAGACGTGAAAGTTTATTCATTGTTAGTATATCCGACTGTTAACATATAGACGTGAAAGTTTATTCATTGTTAGTATATCCGACTGTTAACATATAGACGAGAAAGTTTATTCATTGTTAGTATATCCGACTGTTCACATATAGACGTGAAAGTTTATTCATTGTTAGTATATTCGACTGTTAACATATAGACGTGAAAGTTTATTCATTGTTAGTATATCCGACTGTTCACATATAGACGAGAAAGTTTATTCATTGTTAGTATATCCGACTGTTCACATATAGACGTGAAAGTTTATTCATTGTCAGTATATTCGACTGTTAACATATAGACGAGAAAGTTTATTCATTGTTAGTATATTCGACTGTTAACATATAGACGAGAAAGTTTATTCATTGTTAGTATATTCGACTGTTCACATATAGACGAGAAAGTTTATTCATTGTTAGTATATTCGACTGTTCACATATAGACGTGAAAGTGTATTCATTGTTAGTATATCCGACTGTTCATATATAGACGAGAAAGTTTATTCATTGTTAGTATATCCGACTGTTCACATATAGACGTGAAAGTGTATTCATAGTTAGTATATTCGATTGTTAACATATAGACGTGAAAGTGTATTCATTGTTAGTATATCCGACTGTTCACATATAGACGTGAAAGTGTATTCATTGTTAGTATATCCGACTGTTCACATATAGACGTGAAAGTGTATTCATTGTTAGTATATCCGACTGTTCACATATAGACGTGAAAGTGTATTCATTGTTAGTATATCCGACTGTTCACATATAGACGTGAAAGTGTATTCATTGTTAGTATATCCGACTGTTCATATATAGACGAGAAAGTTTATTCATTGTTAGTATATTCGACTGTTCACATATAGACGTGAAAGTTTATTCATTGTTAGTATATTCGACTGTTCATATATAGACGAGAAAGTTTATTCATTGTTAGTATATTCGACTGTTCACATATAGACGTGAAAGTTTATTCATTGTTAGTATATTCGACTGTTCATATATAGACGAGAAAGTTTATTCATTGTTAGTATATTCGACTGTTCACATATAGACGTGAAAGTGTATTCATTGTTAGTATATTCGACTGTTAACATATAGACGTGAAAGTGTATTCATTGTTAGTATATCCGACTGTTCATATATAGACGAGAAAGTTTATTCATTGTTAGTATATCCGACTGTTCACATATAGACGTGAAAGTGTATTCATTGTTAGTATATCCGACTGTTCATATATAGACGAGAAAGTTTATTCATTGTTAGTATATCCGACTGTTCACATATAGACGTGAAAGTGTATTCATTGTTAGTATATCCGACTGTTCACATATAGACGTGAAAGTGTATTCATTGTTAGTATATCCGACTGTTCACATATAGACGTGAAAGTGTATTCATTGTTAGTATATCCGACTGTTCACATATAGACGGTAATGTTTTCGGTCTTAATTGTTGTCTTGCACATTGTTTTCCAGTTTCGATTTGAGACCTATCTTAATATTTGGCAGCAATTTTGTATACCAAAAGAGTTGTTGCATTACTTATATTTTAAAGAGCTAAATTTCTTGTACGCCCTTATGTTTCTTATTGTATTCGATATTTTTAAAGATAAAGTTTGTATTATTCGAAATGTGTCGACCACAATTTATCAAAGATGTTTATCTATATTTTATTTCATTATTACTCCGTGGGAATAAAATAATGATTAAATGTTAATTTTTTAAAAGTCCTGATTAAAAAAATAAAAGGCAAAACGTACACGTAGATAGATAACAAAGAAAACAAATATTTAATATTTGTAACCCTTGGAAAAACCCTACATGGGCATTGTAAGTGTAGTTTAAACACAGCATGAAGTCGCTCGCTATAAATGCATCGTTCCTTTCATTAATTTGAACGCCCTTCTAACGTCATTGAAATAAGTGTTTAAATTATCGCTTTTTATCTGGCTATTTAGCGGTTTCCGTGTGGTTCTGGATGTCGGGATTTGAGTTGTAAAATCTCGAAGCCCGGGTGTCCGAAATGCGCTACAAGGAGTCAATAGTTATATCTTTATGCTAACGAGTCCCGATTAAAAATGACGAAACGTATACGTACACAGATAATAAACAAACATATATATATATATATATATATATATATATATATATATATTAAATTATTAATACCTACAGACGCTAGCGTTTCAAGCTTATTGCTCTCATCAGTGCAGGAATGTAATAATTTCATGGGGTCAAGAGGCGCGAACCTGGTTCACAGAATGGGCCTAGAATCTGCAAGCAGTCGCCATATCCACTCGGCCAACAGAAACTGTCACGTATTTAAGGGAAATTAAGATCTATATGTACCTAGAAATGGGCACAGATAGAAGACTAGTCGAAAGTGTTCTACGACCGTATTCGGAACTTTGCATTAGAGTTTTGTGACAGTCTATTTTTTAACATCCCCGAGAGAGCTCAACTTTAATTTCTTAAAAGGAGCTCAGTATAATATTTAATAAGAAATATTAAATTATTAATACCTACGTTTTAAGCTTATTGCTCTCATCAGTGCAGGAAATTAATAATTTCAGATGGTCGGGAGGCGCGAACCTGGTTCGTGAATCTCATTATCCAACACTTTGTTGTCAGAATAATTTAAAGAACAGGATCACATTTTGATAGTAATAATACTTATAAGTAGATTACAAAATATAGCATCACTTTCGTTTGTTTTCGTCATTACAGCTGCACTCAGACAAAACTGGTGTTCTATATTTTCAGAGACAGATTGGCTATCGGTCAACACCTATATAACAGCAGACAATGTGCTGATAATTATGTTAATAGTTGCTTTGCCATCATACACAAGGATCGATTTCAAAGTCACGTTAATGTTTGGCAGTCTTCCAGTAGACAAAGAGAGGTCTCTTATTAATTACATTTGTTAAGAGAGTTCATATTTTGTGAGTTCTTATTTTACTAATTACATTGTTTTTTTTCTCGACGACCATTTTGTACTTTTGAAAATGTATCGACCGAAATGTGCCCATGGTTTTAGTCGCGTTGATTTTAATTTTCTTTCATTATTCATTAAAATAATGGCACATGTCCCCCTCTCTCTCTCTCTCTCTCTATATATATATATATATATATATATATATATATATATATACATACATAAATCCAGGTTAAGTAAACATGCACAGGATAAAAATCAAAAGAATTTCAACCGAGCTTATATAATAGTGATCCATAGTGAAAAGAGATATAATATATGTTAATATAATCATATTAAAATTTGTATTCATATCGGCATGTACAAAAGTCGCTACACTGGCATGTCGATGTTTCGATCGTTAGTTATTAGAAACTAAGATCTATTCAGGCGGAAAAGTATGTTCTTTCACTTAGGTGTTCATATAGAAAAAAAGGAAAGAATGAAAAAAGGAAGAATCCAAATTAAAAATTAAAAGTTTCCCGCCTGAGGAGATCTTAGTCTCTTATAACTAAAAATCGTAACATCGACATGCCAGTGTAGTTGCGTTTAAACATATGTGTATAAATAAAAGTATTAATATATATATATATATATATATATATGGGTGGGTGAGTGGGTGTGCGTGTGTGTAGGTATGTGTGTGAGTACTCTGTCACGCCATGAAGTATTTTATTGGTGCTACCATATTTTTGACGCACTTTATAATTGACGTAAGAAGATTGCTAATAATATTTGTTTAGTAAATTAAAAATAAGTATGGAAGTAATGTATTAAAACTAATTCGGGTTAAAACTCCTTTAGTTGATTAAGAAATATATTAATATTTGAAATCGACAAATTTACTGTGATTGTTTTCTTATAAAAACTTGAAAAGTCATATCACTTACATAAATGAAAAGCTCAATTAGTACATGTGTAAAATAATCGCATTATCTGCAAAAGTTAAGGGGGTGCTAGCGCACTTAATAAATCCGTTTAACATATATAAGTGTAGAATATACTCATCACGCATGAGTAAAACTAAGATTTAGATTCGCTGAGCAATCGTTAAATGGTAAAATATGCCAAACTATCTGTAGAAATAAAACAATAAGATGTTGTAGGAAACCTTTATCCACAACTTAATATTTAGTAGTTCAAGGTATCATTAGCAGGGAAATAGAAGATCAAGTAAAGAAAAACATTCTTCAACATAAACCTCCTCACCGTTACACACTATGAATTCCTTAAACCGGATATACTTCAGATGCTGAGAAGTGCATTTTCCTTTCAAACAAGACCAGAATATATTTTTTGTCATGATATTATTGTTACAAAACTTTCTAGCAGTAACATTTGTTAACGGTGTGTTTTCCTTTTTAGGGTGTTGTCGATCGATCGGCCAATTACCTAAGTCTCCGACTATGTTGTGTCAACTCAACAGTTGTGTCAATCTTTTTAAGACAGGGGATGCACATTGACAAAACAACCTATCAAAATACATACAGTCATAGGAGTATACCACCACACTGTAATGGTTACCGCTGCTACTGTAGGTTTCATATTCAAGTGTCGCCATAGCCTGGGGTCAGTTACACTTAATCTATTGGAAAATAGATTAATCCGTCTCTCTTTAATTTAGATATGACTCTCACTAGCATTAACCTCGATGAAACGCGTAGATCTCCGCCACTTAGCACAAATCAACCTACGGCACATTTATCACTTCCTTGGTAGAGAGAGTGGATCATGGTCTCTATAATGCATTCTCCACAAACAGATTCCCGTGTGAATGCTGTCATAATTGCGCGCGTATGTATACGTATGTTATCCAGAGTATGGATATATGAGAAACATTTCCTCACGAAGCATTGCACACAGCAATTTTGTGGGCATGAATAAATCACTTTAACTTTGCCAATAGCAGAACATGTCATGTTATTACCTTAATTTGTTTTGGAAATGTAAATATTATTCCAACGAAATTGACATTTTAAAATTAATAGAAAAAGCAGCATATAGCAAACGTTGTAGTACTTAGCTATGGACATCATATATAACTTCCTTAACCGTTCGCGGGTATTAACCTTACACATATCATGTAAGCTAACATATTGCTCCCGCTTCCACTTTCAAAGTAATCTTATTGGACTGTTTAAGTAGTAACAGCATGCTTTGAAATAGAAGACGCACATAAAATCAAGTCTCTGGAAAAATGGTTGGATCATTCTACAGCTATAATAGTTGACAAACGCAAAACTTCCGATTTCCTTAAATCAAAACTCACGAAATCTTTTTTTCAACTTGTCATATCTTGCCAACACGAGCAACATAGTTTTTCATCTGATATATTAGTGTTAAAAAACTGTTTTTCGATGAATTCTTGCTATTTTCAACAGATAATTTTTCTTGTTTTCAAGTTACGACCGATCGATTAATTATTCAAATCTTTGATTAAGTTTCGTCATCTACACAGTGCTTCTTTCATGATTACTCATCAAAATGATGACTTATGTAAACAGTTTAATAAATCTTTATATAAAGTGAAGACGTTTTTACCTTATATCTTCGGCGAAAGTAAGAAAATAAATCCACCATAGGCTACAAAACTCACCACTCTATTCAGCCTATTCACTCGCGCGTGTTTGTAGATATTAATGATGATTAATTCTCCATCTAACAATTAGTATTACTTTTATACCACCATCACAGACTTTCCCCGAAACACACTCTATACAGATGTTAGCAAAAGATTCCTTTAACATTTTCATATTAACACTCTCCCCTTCATCACCGAAAAGTAATACACAACGGATACATTAAAAAAAATGTAACCGTTATTATATTATATTCATCTTCCATTAATTTAATACATAATACAATATATTCTGCACAAGTTTCCACTGATTTATTAGAATATCGGATTACGATTTTTCTAACTATTACTATAGACTTAATCTAATTCTGGAATTTACGGAATGCATTTAACAAACTTAATAATTTATACTGTACATTGATTTAAAACGGAGGGTACTATGTCTTAATTGAATCTACGTTAGACATTTCCATTAGCAATCTTCGGTTGCTTCATGTATAGTTTCATTGTTTAACTGAAACACTTAGACAATTGAATAAATAAAACTTATAATACTTACAGTGTAAAACGAACTGTAATGTTCATTTCTACAACATTTAATTGTTGATAATAATTCAATGGAAGCTCGTAATATTAGATTCTCTTCAAACCTTTTGTTCATTTTTTTTTCAATTTTAACCATCCATACATTTATTCAACATTCGTTTTTTCATGTTTACGTTAAGTATTCTACATTTTTACGCGGGGGGTCGTAAGACGTTTTCTTTTCTTCTTTACATTTACCTATTATAACCGTCCACTCTCTCTCTCTCTCTTCACCCACTCTCTCTCTCTCTTCATCCACTCTCTCTCTCACTTCATCCACTTTATCTCTCTCTTAATTCGCAACACTTTGTAAAATTGTGTTTACATTTTCGTCGACTTAGATAATCGCAGCACGCAACAATATCTTCGAGGCTACACACATTAAACAGCTACATGCATTTTTCTTCTCACATTCGATTTAAATTAACATTCGTCGATGTATTTAAGTGTATTTCATTATCATTATTATACGTCAGTTACAAATAGCGTTCTTTTGTTTAATTCACGACAGTTAAAAGGCTTTGAAATATATTTCAAACACAGACCGCCGTAATATTTAAAATCATTATTTTCATCTACATTTTCCTATTCATCGAATATTATTCGATATTAATTCATACCGAACATTATTAAAATGTATATCATAACTTTTTTACATACTTACTTCGACGCTAAAACTGCTACTAATATGGCAATAAAATATTAATTTCTACTTTTCTAAATATACTGCAACGTAAAGTGCAGTATCCGATACTTTGTTTTTTTCTTTTCTCGGTCAGTAAACGAGAAATCTTTCTAAACTGCGGCAATTTTTGTTGTTTATGGTTTCCCTCTATTTAACTATTTATTTAAAAAGAAATCCTTTTAGACTGCGGTAATCTTCCACCAGGAGATGGATTTTAAAAACGTTTAACATCACCATTGTATAAATCTCACCTTGTGAAGAGGCAACGAAATAGCAAGGACATAGTCAATGGTAAAAGTGCAGATTAGTTAACAGTCGATAAATCGAAACAAAATAATCACAAAAAATTCGTTAAATCAATCGCCATATATTTAAATCAAAGCCAGAGTAAGACAAAAGGTCAATTTTCAATGTTGGTAAATTTAATTTCCCATCAAAATTCTGAATTGAGATAAAAATTACCTCAATCTAGAAGTATTTTTCCTTCACTAACTTTGGAAACCTCCACGCATATTCTTGGATAATATTTTTTTTGGGGGGGTGGGGTGGGGGGATCTATTTTGTTTGATTAAAAAAATCGATAAATCTGACTTTAATCACCTAAATTAGTGTTGTTTTCAAATGCTTTTTGGTGAATTAATACTCAAATACTTACATTTTTCTAATTTAATTTATATTTATCCCGGGCCACGTCGGGGCAAGGGTCCTGCCAGTATATATATATATATATATATATATATATATATATATATATATATATATATATATATATATATATATATAATGTGGGCAAATACGGTGTGACGCGATGAGAAATATTATTGGTGCTATCATCTTATTGGCGCACTTAATGTCTAATAATTTATAGCGATATTTGTTTGGTTAATTAAAAATGAATATAAAGATAATTCATTAAAAATAATCGATGTCAACACTCATTGGGCTGGATAGTATAGAAATATGTAACTTTTACTGTCACGGAGCGAAAGTTACTGTTTGAATTTAAAATTAAACATGTATAAAAAGATATATTTGGAAGATATTTTGGACACACTCCCATTTATAGAAGAACCAGCGATCATTGTAGAATATGACCAAACTAATTGGTAGTGCGGTTTGCTGGGGGTCTCTGTTCAAGCGCCGCAGTGGGCACCAAGTCATTCTCAGTAATGCAGTTGGAAAAGGTATGAATCTATCTATTTTTTATAATCGACACTCGTGGTAACTTCGATGCAACGCGTATAAATTTGAAAAGCGACAGAAATTCCTGCAACAGAGTAATAGCTTGGACAGAGAAGTAATAATGATTTTTATAATAGATGATCAATCTCGGAAAATTGACGTCTGCATGTCAAGTGATAATTGCCGCCTGCAATTCATGTTTTTTCCCATGTGTGTACGTGTACATTTGTCACCCAGTGTAAGGTGTTTCATATGACATAGAATAGTTTTTAAATGAAGAATCCTTTCAAACCATTGTCCGCAGGCGTATGTAGACGTATATCTAGTTCCTTTTAGCTTTACCAATTGTATAAAGGTTATTACCTTGATTGTTTTTTTTTAATAAACGAAACTGACATTTTAAATTAAATAGAGAAAGTCGCATCTAGCAATTATTTTATAATAGAGATTTGAGCATTTGAGAATGGGTTGCGTGAGGGAAAATGATATCCAATTTAATTCAATATTTGCGGGTATTGACCTCACACGTGATACGTAAACTCACATACTGCGCATGTTTCCACCTTCAGAGTAATAAACACTTTGAAAAATATAGCATAAATATATATATATATATATATATATATATATATATATATATATATATATATATATATATATATATATATATATCGTCAGCTCGACGGTCGAGTTTCAATCCCGGCTTGAGGCACTTACTGGTCTAGCTGCCCTGATGAGCTGTGAAACAGCGAAACATTCTGTATGTGGATGACTATATATATATATATATATATATATATATATATATATATATATATATTTGTTTATATATATATATATATAATTGTTATTATTTATACAGACATGTAGTAAATCTGCGACACTGGCAAGTCGATGTTATCGATCTACAACTGTTAGACACTGAGATCTTTTCAAGGAGAATTAAAATCCAATCTTTACCTAAGATAATATTTGGTAAGAATTAAATAGGGGAGAAAAAGAAAAGAAAGAAAGGAAAAAGAACATTTTAAATTTGGAAAGTGACGTGGTCAGAGTTGAGGCCGTTGACAATCAAATATAATATAATATAATATAGAACAAAATAAAATAAAATATACTGTTTGAGTATAAAGAAAAGAAAGGAGAGAAAAGAGGGAAGGGGGAATGGAGAAAATGTAAATCTCATTGCTAATGTCTGGACGTGTCACTGTCGTGTTGATTTCTAGGTGGGCAGGAAGACACAATTTCAAGTCTGGCTTAGATGAAGGTTAGCGGTGGTGGTAGGGGTTTTAAAAGCATTCGAAATCTAATCTTGTTAGTTATTTTTTTTTTAGTTTTATACTGTTTTTTTAACTCTAAGGTTTATATTTGTTATTAATTTATTAAGTTTATTAATGTATTTCAGCTACCTAAATTACTATATATATATATATATATATATATATATATATATATATATATATATATATATATATATATATATATATATATATATATATATTGAAATTAATTTATAAACGAATTTGTTTCATGCAGATTGTTTATAATTAATTTAAAATTAATAGTTTTTTCGTCTACAAAAGTTAGCCATGGATGCGCGTTTCTTGCTATAAGCTATCACCACGGGCAATGATCGAACCTTCGATGTTAATATTCGTAGACTAGCGTTCTGACCACTAGACCAGAATGGTCTGCCCCATTCGCGCACTACTTCTAATCGCCTATAATGTTTCGTAGATTATTTGTTATTGTTTTGTTTTGGGCGATAGTGACCGGTGTTCTTTTATGGTGTGTTTTTATTTTTCGCCACGTTGAACGTTTTGTTTTTATTTTTTTTAAGAATAAGCAAATGAGCGCTTTTTCATTTTTAATTCGCTATTAATAGATATGTGTGTGTGTTTAGTCTCTCACAGACTGTCTGCTATTTTCGGCGATTAATAAGATTATATATATGACAATATTTAGAAATAAATATTAAATAATTTTTACCCACATGGACCGGCGTTTCGAGCTTCCGTTCTCATCAGTGTAGGTAGTGACAATTTCATACGGTCACATGACGCTTTCACTGTATCTCCAAGGTCATCGGAAAGTATCACGTGATACGGGAGTAATAAAATTCTATTCATGCCTAAATAAAGCTGACAGTAAACAGTAGACAATCTAGAAAGTTCTACGAACGTTATCCGAATCTTGCTTATAGCTTAGTAATGGTCTGTTTTTGAATACCTCCGAACAGTTCTTAACTTGTATTTCCTAAAGGGGCTTTATAACAATATTCATAAATGAATATTAATTTATGTTGACCTACATTCGGCGGCGTTTGTATGAATGTGTGTCAATATATATATATATATATATATATATATATATATATATATATATATATATATATAGGGCATAATTACGTTGACACACCGGTTCCCGTTTAATCATCGAAGTTAAGCAACGTTTGGCAAGGCGAGTACTAGATAGGTGACCATTTGGGAATACCAGGCGCTATATGTTGATATCCAGCTGTTGGCAGATAGCGTCGCCAACTCGCAGTGCCTAGAAAAAAAAACTAGATAAGAGTCACCAATAAGGTGTCGGAAATAAGGGAGGGGTTCCTCCTCCAAAGGTTATCAAAAAACCTGATGATGATATAAACCAGAACGCCACACGCCTCTCTGGCCCGTGGAGCCACTTACAAACATAGTCTCCACTCGCGTCTGTGTATCTGTGCCCACGCCTCTGGTTCTCTACACAGAGATCTTGCCAGACCGTGAACACTCTTTTGGCCGATGATCGTCGTAGTGGCAATAAAAAAGGATATGTCTGTCGAATCTCCTCTAGATCGGAAGGATGATGATGATGATGATGATGATGATGATGATGATGATGATGATGATGATGATGATGATGATGATGATGATGGCTTTGTCGATCTCGTCTCTGTGAAGGCAAGGTTATTCAAGCAGAACAAATCAACAATAGAAATAATTCAACAAACATCGGCGAGGTCTTTTTGGATGAAAATAATTATTAGCAATTAAAGGAAAGAATTGATTTTACATTGAATTTATGTCTATCGTATGGTAAATATATTTGAGCTAAGGTATCTTGTCGTCTCACTGCGTGGGGTTTATTTACAACGATTATTTTCACACGTTGGACTAATTAAGACATTAATCTTCGCGAAGAAAAACGATGGTGGAGTTTATTTTTGTTCATAGTCGCACGGCACATGGGCCGATTTTACGACTGTCCGAGCTGCGCACCCAGCTCGAACTGACCGTGCAACTGTGATCTGACTCTGGGGAACTGTTTCCTTCGGCGTACTCACGCGTCCATACTTATTGAAAATGTTCATTGCGACACGCTTTCGGTCCCCCCTTCCTTTTTCCTTGAGTCTTTCTTCCTCTCTCGGAGTTGTTTGGGGTTGGGTGGTACGCGCAGTACGGGCAGTTGAAATTCCTCGCTTAGGAAAACAGAAAACAATTATCCCCTTCCTCGCTGGGGAAAGGAGATATCTGCCCTAATTAATAGTGACAGCTTCTAGATGGCAATCTCTTACTTAGGCTCAGCCCGCCCGACTAACATGGTACTGACACGCCTGACCGTATGTTTTTCTTCTTGATGTTTATTAGAATTTGGCGATTAAGATACTGTCCAAACCTGTCCAGCTGTTCAAACTCATCGTCGTGCAGATTTAAATGCCATAGACATGACTTTTCTTAGAAAACCTAGACATCGTGTCGCCATTTTCTCTCCGTGCCTAGATGGCCGAGCCGTGTTGAGTATACGTACTAGCCTTATATATCTACTTATTTCTATGTAGGGTCTAGCATAATCACCAAGACGCATACGTGTGCGCCCCCAGGTGCCGGATCCCCGTCGGTCCTAATTGTTATGTCATAATGACAGTAATGGTGGTATATATATATATACATATATATATATATATATATATATATATATATATAGAGAGAGAGAGAGAGAGAGAAAGAGAGAGATGCGTATTAGGAGGCTATCACAATGCAAAAAATGGAAATATGTCGGCGTTGAGAAGTAAGACAAAACAAGTGATTTTAGTTATATATTTTTCAAAAACTTTTTTAATATTTTTTTTTCTCATATAGCAAATCTTAATTGATTAGGCAAGACTCCAACACTGATGTAATCTGTGTGACCGTGTTCCATAATATATTTCGAGGAAGACATCTTTATCAAATGGTAGGTGTTTCAAATTTTAAAAAACGTGTGGATGGCAATATTGCATATAACGCAGTAAATATAATAAAACTAAAACTATAATTGATTGTTTTGTTGTTTTATAAGTTTAATTACTTATATAATTAATTTTATTTTCTGAATATTATATATTTGAACCCACCGATGAAGTGCCACATATTCATATACAAAAATGAAAATAAAAAGAAGAGCAAACAGAGAGAAAAGAAAGAAGAACACATTTTTGTTTATTCGGAGGGGGGAGATAACAGCCAAGAGCGGTGTTCAATTATTTCTTTTTCTAATACTTGTTTAATATATTTTTATATATACTATTGTTATCTTATTTTATTCTAACAATATTTACGTTTTTGTGATTTATTTATTTTTAAAAAAATGTTAATATGTTTTATGATTAACGGTTAAATATGTTTTGATTTATACTCTGGCAGGATTGTGTGTGGCACGCTGTAAAATTTAATAGACTTTATTCGTTATTCGTTGGTCTATCTGAGTCGTTTTCTAATAGTTTCGTTTTGATCCATCATCCTCCCTCCCTTTCGGTGAATCTTGAGAGCATTCCCTGTATTTTTTTATGTAGCATATATTAGATAGAACTATGGATTGCTGGCCAGATGTTATCAGTTTTTACACTTTTTAAGTTTTAGTTTTTACAGCGTTTGTAGTGTTGTCACAGATGCTTTCAAAAACGGATTCCAGATGGCGTGAGAACACGCACTTAAACATAGTTAATGGAGGCAGGGATTTTGAGTTAAGACTGTAACAGTATCGGATTTGAACGAACTGCTAAATTGAAACTTAAACGCCTTCAAAAACTTTTAAACATAAAAGCAGATAGTTAAGAAAAGTAACTTTTATTGCATTTGGCAACAGTTATTAATTTAATATTTGCTTTTGTCACGTCATTTTCTATTGTTTACTATACTTCCTAATCTCTTAAATCTTTAAAAATAACGATATTCATTATTCAGCAAATTCATGAAACAAAATTGATTTACACTATTTGCAGTTATTATGAAAACACATAGTATATTGTAAAGAAACATTTAATAAACTTAGTTAATGAAATTCTACACACAACGAAATATAAATATTGTTTTATTTATATACTTTTAGCGATTGCGCATGTCTTTTATAATAGTGGCCAACATCATGGTCGTCTTCTAGTCTAATGTATACATCACTTGTTGAGCAGTTCAATCAAATAATCAATCCCTCTAAGTGGTCTTCTTTTCCCATGCCACTCATTGTTTTCGGACCAGTCGTGATAACGATCATCGTTCAACTAAAGTCCATTTAACCCTAACCCGCGAGTAAAGAAAAATAATATTCTCGATTAAGCGATGTTAATCACGTAATTCATCATGATACGTAGTTTAGTATTACGGAGGTTTCAAATTCCGCATTAGAATTACAAACAATCATATGAAAGTGTGTGATTTGTTAGCAAATAACGATTATCATATTGTTTTTCATATGCCCCAATGTTACATATATAATGCCATTGTTTTTATTCTCATGAAAGAAAGACTTATTGAAAATATATTTAAAAATTCATATATGTATATATATATATATATATATATATATATATATATATATATATATATATATATATATATAATTGAATTAATCAGTCAGTATTCTAATTGTAAACAATGCAAATAATTCCTTATTAATTCACTTATATATACAAAAGATAAAATATGAAAAAAATATAAATTTGCGAAAAAACTAATAAAAAATTACATTAGTCAAAGAAATGTAATTATTAATCTATATTTTTAATTTAATGTTTGAAATAAATTAAGGTTTCATTTCATATATGTCTACTTCTTTGATTTAATTCGTAAAATGGTTATCTCTAAAAGAATGTAGCAGAAATAATTAAAAATATAATTCATGCTTAATTACGTCGTAGGTTAGTTTTAGTTTTAAATAATTCGTGTTAATTATGTAGTACTCTCAATTATAAAACTTCTCATGAGACTTTTACATTTTTTAAATGAAATGAATATTAAATTTAAAGTTTTAATGCATTATTTTATTGTAATTAAATTAAAATTTTACATACATTTTTATTTCGTTTAAAACGAATTTTATTCATTCAAAACGAATTTAAGCATTTTCATCTTGATACGTAATGAGTATTTTGTGTTCTAAAATATATAACAAAAATAAATATAACGAAGATAGAATATTTATGAAATCTAAAGGATCTAATACATTACGTAGTGTGTTTCTACAAACCTGATTTAAATAATTCAGATTTATGAGTGAAAGAGTTTGGGTTATTGAAGAATGAAGACGTAGGCACGATTCAACGACGGTGATGTTTCTCAGACCTAAATCGCCAGTCAATTTCTTATATCAATATCGGTTTGTTATTACATACCAGTCTTTGACATCCCCCGTTTACACATGCAAACGCTCACTGTGGAACTTTGCTGCCACTGTAGCAACCCCCAGGGCGTTTTATTTGGTGAGTGGGTATCAAATTTCACCGCTAACCGTTGCAGGTGGTTTCAATCAATCGATTATTTTATTTCTGACAATTTGTCATGTTTTTCCTCGATCATGATCTTGACTCCAGGCAACGATTATTTTATTTTCAACAATCAATTATGTTAGTTTTCTCTTTTTCCGAGTACGTATCTGTGTCAAGCGCACCTAATCCTGTCAAATAAATGTTTTGCTACATCCAACTTTGATATTAAACAAAAATATGGGACCAACTAGCTTTCTCACAATGACAATATACAAAATAACATCAACAACAATAACAGTTGAGGGTGGGAGTTTCTGATAACTGATAAGAATTGACATGTATTCATTAAATAAAGAACCATCATCCCTGTGCAATAAAAGAACGATGTAGAATATTTACCAGACTTAGAATAGAACATGAGAGAGTATGGACGATAGATTTTTCGCTTATGACTAGAAAGCCTTGAACGGATTCCAAGGCAACATTAATTGATATAGTTAACTTTAGTTAACGAGAGACAAAATAACATAGATATACCGGTTGTTTTCGCCAAAATAATCTCATTTGAATTAAACACACTTTTATTTTCAGTATATTTATTGTTAGTGAACGACACTTTACATCTTTTTTCATTCATATACTATTAATACTGTTAAATGCTAGCTCTCGTCTAAAGTTAGAGAATCCATAGAATTAAAATAAACGACAATATTTTATTGCAACTTTACATCAAAGGTTCGTTGCTTTATGTCAGGGGTGAATTCGAATTGATTTCAACATCTTACCTTGTCAGAAAGAAAATATGCCGTTTCTAATGTTGTTACTGTCTTTCCTCCAACGTATTCGCATCTGTTGGTGTTATTCAACTTTTAAATCGGTGTGTTATTATTCGCTTGTATATTATGTGACTTGATGTTCGCATCCTGTTAAAAGATCAATCGTTTATTGTTTAATTTTCCGTTTGTACCCGCAACAGTCTGATACAAGGATATTTTATAAGCCTTTCGTTTCGTGCATATATAACATACTTGCCCCCTGGTATGTTTCATATGTGAGACGTTCTCAAATTACAATCTTATAACATAAATTAAGGTATGAAATGAAGCAGAAGAGAATTATACGAATGCAAGTACCGCGGGCAGAACTACATTTGTAATTGTATCTCTTAAGATAAACACTTGTATGAGTATGTAAAGAATTACATTCATTTAATAACAGAAATAATTATTTAAGTTATAATTTGATACGGCAAAAACAATTGATGTAATTTTTGAATAAATATTCAAGTTCTATATTGATGGCTTGATTATTTGAATCGGGGTTTTCGTCCCAAAAATTAAAATAAAGAAAGGAAAATTACTTTTTCCAACTTTCATATATATTATATATATATATATATATATATATATATATATATATATATATATATATATATATATATATATATATATAGAAGTCTTATAACATTATATATAGATCACATATAGTTAAACTACTATCAATTAAAATAACAAATACAATAAAAGTTAATATATGACGTGAACCCCAAAATGACACGTTAATAAATTTCACATTTCCTCTTTATATTAGGTTAAAATACATTTCTGTCCATGCCTTACTTGTGTACCTAGGTCCGGTCAGGAGTCTCTAACGGTTTTTTATCTGTTGTTGTTTATTTATATTATCATACTTAGATGATTGTCTCATCAGTTACAAGTGTGATCCTGAAAGGGCTTTACACTCAACGGACCTTAACACAGCATTTTATTTATCTGTAAGGTCATCTCAAATACAATGTACATCAGAAGAATCACCAGACAATTATTGAAGTGTTTGTTATCACAGACAAAGGCAGTACTAGAGTTATTGTTAATTTTACAGGCCGTATCCAAACGTGTCTATCATTTTACACAATATGTGCTTGTATTTTAGAAAAAATTGTCTATTTTCTGAGGAATCTATTAGTAGTAGGTTTAGAGAGCACATTGTCGTATAACACATTTTTGCATGAACACAGATATGTGCGACTGTATTACTGGACAAACTATTGGTGATTGTTTAAATGTATGGTATGCTATATGAATGAGAGTGTTTAAAAAGAGTGTCTTTAATAGTGAGTTTAATAAAAAGTGGATAATTGAGTATAATCGGTGAGTGTAAGCGTGACAGACAATTGTTTTTATTCCAAGAGCTGAGAATATTTAAAATCGATTATAGAATCATTAAAATTTGACTTCTGCCCGACTTTAATCTTAGAAATACGCATCGGTGTCTTGTTTAACTGACATACCTATTTAATGCATAACCGAGTTAAAAACCATTACCATATCTCATTCATAATTATAACAAAGTATGTATGATATATGTAATACTTTTACATTTCGATGGGACACATCTACTCGTACTTATCAGCTGCTGTTTATTGTTGATACAGTGTTAGTGTGTCTACAACACGTCGGGTAAGTAATGTCGGTTATTTATCATCGATACTAAGAATGAAAATACAGCTATCTTGCTATGTAACATAAATGCAAGTAGTGTGTTGTAGGTTTGAAAGGAGTGACACTGAAAAAGAAAAAATCTTCATAAGCCCAGGGAGAATGTATTGATGAGAAAAAACCAAGCGTGTAAACCATTTAAAATATTATTTATTCAGTTTTATGTTCGAAAGAAAAACTATACAGGAACATCAAAATAGATTAAAAATGGAAGATTTTGTGCATGTATTTGGTTATGCTTTGTTGGGCCATGAATGATAGAATTTATCTAAGTAGATACGAAATGCATGCACTAGGAGAGGGGCGAATTAATGAATCACTTTAGGATGGGTGGCTCTTATACCCTAAAAGAAAATATAGCATGAGGAAGATGTCGAAAAGTTCAAGTTAAACGTGAAGCATATCTAAGTATAAAATAATCTTCAAAATATATATATATATCCAATTGATATTACAACTAAACTTGCTCAATACTAACACTCATTTTCATATCTGTTCAATTGATATTAAAATCGAAAAATAATATTTGATCAGCATTAAGGGTAACTGTACTCGTCTTATATATCTAGGAATCTCTGAAAGATGTGGATTATGGTGTCTGTAATTTTTTGGCAGACTCTGTTATCAAGCAATAAAAAATGAAACCAGTATCATCAAAAAGGTTAAACACGGATAAAACCTCAGATCTGGCATTTACGATCGTATATGTGTGAATAAAGTTGAATTATATTTATGGAAGGAAGTCCCAATGATAGTGTGAAAACAATGCAGGAAGATTAAACCACAAAACGAGGCACTTGTTTGGTTGTAATTACTTTATCAGTACATTTATATGAAATGTAAACACTACTTAAAAGACATCAATTAGGAAATAAAGATTGAAGAATATGTGTAATAATAATGAATAACAATCAACATTATGTTTTAGAACAAAAATGATGATGCTATATTGTCACACAAGGAATATGATGTCGGAAATAAAATAATTTTAAACATAATTTCATTTCCTGATAGTAATGAGTCGAATCATTAGAACAAAGAAACAAGACATATTATTCGATAGATACAATTGGCATATAATATATAAGGGTAAAAGAGCTTGAGAAAATACTATGAGTTTTCGAACAAGGCTATATATGAAGATACCACTCGATTTTAAACATTCTGTAGTTTAATAAGAACTTTGCGATAAAAAGCAAAAATACGTTGACGATAGCACGTTAGATTCTATCCCTATGATCGCATACATAATCAACATGAGAAGAGAAAGTTACTCAGAAACAATGATGCACTTAGCAATTCGGCTGGATATGATTGTTTAAAGAATTAAATAAATTAATAATGTGAATAGCAATCGTAAGTTAACTTCCAGCTACTAAGAAGGATAACGGCAACGAAAACTTGTTTCTCAAAGTTGAGTCTTGATAAAACTACTGAAAAGATACATGCAGAAACAATATAACAACATTCTAACTTTTATTACGGTCAAAATAAAATGCAACAAAAGAAAGCAAAATATTTTATCCCTTAAATTAAGATTATAAGAAAACAACGAATCATAACAACTTGAAGTACAAACGTCACATCAACGGAAACGTCTAAGAGATGACAACGTTAATAAAAAAACATGTGAGCTTGACCACGTTTAAGTTCAGTCAAGGTTGTAACATTATCTTCACGGATAACTTCACCCTCACTCTTGCTATAGGTAAAATCGTAAGCTAGAGAAAACACGATTGCCTTAGTAAGGCAACTCGTATACTAGATAAAAGAGGGGAAATGCGTATAGACTGAACGACAGACACAGCTATTTATATAGATTATTAGGGTCGTCTGATCGAATAACCATCATATTATTGATATGGCAAACAGTTCGACATTCTGTATTTACGTATTTCGAACTGTAGTTGTAAATGGCCGGTAGTTAAGGGGGAAAGCCTGCTTCTCCATGAAAGCACTATGGCTTGCACTGAAGGAAGATGTAGTACAAAGCCGGAACTATGGATGATAAGTCAGTTCACAAGAGGTAGTGTACTTTGGCCCGTTAAATATTGCCTCAGCAGCCCCGTCAGCATTCCCAGATGAGAGCGCTTCAGCGCGTTGGTTATAAATTACCTCATTCCAAATAGAGAAGGCAATACCTTGAATGGTGGACCTCTTAGAGCTGAAAAGAATAAATACCTCAGCCACACAGAATAAAAGGTAACCGCCATCATAATGGCGTAATCACGGTCGGACTTATTGTCGTGGACAGGTTCTCTACTGATATGATTGGGTAAGAAATTAGACGGCTTTCTGTGAAACGATTTCCACGGGCGATCAAAAATACCCCACTAAAAAGAGAAGGTTTTTAAATCAGTTCAAAATCAGTTCAAAGTGTAAAATACAACAAGCACTGTAAAAAGACAGTTAGATGTGTACGTATATATGCAGTAAATATTTGTCTTATGCGATTGTAAAGCTGGATATACTAAGCATCGTCGCGAACCTCTCTGGTATGCTTTTACACGAACAGAAACACGGACTGAGAATTCTGCTTTTCTTCTATTGTGACAAAAGTACCGATGGTACATCTTTACTCATAGAGGAATCTTCTAGGTCTGAGCCGAACCATATCTCACTGCGACAGAATTAAGTTTTGCGGTTAAGGTCAGCCCCTAGGTTATCAGAATGATTAGCCTGGACGGATCTTTGACTTATTTAATAATACTGACCGGAACCAGTTTACTGATCGACCGATGGTCAAAAATTGTTTAATGTTTAAACTCATCTAAAATATGATTGGCAAATCAGTGTAGATTCCACTCTCTAACAATTCATTCATTTTTTTTAAGTTCACATATTTTTAAGGTCGCATATTTTCACTCGTAATCGATATATACGCAAATTGCTATCAGCTTTAGTGATATTGTTATACTAAATGAAGCATTCACTTAATAGGTATTTGCTCGAATTGAATATAAACTAATATACGCAAAACCTCACATATTGATTTCTTCATAAACGAAACAAATAACATTCCATAGATTGTAAAACGTAGCCTAGTAAGCCATGACATTTCTATAATGCGACACATTTTCAATCATTTAACAAATAAACAATACAAAAACACAAAGACATAAATCGCATGCTATAACACTTGTCCTTTACGTGATCGAATAATACACGAAACCACCTAGATGAAGATATTCCATTTACAACGTTTCAAAAAGACATAAAAATGAAACAATCTAGCGAAAGCGTAATAAATATATGAAGCATGAAATTGAATATATTGATTTTATGGATAACAGGAAATTCAATAAATTCATAGATTTTTACATTCTATGTCGGTAAATTACAGTTATTACACTATGACAAAATATGTTGTATACATATATTAATGTGCACATACATATTGAAATAAAATACCATATAATAATACATTTGGGCTATCTTTAAACTTTATGCAATTTCATGTTTTATCCATTATTGGAGAATGGTGTAATACATTTCTGAACAGTTGAGATAATAATAATGTATTAACGCTTACATTAATGTAAATTGAAGAAAAAGACGTTGGATATAAGTCAAAAGTGTCTTAGTTTGGACCCGGCGACCGATGGTATTGCGTTTTAAGTCAGACCGAGACGTCTTCTTAAGACGATACATATATCTACAGGAATACATAAATAATAAATTTGTTGTCAGCCTGTTAATGGTCCGGGAAGAAAAACACGTACTCGAAGTTTAAAGAAAAAAAGGACATTGAAAAAACTAGAATACAACAGAGAACAAGAATGGTTGTACGTCAGTCTTGACTGTCAGTACAGACTGGTGTTGTTCCAACACTAAGAAACAGGTGAGTAAAAAAGTTCAAGTATTCCGTATAGAAAAGGTACAATAAGACTCCCTCCTAAGCATTACCCCCTCAGGAGTCACAGTATCGTTCACCTTTTGGATTGCCGCTATTCTGAGGCTGCTTGGAGTAGCTGTATATCGAAAGTGTTGTATATGGTAACTATTAATTCTTCCTGAGGAGTGCTGTCGGTGTCTTCCGAGAGTATGGTAGGCGTTTCTAACTTTCTTTATGTATACATGTTTATAATGGACACGTCTGAAACAGAATCTAATTGTAATCTTACATTTTTATTCAGGATTTTTACATGTACATATTTTCTCATAATTCTGCCGTCTTATTCGTTCGTTTTCGATGATTTAACTCGGGTTTTATTTCCTATATTCGTTCTGCAATGTATACACTTGTGTCCGTCTTTATTAAAAGTTAGGCAGGTTTTAAAAAAGTATAATAAAAGTATAATAAATCGGTTACCCAATGAATGTATCCACAACGAAAATAGGGGCGTGGCAAGAAGTTATCATGTTTTTTATTGGGCTAGCTTGTTATTCTAGGAGCGTGAAAATAATCCGTCTTTTTGTTTGGAATTGTTTTTGAGAAAACAGTTTAAATCTGTGTTCTTGCGTATTTTTCTCATGTGCGCAATTCCCGACCTTTCGATGTATTTCGACCAATTTTCGTAATGTTAAATTTGCTTCACTTTGGTTCATATTTCTATCTATTTTAATGATACAAGTCCTTGCCCGAAAATTAAAGATTTACAGTTATCCGCACCAAGGTCAGCTACTTTTAGCTCGTCACAGTGTTTATTATTATCGCTATTATTTTTTACTAAATTCAACCACTTCCATCGTTTGTGGAACAGAGAAGTTTTGGGGCATAATAAGTATGTTGAAATTTTAACTGCTTCAGAAAATGTTCAGTCGCTAGTGTTTAAGGGTAAAATATAGTCCATGAATTTGGTATGTTCGCTGGTGCTTAATTTTCGGAGCAGCAGGTGAACTTTTTTAGACCCTTCCAATTTTCACAATATATTGTGTATAGGTCTTCATACTTTCTGAAATATAAAGCAAAAATATTATCCTCGTATTGGGTAAAAGTGAAATTGTCAATTGCACTCCAAACAGTATTGTGCGAAAAAACATTAGCGTGTTCGTTACTCTCCGTCCTATGAAATAATATTTACATTAATACTTCAATTTGTTATCAGGCTCTTTTTTATTTATTTGTTTTTTGTAGCCTGATAACGTAATATTGGTTGTAAAAAGAGAAAAATAGTATAAAACCTGTACCTTTAAAAAAATCACTTTTTAGTACGCTTTTCCACGTAATCGTAGAATACAGTCAGCACTTTAGTCAACAGAAATAATTAAAAAAGTGTTAATTATTTTCTTTTAGCGGCAGGACTTTTCTCCTTTGGAGAGAAAAGAAAATATCATGTAGTCCGTTCTTGCTAAAAACTAACACAGTGCTGGAATAGCATTAAAAAATCACTGACCTTTCTTCTTTATGAGAGAAAATAATTAGGACTTTTACATGTTTTTTCTCGTTTTTATCCGCTGGTATTATAACTCGGGCGTCGTCATGTGAATTTGCCGTTAATTTCTCCACGTTTTCCTTTTTATAAGGTTCTACAAAAACCCTTACTATACTTCATCGCCAGGTTCCCAAGATATCCCTTACTGTACCTCGTCGCCAGTTGTTGTAGCGCTTTGTTTTAAGTTCTCAAGAATCCCTTACTGTACTTCGTGTCCAGTTGTTGTAGTGGTGTAAGGTCGAAATTTCACGTCGCCAGTTTTTGTAGGTGTGTAAAAGGGTCCAGAAAAGAAAACACGAACTCAGAGTTTAGAAAAAAAAGGATATTGAAAAAAAAGTAGAATACAACAGAGAACAAAGTGATTGTACGTCAGTCTTGACTGCTAATATAGACTGAAAAGTAGGTGCTCTCAGTATTTATTGTGAGTGGAAAGGTCACGTAGTCCGTATAAGTAAGGTACTATAACAATATTTATTATAAACATATAAAATGTTTTTTTCCAAGGTAAATCACTTTGTAAGGAAAATATGACATGCTTCTCCAGTGAAACAATATAGCGTCGTTCCCCCATCTTACTAGGAAGTATGTACACTATATATAGTCTACAATAGATATATTTTCTTTTCATTTCATTAAGTTTATTTAAGTGATCTCGGAACCAAAGACGTTGGATGAAAGTAAATGGTGACTGTATTCCAGTGTTTGGATCGGGCGACCAGTGGTATAGCCTCCTCGAGCAACACTGATTTGTCTATTGAGAAACATATATGAATGTGGATAAATGATAAAACTATTTACACACACACACACGCATATATATATATATATATATATATATATATATAAATTATATATGTTTTTATAGTTTACCTACGTACGACGTCGTTTCGAGTTAAGATTCTCATCAGCGCAGGGAAATAACAATATAATGCGGTCACAGGGTGCGAACCCGCTTCATAAAGACAGATTGAATCTGTAAGCGTTTACTTAGTCCTTGGGGAACACGAGAGATGTACACGGCATAATAAATATATATATATATATATATATATATATATATATATATATATATATATATACATATATATGATTGAACAGTATGATAGAGTCGGATTATTGCACTGGGGCATCAGGTGAATGTCTATTTTTGATTTCTCCGATAGTGCTCTACTTTCGATAATACGCGAAAGGAGATTCTTATGATATTAAATTATATATGTATATATATATTGAATTATTTTTACGTGCGTACGACGTCCTGTATTAATATATATAAATATATATATATATATATATATATATGTATACATATACATATACATATGCATATGTATATATATTCATATATATATACATATATATACATATATATATATATGCATATATGTATATATATATGTATATATATACATATATATGCATATATATATATACATACATATATAGATGTATATATACATATATATATGTATTTATATATGTATATATATCTATATATGCATATATATCTATATATACATATATATATTTATATATATACATATATATATACATATATATGTATATATATGTATATATATACATATATATATATATTTATATATATACATATATATATATATATATTTATATATATATACATATATATATTTATATATATACATATATATATATACATATATACATATATATATATACATATATATATATACATATACATATATATATACATATATATATATACCTACATATATATATATATAGATATGAATATACATATTAATACTCCATGTATATTCACCTATTTCAACCTTCATAAGTGGAGAAATGTTTATATTTTTTATACATGTGCATCACAAGATTCGTTCCTAAATTAATTAGTCGATCACTATAAATTTGGGAACACAGCTGCTAAAAGTTTAGAGTTCCAATGATGGATATATTTAGTTTCGTTTAGTTATCTGCAAACGGTAACAAAGGGATGAAACTCTTCGTGAAAATCTTTGAGTTTTTTCTACACATATTACAAATAGGTATTAGATATTCATTAATAAATATTCTTTAAATTCAAATTTTTAAAGAGATTTTAGGAGAAATAATATTGGCACGCCCTCCATTCAAATATATCAGATTTGCAGTAAATATCATCAATTGTGAACCAAGTATTCAAGATTCACTAGATTTACTTTTTTTAGTTGTAAACCTTAAATTTGAGACAATTTTTGAATCAAAATTATATAATGCATATTAATCAAAAGTAAAACATAGATACTAAACATATTTATTAGTATCAGTATATCTTGATTATAAACTTTGTAAGGTGACATAAATGTCGTGCAAAGCTACTCCGTCTATTGCACAATTCTATCATTCATAGGGTGTGTATTTTTCTCGTGGTAAGATCAAATTATATAATATATTAGATACATACATACATACATATATTTTTTTTTTCTAATATCTATTTCATCAGTGCTTATTAGAAGTACTATTAAAATATACTCATGGCAAGTAAGCTACACAGAAACATTTGTGTTTTATACTGGAGGTAATCATCTCGGATTGTTGCATATTATTGTCATATTTAGATAGTTTATATAGAAAACCAATGCTTAATTTAGCTTCAAACCAATCAGTGTCATCGTTTTGATGAAAGATTAGTCAACATGTGGTTGAACCTCAAACAAATTGCTAACAAAGGTTTTTAACTTGGATATTGGGCATGAATAACCTCTCTTTCAGATAAGAAGAGTTTAACAAAAGGTTTTTTATGATGTCTATCACTTGAGACGGAGTGATGCCCAGGTTCTCAAGTGTGGCTTCAGTCCGCAATGGGAATTTAGGAAGGGAGTTGTTTGCCGAGTCCAGAGTGGAGTTTAAGGCGAAATGCTGGACAAGTAGTTAAGCCTTATCAGTTGCCGTGCAAACGTCATCGTTGTGATTTAATAGCGGGGGGAGTTTTCATTGTCCCTTGTTCATCACACTATTGTACATTTTCCAGAAATCACGAGTACCTAGTTTCTGTGACTGAATGCGTTTTTGGTTATCTCTGTATACCTCCTCTTTGCTTCATCAATCACTACTTTGCAATCATTTCTTGCCTCTACAATTGTTTGTCTGTTCGCTGTTTACTTATGGCAGCCGAATTTTCGGAATGCCTTCTGCCTCTCAGCAATAGCAGCTGCACATTCTGAGGTGAATCATTGAGGAGAGTGGGGTTTGCTGAAGAATTTTCGCGTGAGGACATAAGCATCAATGGCTGCCTTGACCCATTTGGTTAACGTATTTGCACACTGATCAGCAGGGAGTGAGAAGATTACACCCCATGGATCCCTGAGGGATTCGAAATTAGCCTGCTCATAGTTTCTCGTCGTTTAAGCAACGGCTTTTCAGCTTTTGGGTGAGTTTTTAAGGTGATAAGTATCATTATATTTTTTTATTAAAGTTCACTACATAAGTATCCCAAGGTCAATTTTATTCTGTGTCTACAGTTAGTTACTATTACGCTTCTTCCATTTAGAATTTTTTTTAAACTTGAAAATATAAAATGTATTGTTTTTTGCCCTAAGGTAATCTATATTTATCGCTAAATTATGTGCATGCTTACCTGCATCTTAATATTTTTGATTCGACTATAGGTGAATGTTCGATTTTTCAATTTAAAAAAGAAATGTTTGATAAGGATTTTCTGTATCTGTTTGTTTAAATGTACTTTTGTGATACTAATATATTCTTTTCTAGTTGGTTAATTACTATTGCTATCAGTATTTCTTTGGATGTTATTGTTAGTATTATTATAATTACTATTATTATAAGTATTAATATTGTTATGCGTATGCTTGTTTGATTTGTCATTTGCTACAATTCTTATTTTGTGAGCTAAACGAATTTTTAGCTATTGTTATAATCTCTTGAACAAGAATATGTGTTCAGCAAAATACGAAAAAGAAAGACACTTTTTTACTGCAGCAAAATTGTAAAAAATATATAATATTAACAAAGAAAATTCAATAACAAAAGCATCAACCATTGTTCGATTATTTAAAACTTATAAAAAGTTGACGGCCGACTATCGTTGAATGAAATTATTAAAATTGGTTATTATGACGGTCCCTATTTATTATGTTTAGCGCGAAACATAAAAATGTAAATTTCAAAGGTGTCAAAAAATTACCAAATCGAAGAAACGAAATAACATTTATATAAACACCCCTACTTTTTAAACCCAAATAAAAACAAAAAAATAACTCATTTTTATCGTAAATAAATAAGTAAATATTAATTTACTAATTTATTTATGATTACAATTTATGATTAAAATATTAAAAATGCATACAAGACAAAGGTTTTAATCGTGATAAACATATAATTCTAAAATCATTCTAACAAATATATTTGAAAGGAAAATGCGACAGACAAATTGTCCTTCCCCCCGTGTCAGAGTGAAGGTAACATTTTTTTATTTGACACATACAGTATAGCAGAGCACTAAATAATGAGGTAATTTTGTTCATAAAATTCCGTACATATATATTTTTAAACTCACGTCAAAGTGGACTAGTTTCACGTCGTGTCATATGTCGGATATCAGACCGTATAGGATTTTGTGTGTTCAGATCTAGTCGGGTGAGAATGTAAAGTTGTAGTTTTTGTTTATCCATCCCTGATGCTAAGAGAGAAAAGAAAGCCATAATATTATTTACTATTAATGCAAAAGGTGTAATATAGGTTTTAGGGAAAACGAAAATGGTTTTCAGAAGGACTAAGAGAATGCATTGTTGATAGAACACGATGAAACATGTTTAACATTAACAAAATATCATTTATTCAGTGTGAGGTATGAAAGAGAAAACATAGGGGAACATCAAAGAGAATTTAAAGTATACTTTGTACATGTATTTGGTTATGCTTTATTGATAGATGTATGTCTAGAGCGTTTTGTCACATTTCGCTTTTCTTTCGTCCTTCAATTTCATGAAGCGTTTCTGTCATGTCTGTAAGTCATTGAAATATTGACTTTTTCGCATATCTTGCCCCAGTAGAGTTTTGTTTATGTCGTATCCGGTTGTACTGTTTATGTTAATCCCCCTTTTGATAAACTAGCTTTCATTGTTTTAAAAAGTCCTATTTTATTATGACTGTTCTGATTTGTATCTGTATTGTCTCATTCTTCCTTTTTGCTGCTATATATATTTTTTAATTCTTAATATTTCTTATTAAGTCTTTCTTTGCGAATGACACCTTCCCTCTTTCGTCGTTATCGCTACTCCCAACCTTACTTCCGGTTTAGGCTCCTCTTTCAAATCTTATTTTCAGTCAGATTTCCTTTTCCAGGACGTGTATGACCATTTTTTGTGAAGTTTTCTTTCTACTCTTACTTTTGTACTTACTGATGTGACTCCTGCATCAATTAAGGTGTTTCATTCTGTAATAGTCTCTGTTAAGATGTATGGAAAGAGTCTGTGAACTTTTTCTGTTTCTAATTTTGATTTATACTATTCCTTCATCTTAAGATGTGAGACGTTTCTTTTGTCTTCGTTCATAAATCGTTTGATGCTTACAACTTCTGCCATTTTATTCTTGGTGAATTATATGATTCTGTAGTTACAATTTAGGATTGACATGTTCCCTAATCCCATGATATTAATTGACCATACGCGAAAAAACACAAGCCACGCGAAAAAATCACATCTAAAAAGGAAATTACATTTTTCAAACAAAACTGGCTCCAAGAGCAATTTTAGCAAACATGGGTGTCACCTGATATAATTTAACTACGTTCGCTACCCCTCATCTGATTTAAATTTATTTTTCGTGTGTAAAATCAACCCTTGCGTTTTGAGAAGATAACACGTTTATTACCAAAATCAGAACACCCTTAGCTAGATCATTACATGTCTGCCTTCCTCACCCCTTGCGACTTAGGAAGTTCTAAACTTACACACACACTTACGCACTCTGACAAGGGGCGCCTTAAAAACTCTTAACCGATACACGGATACAGAGACAGTCGTACGTTTATGCACCCTGACAAAAAGAGATACCCACACAAATTTCTACACTGTTGAAAAGGGGTGAAGAGACGGCTCATTAATTCTCAATTCGAGCGCGCATACACGCATTCATACGCTTACACGCTCTAACGCAAAGCAACGCACTCTCACACAACTACTTACACTGTCGTAATCATATACATACTGATAAATTGCAGACATAGATACATACATTTTATTACTCGCAAAATGTTTAACTTAACTTTCTCTGAGAACTGAACATTTACAATGAACAATTACTTACATTAAATGTCTTATAATTTTGTACATATATAAATATCTTGTGTTCATTAAAAAATGTTTTATTCTTCCATTCAACATTAACATGTTTTTGTCTGTTTCAATATTTAAATAACAATTTAATTTTCTCGCAAGGATCTTAGCATTTTCTGGAAGACACACTTAAAGTCAACATCTGTTGAAATTGTTACTCTTGTGTTTCGAATCATCTACTTACTGATAAATTAAATCAAACACTAAACAAAACAAAAAATTAAATAACCAAAAAAGAAGAATGTTCGAAACTCGATCTGTGATTTAAACAACACTAACAACCAAATGAAACCCCCAGAAATCTCTCACTTCAAAACTAATAACAAACCAATTGGCTTATTATCGCCTATTTTCAATTATACATTTGTTTACATACAGGATACATAATTTTAGACATTAATATACTTCGAGAACAACAAAAAACTATGAAGCACCGACAACAAAAACAAAATGAGAAAATGTTTTCTTTAACGCACACAAATCGACCCTTTTCATCCACCTAATAAAAGGCTATGAAAATCTTAACTCTGATATGATTCGTCAGCTAAAAAAATATTTTACAGCTACGCAGACGAACTCCTCCCTCTGGAAATAACAGCAAACAAGGATAAAAATACAGATCATAGTTTCACACTTGAATACAAATTAAGTATCCACCGGCTAATAGTGACCTGCAATCTGCAGACCCACTTAAAAACATCGCACGCAACAACAATGCAGACCCACTTGTACTTGTATCTTAAATATTTGAGATCCACTCACTAATGTCTCGCAACATCTATGCACCGAAATGTTTGATAATTTTTTATAGCAAAACGAAAACAGCGTATAAAACCTTATGTGCAGACTCACAAACACTCACACTTTTTGCAATAAGAGGATTCGAATCATCAAAAAAAACGTCGACCAGACGGAAATCTAAAAGAAATAGTCGTACACACGACTTTTTCTTATGTTCAAAAACAAAACAAACAGCCACACGAAAAATACGTTTCTAATTGCAACTTCACATAGTTATAAATACTTTCAATATTTTTGTTCAATCTTATAAGATTGACATGTATTCCAATCCTATCCGATTAATCGACGAACTGTGTGTGCAAAAAAACACAAGCCACGCTAGAAATTCACATCTAAAAAGAAATTACATTTATTACACAAAACTTTCTCCCAGAGCAATTTTGGCAAAAATGGTTGTTACGTGATATGCTTTCAACTACGTCCGCTACACCGGGTCTGATTAGATTTCTTTTTCGCGCATAAAAAAACATGCGTATGGAGCCGATAAAACGTTATTTATTTTCATTTCAAAGTGTTTTGCTGTAAATTGAAGTTAAGCAAGGCATATCACGGCCATTAATAAATGGGTGACAATTTTGGAAGAATAACAAAGCTGGTTCTTTGATATGACGTAGGCGCCTTCAATAACATATTTAAACATGAGTATACAAAACTGGTGTTTCGATATGACCGAGGCGTCCCCAATATTTTTTTTGTCGGGGGTAGGGTAGGGGGTAGGGGCGGTCAAATTTTTTTTCTTTTTGAACTAAAAATATTTCTATGTATGGGGAGGGTAAAAAAAAATTAGGGGTGGTCAAAAATTTTTTTTATCTTTTAACTAAAATTATTTCTTTGGGTGAGGGAGGGTAAAAAAATTTTTTTTGCGGGGGGATGAAATTTTTTAAAATTCTTTTTAACTAAAAATATTTCTATGAGTGGGGGAGGGTTAACAAAATTGGGGGAGGGGGTCGGAATTTTTTTTCATATTTTTAACTAAAATTATTTTTTAGGGTAAGGTAAAATAAAAATTTGGGGGGAGGAGTTGGAAATTTTATTTTGAGGTGGGGGTCGGAAATTTTTTTCTTCCTTTTAGTTAATTGGGGGGAGGGACGGACTTTTTTCTTTTTTTCAATAAAAATTTTTCTTTGGGTGAGGGAGGCTAAATAAAAATTAGGGGTTAAAAAAACGGCAGATGGGAAGGACATGGAGGAACGCTGGCTTCCGGTGAAAAAAGCTTGAAGAAAGTGTGTACAGATGCCTGATAGTGATAAAACAATTTTTTTCTTTTTTTTATTCATATTAATTTCAGACTTTTCTTTTTTTTCATATTAATTTCAGACTTTTCTTTCATCATATTCTAATAATTAACATAATACAGACGCTGGTGCAGTTGAACCAGGACAGGGTTTGTCACTTTGAGGCCTACTACAGTAGACCCAAAATACTTTAGAATTGCCTTCAAGCCCTTAGGTGAAGTGGACTATGACTCTGAGATAATCCACCTCAAATATAAGGACGATCCATGTAAGCACTGCGGGGCATACAAATTGCCTTTAAATCAACCCGGATTGTGTTGCATGAATGGCAAGGTTAAGATACCTGAATTCGAACGGCCAGAAGAGGAGATAAAAAGTTACTATGAGGGCAATGATGAATATGCAAAAATGTTTGCTAAATTCGCAAGGGTCCTGAATGCCGGATTTGCCTTCAGTCATATGCACTGTACTAAACTCCATATCGGTGAAGTGAAACCGAGCGTGAAACTTCATGGATGTTGCTACCAAACATTGGCACCGCTTGAGCCACAGACAGGCACAAGACCGAGATATGCTCAGGTGCACATATTTAATAAGGTATCCCAGAAACTTGAGGGGGGAGAAATTTAAATTCGCACATCGGTACGGTGCAATTCTGAATTATATCCAGGCCATCTTCATTGATTTCATTCTGGATAAGTATATTTTGTCAAGAACTTTCAAAACGGGATACAAAATGCTTGAACAGATACCCGAATATAGGCTGTTGTTAGGGGATTGTCTGCCTGCCAACAGAACGCATCTCCTCCAGACGGTGTCCGAAATAGCTGGGATCTACCTTGACAAGGATATCAAGGAGCTCAGCAGGGTCATTTTGGTTCGAAAAAGGGCTGGTGAAGAAGGATATGTCCGTGTTGACTTCCTAAGCCCTTTTTATGAACCTCTTGGATACCCTCTTTTTTTAAATTTTGGGCAGAAAGGTTGTAACCGCTGGCACCATTTACTTAAAACTGGCCACAAAGAAACGTTGATGCAGTATATTCAGTATCTTTTCATGGTCCGAGACGATTTTTTCAACCCTCTGATATTGAGCTGTAATCTATTGCACCAGCATGCAATAGACATAAAAATGCGTCTTGATTATTTAAATTTCCAGTACCAAGTAAAGCACCAGGAAAATATTAAGGGTCGCATAGGTTGGAATCAGTTAACCCTAATACTCTTTCAACTTCTTTATGTACTGTTAGCAAAACACGCTCATTGGAAGTGATGTCATTGTGAGAGGATTTTTTCACATTATTATTCTTTATTTTCATTACGTTATATTTTTGTGTTTGTTTTTGTAAGCCGCTAAAAAATATTTTATTAAAATATATAATTCTGGCTTTAACTACGTATTGGCGTTTGAAGTAATTTGAAAAGAGATTAATGTGTTTTACTTTCATTCATAAATTTTACGTAAACCAGCTCTTTCAAGCGAGAAGCACACCAGATTGAAACAAAAGTAAAAATTGTCTCAGTCTCCAAGGATATCCTCGCTGTCCGACAAAGGAGGTGTAGTATTAAAACACAAAACGTATAGTACACTTTGCTCCTAACAAAAATACCAATTATGGTAGGACATATGAAGGTTTCGATTGTTTATTAAGATGGCAACTATATTTGTTGGCCTTTATAAATTGTTCGTTTTAATTCTTCAAAGTGTAAAACAAATAAACTCTGCTGTTTACTCAGTGTGCGGATAAAAGCCAACCGGACAAAAGCCCACTAAAATAATTCAAACCCAGACTTTTTGTCGTAACGTAAAAATAAATTAATTTTAAAAGAATTTTAAACAGTATTTTTATATTAAACGTTTTTAACAATAACTCTTTGTCTGTAATTTATTTTTCTTCCTATACCTTTGTCATATTTTTCCGGTACTTTGTAAATACTGCATTCTTTAGAAGATTACATCATAAAACAAATCACAGACCCTTTCTACTACTAACCCTACGTCTGCATGGTAAAACGAAAAAACATTTAAAAATTGAAAGAAAAAACAACAATTCTTTCAGAATACAAATTTGGAGATCAGTTTTTCATATGATTTTTACATCAAATGATCCACCATTTCTCGGCCATTCTTACTTTTTAGGAGAGTAAACCAATTTTCTTTTGCGATGGGAGATAAATTTGATGCCATGTTTTTCCGGCCGAGCAGAATCAAGGCCCAGATAGTAACGGTCTACAGACTGTAGCCTCCATCGGAACAGATACTGAATTCTGATCTTAGCATAAAAGCCAAGATTTATGGAAGGGCTAACGGATCAATGTTACACAATTTGTAACAAATAATTATGGTAGTTAGATATAATGTGACGTTTTGCAAATTAAAATAATAAGTTACCGTATTTTACATAAATACACAAACAATAAATAAACTTGACGCCGACACTGGGAATCAAAACCACGAACCTGTAGACTGCAGTCTTAGTCGTTAATGACTGAGCTAACTCACTGACCATATATAACCTCATTTAAACAATTCACTGAACCCGCTCAGTTTACTGTGGAACTCTAAATTCATAGTAGGAAGAGACGCGGCAGCCTAGCTAAAATATAGGACCGTAGAGAGGATATTTTGATATTCTTCTTAAAATATAAGGAGAGCATTCTCTGTCAAGATGTCATGATTTCTATCTGTCCAAGTTCGAACACTTTTGTAAACGTAAGAAATACATTATGGCATACTATAACAACTAAATAATACACAAATAAACAATACATGAATTTGAGGCCGAAACTAGCAAAATAAAAATTCACAGTCAAAGTGGTTGTCTTTTGATTAAGGCTCTACCAAATGAGCTAATCTGCCATTATACCGAAATTGATTCTGATTTAGATACTTACTAAAAAAAACACGATTTTATTTATACTTTTTGGTTGACGGTGTCTCATATAAGTTCTTTTATATAATAGTAACCCTACGTAAATGAACATAATTTTGGTTCTTTGATACGACATGGACGCACTAATATGAATTATTTGTCATAATAGTGCTACTATGTAAGTGAACATGATGTTGGTTCTTTGATAGCACAGGGTCGCATTAATATGAGTTATTTTTATAATAGTTGACCTACCTAAATGAGCATGATTTTTTTTTATACTTCAGAGGTTCATTATATAAGTTTTTTTAACATGAATTTAACATTATTTTTATAGTAGTGGCCCAACGAAAATGAAAATGATTTCAGTTCTTTGATACAATAGGGGCGCATTAATATTATTCCTTTTTATAATAGTGGCCCTACATAAATTAACATGATTTTGGTTCTTTGATACGACAGGGGCGCATTAATATGATTTTTTTTATAATAGTGACCCTACGTAAATGAAAATTATTTTGGTTCTTTGATACGACATGGCCGCATTATTAATTGAATGTTTTTGTTTAGGAGTACGAACTAAGCATAATATTAGTTATTTTATATGACAAGAGCGATACATAAATGAAAATATTACTAGATCGCAAATTAGTCTGCATTTTTATTTCAAACTCCTCCACTCCAAAAACGATATATGCGATATACGTATGCTATTCGAGGACATATTTTACATTTCTTTACTGTTTAAATAGAAGGTACGCACTTTGACATTGCCGCCCTGTCTGATATTAGAAATTTCAAACCGGTGTTAATCAAAAGAAAAATCTTACATAATATTTTAGGCCGGTTTTTTTTTATTCTTACAATTGGTTTCTTGGAACTAATTTGCGTAATTGCAAAATCGTAGATATCCACTTGGTCATGGCCGTCATATCTGACATCAGAAAATTCAAACTGGTGTTTATCAAAAGAAAAACCCTACATTATATTTTAGGGCGGATGTTTTTTTCGAAAATAATAATTTATTTTCACGAATTTGTTTGATGGTAATATAGAAGATATCTACTTGGCCGGGACTGCCTTATTTGACATCAGCAATTGCAAAATGTTAATAAAAAGAAAAACCATACATTATACTTTAGGACGGATTTTGTTTTCACAAATAATTTATTTTCACCAATTTGTTTAATGGTAATATAGAAGATATCCACGTGCTCATGGCCGCCCTATACGACTTTAGAGGGGGTATTATGCTAGGTCTATGATATAAAGTACAGTTGTCTATGTGTGTGTGTGTGTGTGTGTATATACGTATGCTTGTATGCTGAAAAAGGCCGACAAGATACTCGACAGAAATATCAAAAAATAAAAAAAACCTTGATTCTTTTGAGCCGAAAGGACACAGAACTTCTACGGAAGGGTACCAAATTTCATCGTTTTCCAGTCATCTGTACATTGTGCGCGTGTGTGGTTTGCCAAAAAACACAACGTTAAAGTGACCTATTTTCCAATACATTTTGTTTTTTTGCGTCGGAAGCATAACGGCTACAGATAAAGAACTGGAGATCGAGTGTTTGAATCTAATTGACCTATAAGACTTATCTTTTAACGATAACTTACATATACATCGAAGGGAGTGAGGGAGAAGACAGGGGTGGTACTTTTAATAGAAATATGTCATGCTTTTGCCCCCTGAAACAGAAGAGGAGGGGCGGGAGAGAGGAGGCGACCTGGGAAGAGACAGTTTTCGCCGAAGATTTTTCTAAACGTAAGAAACTTATTTTGAGGCATGCAGTGTAAGTGGTTACTGACTGAGCTTACTGACTGAACTTATGGTTCAAAATTAACTCACTTAACCAATTCACTGAACCCGCTCGGTTGACAGTAAAACTCTTCAGGCTAGCTTAAATATCCGAGCGCAGGGATTTAATATTATTTCATACATACAACGTGAAATTACTATGTTCTCTTTTTCGTTGAATTTACTATTTGAGATACATTGACTTGTACTTATTCACCTCCTCAATCAGAAAAAATAAAAAATCTGACTAATAATAGTATTCAGCCCAAACCATATGACAAAGAGTTACAGGCATACATTGAGTCCGAATGCGTTAACACGGGTAAGATGAGAGTATTCTATGAAATTATCTGTGAAGATATATTAATCTATCAATCCTTTAGCTGTTCAAGTGTCGCTTTTACATCCGTCAACCACTTTACTTCTGACCATTGCTGTCAGCTAAATTCCCCTCTTTACATTAGCTGAAAACCTATTCATCAAGTCGATATAAACATATGCCTTATATAAAGCACATTATTACATTAGGCTCGCTTCTCCGTCTATTCTTTTTCGATATAGCTCGGATGCAATGCTTTCTGAGTTTGATCACAGCGTGGGAAGCCTTTCATTTTCATGGCATTAAGCCTAACAGATCTGGGAGCGAAAAATATTTCTATTATTCGAAATTAAACACTGACTTGAACTATACTTTTCTTAAAGGAAAGAAACTGAACTGAATTTCACAATTGTGACAAAATGTGTTTCAATTATAATTTAGATTTATTTCCAGTTTTATCTTAATGTTTGCAAAAAAGTATTATTGAATACATATATATCATAGTATATCTTATATAATAGTTAGGTATTTAGTAATTGATGTTTAAAATCGAGTTCATGAAAATAGCATGTGTTGGCATCATATTTTTAAATAAATTATGGATATTGGCGCCATACATAATTAATTTACGAACTTTTATATTCAATGCAATAGAACAAAAAACGATTTATATAATAGCTAAGAATATTAAATCTACACTAGCATACAATTGTAATTATTAACTGATCTCATACTACTACAGGTAATACTCTAATTGATGTTAATAAAAATTGGTTAGTAAAGAAGATTTGAAGCTATTTTTAAGAACTATAAGACAGAAATATCATTCTGAAAAATACAATCATCCAAAAGCTGCAGATCTAATGTGTCTACACTGAGAAGCTTATTCAGGACTGTACATTCATTTGCAACTAACATTAGCAATGACTATTAGCAGATTATAATTATGAATATGGCCATTAAATAGGAATTATCATATTCTGAACCAATTAACATTATATCCGGAGTCATTCAATTCACATATCTACTTCTAAAAAAATGAATTTCATGTGTATATATATATATATATATATATATATATATATATATATATATATATATATATATATATATATATATGGGGGGGTGATTTTAACAGCAGGCCATATCACCAGGACAAGCGGACGATAGCTCCTAATAGAGAAAAAGACCTAGAAGTCCACTGTTACTATTTCTTTCTATTACTTGAAATATATATATATATATATATATATATATATAAATGGATCGATCTGTCGCAATTTGACTATAAAAGGCGTATGAATTTTGTTTTTAATTTATTTATTTAGATTCAGGAATGAAACAGACAGAAAGAAGAATACACATACGCACACCCGCAAAAAATATGTATCTTTAATTAGACACCATGTGTTTTTTTTTGTTTTCTGCTTAACTTCCATTTGTAGTTGTCATATTTTGTGTGCTGGACGGGGTTCGGATGTGTGTCTGTGTGTGTCGAAAGAGATGGACGGATGAAGTGTATGGACATAGAGCACGAGGAAAATAAAGAAAGAAAATGGGAGTGAGTCTGTAGAGAGGTTCTCGTTTCAGAATGATGTTCTTAGAATGAGATACCAAAGGGTGAGTGGAGGAGGAAAAAAGTTGAGAAAGAGAATTTGGTTCTAAAATATAAACAAAAGCAAAACTGATTTTGTTCGAATGTGAGTGAAACTGTAGCGAATGACACCTTGTAATCGAATAATCATATTGTATTGCCATGAGGCCGATATCGATCGTGAAAAGAACGAAAGAATTAACGTATGCGTGCAACCAATTATAAAAAGAATCAAGTGAGCACGCAAATAGCTCACGTATAGAACTTTTCGGTTACTTCACGCTACATTTGCATAAATAAAAATAATATCTCTTTATTTCTATATTATTACTATTATTTTTTCATAGTAATCTCAACTTTTGGATGCGTTTAGTTTGATTTTTTTTTTTGGACATCAAGTCAATTCCCTTGACTTTAGACATTCAAGCTGTACCTTAAACATTTTCGCCGTTCTTACCAGGCAAGCCTTTTGAAGGATTGGAAAATAAATTGTCTCCTTAATTTGTTTAAGCCATATATGGTGGATTTCGTTATGGTTCAAAGCGTTCCAATTACAACGGGAATCACCTTTACTTTTTTACATTTCCATAGTCTAACTAATTCCCATTTTAGATCTTGATATTTATTGATTTTTGTGTTCTCTCTACTGCATTCTGGTATCAAATGGGCAGGCTATATCAATGATTAAGCAAGTTCTCTTGTTTTTGTTTAGAAAGATTAAGTTTGGGTTGGAATGTTCAATAACCTTCTTAGTTTGTATGCGCATGTCCCAATTAAGTTTTACATTGTCGTTCTCCTGTACCACTTCTGTCTTATGCTCATACAACTTCTGATTGTGGTCCAATTCATATATATTTCAGTGTAGTACCTGAGTGACTTTGTCGGGTCTCCATTCTTTATACTGATGCTGTGCTACCATAAGGCATTCAGATACAATATGCGCTAAGGTTTCTTCCCGTTCATTACACAATCGGCATATCGGTGATTCTGCAGTTTTGTTAATGTAATGTTTGATGGACTTAGTGCGAATGGGTTTTTTCTTGGGCTGCCATTAAGGTGCTATCAGTAGATCTTTTGAAATAACCCTGACCAACTAATTTCAGCTGTTATTATCTCTAAATTAAGTATTACAGAATACACTGTGTAGTTTCTTTCCAAATAATTTTAACCCTCTCTCTCGTAATTTTTCATTCTTTGATTATTTTTCACTATTATTATTATTATTATTATTATTATTATTATTATTATTATTATTATTATTATTATTATTATTATTATTTAATACTCTTATGGAGGTTTGCACAGAGACAGGTTTGTAAATTAGTTGCTTACGCTGAAAAAAGAGTTAGTATTTCTCTAAATACTAATATTTATTAGAAAAAAGTAAAATGAACACAGAATAGAGGGGTAAAAATAGCTAGAAAGAGAGAATGTCGGATGTGTAACTTGTTTGTTAATTATGAGTGAAAACAATTTAACAAGATGTTTTAAAGATAACTCAATCTCAAAACGGACGTACATTTTATCATTTGTTTTTGTGTTATTAGAATAAGCATAATAGAAACCTAAAGCTGGTGAGTTAATTAACATTTAACGTAATATATATATATATATATATATATATATATATATATATATATATATATATATATATATATAAAATCCATCTATGTAATTCCTCTAAGATTTTTATCTTTGAAAAGCCTTGGCTTAAGGAAAGTAAAATAAACATGTTTTTATCGAGTACACCTTGCATTGAACAATCGAAGTTGAAATAGATTTGTCATTTGTACATCTTAATCTCTCTTCCTTCATTTATCTTTATATATATATATATATATATATATATATATATATATATATATATATACACACATATATTTAATTCTGTATATTTTAAATTCATAATATTATTAATTAAAATTGTCAATATTATAATCACGTTGTGAATATTAATATTTATCAAAATTTTTCCGTGTATATGTGCATTTCAAAAATAATTTATATTAGCACTTTTACGTGAGAGTAACGCTTGAAAAACATTCATGCTATTTCTTATTAGCATATTCACTTACAATTTCAATTTCGATCATTTTCAGTGGATATTTTCGCAATCAGTTCCAGAATAAATCAATGTACGCATAAAAAGGCCAAATAAAACATCTTCATTTTATATTTGTTTTATTCTTACCGTTAAAAGGACACGTTTAAATCAGGGAACGTTTCATTTAGCCAGTATTCGAAGGGAATATAATTATTTTCTTGGACCCAATTATCGCAAATGTAAGAACACTAGACTAGTTTCTGAAACTTTGGGCATAGCATTTAATAAAAAGTGAGTGCATGGAATTAAAAATATATTTTTATATACTTAAAATATGTGTAAGTAAATAGAATTTATATATGTATATATATATATTTTTTTCTGCTTATATCGTGATTCGACCCCTCAAGGTTCATACCATCAAAATGAGGAGGACAAAAAGAAGAACAAAAACTATAAGACAGTCTCACCTGACAAAGTTGTTCTACAACGAAAGCTTCCAAAAAAATTTAATAAATGAATTTTTCATTTAAATTGCAAGATTGTTGATTTTTAAAATATTTCACTTAAATACCTTTTCATGCATGCCTCAAAGATGTTGTCAATTTCCTCACTTAAAAAGCGCCAATCTGCACATAACATCGACAAGACTACACTTATCCTAACGTCTTTTAGAACTTGACGTGTCTTTCTGCTTATATCGTGATTCGACTCATCAGATTTAATACAATCAAAATGAGGAGGAAGAAAAGAGGAAAAAGAACTATAAGACAGTTTCGCCTGACAAAGTTGTTCTACAACGAAAGCTTGTAAATAAAAAATAATTAAATAAATGTTTTTTTTTATTTAAATTGCACTATTGTTGATTTTCAAAATAGTTCACTTAAATATATATATATATATATATATATATATATATATATATATATATATATATATATATATATATATATATATATTGGCTAAACGTTTATATTGAACCTTTCAAAGACTTCTCGGCTAAATATTTAACAGCGAGGGGACATTGTTATTATTTATTGCGGTTTGGCCGTGTACATTTAGGTCACCCGATCACTGCTTATATCTCTTCAGAAATAAATAATATTTGTACGTTTTTCGGTTTAAACTTTAAAAAACTAGTGCTTTAAATTAATTGAATTAATTTTCAATTTATTGAAAATTTAAAAACTTATTACTTCGAAACTATCTCTCAAATATAAGTTCGTACTAAGCGTGTTGTTATTTTAGATAACATTACCCAGATTATTTGTTGTTTTCTTAGCCAATCGCTGGGATTCTCACGAACAAAGGTCCGGTTAGTTTTACTTCCTATTTCCTATTCTGTTCTGCTTTCTATAGAGTGGCCTCTCCCTGTTTCTTTGTTATGTCAATATAATAGGTGAATGTATTTTAACACGTCGTTCCTTGTCTTTCTATTTTAGGTTTTTGTTTTTGAGTTTTTAGGTTTTAGTTTAGTTTTTTTACATTATTTGTGTATTTATTTATCTATGTGTAGTTAGCCTAAGGTAAAAGTTATTCTGTGCAGACACCTGTTTGCTATTTCACTTCTACAGTTTAATAGATTTTGGGGGTCTTTAAAGTTTAGGATTTCAAATTTCTCATTCAGACATAATTTTCACGGGTCGTCTAAATTTCTGCGCAGGAGCTTCTGTGTAGCTTAATTGCTATAAATATATTTTCATAACTTACTATATATATGTATACATATACATACACATATATATATATGTGTGTGTGTGTGTGTGTATTTCAAGTCTCATTTGTATTTGGATCAATATTGAGTATGTGTAGTAAAAGCAACCGCAAAGGTTTGACTATCTTTGTTTAATTATTCTGGGTTCTAATCTATTAATTTATTTCACGCTCAAAATTAATTTGAACACAAAGACGACAGTAAATCAAGTGTATATACAGTCAATCACGGACACACAAATACACACCCATAATACTGCAAAGTTTGACTTCATTTATAAGTTGACAAAAAGGAAATGTAAAAAATAATTAAATAAAGAATTCACTACATGAGTAGGAGTGCACAGGTGTGTTCATTAATTCTCGAGCAAAGCAGGGTGTCCATCATGTTGACCGCCTAAACCACAGATGTATAGAGCAATAATAAAGTTCCAAAAACTGCTGTAAAGCGCTTCATGTATTTTCTTGATTTTAGAAATTTGACCCAGAATTATTCAGCCGCCCCTAATCAATCGATCATCAATCTTCCATTGTACACATATAATGTTTTAGCTATCCTTAATAAAAGAGAGATGCTGTTTACAACATGCTGTTCGATACTGTTTCTCATGGTTTGAGAAGTTTGGTCTTCTACGGAAGCCTGGGGCTATTACGTATTTCTATTAATTCAAAAAGATAGATGCTTATTTTCCGTGAATTGACGTCATAGTGAACTGTATAATAACTTTGATTGTATCGATGTATAAACCAAATAAGGAATGTTAAAATAACTGCGGCTTTTTAACGAAAGTAAATATACACTACTGATAAATGTAGATGTCAGAAAATCCGGGAAAAGAATAAAAATTAGAAATTGATTGAAAATCTTATTTTTAACTGTAAATAACCGAATACAACATATATATATATACTAATCTAGAATTTCAGTGATATGATATTTTGTCATTTTCAGTAGATTAAAGTTATAATAATTTTTCATGAAGTCACTTATCTCTTCAAGCAACCGAAAAGGATAAACAGTTTTGCGTGTGTCTCAGTCTTTGGTCTTAGAGTAAGATGTGTAAACCTTTAAACATTTATCATGACTTAAACATAAACACCATTTCTGTTACTATATCATCAAAATAGTATGATACTAAACCTTATGGCTATAACCCTTGTTCAAATTGTGATACTTTTCATAATGTTGATTCTAGAAGATGTGTAAAATGTAAAGCTTAACATTAAGTTAAATTGAATCCATATTAATTTCTTTTCAAAGACTGCGAATGCAATTTAATGCAAATCTTAAATATTAAAAATGCGTGGCCGCACCCACCCCCCCTACAAACCTATCAAATACTACACAGAAACTAATATTTAGGTAATATTTATAAATTGATGTCTAATATGTATTGTTAAATCGGAAATATCTTAATTTGTATGAAGGGATTTCACTTTCTGTTCGGTCATATTGCATAAAACTAAATTAAACAAAATATATTCCGAATTACCCTGCCTCGAAGCTATGTTCCAAAATTCATAATGATATCTATATTAGTTTGGAGGTAATTCTTTACATATAAATATATAAACACGTATACATGTTTAACTTTATATAATTATATATATATATTAAAAAGTTTGGCTAAAATCACAGTGTAGTATCTGTTCCGATGGATACTGCACCTACTACTGGTGCTGCCTTGGCCTTCGGGTCTTGATTTACGCCGGTCAATGAGTCTGTCCTGTGCAGTTCTGGGAGGTCCACCTTCCCAGGCTTTGCCTCCCCTCTTTAGAGAGGAGTACATTTATTGCTTACTGCCTGAAGCGCCTCTACCGGGGAATGCCGACAGGGCTGCCCAGGCAATTTTTAAACCCCACTTTCCCGACCCGACCTTGGGTCACATCTTACTTGTGGGAGTAAGATAAAAACTGGCCTTGTGCCTAACTCCTGGAGAGGAGCAAATCAATACCCACTCGAAATTCGGACTTGTACACACAGAGTGTTTCTCTTATTTATGACAAAATGAATAGTTCGAATGCAAAAAACGATAAACGCTATTTTGAAGATTATGAAGTTTTCACTACATAAAGTATTGCATTTCAACATTCGAACACACACAAATTATGTGTTTTATAATGGAATAACAGAATGATTTAATTTTTACTTTTAAATAAAATAAGCTTGTTTTAAATAAAATAAGCTCGTTTTCGAAATTTAGATTTAATTTATTTGCATCCGAACTCTTAAAATGGATCCCCAGATTTTTAGTTCTCTTTGCGTTGTCCCATCACCTTTGATACTCACTTGTGTCGCGCACCAGAACATTTTTAGAAATTATTTGCTGGTGACAGCCAGTTGTTTTCTCCGGACTTTGTGTGACAATAATAATCCTTAACATTCCATAACTCTTCGTAGAATTTGCGATCGAGATATTATATTGTGCCCCCCACCCCCACATTCGGTATTTCCAACCTTTTTTGCTGCTGCGCTTTACTTTATGCATTGCTACGGCATCATCACGTTGACAAATGGATTCGTATGAGATCACCGAATTTACGCCAAGTTTAGCAGTGAAACCACCTTGAAAGTGTATACAACCCGAAATATATATTTAGTAAGTACTTCAGTATGACCTTCTAATCTACACATGTGTACTCACTTAAAGATCACACACGTCTCATTATCAGTGATCCTTGACTGGCACCAACATGTGGTTATTATTTTTATTTACTCACTAGGAGTCATCACCAACGATCGCTCACTGACAATAACAGGTGGTTTTCCCTGGAGTCCGAGTTACAACAAGTCTTCCCGATAACCATCGCAAATGACTTTGCGTAATCGCAACAGCCGCCAACCATTGATTTCTCGCTGACTAGGGCCATTGGTATTCCCTGGGGTTTGGGTTGCAAAAAGCCTCCCCAAGGTCCCAGTGCTCTCCGCACTCTTGCAGTGAAGGTCTGGTTAGTGCTCTCTCTCCTCAGTTTTTCCATCTACCTTGAGCCTTCGCGACTATTTGGTGTGGCGTTAACTGAGAGCGACAGAACATTTTTTTATGGGGGGGGGGAAGGTAACTTAAGATATTTGCGGTTCCACTTCTCTTGGTCTCATGTGTTGTGTTCTTTCTGTTTTGTTTTTTATATTTCTATTGCAACTTCCATGTGACTGGTTCGTGTTCTCAATTTATGTAAATTTGTTTCCGCCTTCGAAGATTTTCCTTAACATATCTGTTGCTTTTATTATTGCCGTCCGTTTCATCGTCTTAATCTTCCATCTGATTCCAATTTCTCCTATTCTTTTTTCGAGGTTTTTTGTGATAGTGCTCCTACGATCATTAGTGTTATATTGACTTTCTTGATGTTCCATACCCTTTTCAGTTCTCCGCCGAGTTATGTTTATTTTCTTAGCTTTTCTGTCTATTTGATATCCACCCTGTTGTCTGCTGGGGCGACTAAATCTACGATTTAGCCAGATGTTTCCTTGTTTACGATTATGACATCCGGTCTCTTTGCTTGTATCAGTTTATCTGTATGTACTTCCGTGTTCCATAGGATTCTGTGTTTTTTTATTTTCCAATACCGCAACCTGTTTGTGTTTCAACCATTTTTCTGGCTGTTCGAAATGCAGTTGTTTACATAGTTTTCACTGTACAGCCTTCCCTACCTGGTAGTGTCTGTACTCATAGTCCTCTTGGGCTAGTTGCTAAAAAAAGAGTTATTATTATGTACCTACAAGGAGTTCTCACACAGGCAGTAATCAGCGATTGCTCACTGATAATCACCAGTGGTATTTCCTGAAGTCTGAGTGACAACAAGTCTCCCCAGATTTCCAGTGCTCTCCACCTTTTTCGATAACTACTGCAAATAAAGTTGTCTTATCACAACAGACGCTTACCATCGTTTTCTCGTTGGTAACGACCATTGGCCTTCTCTGGGAATTAGATGGCAATAAGCACTCTGCGCACTCTTCAAGCGAAGGTCTGGTTTGTGTTATCCTTCCTCGGTCCTCCCATCCTCCTTGACTCTTCACAACTGTTTTGTGTGGTATCAGCCATGGCTGGTGCCATCATTATTTTATTTATTTTTTGGGGTGGGGGGCGGGGTAGGTTGCTGCGTTCAGGTATTATGTGATTTATGGTTTCCCCCTTTATTGACCAAGTCTATATTTACTGTTTTCTGTGTTTTATCTAATTTAGCTTTAAGGTAGTTTGTTTTGCTGTTGCAGTGTCCATAGTTGTTTATCTTCCCACTTTTCTTTTCTTGTATTTTTGTTTCTTGTTTCAGTACTCCGTCTTGCTCATTTTTGCGGTGTCTATTGATGCAATGATCAGCTTTTCTGTTTTCTGAGGTATATATTTATTCAATTATTTTTAGTGTATTTTCTGTTTTCTGACGTATTTATTTATTCAATAATTTTTGGTGTATTCCAGTCTTCTATACTTACCAGTTGTCTTCTTCTGTCTGTCCTTCTCACGTAGAGTAAGTTATATGAGCTTTCGAGTTTAGTGCATTGTGCATGGTCATTATTTTTCTAAAGTTTGGGTCAACATGAATAGTCAAGCATAATGTATCCAGCTGTTTATTCCTTTTATTAAATATTTACTATATAGTTTCGTTTCAAAGATTTGACTCCTTATTCTCAAGGTTCTTTCCAACCTCATGAAAAATTATGTTCATTTTATTAGGTCTGCTTCCAAAAATCTCAAATATTTATAAGTGTCATGTTTGCCAAGCGCCCTCACCTCTAAGTTAAGCGCATACATAGCCTCCATCGTTTTCAATGTTCCCCTTTTCATCTCTACTGGTGCACACTTTTCTACGTCGCATTCCATTTCATGTTATAGCAAAAGAGTATGTTGTGTACATCAAGTTATCCAGTTTGAGGTTCATTTCTGCAAATAGCTTCAGGTCGATCATTTACATTAAATGGTTTATTCTGTCTTCTGTGTATGTAAACCTAAAACCGACATTACATTTCTTGAGTACGTTGCTTACTGGCATCATGACTATGATAAACAGTAGTTGTGATAGAGAGTCTCCTCGAAATATGCGTCTCTCTATTATTTTCTCAGTAAGGTGGTGTCCTCCATCTATCATTTCCAGTCTCCTCGTCTCCTATTATTGTTTAAATAAAATTGATAATATTGTCGAATATTTTGTATATCCTTAAGAACTAAATTATCAATGGTTGACGTATCCGGTCGTAAGATTTTATTTTGTCGATCTAAACCATGGTCAGTTTCTTTTTCTGCTTTTTAACTATTTCAGTATTATTATAATTATTATCATGATTATCAATGATAATATTTCGAATATATAAGATTGTTTCACAGTGAAATCCTATTGAATGATTTCTCTTTCAAAATTACGGATGCATATTATTTAAATGTTATTCATTAAGTTATATATTTTTTGTCAGTTGCTAAAAGTTTTCAAGGCATAAAAAATGTCAACGTCTGACTCGCTTTAATTTTTCATCGGATCGTGTGTACCTTAATCCACAGTGTGTCCATTATAACTTGTATGTTTACTATATTGTAATCTATATTGTTGGCCTAAGCATTGATTGAAAAGAATATCGTGACCGGAAGTGTCAACGCGATGAAACAGTCGATCATGAATCAGACACTTAATGGCGGTTCAAAAGCGGAATCGGGTTTCAAATAATTAATGAATCATCGAATTGTGAAGCTGGTCATGAATGGGGTCTGAGTAATGATCCCAACTTTGTTAATGGAATTATATTGCTTAATAGATTGTATTTACTAAATCTATGTGTTATTTGACATTTTTTACCTTAACAGCTATTTTTCTCCGGGTCAAGCCCACTCTCTCTTTAACTTTTTCTTCATGTCAGTTGACACTTTCATATAAACTTACTTATGGCAGGTGACAAATTGTTTCGTGAGCAGACTGTACAGTAGACGGTCGAGTTTAGATTCTGTCTAGCAACACTGTGATACAATGAAACAGTTTATATAAATTATATAAACAGTTTATATAATTATAATAATAAAAAAATATATAAACAGTTTATATAATTATAATATATATATATATATATATATATATATTGTTCATACACAGACATATTGTTTCGCTTTAACACAGCTCTCAACAGTGGTTGGACAAGCAAGTGACTCAATCGTTGATTAAAACTCAACCATCTGTTTACTAGACAGTTGAGTTTCAACAATTCGCCTATAAGGTGACTGTTGTAATTGAAATGTTCATATAGACATTGTCAATGACTGAACAGTGCTTCATTTTGTTACACAAAGAGCTTTAACTCTACTTGTATGGCAGTAAGAGATTTTACTCACCACAGTACTCAACCTAAGAATTACGGTATATGTATTTATATATACATACACTTATATATACATACATGTATATATATATATATATATATATATATATATATATATATATATATATATATATACATATAATTATTAATTAATTAAAAATTTAATTTGTGTGCATTTCAAAAATCTTTTTATAAATTAATGTTTTGCGTGCATAAAAGAAAGACATTGACACGTGTGTCTGGCTATGAACCGTGATCAGCATGACTACCTCGGTATGTATATATATATATATATATATATATATATATATATATATATATATATATATATATTTATATACATATATATATATATATATTTATATACATATATATACATATATATAAATATATATTTATATACATATATATATATATACATATATATATATATATATTTATATACATATATATATATATTTATATACATATATATATATATATTTATATACATATATATATATATATTTATATACATATATATATATATATATATATTTATATTTATATACATATATATATATATATATATATATATATATATATTTATATATATATATATATATATATATATATATATATATATATATATTTATAAATTACAACCGGTTTATTTGGTCGCAGATTTATGTAAATTTTTGTTGTCATTTCATTTAACTATCGGCATGACTGTTTTACCGTGTGATAATGCACCGCTATTTCGCATGAGCATGAGAAAACACAAAAATATTTATATAAACTTTAACAGTATGAACAAAATAAAACATTTGACAATCATTAATGTCAATTGTATAACAAATTAACAGAATGTAGAATACAACCGGACACGATTGTCATTGTATTGCCTTCTTTACCTTACCATCAATAGCGCCAAGTGATTTTCCACGCCGCTTTCTATTTGACATTGACATTGCTTCCCTTGATGATGAAATCGTAAACCGAATTGCAAAAGCGGCAAATGCCTTCGGCAAGCTGAAACATCGTCTTTGGAGTAGCAGAGGCATTAAGTTGGGAGACAAAAATCAATGTGTATAGGGCTGTAATATTAACAGGTCTTCTCTATGGATGTGAGGCGTGGACGCCTTACCGGCATCACATTCGGCAATTGGATGTGTTCCACAGGAGCTGCCTTAGGACCATATGCGGACTTAGTTTGAAGGACAAAGTCGCTAAAACCGATCTTTACAACAGATGCAATATTGGTGGAATTGAAAGTTTCCTTTTGCAGTCTCAATTGCTATGGGCTGGTCATGTAGCAAGAATGGACGAAGGGAGAATACCTAAAGCACTGATGTACAGTCAGTTAGCTTGTGGTAACAGAAATGTTGGTCGGCCCTTGCTGAGGTACAAAGATAAATTGAAAAATGCGCTGACGGCAATTGGAGTACCTCACAAAAAACTTTGAAGACTGTACAAAAAACAGGAAGACATGGCGAGCAGCTTGTGGCATTGGACTGGAAAGATTCAACGAAACCTGTTAGGCTAACAATACATAAATAAATAAATAAGTTTTAAAAACTAAACTAAAAACTAACAATTTAAAAACTCAAACAGAAAATAGAAATACAAGGAACCACGTTTTTAAATAAGTTCACCCATTATATTGACACAACAAAGAAACAAGAAATATGCCACTCTATAGAAAACAGAACAATAGAACAGGATATAGGAAGTAACACTTACCGGATCTTTGTTCGTAGGAAGCCTAACGATTAGCTGAGAGAACAAAAAAGAATCTGATGAATTAACTAGCTAGCTGTGTATATAAAAACATCCGGAAAATCTAACTCCATGCATTTTAGCCTGAAGATCCCCCGGGGATGAAACGCGGGAGCCTCTGTGTAGCTTAATTGCCATAGATATATTTTCATAACTTACTACCTTGCTCTACTTACGTATCGAGAACTGTTGAAGTAAATACTGAAAATTGATACATAAAAAATGATATCTCCTTATAAAACTGTATGTGGATACATGAAATAGTTATATATATATATATATATATATATATATATATATATATAACGATAACTTCTTCAATGCAAATTGTGCACATATATACAGTTTTAATAACTTTTTATCCCATGTTTAGTATGTATCACATGTATTCAATATTTCTACCCCACTTTAATGCCGAATGTACCATTGATGGAATCGTACAGAATAATAGATGTTTGACTTCATTCACTGTTTTTAATACTATAAATAGAGTGGCTGATACTTTTTATATGCTAACCTAATACATGTTTATTGCTGTGAAAATGGTTTCAAGAAAGATGGATAAGTCTACAAATATGCATATCTATTCCTTAAATGTTTATAAATAAGTAATGTGTTTGACTGACAGCAAATAAAAGTCACCCCTCTCCCATCTAAATGTTGTAGTTCATAATTTGTTAAATTTAAGTTAAGTTTGTTCATACAATAATTCAATGTTTGGTTGTGTTAACTTGATTTAATTGATGCATGTCAACATTTCCATTAACTAAACTCGTAAGACATTAATTCCACGCACTGGTTGAATTGTAAAGATGATATATGTCACAATCGGATGCTCGGCTAAACCCATAAGTTCCAAGTTTTGTTTCTTCGAGTTGTTATCAAAAGTATTTTGTTAATACAATGTTATATTTAAGCATAATTACTTTCAAATGTTTACATTATTTATAGGATAGTTACAGCATACATTCATGGTATATATTAAACATGGGTTAGTTATAAGAACTATTTATAGAAAATATTTGATTAAATAGTTAAAACTGAATGCATATTCTACTCTAGATATTCACAGTATACTCAAAATTGAGACAGCAGTGTTTTCTAATATACATCAGACAGTAGGTGTATTATTTATAAACAGTAATCATCACAACTAACTATACATATCTATGAGAAATACAGATGGGACTGAAACATGCTTAATTATGTTTCTATGGTTGTTAATGGGCAAACCAAACGGTCTGAATTTACACATCGATGAACTGCATCATCCGCGTTAATTCAAAATAATTCATTTGAAAACAACCCTAGTGTTGCCAAAACATGAAAAAATGTAAACATTCATCACAACTTTTATATAGAATAAACTTAACATTGTATCTCATTTAATTTATATAACATTACGTAGTTTCTTAAATAGTATTTATTTTATTACTACAATAGGGACAGCGGGGCATGAAGACTTAGTTATGCCCTGACTCCTAATTACAGTAATTCCTTTTGTCTCGGTTACACTGTCTTGTTTGGGGTTGATAGAAACTTTAAATTGGTTCGTGTATCGTGACCCGTACCTCCTTAGAAAGTCATAAAAATATATAGTGTCAAATACGTGAGACGAAATTATGAAACACCTTTATTACTCTGTATTCATTTTGTGGTTGCATGTCCGTCACTAATGTTGAACATTTCTTCATTTACACAGGATCTTTTGTTAAATAGTAACATCCATGGGAACAAAGTAAACAAATTGGATCATAAGATACACTTTACATAACCCCTTCACTGTAGGGTTCCTAAACTCTGGAAGATTTTTACTATAACTACTTTCCTCGTACTGCTTGTCTTCAAAATTTCCCCTGTTTTCCCCACCATACTAACATGTAGAAATTTACATGTACTGTGAACACACATCTTGCTGCCTAGCTCCACATACACGTCTCTCTCTATAAATGTGGCCTATATCACATCAACAGTGGTGTGTAAAGGTCTGGTGATGCCGGGGTCAACTCCTTTATCGTATGTTCAAAAGACTCAAGGATACGTCATTGTATTGATAAATATTATGAAAAACTGCGATAGTTAGATCATGATTCTTTGCCCTTCCTTTATTTGGATGCCAAGGGCCATCGATCTGTTACCCCTTCTGCACGCCGCTAAATGGGAATTAAATTGATGTATGCCTTAACTTAAAACTTCGCGAAGATATCACGTAATATTTTCAAAGATTCAGTTTTAATTATGAAATATTAGAAACTGTTTTCCTATTCTTTATTTCGTGTTAATATATACGATGTAGTGGATTACATTGTAAATATAGCATGCTAGTAACACATACTAGCGGACCGTGTAAATTAAACATTTCTTACTCTTCTGTAATGTAGTTTCAGGATATATCTGTTTACGGGGGTTAATACCAAAAACTATTTAAGGACGTTGGATCCAGGATATTATTGTTGCAAACTTAGTTTTAAGTTAAACGTACTTATCTAAGTACTCTGGTTGAAGTATTTTAACATACATACGGTTATAAGAGTTTATCTCGAAAACCGTTGAAGAAGTTGGTGATATTTCGATTCGAGCAAACGCACACCTCAGGATATTATTGTGACATCTTTGGAAGGAACATGTAATAAACCTTCATCTTTGCCCGAATTCCAAAAAATCTAGTTTTTGTTGTAGTTCCCCGTTCGACACAGCAGCGACACCAAATCAATTTTTTTTTAAATTCTATCCGTGCATTGCATTTTAAGCGATCGGGCGATCCCATCTTTTAATATTTTAGGGGAACGTGATAACGTACGTACGAAGATTAAATTGTTTTAGCGTATAATTAATACATATTAATTACATGCACCTTGTTTTATTATATGCAAAGGGGAATAGCCGTTACAAATAAACACATAGTATTATGCATTTCTAATTACATTCGTCTGTATAATAAGAGCATTACTACTTCAAAGAGTATGAGGTAAACAAACAGAATTTACTTCATACATGTGATGTATAACGCTTCTTTGTGATCGACACACGTGTTTACATATCAATAAATGTTTATTTATTTTACCAAGTTTTAAAGATAGAAAATTGACGAGAAATATTAGACATGTACAAGGTCTGTTTCATTATACCTTTTTTATTTTTGTCAATTTTTCTGATGGTCTTTTTTGGTATTAAAATCATAAAAATAATAAATGTTTCATAGGTTTCACGAACGTTTTCGATTTTTCGTCGAATATCCTCAGCTATCAAAAGCCAATGAACAAAAAAGCTGTTGAAAGAAGATAATTGTTTTAAAAGACGGCGGAGAAACGCGCAGAGAGCGTTTTTCGCATTGTTCCAGGAAGTTGTTGACGATTTACATTTGGTAAAGAGAAAGAGAAGAAAGGAAAGTGTTTTCGTTTGTTCAGACGAGAACCTTCCATGAGTATAAAGATCTAGTAGAAAGAAGTTAGCAACATATTGTCTCTGTTAAAGCCGTGGCAGAAACGAGAAGAGATCATCCCCGACCAAATTGCAAAGTGGAGTTTGTACTCTGTTACAAAACGTAAGAGTGTTCCGAGCGGCACCTTCCTATATATGACAGATGACAGCGAGATACGCCTTGCTATGTAAATAATTGCGTCACGGCATTGATGCTATGTGCTGCGGATATGGAAAATAAAAACAGGGAAACCTAAAATATGTCATAGATTCATTAAAGTTTCATCTTTATTCAAAGACTTTGTCAAGGTGATTATATATATATATATATATATATATATGTGATTTTATGAAGGCTTACCAAATCATTCCTTTCAAGACACCAATGATCACCATTAAAGATATTTTTTCCTACTAATACTATTTATTCAAATTAAATGTTCAAATTAAAATTTAATTTGAATAAATAGTATTTGTAGGAAAAAATATCTTTAATGGTGATCATTGGTGTCTTGAAAGGAATGATTTGGTAAGCCTTCATAAAATCACATATAAATGCTCTGTACTCTGTAATCGAGTATCATCGAGCTTGTTTTTTATTGGAACAACCCCGGTCTTCACTGAATGATCTATTTTATAAGTGAAAAATCTAAATCTATATATATATATATATATATTAGCGTAAATCACACTTTGCTGTTTCAGTTATGTACTGGCTTCAATGGTGTTCCTGTTTAAAATAATTACATCCACTGTTGATGCAGATGTCCTGTTCTCTCTCTCATATATATATATATATACATATATATATATATATATATATAATGTTCATATACATATAGATGGGTTCGCTGTATCACAGCTATAGACTAGCACCCGCCCCCAGCCGTGATAGTACATACAACCATCTCGTTGATGCTTGGCGATTCCGACCACGTAACTGCAGGAGGGCGCTGCTGGCAAGTTATTTCTCAATACTTTTCTCAACATCCAATGTAGTTAAATATAGATAAAAAGAAATACAAAAAACGTGAGAATTTTTTTGAATAAAGACAAAACGTCGATAAACATATACAATTGTTTGTTTTATCTTTTTTCATTTATATATATATATATATATATATATATATATATATATATATATGTATGACATCCATTTTATCATAGCGATGTAAACTGATTATTACCTCTGAGAATTACTCCAAGTATTTATGTGATTTATAGCAGGGACTTTTATGGGCCGTTTTAATTATGGCTTTTTCCTTTCGATTCTTTAGCTATTTTCTCGTATTCTTTGTTTTGTGAGAACATCATGTACTTTTTATATTGTCAATCAGATCCCCATCTGTAAACTGTTTCTCTTCATTAATTCCTGTCCGCTTTTTTTATCGATCTTCTTATCTTACCAACTGATAAATGGATTCCGCTTCTTTCACTTATTTCATTTTTGCCGAATTGACGTATCATTTGCATACGGTTACAGGATGATTATGATCTCGATAGAGACATTTTATTGCCACGAGGTAGAATAAAATAGCATGACTAGACTAATTCATCTGGGATTGTCAGCTGCTTACTGTGTTCGTTCAAGCGTGGCATTTGCTGAGGCCCTGGACAACCACATGGATTATAAAAAAATAATTTGGGAATAAATTATTATTTTAAAACGGAATAACATGCCTTTTCTTAACAATCGGCATCGTGTATATTTTTATATAATAATTGGCTTGAATAATCACTCGGAGCGAGCTGGTCATCGTCAAACGCTTTCATATAGTTTCATTGTTTGGTTCGGATTTTTATTTAGTTTTGCGATAGAGTGGCCATTTACTGCCGATTATGAATAACAATAGAACAACCCTTCTGAATAATCACTCTGTAGCATTCTTAGCATAAATACTTTTATATTTGAAAGTGTTCACATCCCGCCGGGCTCGCTCTTCCTTTTCTCAGCTCCAGCTCTCTTTCTATCTCTCATTTTGTATCTCTCTTTTTTCTCACCTGTTGGTTTCTGTTTTAATGAAATGCATTTGTCTTCTCCTACTAATTTTTATTATTCGCCTTTTATTTCGGCAAAGGGTGATCTAGTCTCGTGCGTACATCCTTTTTTCACATAACATATGTTGTTAGCCTCTCTCTATTGAATCGTCATGCTCATGGTAGGTGCTTACTAGGTTTCAACCTCTGATCTACATTATAAAAGATTCACAGCAAGAACTCGTTACACTACACCCACACGAAAGAACATTTATTTCTCTCTCATTCTCCCCTCCATTACCCTCCTGTCTCTCTCTTCCCCACTCTCTCTCACTCCTTCTCTCTACCCAAATTAAGCGGAATTTTTATGAACAAATATGTTTTCCTAGGACATCTAATGAACAAGATACGACAAGTGTTTTTCCCAACTAGCTACAGCATGGTCGTTTTCAAGTCTAATATGAACAAATACTTGTTGAGCCGTTGTCTCGAAAAATCAAGTCTTCTTAAGTAATATTCTACCCATTGCAGCCACTGTTCCAATCCTATCGTGACGGCGAGCATCGCCTTACTAATAATCTTATTAACCATTATCCTCGAGTTGTCCCTAGATCTTGATAAGCGGTTGTCTATCACTAAAAAAGCATAGTACGTCTTATGTAATGTTACTTAACGTGAAATGTTACCAGTAAGCAACATAAAAAGCAAGTTAGTAGAATCCACACAGGTGTACTACTATTCTAGACCCACAAAACATTGACGTCGTTTAAACAAATGATCTTTTAAATCAAATGACATGATTTGTAAAAAGTAATATACACTGGTTTGCATTTTTGGTTAATGTAAGGTTACATAACATATCAATTAAACATAAAAAATATTTCCTTTAATTTTAAGATGCTATACATTATTTAGAATGTTTCGTTCATCTCCTTCCCACGGCGGATGATTAACACAAACTCAAGAAAGTGGGATGTGAAAAGCCAGCGCTCTAGAGGAAGGGAATTCTGACCAAACAAACACATTCTAGGAACCCTTGTCGGAATTCCCCGGTAGAGGCACCTCAGACGATTAGCAATAAAGTATTCCTTTCTCCAAAGAGTGAGAAGATAAAGCCTGGGAAGTTGGACTCCCTAGAGCTTCTCAGGATCATAACTTAGACCGACAGAGAACAAGGCCACGTCAGCAACAGCATGCTCAAAACATTGTCAGTCTGATTTGGGTGTGAAGTAGCGACTTCGGAGGGCGGGAATGTGCATACATTTTTACCGATTAGTATAATAATAATAATAATAATAATAATAATAATAATAATAATAATAATAATAATAATAATAATAATAATAATAATAATAATAATAATAATTAAAGCTAAAATAGATAAAACCCAGGAAAACTGTAAATGTAGCCTGGGTGGACAAAGAGATGAAAAAGTAAATCATATAATAAGTGAACTTGCCCAAAAAGAATACAAGAACAGACATGACTGTGTGGAGAAAGCAGTACACTGGGAACTGTGCAAACAATTGATTTTCGAATACGCGGAAATATGGTACAAACATAGACAACAAACAGTACTTGAAAACGAAAAACACAAAATTATCTGGGATATGGATATACAAACAGATAAACTCATACAAGCTTAAAGACCTGGTGTTATCATAATCGACAAGAAAGAAAATTCTTGTAAAATCGTAGACTTCGCCGTTCCAGCAGACTACAGTGAAGATCAAAGACACAGAAAAGGGAAGCAAATACACAGAACTAGCCAGAGAACTGAAAGGAATATGGAACATGAAGAAATTTAGTATAATACCAATAATCGTAGGAGCATTAGGAACAATCTCAGAAAACTTGGAGAAAAGACTGGAAGAAATTGAAATCAAAGGGACTATCGAAACCATACAAAAGACGGCAATAATCAAAACAGGTGCAATCTTATGGAAAATCCTTGAATGTGGAAACCAACACGCATAAGCTACAAAGGGTAACCAGTCACAAGGAATTTACAACAGGGATAAAACAAAACCACACGAAGTACACCGCCACACGAACCAAGGAACAGAAACTGCAAAAAACATCACTTCATAAAAAAATAAATTACACCGCCCAATGTACCAAGGAAAGAAATTACAAGAAACATTATAAGCACTACCATCCCCCCTACCCCAAGAAAATTATGCCGGACTAGGCTGACACCAGAAAAAATATTTGTAGAGAGTCGAGGAGGATGAGAAGACCAAAGAGGGGCAGCACAAACCAGACCTTCACTGGAAAAGTGCGATGAATGCTGGTTCCTTGGGAAGGCTACCCAAATCCCAGAAATGACCAATGGTCCTTACCTGCGAGAAATCAATAGTAAGAGGCTGTTGCAATACCGCAAGGTTATTTGCGGTGGTTATCGAAAAGAGGTGAAGAATACTGGAAATCTGGGGAGGCTTGTTGTTACTCAGACTCCAGCGAAATACCACTGGTTGTTGTCGGTGAGCAATCACTGACGATGATTTGTGTGAGAACTTCAAGTGCGTACAAATAATAATTATTATAATAAAAGTAAGACTACGCCAGTTTACCGATAGACGGAGTTCGACCCTCAGTTGATTTATACGAAGATTTTAAAAAAATAATTACATGAAGCCTCTTTGATAAACAGCCAGCATTATAAATTTAGGATCAAAAGTAAGTCCAGCAATCCATGGAATGAGGTCGCGCCCTTCCCTACATCTTTGTATAGTTACCAATGCTAAGATAGCATTCTGCCCGTCCCCAACGACGGTCGATCTATTTCTTATTTCGTTTATAATTGATATTTTTATTTTCAATGTTTTTAAATCCGATTAATTGTGATTTAATTCCTACTTCTGTCAGCAGAAAGCTAGCTAATTTCTAAGATTTAATCTGAAAATGTTACACATCAAATGCCTATTAATAGCGTGAGGTTCAAACTGCTGAGTTCAACTGAGAGACACGCTATCAAGTACGTGGAACACAAAGTGAAAAAGCTTAATTGATAAAGGGGGGTTGGGAAATAATATGATAATATAATAAAGAAGAAAAGATGGATAAAGAGACTGAACAATAATTGTTCGAAAGACGAAATGTCCATGCGTGCCCAGAAAATGAAACATGAACAAGGGAAGGATATAGTAAAATAGAGAGAAAGGAAAAGGTTGTTAATAACTGTTGATTTCGAAAGCAATATAAAAATCAATACATAAAGGAAACCATGAATAGAGGCCCCGCAATGATTAATGACACGGTTTGCTGATTTTTTGCATGAATCATTATTGGATGATAACAAAACGAATGGATATCAAATTAGCGGGAAAAATTAATTTCTATTCGATATTAATGCGCAAAAAGAAATAAAAATATAAAACGTAAAACAAATATATACAAAAGCAAACCGAGTCTCGTCTCCATATAACACTGGTTTGATTCAAACATTTTCCCAACCAGATTCTTTTATACTATACATTTAATGGTCGGATATATTTTCCTGCGTGGCCTAGTTTTCTGATATTTGCACTCATTGGTGAAACATATAAATGCATTTATGAATCACTTCTCTTATAATTTATATTGTCGGGAAATACATCTCATTTATAGATTAGATCTCTTAGACTAGACAATCAATTATATAATGAGTTGTTTTTATCTGAACACGTTTTCCTTTGTTTTACATCAAATGGAATGAGAATGGTTGTACTAATATATAAAGATAGGCATATGTATCTGGTTATGTATGTTTATCTCTCTCTCTCATATATGTATATATATATATATAAGATTAAATCATAAACTAAGTCATCGATCCTTATTAATTTTCGAACAGAGCTGCAAAGCGCTAGGGTGGATAATGTGGGCCACATAGTTTAATTTTGTTCAATGCAACTAGGACAAAGAGAGGTGGAAGCTTGTCGTAGAAATTCAGGTACTTCCGATTTTGTATGAACTTGTCCCACTAAGTATTTAACATCAAATGATAAATATGTTAGCTTTGAGGAAATATTTTAAAATGGATTTCGGGGATATAATAAAGGCAGCACCATTCATTTGAAATTGAAATATGTAAAATTTGCATAATAATTGATTTATAGTCACTAGATACTAATTTAGCAAGATTAACTGTATTTCAATTTTTCTTAAATTTTAGATATTTATTGTTATAAATTTAGATCATTAAATGGAATAACGATTGCGGGCATAATGATATCATATGTTGATTTAAATCTTCGTAACAAGACAGAAAATTGGTGTAAAGGTGTTGTGTTCGAGAAAGTCAGTTTATTCTTCTAGTTTAATATATATATATATATATATATATATATATATAAAATAAAAAATACATATAAATATATATATAAAATAAAAAATACACACATATATATATATAATAAAAAAATACATATATATATATATAAAATAAAAAATACACACACACACACATATATATATAAAATAAAACATACATATATAGATATATATATATAAAATAAAAAATACACATATATAGATATATATATATAAAATAAAAAATACATATATATATGTATATATATATATAAAATAAAAAATATATATATATATAAAAAATAAAAAATACATATATATATATATATATATAAATAAAATTAAAAAATACACATATATATATCTATATATATAAATTTTTTTTAAATACATATATATATACATATATAAAGATAGATGAACGAAGTGTGATAAGCATGCACGAATGTCCAAATTTATTTCAAACTTCGATAGTGCAATGCAAGGTATATTCTGTAATAAAATTATGTTTATTATTCTTTCCTTAAGCCAAGGCTTTTCAAGTTTAAATAAATTTGGACATTCATACATGTTTATCACTCTTCGTTCATCTATCTTTATAATTGCTCTATCTCGTATATTGAGCTTTTACCATTTCACTATAGGTTCTTTCTACTAAAAGCTTACTTTTAGTTTCATATTTATTCTACTATATACATATACATATATGTATAAAATAAAAAATGCACATATATATAAATAAAATTAAAAAATACACACACATACATATATATAAATAAAAACAAAATACATACATATATATATATATATATATATGTATTTTGTATATATATATATAAATAAAATAAAAAAATACATGTATATATGTATATATATATATATATATTTAATTTTAAAATATTTTTAATATTAAACTAAATCTAATATAATAATATAAATACATAAAACTATAAATCACCAAATAAGCAGTGTAATGGATTCGTCTAAACACTATAAAATGGAGCAATCTTTATAAATAACGGATACATTTTCTTCGACACAGACAAACAACACAGATAAGGAGGACATGTTTAAATAACAAAATAAGTGAGCAAAACATGATTCTGGAACAAAACTTAGATCTAATATACGGAACTTTTTTTTAAGGGAAGTGGGGGTCCGTTGGACTCTGCTGGGAAGCCATGAGATAAAATAGTTTTCTGTTTTAAATTCCCGAAACAGTTTTCATGGTAAACAACTGATGATCCATTCAATAATGTTAAGAGAAGCGTAAATTATTGGAAGCCAACTAATATAGTGACTGTAAACATACATTGACTTACAAGAAAAGTAATTTTCCACCGAAGGACTTGGGACTGAAAGTGTCTTTTTTCACATATAGTTTTAATGGTGTAAAAACTTCCATATATATATATATAATAAAAAATTTTAAAACAGAGAAATCACATAATCACCGGTGCAATAATTTTTTTCGACCCTATAGTCTTGTCAAGCATCCAAGCGAGGTGATTACATTTTTTTAAATCAAATATTCAAAAATGTTATCACCTCGCTTGAATGCTTGACAAGACCACATGTTGAAATAAATTATAGCACCGGTGATTATGTGATTCCCTGTTATTTTTTACATTCAGCTCTCATACCTTGATTTCCTTCTGAAATTTATTTCACTCTATACACACTATATATATATATATATATATATATATATATATATATATATATATATATATATATATATATATATATACGATTTCTTTCTATACTAATAAAGTGGTCATTATGAATAATTGAATATATATTCTTGGCCACAGGTTAAGTAACATGGGTACATTATTTTTATTGTAAACTTTATAATTTCGATACGTCGTATTTAGATGTATGCTACATAGTCCAAAATCCCTCACAAAATGCAAAACAGTGTATTCATCTGGAACAAGTACGAAAAGAAATAGCATGAGTGAGAGAAAGAGAAATATCATGCGTCTATTTCCAAAAACAAAAAAAAACATAAAATGGAAATTGATTACAATAATCGTTTGGCGAGAAAAGTTAGATGTAAAATAGGTTAGTTGACATATTATCCAATCTTATAAAGTGTAACTTCCGATATATTCCTCTACTTTCTTTTAAATATGTTGCTAAATTACCAAGGCTAATCTTACTAACAAGAGATACATCATATTTTTATTTTTCGAAATGTATAGTGTGTACATTTATATCAATATTAACAATAAGACCCGACGTTGGTCGAAATAGAATAAGGATCACTACAATTCTAATAACAAAATATTATTTTCATTGTTTTTACTATTTCGCTTTCTCATTGAGCCTGAACAAGCTGAAAAGTTGGAAAACTCTCGTAATTAGTGTGTTATAGTTTAAATTTCATTAAAATCGGATATAGTACTTGAAGTTTTAAAAGGGCTTCTGTCCAAATGGTTCACTTAGAGGTTGGTCACCTAAATATTCGGCACATAAAACGTAACGTAGCGATTTTGGACAACTTCTATTGTCTTCTCTTGATAATATTATACATATTATATACATATAATCACATTAGGATATCTTTGACGTTTAGAACCAGGTTTGACCCAATAGCTCCCTTAGTTTAAAAAGAAGTTTACTAGAAGTTTACAGACTCCTTAAAAAGTTTACAGACTCTGAACTGATTCCATCGTTTTTCTCAGAACACTTTATACCTATAATTAAAATTTCAAAAGATAAAATCTATTTAAAGTTTTAAGGAAGTTAGGGTAAAAATAAAAGACTTGAAACGCTTCAATTTTCCGTAAGAATACACTTTTAGAGTTTACGTAAATTCTCATACCTTTTTTTGCCATAGCGAACAAATAACCCTTACACCTAGATATTGGTTTATATATATATATATATATATATATATATATATATATATATATATATATATATATATATATATATATATATATATATATATAATATATATATATATATATGAGGATAAAATGCACGATATATCATAAAATGAATTGACGTGAATGACAAGATGTGTAAAAACACAAATGGAATAAAAAAAAATAAATACAGTAAATATCATCAAGAAACGTGATCATCGGAATCAACGAACATCTTCACTGACTTTTCTGAAGAAGTTCGTTGATCCGAAGGAAACCGATATAATCTCTCGTTTCCTAATGATTTTTACCTCTATTTAAATTTGTTTTTTCAGTTTGTCTTTGTCACACACACACACACACACACACACACATACATACATACATACACACATACATACATACATACATACATATATTAAATAAAGTAATGTTCGGTTAAAAATATAATGGACGCTTAATCAAATTGCCTTTATTTCTTGTGAAAACACAGAAATGTGACC
>OY744515.1:151321365-151408865 GCA_963556195.1 Sepiola atlantica | reverse complement strand
CAGAAACAAAAAAATCACCTGATGTATTTCTAATACAATTCTTGTCATTATTCGTGTAAATGCATTGATCTTGCCGAGCAAGCGGGACATCGGATGAAACTTCTTCTGTTGCGAATATAGATTTCTTGAATGTGGTGGTGTAAAAAGAACTTGATGAATTTTAAAATCTCGGTCAAATCTTTATATTTTTCTAAATGTTGTATTATGTATTTATTGTTGATAGGCCTACCAGCATTTTTTTAAATTAAATAAAAGAAATAAAATGCAATCCTATATTTTAATGAATAACATCAATTCAAATTTGAAACAAGAAAAATGAAATCAAAAGTATAGTGTAGTTAGCTTAAAGCATTGCGTGAAACGTTTAAGAAGCCGAGGTTTTAAGGCGTGCCAACAAGCTAATCTATCGAATAAGAATGGCATAGTATAGTGACAAGTTTTATTTTAATTTTCTGAGAAACACCTCCTTCTCTAAGTATATCGAATCTTTGTTTTGTGACAGAAAGTTTTTTTATTGAATTAATTAATTCAATGATATCGTGTTATTCATTCGTATTCCAGACGTGAAAACGTTTGAACGGGAAACTTTTAGGCAACATACACGTAGTACAACACATGTCCGACTGAAACGTTAATTAATATAATCTGTTAACATGAACAATATAAAGAGGTGTATATAAGAAGTATTGTCAGAATAGAATGACTGGCTGAGTTGAAATAAAATATAGTATTCAGCCGTAATAAACATTAATACAACACTGGGAAAGCATTATCGATCTTTTAGATTGTAGTTTTCTATCTGGCAAAATAATGGATTACGAAGCCAAAACCTCGATTAGTGCATTCACCTTCCAGAAATCAGTATATCAATCACAATGAGATAGGATCTATGATAGATAATGCGTCCTTTTTTTCCAATGTGCTATTTCGTGATATATATATATATATATATATATATATATATATATATTATTTCTTACTCTTTGTATGATACGTATAAGTTATCAACTGTTTTTACCAGATAGAAATTGTTTCTATAATTAATTAGAGATATTTGAAGATCTTTTTTATCGTAAACAGCACCATAATAGGTGATAAAAACATAAAAACACACGCCTAAATTTAAATACTTCGGAAGAGAATGCAAAGTCTTAAAAAGTACTATGCGTATAGAATCTAGATAAACTGGCATCATGGTAAAGTTTTGTTTTCAGTCATATAAGTTTTAAATATGTAGGTTTTAAACCCAGAATGATTTTCATAAATATATATATATATATATATACACACAATTATAAAAAATAATTACACTCGTATATATATATATATATATATATATATATATATATATATATATATATATATATATATATATATATATATATATATAATTATTTGTTTATTTATACAGACATGTACATAATCCGGGACACTGGCATGTCGATGTTATCGATGAACAGCCGTTAAAAACTAAGATCTCACTAGAAATTTCATCTTTCTTTCAGATCATATTTGAAAACAAATGAAGTGGAAAAAGATGAAAAAGAAACGAAATTCAAAATTACAACATTGAAATTCAAGATTTACTCTCGCCAATTATGCACATGCTATTTTATACGTACATAAAAGTAATATATGGAGACGTGTTTCTGGCTCACAGCCGTCATCAGCATGGCTAACTTCGACAAGGATCGAACCTTCGATATTGATGTCTATAGTCCAGCGTTTTACCATCGGACAAAGACACCCTCTCTAGAAGTATGTTCGATTTTTATCGCATAAATATTTACGTTTTTTTATGTACGTATAAAATTCATATATATATATCAACGAGAAATACGCCCTATGAAGTTGAAGGCGACTAATAATGCAATTTTCTTCATCTTAATCACTTAAGAAGTGAGACAATCACAAGGATTACATAAAAATGTATTAAATATTGAGGTGATAAAAATTGTACATATTTTTAGACAGGGCGTCTATGTCCGATGGTAAAACGCTGGAGAATATACATCAATATCGAAGGTTCGAACCTTGTCTAAGTTAGCAATGCTGATGACGGGTGTGAGCCAGAAACACGTGTACATGGATTATTTTATGTACGTATAAATATATATATATATATATATATATATATATATATATATATATATATATATATATATATATATATATATATATATATATATATATGTATATATATATATATATATATGTATATATATATATATATATTTCTATGTTGTCCTCGTATCATGTATCTTAAATGTGTGCGTGTGTAAATATAATTTTATATGTATATTTTTTGTAGTCAAACTTTTGAAGTTCAAGCTTGAATTGAAGTTTATACCTATTGGTATAAACTTCAATTCAATAAATTTACGAACAGATAATAGAAAAACAGATTCCAGCAAGTAAGGAATTCATTTTACGACTGTTTCACAATTTATCCAAACTTTAACGTATGCAGGAATATGTTAGATTTTCTAGACAAAAGATACGACCGGAAATAGACCAGAAAAATATCCAAAATCCATTCCGAAGAAACTTTCTTTAGGAAACACTCATTTATATCGATTTTTCCAAAGAAACACTTTTATTTATTCCAAGGGCAGCGCCATGTTTGATTAAAAAAACTAAAATACAATACTATCATCTGCCTCTATATACCTCTTCAAAAACAAAGAAAATGTATTTTGCATCGGAAAATGAGGAAAGAAAAAAAATAAGAAAAATAAAAATATAATGAATATAAAAAATATACGAAATTATATTATAATTATTATTAAAAAAGTAAATAACTTGAACATGTTCATTGTAGATATATTATAAAGGTAGCTATGTTTAAAAAGTAACGTTTTTTATTTACTTTTTATATTTGTTTAATTTGGAATGTGTTTGAGGAATAGTTCTTTAAGGTCTACGGGGGTAGTAGTGTTAGTTGATGAAACTATTTAGAATGTTAGTGTTCGTATTTAATACTGTTGTAGATAACTTGAGTATTTTCCACTAGAGTTGTGCATTTTTCTGGGAAATTACAGTTGTATCTATTATGTGTTATTTGATCGCTCTTAATGCCACTAGAGTCATTTAACTGGTTGTTAGTCAATGGGCGAGCAGTGTTCCTGTATAATCTATGTATTAGCTAAATTTATTTTAAAAGAAATACTGCTAAAATGAGCATAAAATGTATATACAACATTGGTTTGTGGAAATATATGTTTACTGTTAAGAGGGATTTGTCTAACGATTAAGTCGGAGGGTTTAGGGTTAGGGTTTTATTTGGTGTAGTATCAAATCAATTTAATCATTTTTATGTTGCGGGACTGATTTTATCTGTCGTTTAATCATTTAGGTAATAGCTCGTTATATATATATATATATATATATATATATATATATATATATATATATATATATACAGTATGGTTGTTTCGAGTCGAGTGTATGATCAGTGTAAGGATATATTCTGTTAAAAAGATAAATATATATATATATATAGTGGGAGAGAAACATAATATAATGCTTTAGATCTGATATATTATAACACACGATGTGGGGTCTCCAGTAATTTCTTTAAACCGCAGGTGCTAGCGACACCCCGAGGACAATCTACGTTTCCTTTTTTGGGCGATTTGCATAATTTACTTTTGATGAATAATATATCTCTTCCATTTTTGTTTAAACTGACTTAATATTCAATAACAATAAACTATTTTTAGAATGTTCGAAATTCAACCATCTCATTTTATTGCATATTCATCACTATCTTCTTTTATATTCCTCCTGCATCCTATTTTATATATCTATATTTTTAAATAGTCGACATTTCAAAGTATAATTATATTTTTAGAAAGTTTTTTTTAACGTGGTATGTGAGTTATTTTGATTGTATATTGCCGTTATATCAGTTTTTATTTGTTTTCTACTGATATATGTGAATATGTTAATGATAGATACGTTGCTACCACTGCTAGTCTGATTACATGATTTTATTGTCCTACTACAGTTTGATCTTTTCTATGTTTTTTTTTCATTTGTCTGAAATTCTCAATTCTGTTTGTAATAAACGGCAGAGATCATGGGTCGTATTTCCTTCGTCGAGTCTAAAAAGTACTTCTTTATCGACTGAAGGTAAGATTGGATTTTTCTCTCTGTGATTCAGTTATAAATCATCGATCTAAATGTTGTCATGAGATGTTTTAAGGCTTCATAAGATTTCTTCTCAGACAAAAAAAAACGAGGTCAGAATTTCTATACGTTAAGATGTGGTTTTACTTATGCAAACATTAATATTAAGTTAATTCCGTTTACATAACACCTTATATCGTTGTACACGTGACGACAAAGACAAAAATGCAAAAAGATATTAGATGATGAAATGTCATATCAGAAACACAATTTGACGCACAAGGCAGATATGAAGATGACGAATAGAAATTTGTAGATAAATTATGCAATTTTAAGATAAATTAAAGTTTGTACTATTTAGATAATTCTGACGACTGTTGTAATCTTGGATGTTATTCCTAAAAAGTTTAGGCTTCATGTAAGCTTCGACTGCCTTCAGGTGTCCCTTTTCGCACTCAGAAATATTTATTTCATCTCAAGAATGTGTAAGGCAATTCCAAATTTAACCCACGCGGGGACCTCGCTCTCGTACGCCAGCCATGACTGGGTATAAGTTGTGAGAAATTCATAATTTTAATATTAGTATCCCCCGTACTGAGAATTGAACCTTCAACCATTAGAATACTGTCACTTAGGAGTGACTATTCCTTTATACTTTTATTTGTTGCGAGTATATTGCTCAGTTCCACATAAACATGTTGTATTAAACTATGAATTACAATTTGTAGAATTTGAGAAATAAGATTTTAAGAACATGGATTTGAAATGAAATATATATAAAAATGACGCATATATGAATAAGAATTTGATTTAGAACATGAATATTTTGATGATTTAGAAAATTTTTATGATTTTAACGAAGGATAATTAGAAGAGTTTGAGGAAACAGACTTTAAAATGAATAGGTTGAAAAATAAAAGTTATTAAGAAGAACACAAAATGAACACTTAGAAAGAATTACAAAGATTACTGGGATCCTGAAGAGAGTCATTGCCAGTCAAATTTTAGAGTTAACCAATGTTCGGTATAAACAAGAAATCAATGTTTAATGGCTGTTGTGAGAACGCGGGTTTATTTGTAATGGTTACAGAAAAATAGTGTAAAGTGTTGGAAACTGAATAGCTTGTTGTCATTCAGAATATGCCATTGGTATATCATACGTAGGCTTGAAATAGCATTTTCTTATGTCTGTCACAATAAAGATTGAAATTTCATGAATAAATGCGCTTAATGAATGGAAACTTATTATGTATATTTGTATTCGAGCTTGTAATTTACTTTATTTTGAAAATCACTTTCCACGTACCCCGCCATCAATAACACTATTAAACTTCTTTTGGTAATTTACTTGAGGGCGGTATAGCTTGAGTTAATTTCAAGCTGAGGTACCTAAAATAAGCAAAAAGCATTAAGATAAAACAGGTGTCCAATTCTTTTTTCTCGTCGTGATTGACCCGCAGCTACCGTCGTTTAGCAGTTCAAGATGAAAAAAAGGTTGAGTGTTGATGTCATGAGATGAATAGGCAGAATCGATCGAATATAATTATATCGATAGTAGATCTTGAAATTGCCAGGCAATTGATCAAATCGAGCCTATCTGATCACCCCTCCCTACAAAAATAGCGTTACTCGTCACAAGACAATGGTCTATCGAGAGAAGCCGGTTCGCAGGCGTTATACGTCTTTAACAATAGTCAGCAGATGGAGATGTTTTCTAAAGTATCTTACCCACGTGTCTAGTTGTTAAGTTGGCGTGTTATAGACGTCAATTGACAAAAGGAACACGTATTTTCATACAAAATATTATCATCTTGTATGAGTCTCATTTTTCACTTAATGGTTTTCCTTGTTTATTCCAAGCCTTATAGACTAAATTCATAGGTTATTTCATGCTATTATTTAGACAAATACGGGTGTAAACAAAGAAGAAACGTTATATATAATATACGTCGGAATTTTCTAGGTATTATAAGTCTTTTGTGTTTTTATATCCATTAAAAGGAAGGATATAGTTTTTTACTAATACGTGTGTTTAGTATCATGATATTTACAGTATTTACATTTCTAAAATTGTTTACTTAATCGTGTTCGTTATATATCTATATATATATATATATATATATATATATATATATATATATATATATATATAAGTATTTAATGATAAATATTTAATCATTATTTACTCACGTATATGTTTCATCCATGCGGAATTATCGGTGTAGAGATAACTGCTTAAACCAGTTGTACATTCCAACTCCGAAACATCAGTCACTTTTAACTCAATGCGGGGGGGGGGGATGTTTGAATGAATGTGCTAACTATCACCTATCATATGTGTATGTAAATATTTAATGTATGGTGGATAATGTATAGAAGGGATTTTACTTTTGTCTGGAACTTGAAAGTGCATAAATCTTGAATTGCTTGCGATAGAACTAAGTATGCGTATTGCCTGGGCGATTGAAGTCTTGGAATGTGAGTTTGGTGGGGATAAGAACGTCTTCCCTGTATGTTAAATTGTACACAAGCTCGACTAATGTGTTGGGTAGGGTCATCTAATCGTAGGGAAAATAAATCCCATTCTTACTGAGATTAACTCCTGTTGGCACCGCTTTTTTCTGTCAAGTTTCTTTGGGATGATGTAAATTTTAACTTCTTATTCAATATTGGTTTTTAGTTCATATATTTGAACTTATTTAATTGATATATATATATATATATATATATATATATATATATATATATATATATGTATATATGTATACTATAAAAATTTATTTAATATTAAAGTGTTTTTCACTGACATATAACGTTGTTTCGGGCTCACTTACCCTAATTAGAGTAGTAGTGACGGTTGCAAGCGGTCAAATGCGCTCGAATACTGTTCGTAGATTCAGGCTAGAATCACGGGATAAACGCCCAGGACCACGCATATATATATATATATATATATATATATATATAACTTCAGTTAAGCAAACATTGTTAAACATAACATAATTTCTGCTTAATTATACCTTTTAACATTTTAAACATTTTTTTCTTATTATCTTTTTTGCCTCAATATCAATTTTGACACAAAAAATCTTAATTAAATATTGAAAATATAAAAAAGTTATCATTTTCGAAAAAACTTCTATTATGTTAAACACTGATGGATTAAATAAAAAAAAGTTGTTACGATGGATACTAACGTTCGAATACGAACATTCGCGGTCGGCAAACATACATAAAAGTCAATATGAGTTTTCCTTATGTTTCTAGAATTCAGGTCTTTGTATCTGCAGACTTCTCAAGTGGGTTTATGTTGAAGGAAGCCTGCAACTAGTGTCGAGCTGTATCCTTTACACAATTTCAAAGTAGAATAACGAGGAACGCGGGATATCAAGTCTTATCTAGGCAGCGGGCATAATAGTTGAATCTTATTTAATATTGAGATTCCGAAAGTTCTGTTGAACACGAAAAATATTGCACTCTGAACAATGCATACAAGAGAACAGTTTAACACATTTACATTTTTTTTCAGGAGAGACAAACATATGATTGTGTAATGGCTATAGTTTTCCAATGGGTGTTTTAAGTACTCCCAAATTTCCGTGTAGTTTCTGTAGCCTATTACTTGGTCTTGCTAAATTCCACGATTCTTTATGATCTCAATATATCCCCGTTAACGATACGGTTCGGAAATAATTCCTTACATCTGTGATACCTTTTTAAGTACATTCGATATGGTTAAGAGCGGAGAAGTATTTCTTAGTTCTGAATTAAAATCAATACTCTCAATATATATAAAACATGTATTAATCTGTACGTACATTGGTTGAATATATTATTGCGTCCACATTTCCATCACTGCCCGCAAATTTTAAGAGAGATATCTAATCAGTTCTGAACAAAACTTGAATATGCTTACATTGTTAAAAGGACTACGACAAAGACATAAAAAAATACAATTTAAGTGCTTATGAAAAAAGTTAAATTAGAATATGTGAGTAGTAAAATTGGGGATTAACGAAGGTGTCTAAATTGTAATTAACAACTATTTTTCTGTTTCTTTTAGAGTATTTTAAGGGGATTTTGTTGGAATTTTCTGCTTACCTTCTCGGGCGTGTACGCAGGCTTCTTCCCCGCCGATTGGTATAGCTTGTCTTTTGTGCGTGATCGATAACATGGACTCCGGATTTAGTTTAGAAGATTCATTCAACACAAAACAGATGACACGTTTTGGCTTTGCTTACACGAGAACAGCGAAGAGAGTAATAATTAATTAACTACTGGGGAAGCTATTCAGATCACGTATGCTGACCTCGGCAGCGAATCACCGCTTCGCACATACTTCTTCTCTGGTCGTCAGGAACAGAAAAAGGCAGAAACCCCGAACGGAAATAACATAACTTCCTATTTCTCTGCTACTCCTACTTTAAGGGTGTCTTCCAACCTTTTGAGACGCTCTTTCTCTGGCCCCTCACTATCTAACAATATGGGCACAACCTCCAATTAGAAAATTCAAATATTTGAGATTAGTATTGAACTTTATCAATAGTCATGTACACGAATTGAGTAATATTCCCTGAACTTCCATTTCTTTTCATGATTGTTTAAGTAGACATTTTCTACAATCAAAAGATAGCAGTTGAGTTTGTCAAAATTGGAGCAAAGATTATAGACTTGTTTAGAATCATTATATCTAGAATTTTGATTTTCGTAAGATGACATGAAAACGTGCACAAGTGTTCTGTTTAAGAAATTAATTTTACCCTTTATAGCACGGGTATTCTCCTTGTTTTGTATAATCTGTTTAATATTGGTATTATATATATATATATATATATATATATATATATATATAATGCATTCGTATATGAGAATTAGAGACAAATGCTGCTCAAGTAAACTGCGTATAATCAGTATATATAGAGAAATACGCTCGCACTACATTCATCGCTCGAAGTTTAATAGAAAAAGCTATTGATTAATTGATTTCATAATAAATCGTGACAGATTTGAACATTGTAATATCGCGCACTTTTTATAGTTTATGACGGAATGTATTAATATTGCCGCGTTGGCTCTTGAATGTGTCGCATTTAAATATAGTTTTCTAATAACGCAAGAATTATCTTACTATTCCACCACATCCATCATATATTACATTTAAATAATATTCCACTATACTATTCCACCATATCCATCATATATTAGCTTCAGGTTTGTTCGTCAATAAATAGCAAAATGAGTTCATGAAGCTAAGTAGAGATATCATTACTGATCAACGTTTCTGAGTGGAATTCAGATTATTTACTTCCTAGCCACCAATGAGGTGTTTTACTATTAAAGGCAGTACTTATCAAGACAAAGAGCCACTTCTGAAATAGGGTTCATGGGACGGAAATTATTGCCAGCCGAAAGATAAGGAAGACTCGGGACTACTATAATTGATCAATGGTATTATTATGTAGGAAGCTTATAATATAAATTTGATTACACTGGATTTAAAGATGACACAGTTCTGTCCCGGGGAAGCAGTTAGTATTCCACGAAGGGTCGGCTTTTACAAATATCTTTGTCCATGGAAATTCTGTTTGACGCTTGTGTTGCAAAATGGGTACTGATATAGTATTTGAATTAGACAAAACCGACTTTTTGTTTGGCATATTCCTGTATTTTACGTAAACAGTCGGAAGATGCCGAAGCGCTTAGCTAATCAGAACGTTTGAGAAGGAGACGACAGATTTACCTGTAAATTGAGTAATTTTTATCATCCCCGGCGGACAGGCGATAATTAAAGAAAAGTTATTAACTCGAAAATGAATTCCATAGCCGTAGCCTTTAACCATAAAGTAACCGTAAAGTAACCCTAAGCTAACCCTAAAATAACCCTAAACTAACCCTAACTTAACTCTAACATAACCTAACCCTTTGTTTTGTTCAATAGCTGTACTAGTAGCAAAAAATAAAACGCTTACAACCCTTTAAAAATTATTATTGCATTATGTTAAAAGAATACAATTAATCGACAAAACATGTACTTTTATATTTCCCTTGAAATATTAAAAAAAAACAAGCGGTGATTTTCTTTATCATACAATGAATTAATTATCATTAAAAAAATCCAGTGGGTAGGTTTCTTTCATTATTTTTTTTGTCGGTGTTTAAAATAAGCCTCGATTTTTACGTCGGTTTGTTGTGATTCGGCTTTTTTCCGGCTGTTTACGTATTTCGGAAGTTGGTTTGCCTGTTTCAAAAGCTGTACAAAATGTTATGGTGCATCATATTGCTTATAATGCAATTGCCATGAAACAACTGTACACAAATTAAATACCTTTTTGAATACTCTTTATTTAGAACATGGTTTGAAAATGAGTGAACCTGTCAAAAATACATGTATCCAATGTTATCTATATCTCTAAATATCGTGCTGACAATGTTTACGACTTGATTATTGATCTTTCAGGTTAACTCATAAAAAAATGTCAATTTGATCTAAATTCCAATGTATATATATATATATATATATATATATATATATATATATATATATATATATATATATACTTATATATATATATATTTATATATATAGTATTATTTTTATAAAACAAAAGTCTATTAAATAAATATTTATACGCATATATCGATATAAAGATAGCTGGATGAATAAAATCATATAGGTATGTTCGTAAATTGAAAAATATGATCAACTATAGAAAAGGAATAGTCAATTGAATGCATACATATGGACTTATATACACATATGTACTTATATGCACATATATCGATTAATCGACCGGTAGACCTCAGCAAATTGCATGTAATAAATGAACCTTCTCTGTTTTATGCTTCTATACAAATGCACAAAAGGACGAAAAAAAAAAGAAATAGTCGAAGACATTAGATCCATTTTTGAAAAAAAATTCTTTAGCATAAACAACGTGTAAAAAAATGTGAATAAAATTGACAGAAAAAAAGGAAAATATTCCTACGCGATTTGCAGAAGAAAACTAAAAGATATCGTGTAAAGCAAATGATCAATTACTTGCTACAAGGCAGAAAGGAAACATTTGCTGAAAACATGTGAAGGACAAATGCTTTTATCACAATGCATTTCTATCGACGATCAGATTATGTTTTCGAGTTTTTCCTTTTTTGTACTAAAAAATGTTAAAAAATGATATTTACAAAACATCTGCATTTAAGTGTTTTTCAAATACATTTTATGAAATTCATATCAGTTTCCCTATGATCGAATAATATCAGGAACTTCTCATTTTGTTTAAAACATACAAAAATGATAGATAGCGGATACTCTTATTGGCTGGGAGAACATACATGTTAAAAAAAAAAGCTTATTTAAGTATAATAATATAATTTGGTTCAGGGTTAGCATTTTGTATTTTTTGTTTCTGCTTTCATGACACACAAATATAATTTTGACTTAAACTTTTAAGACGTAAAGTCTCTGACAAATATCATTGCTGAGAAAATTATCAAAATGATGAATTATATATAGAAGATTATGTCAGTCGGGTTTAATCTAATAAGAAATAGCATTGCATACATTAAAGCAAACGACAGTATTTAAGTTTAAGACATGTTTACATAGTAACAAATCATATATTAGATTTTGAATAGCATACAGCAGTTGAATGAGTAAGGTGATATTAGTTCATCAATATATCTAGCTATTTTGATTTAACACTAAAAAATGGATATCGTATATTATAGATAGTATATCTGAAAAACAATATTTATATACATGAAAATGAATTTCTTAGTTCGTGTCGCAAATGGTAATACTTTTCAGATTCGTAGATATCTATGCAGATAAGACAAAAATCTATAGCAGCACTTCAAGGAGCATTAATGTTCAAGATCTTCCTGATTCTCTATCTGCCGATCTAGAGTACGTGGTTAAATAGAACACAAGTTTTAATATTAATTTAATACTTTTAATATTAATTTAATACTTTTAATAGTTTTAATATAAATTTAATACTTTTAATACGTCTAACACAAAGCTTATTTTCTTTTAACATCTAACGCTGATATTCATTTCAAACCTACAACATATATGTCGCTTAGGTATCAGGAAAATAATTAGATGATTATTCTGCTCCACTAAATTATCTAATGATATCCTATACGTGATAAGAGTCAAACACTACCTAACATAGAATACGCTCTTGACAGAGTACAACATTGACTTCGATATCTAGTAGGGAGTGTCAATTTTCTCTCCGTAGGTCTTCTTTCTCACAAAAGAGACGTTGCTAGTCTTTTCTTTAATTTATTGTTATTTTCATGACAGGTGCTCGACGTAGCCTCGATCATTTTCACCTGTACAACACTCATAGCAAAAACGCATCAAGCTACAACACTTGTAAATATTTATTCGTTTCTTCCACTGTGTGCCCAACAATAAACAAAGCTTCCATGAGTTTTTTTCAAAAAGCTATCCGTCTATAGAACACAATGATATGCAGCTGTATCCGATCTGACTACGACATGATTGTTTTCAACTCCAATTTTAACACATGGGCTGTCCTTCTTTTAAATAACTAAATTCTGACCAGTTTACACCATGGTAACCAATCGTCAAGGTGGTGTCTCAATCTACGTGACAACCGTAATTAACCATTATTCACTTGTACCTTTCATACTTTGATAGACAGTGATTTATTGGTATATAAAAAAATCAATCGCAAATAAAGGCTTGTTAGAGAATCAGTATATCACCTTGTGTCGGCCCCTGATCTTGTACTTGTTCTCTTTGCAATCATGACACGCAAAGAGAATGTTGACGAAAATATGTTAAGCGTCTACTCTATGGTAACTATCAATCATGTTTAATTTCTAAAAAGAGTAAGCCTTCAAATAAACTTTGTTTATGTAAGTCGTGCTTTATACCTACGTAGCATCACATTTGACACATCGATATTTCAGTCTGTCGAGCAAGCTTCTCTCTGTCTCTTTCCAGAATGTTTTGTACAATACAAAAATGTATGTCGCTACAGTTTGTTTTAAAATAAAAATTATTCCAGTTGATAATATCGTTACAATATCGACAATTTTAAGTAATGACTCAATTAATTCAAGAGAGATATCTCATACATTCTATTACATTTAATACGATAATAATAACTAAAATAATACAAGAGGCATAATTCATAGTTTTACTTTCAAAGTTGTATCTCCCTTTCATATACATAATTAATTATATATCCGAAAATAATTATTTGCTAGACAAACCGAGGTATTTACAAAAATTGTACGATATTTATGTGATTTAACGACGTCTAATACATTTAATTGCAAAATTGATATCTTTAAATATCAATGTAAATATCTATTTTCTAATAAGAAAGTATTTAAGAAAAAGACATAAACGCCTTGTTAGACAAATAGGCAAGTAAAAAAGACGATCTGGCAAGATCGGGTAGGAACAGCTAATCCAACATATTGAAAGTAAGAGCGCACCAGATCGTGGTAGATGTGCCGCACATGAACGCCTAAGAACACCACAGTGTGCTTCCTACCAATCATGTTGTATGTAGCATTTGGTGTAATAAACCCTAGAACTAGTGCGGGAAGTGTCCATTTCCCCTTCCCTCACCGTACAGGTCACCACTAAAAAGATTTTGACGACGCGAACTGAATTTCTGAGCGTTATTTTTCGCCTTTTACTCCTAGTCGCAGCAAGTAGTGCGTGTACCAGGATATGGGAGACGTTCGCTAGGGTAGACTGTCCTCAGCCGGGTGTTGTCCGTTTGCAGGACACGAAATAAACATAAGGAACTCAAACTTGGCATTCAAACGAAAAAAAAACAATTAAAAATATTGAAGTGTGATAATTTTTAAACTTATGCTGTGTGAAAGGATTAAAAGAGAATAGAAAGTAAAAATAGGTCAAAATTAACACAAATATAGAGATGATGTGGGCTATGGCGTTGTGTACAGCGATCTGAATATTACAAAAATGTTGAGACACTGACATTACAGTGTTTATTCAACAAACAAATACATAACACGTTTAGCATAACATACAACATTGACAAAGTACAGGGTGTTTCAAAAGTCTTGGGAACATTACAAATGCGTATATCTCATGAACTATTCCAGGTAGAAAAATGAAACTGGTGCCATTTTAAAGCTTGCTTAATCAAGTTTTTGGTCATACTAATGATTTTCGTGTTATCTTTCCAGGTGCAGTAATGGCGTTCTCTAAACAAGACAAGGCATTTTGCGTCCTCCAATTTGCAAAGACTGAATCGTGGACATGTGTTCAGCGTGCATTTCGCAGGAAATTTAGAAAAGAAGCCCCTGAAAGGAAATCCATTGTCAGATGGCATGCTAAATTTGTGAAAGATGGGTGTTTGTGCCCAAGTAAGCGAACAGGTCGCCCTTCAACTTCAGAAGATGCAGTCGAGCAAGTTCGGACAGCCTTTCAGCGGAACCCCCGTAAATCAGGGAGAAGAGCCAGCAGGGAACTTCAGCTTGCTCCAGCAACTGTCTGGCATGTCTTAAGGAAACGACTGCAAATGGTACCTTACAAGCTCAAGTTGGTCCAAAAGTGGAAGGACACTGATAAGCCACTTCGCCGTGACTTTTGCATTGCAATGCAAGAGAAGTTGGAAGATAACGGCTTTGATGACCGGCTTGTTTTTAGCGATGAGGCGACCTTCCATCTGAATGGCAAAGTTAACAAGCATAACACTCGCATATGGGGTACTGAGAATCCTCATGGACTTCTTGAGCACGAGCGAGATTCACCAAAAGTGAACGTGTTTTGTGCAATTTCCAAGAAAGGTGTCTATGGACCGTTCTTCTTTGAAGAGGCAACTATCATTGGTGAATCCTATCTCAACATGCTGGAAGACTGGTTAATGGCTCAGTTGGAACAAGCAGAATCTGATGACTTCATTTTTCAACAAGATGGTGCACCACCACACTAGAGTCTTAGAGTAAGGCAGTTTCTTAACACAAGGTTGCCTGGTAGATTGATCTGGGAGATCTGGGCGAGGTAATGACGTTCTCATGCCCTGGCCTCCTAGGTCTCCAGATCTTACCCCGTGTGACTTTTTCCTTTGGGGCTTTGTCAAGCAACAAGTCTATGTGCCGCCCCTTCCAAGAGATATTGACGAACTAAAGGCTCGAGTAACAGCAGTTGTGGGAACCATTGACGTCAAGATGCTGGAACGCGTTTGGCAGGAAATGGACTATCGACTAGATGTCTGCCGTGTGAGGAATGGTGCTCATATTGAGCAACTTTGAAGATTCCACACGAAACGTGAAACTTTAACCTTTCCAACGGTACCAATTCCATTTTTCAACTCCTAATAGTTTTTGAGTTATTAAAAATCGTTATGTTCCCAAGACTTTTGAAACACCCTGTATACTATATATTCATAGAAGAAGATTGTATTGATTCTAAGTTGACATAAGGAACAAGCATTAAATATCACTTAAAACAGAAAACAGTTCATCGAGTTGGCGTAAAGGCGGACAATCTCCTGATGACAAAATATTGGGAAACATTTACAATAGGTATTATTTTTCGACGTTAACGCAACACCGAAAGGTTTCATGCGCCGTAAAAGATTTGAAGCAAACAAGCCCCATTAACGATTATCAACTTGCTTATAAGGGAACATTCTTATAAAATGGCGAGCGCTAGAAATTACATTTTATTACAGTACAGAAAATCTTTAAATAAAGTAAACAAATTAAAATAATTAAACACAGGAGCCCGTAAGTTGTAAGAATCTAATCGTAAGATCTATGCTTTACTGGATCCAATAGAACTACGACAGCTAGTTTGGCGAAAGTGTTATTGCAACTACGGTTATTTCTAGGTATTTACTTGAGTGTGCCATGTTATTTCAACTACGGTCATTCATTGAGTGTGCCATGTTATTGCAACTACGGTTATTTCTAGGTATTTCATTGAGTGTGCCATTTTATTACAACTACGGTTATTTCAAGGTATTTCATTGAGTGTGCCATGTTATTTCAAATACGGTCATTCATTGAGTGTGCCATGTTATTGTAACTACGGTTATTTCTAGGTATTTCATGTAGTGTGCCATGTTATTTCAACTACGGTCATTCATTGAATGTGCCATGTTATTGCAACTACGGTTATTTCTAGGTCATTCATTGAGTGTGCCATGTTATTTCAACTACGGTCATTCATTGAGTGTGCCATGTTATTTCAACTACGGTTATTTCTAGGTATTTCATTGAGCGTGCCATGTTATTTCAACTACAGTCATTCATTGAGTGTGCCATGTTATTGCAACTACGGTTATTTCTAGGTATTTCATTGAGTGTGCCATGTTATTTCAAATACGGTCATTCATTGAGTGTGCCATGTTATTGCAACTACGGTTATTTCTAGGTATTTCATTGAGTGTGCCATGTTATTTCAACTACGGTCATTCATTGAGTGTGCCATGTTATTGCAACTACGGTTATCTGTAGGTCATTAATTGAGTTTGCCATTAATCGTATTATATTGAAAACAGCTTAATATTTGATTCACTGTCGAGTGTATATGTGGTAACAATTAACAATGTTTACAACTCACATGTGAATATATGAGTGATTTCTATTTTCTGTAGAATATATTTATTGGAAATACTTGATTTGTGTTGTTTTTTCTTCACATGTGTTAGAAGTAGATATTTTTATTCTGTTATAGAATTCACAAATGTGTTATTCTCAATAGAAATGGTTATAACTAAATCTATACAAACCAATAAGATGTTAATTTCCATGCGCCAAAAAAGTATAGAGATTCGAATTACTTTTCCACAATTTCGATGTCTCATTATTTACCTGGCATTGTCGGTCGTTAATATGAAGATACGCGTGTACGTTCGTGAGTAAGTATAGAACAAATATCATAGCACTTCGGCGAACAATAAAATAAAACAGAAACACTCTTTCTTCCTGTGATATCATTATTACTGATAACCCTTGCCAAGGAAGTTATATTTTCGGTCGTTTAGTTTTGTCACTATGTTTGTCTGTTTCCTATGGTACAGGTTAGCGTCTACATCGCTTGACTAATCGTCACCAAATTTCGTCGAAATCTACGTCAACAGTCACGGAAAAATTGACTGTCGCAATTAAAAAACTTCGGTTCTTTTAATCGCTAGTTTAATCATACTGTAGGCAATATAGTAGCACATCTTATGTGAAATTGTGACGATCGATCATAGTCAAACTTTTAATACGGAATTTCAACTTCTGATTCTTTCACATTTGATGTATAGATTTCATGTCTTTTGATTACAGTAAATACCATGCAAAATTCCGGCCTGATAAACCGTTTTAAATCATCAACTTGTTTATGGTATGACTTTGGGAATGCTTCATACAATATAGAGTAGTAAGACCAATACCATGTGAGGCGCAGGTATGCATTTTCACGAGCTGATATATTTGAAATAAATAGATGTTTTTTTGCCGGATAGACGCCATATTAATATAATGTTTACTCCTAATGCAAGCGTAATGGGTTCAGTATTAGATGCTTTCTAGTTAAAAATTAATTCTAAAATGCGCACCATTTATTAATTAGGATTGCGTTATACACCAAAGATTTAGAACAAACAGTCGCCGAATTAATATGTTTATTAATTCTCACAGTTGATTCCGATAAGCAGGCCGTAAAAAATTATTTTCTCAGTTATGCAATTTCTTTGCTGTTTTCTTTTAAAACTTCCTACTAGGTTTTACAGTTTACTACATTGTTCCACTGTAATATAATAAATAGCCAGCTATGATGATGTAATTAAAACTTTTCCTTTATTCTTGTACTCTTTATTAAAATAATGATTACTATTTATTTTCAAATTATCAACAAATATAATTCATATTTTGTTATATTTTTGTTCAATTTTCATCATTTTTTTCTATTTCACAATTTACTATTAGATGTGGTCGTTATGTGATCTTCCTTTCTCGCTTTCATAACTCAACCCCATTGCGTTCACGTTGGGAAAATTATCCGTTGCTCTAGGCTGGTAGCTCTGGCGCGGATTAATGGATCGTTTTCACAACTGCTGTGTTAGCCGTGGGTTGGTAACGACAAGAAGCTGGGTTCCCTCCACTCACTTAGCTGTGAATATATGATTTTTCTAGTATTTCGGTATACGTATTCGCTATCCCTAAATGCCTCGGCTGGGAGAAGACAAACACATTTAAAAATTAAAAAAATGCAACGTTCGTACAGCTCAAAAAAACAAAAAAAATGTTTTGTTTTTGTATTTTGAAAAATATATATTCTCGTATTTACAGGGTTTTAAGTTTTCATTCGTAGATGAAAAAGCATTGTACTTTTTTTCCCGGGCGCTCAGCGATTTATTATTCATTTTACGACTTATCCCGACTTCAGTGGATTTTGTAACGTGAAAGGCCTTCAATTTCGGGTTTAAAATGTATTTAACATTTTCAGAAGGAGGATTGAATTCTCTTTAAACTCTGACTGACTGTCTACTGTCAACTCTATCTTTGTCTGTTCTGCTAAACTTTAGCCGCGCACTACCTTATATAACCAGGAAAGGTTACCTGGCATCGCTTGGGTTAATCTCTTTCGTCATTGGTGTTATGCGTTTTGATTGGCCACCGACTACTCCAGCCGCAGTTTGACTTCCATTAGAATGATCTCCCGCACTGGTGAATTCTGACCGATATTTCCGACACGCATGACGTATCGAAGCCTTACTGATCTTTAATCAGGTCACAGCTGCACTTCCACTTTCAATAGCCCTGCTTTACCCGTAGATAAAACAATATTTATTATCTGGATCGAATCTGTTTCCATTCGTGTAAAATTAATAATTTTGATTTTCTCGAAACAGTGTCCCAAATGTACATCAGCGCCTCGAATCACCTTAAATCCTGTGTAACACCTAGTACATTCACTGTAAATCTTTCTATAATATTTTGTCTTTTTTAATGCATACCAGTGTCTGTATCATTTTCTCAGCATGTTTGGTGTTGATAACAAAACAACTACAGTCTAAATTATTAGCAATAATTTACATCTACGGTGCTTTACGTCAACTTCTCATTATAATAATTCGGGGCAAAGCTTTTAGTTGAATACATACTGGGGTATCTTCATCAAGTCTCATGATGTGTCCCATGAAATTTAGACGTATTTTCATTTATTATGTTAATATCGGAATATCTTTAAAGAAAATGTGCTGTTTTCTGATAGATTGCCATATTTATATTTCACACTCTGTTTTAACTTCGACTTTTATTCCGATTTCCTCCATTCGTCAGAAATTTCTTGTTCATTATCCCTTTTCTAACTGTAGAAAGCATTTATGAATATACCAACTTAAATAAAATAAGTAGTAATGGAACTGCTTATTTAATTTCAGGCGACTTAACTAAAATCAACACAAACAATGCAATGTAAATTTAATCCATATACACACATAATCCATTTTACATCGTAGAAATCATATATTATATTTAGGATAGAAGTCGACAGTTGAATGTGTAATATGATATCAGTTTATTAGAAATATATAGCAATAAAGATTAAATACATACATATCTATGTCGTATATTGTGGATGGTAGATATTAAAAGAAGGGAGTCTATTTTGTAAGAAGAATTAGATATTAATTATTCATGAAACTACATATCAAAATGCAATCCTTCTTAGTGAATTCTTATAACTGGGGTGCAGTGTTTGTTCCAACCTCGGTCGCTAGCTTGGAGATACGTCCTGACTGAGGGTATTTTTTTTCTAATTAACAGTGCCCTGTTTGCGGGTTCTGAATATATCTTACAAAAAAGCACGCCCATGTCTATAAATTTACCCTCCTCGAGAGATAAATAAAAAAGGGGAAAAAATGTGACGATACATTTCAGATGCTAAAATATTTTTCTTTTATCCTATTTTGATTTTATATTTAAATGTTAACTTTCCCTCATTACAGCCCTACTCATTCATACAATACTAGCAGGAAGACTCGGCGTTGCTTGGGAGTGAATGCGAATCACTACTATACATTTGTCACTAATATTAATTTCACTATATTAATTTCTAATTTGTTACTACCTATTAATTTTTTTTTTCGCAGTCGCTGAAATTTTGAGAAAACCTTTTGAATTAGTGTCTTATACATGTGGTTTAAATTTTATCAAAATCAGATATGCGTATTTGAAGTTTTAAGAGGGTACGCTCTCTAAGGGTCACATAGAAGTATTGTCACGAAGATATTCAGCACATACAGTAACGTACAGATTCGGGGCTACTTCCATTTTCTTCCCGTAGAATGTTATATATGATATACATTTCATAAAAATATCATATATTTGAAGTATTAAAGGAGGTTCCGCCCCTAGAGCCTCCTTTAGGTTTGGAGGGTACTAAGAGGTTCGGGACTACTTCCTGAAAATGTTATACAGATGAATTAGATTTCATGAAAATGGGATATGATTGACGTTTTAAAGGATTGATGACATCATTGCCACCTTATCGATGCAAATGGATTCGAGAACACTTTCATTTTTCTCAAAGTAAATTTGATATGAGAACACACTTTTCGATTATATGTTTATTCTCTAACCTGTCTTTCAATAGGGTACACACAAACACCTTCACACATACAAACGAACTGAGAGAATGTTATATAGAGAGGTAAAACGTAATTCAGTTATATAAATCTAAAATGTATTCTATGATGCATCAGTTTAGTATGTCAAATATATTTTTAATTGCCTTTAAAAAGAACTTGTATGAAATAACAAGAAAAAACAATTTTATTTTTTGGATAAACGTAACATAGATTATTACAGCACTTTTCAGTCAAATGCAACCTCAATATCCCACCATTAAAATGTTGGTAAACGTTATAAAAAGAATGTCTTAATCATCACCGTTGTATTGTTTTCCAAAATAATTAGTAAATAAATAGCATATAGAATAAAACTATAACTAAGATTTTAAAGATACGTATATGTCACTAGCAAACAATTAACAATAACTTATGCACGTTTAAAATATTTATACGCTGGCATTTGGAAAGGGGTATCATCGAGACAATCATTATGTGAAGATAGGTGTAATGAGATACTAAAAAGTGAAATCAATTATGCAGTATAATTAACAAAAAAAGCTGTGAAAATTTTTTATAAAAAATAACTGTTACCAAACAGTTAATAATAAAAACACGCTTACCTTAATCTGATTGGCAGCTACACTCAGACTTAGGCTAAGGGTTCTTCTATCTACCTTTTTTTCCTTTTTTACTATCTTGCTGGTCTGGAATTCGCAACTAAGTCCCTCTAAATTCACGGCCGTGGTGGAAATCACATCTGTCTGGATAAGTTTAAGTAACAATAACAAATGCATAGATAATACATTTTGCAATAGTAAACACACAATGGAAACTATACTGGTTGGTAGAAAAGTAAATTTTCTTGCGTATTGTAACAGTTATTTGTTGTCTTGTTTATTTTCACATATTTTTGTAACTATACTGCATAATCGCAACGAAAAATACCTACAAAATAAGAAAAGAAATTTAAAGTAAACCATATATAAGATAACTATTGAAAACAATGCACACGTGATCAATAACACTGGTAATAAACTGTGGATCATTTATTAACTGAGCAAAAGAACTACTGAATTCCGGTCATATAACCAGGGAAATAAGTACTGTGCATAAAGCACTACACTTTAAAGATGATTTAAATCTAGTCTATGTGAAATAAAAAGAACAGACGTGTTACTGATTAGGTGTGTATCTTTTTCAATAGTTTTCTAATATATGGTTTCGTTTAAAGTATTTTTCCCATTTTAAGGTGTTCTTCCCTAGCGATTGTGCGGTATAGTTAATAAGAAAAATTGGTGGAAAAACAAATAAAAAACAAATAACTAATTCATCCGTGTTCATTTGATGATCTAACATTCCAAACTGCACAAATATTTATATTTTTACGCCTAAGAAGTTCTCAGTCGAGCCATTACTAGTTAGTATTTAAAACTACGTAATACAAGCGAAACACATGACTCAAAATCGTATGCAATGCTTCGTAAGACAAGAGACATATATAAAACAAAATTGAAAACTGCGTTAGACAAGAAAAATACATGACATAAACTAGTATTTAAAACAACGTAAGAAAAGAGAAATAGATAACAAAATAGTATTACAAGCTGCTTAAGACTGGAGAAATACATAACCTAAAATATTATTTAAAACTACGTAAGACAATAGAAATACATGACATAAAATCGTATTGAATATTTCGTAAATCAAGAGACATATATAACACAAAATAGTATTGAAAGCTGCGTAATACATAAAACACAATCGTATTGTAAACTGCGTAAGACAGGAGAAATCTATAACACAAAATAGTATTGAAAGTGACGTAAGACAAGAGAAATACATAACACAAAATAGTATTAAAGGCGACGTAAGAAAAGTGATATACATAACACAAAATCGTATTGAAAACTGCGTAATACTAGAGAAATACATAATACAAACTCGTATTCTTTCAAATTAAGAGTTAGACTTTCTTATCTTTCTATATGATAATTCACCTGGCATTTGTTTCTAAATAAACATACTTTAGGTAATCGAAAATATAAAGTATAAGATCATCTTTTATTTTGAAATTATTTTATTTTGTTACATGTTATAAATGTTTGATTTTTAACAAATGGAAGATTATAACTTCAACTATTATAATCGTAGTAGATTCGAATATGATTTCAAAATAGCCAATGATCACCGGCCTATGGCATAGTGATAAGAGCGCTTTCTCTGACTTGGTTCGATTTTCTGAAAACGGGGATCGGAGATGCACGTCACTGATGATGATCAATACATTGGAACACTTTTAATGCCGTCTACCTGGTTTTGACTGGTTGCATATTCTGATGAAACTTATGATGAATCTATATGAAATTATAATTAACCTATCTTTTATTTTAATTTCACTTTACCGCTTTTTTGCTTTTTATGAACTTTTTAGCTTTTGTGTCATGTATTTTGTGCCTATTTTACAATGTTTTAAATGTAAAGTTATCTTTAAAAATAGATTACCATCAAGTTTAACAAAATGCAAGAAAAGTAAAATTGTAAAAAAGACAACTATATAGAGTATTTATAATACGACAACAGTGAGGCGTAACTGCTAAAAAGATTTCTTGAAAACAGAGACAAAAGAACCACTACTTGCAATCACATAAAACAACGCGATCGGAACGAACTATAGAAAAGCCAAGAAACAAGACACAGGAAAACAACAAGTCTAGACTGTGTTGGCAATGAATAGAAACAGTGGATCTTATCATTAGTGAACGCAGCAAGCTAGCAGAAAAAATATATAAACAGACGTGACTCTATTAGAAAGATAGTTCACTGGTAACTGTACACGTTAAACACACAAATTGTACAAGCGAAAACCTGAAACACTACAGGAAAATGAATAGCTACAGATACTCTGAGAAATGGAAATAAACACACATATAATCTAAGAGACTTGACATAATAATCATCCACACCAAGTAAGCAACATACGAAATAGTATGTTTGTCGTTCCAGTGTATTAAATATTAGAACGAGGTAGGTACATTAGTTACATAGATGGAACCTCACAGAGATGTAAAAGAGAACTACTGTTATATCAATAATTGTAGGAACAGTTCCGACAAACCTGAAAAAAAGGACTAAAGGACATCAGACTGTAAAAGAGGTTTGACACTGTACATACAACGGTACTAATTGAAATCTGGTATGGAATGAACAAAAAATGTGTGTGGATAAACAAAACTAGATAAGCAAGTAACGCTGATTAACCAAAAATATGTAAAAATCGCGTCGACACACTGGTTTTCTGTTAGATCACTAGATTACAGGGACGTTGAGCCTGGTCAATACTAGATGAGTGAACATTTGGGAATATTAGGCGCTGGATGTGACACCTGCCTATGGGCAAGTAGCGTCGCCAACCCGCTGTGTCTAGTGTGGCGGCTATGCAAAACTCCTGAATGGAAGTCACTAATAAGTTGGACAGAAACCAGAGAGGGGTTCCTCCTCCAGGAGTGTTAAGAAACCCTGATGGTGGTGATGTTCAAAATATCGAAGCTTTGATAGAGTATATCTTGCTGAAAACGATAATAATACTATATTCGAACACTGCCCCCACTTCCCCAAAAAACGTTCATCACACAAACATGGCTTTATGCGACCAAAATAGGCGTAGGGGTCCAGGATTATAGATAACGTCGACTAGATTATTTTTCCTGAAATAAATCCACAAGCTGTTATCGAGCGATAAATCACCGGTAAACGGCTGATGTAAATACGCCAAATAAACTACAACAATACAGAATTGGTGACAATACTGAAACTCTGAAGAAACCTCCTTTCACTCAAACTCTAGGGAAAACAATTTTTAGCAGAGAAAGAAAGGTAACCACTAATGTCATAACATCTAAAAGTATAATAGAGAGTAATGCTCGGTTGAGAAAGGTGCATACTCAAATGTAATATTACAATTCATAATCGCTCGCCCTACTGAAACGAGTTGGTCACTTACGATATGAGAATTAAGAAATATACACTTTCAAATATTTCTACCATCCATCACCATTTCTATAATAAATAATAGGATGAAGCTGACAAATGTATTAATTTTAAAGCAATCATAACACACACAAAACTCAGACTAAAAACAGCTATAAATTATCCGCTAAATAAACGTGCTAAAAGAAATTATATGCAGAAAAATGGCGACGGATATTATTATAATTACAATGTAGTTTGCTGCAGTAAAACGCATGAGATTCGTTCAGTTCAATATGCGATGTGTTCTTTATGATCTTTTCGTTTTGACACTGGGATTGATTCCTTACGATACGCCGGAATTTAATTTTCGTAAGTAAATTGTCCATTTCATTCATTCAATTAAATATTTCCTTTTTTCTGGCTCAAATTGTATGTCCCTTTCAATATTCGCTTTTGATTAGTAGTAATTATTTATTTTCTATTTTTTATGGAAGCTGTTTCATCTCTCTCGTTTTATAGTTCGATTATCTCTATTTTAAAGTAAAGCCGGTCTGTTTCTCAAGGTTTGTCATCCATAGCATTGCATCTGACAAATTAATATTTGATTCTGTCTAGCCAATTTTTCTTTTCTTTCATTCAGAAAATTACGTCGTTTTTTTTTTGTAAAATGTTACACCGGGAAAATGCCAAGTTTGAACAGATGTTTGTTTATATTATTATTTACTTACTAGGAGTGTTCATACATGTCAGTATCAATGATTTCTCACTGGCAATACTAAGAGTTTCCCAAAATCCCCACTACTATTTATTACTTATGTTTCAAGCCATTTTACGTTCTCGAAACATTTATTTATCATTGATAACTCACGGATAAAACCGTCGATTTCTCTGTAACAAAAGGCCTCTCAAATGTTCCATTACCCTCCGCACCTTTCCAGTGCTCTCTCATCCATGTCTTTTGATCCTTCTCAAGCCTGCATTATAATTACGCTTCCACCATATTTGGGTGTGGGTAAATTCAGTTAAAGTATGTATTATTTTCATAATTATTATCATCTGTTATCTTTTTTCTTGCATGAATTTCTATTCTGTTTTCGTATTGTGTGAATCTGTTTCCTTCTGAACTCCTTTTTAATATTCTACTACTACTACTACTACTACTACTACTACTGCTGCTACTGCTGCTACTGCTACTACCACTTTTCTTTTTTCTTCTTTTTAGTCTATTTTTTACTTCTACTTCTTTTACTTCATTGTCTCGTTGTTCTACTTCTCCTTTTTTTCTTCCTCTACTTCTTATTCTATCTTATCCTACTACTTTTTATTCTATATCCTCTAATTATCTCATTCTTTTTCAGTCTACTTATTTTTCTTTCTATTACGTTTTTGTATTCTTGTCTATTCCTTTTATTTTCATCGTCTTTTAAAAAATGTTCATCGTCTTTAGTTGTCTCTCTTTTTTCTTCTACTTCGTTTTCCTTTTAACCTTTATTACTTTTACAGCCCATACTTGATAAGGTACACCTGATATGTTAAGAGAACTTGTAAAAATAAAACTACGAAATTATTCCACCCTCCTCACTTTATATCAGCCTTCCTTACGACCTACTTAGATCTCCCTTTTTAAACTGTATTTCTAATTAATGTTATCAAAGTATTTACCCGGCTAACTTATCCAGAGAATCTTTTTGTAAAATCTCTGCTTTGCTTTCTGCGTTGCGTTCTAATTAATTTAGACACAGCCACACTGAAAACGGATACAATACGATTGGAAAAAAACATAATGATTTATATCTGTAAAAACGAAATTACAAAATTCTGCAAAAACAAATGTGCTGGAAGCAATAATCAATGATTGATAATCACTCACTCTGTTATGTATAATAAAACGTTTGTTTTTTTTATTTGTAACTTAATATTTGAGTTCAAACAAAAACAAGAATATAAAATGTATTCCTTTTTCCAATATGATTTCTTTCGCCTTTATTTTCATCATTTATATTTTAGAGAATTTTACGAATAATTTTTCACATTGTTGCTGTTAATAAGTCGCATATTCACATGTTTCAAACATAATATTCTAGATACGTCCAGTGTTAATCTTATGTGAATCAATAATGTGGAGCATAGTGGAATTAAGTGACATGATAATTCTTTAAAAAGCAAGTCTACAACTAAATAATCTCTTTGCTTAGTATCATTAAACCCATTGTCATTGATTTTAAATGCAATCCAAATGACAGAAAATGCTTATCATCTTAAAGAGATGAAACAGAATATCTATTAAATTACGGAAAGTTCAGCGTGTTTTAACAGCAATCAAAAGTTTACACATGAAGTAGATAGCTTTCAATACAAACATGTTTCCAAGTAAATGACATTTTTACCGGATATCAACTAATATTCCAACCTTTAGAAAAACATAGAATTTATATAATATTATGAGGCAGATGATAGATAGCTAAGGTTAGACACACGTATGTAGTCGTCTCCACTCAAAAACACTTAATGAGAAAAGTTATTATAAACACAGAAAGGTTAATCTCGAAAGCAATTACGAGAAATTAAAAATTGAAACATTCTTTTGGTCTAACATAAATAATTGAACAACGGACAATGACAGATACGAATTGCTCAAATATCCTATTTAAATATCGTTTCTGAAATTGAAACCAAAATTCCTCATGTTGTAATCTATTATTATATAAGTTTGAGAAAACAACAACCATACAGTGAGAGGCACACACTGGGCCAGACCTTACGCAAAATACAGGGTATTGTACGGGTTATACCAAATGTAAAATGGATTAAAAAATAATATGATTTTCATGAACTAACCAATCCTTGTCTCTGTAGTTTTCTTTTCAAGCGAATAACCTGATAACTAAGAAACCATAATTAAAATCGTTGTAACTCTCTTATATCAATTAGTTTATATGTCACCATAATTTAATCGCGGCACCAAAGTTATAACGCAAAATTTAAATAACAGAATATTAGGTCGTTACAAAAATAAGGTCCTATGACAGAAACATACATTTATTCATAAAAATGGTGTCATCTTTCCAATACTCTGTATATGACGTTAAACTGTCATCACTTTGACGTAGATTTTTCTCAACAAGTGCTTGAAATTGTTCCTTGTCAAAATTACATGGTCGTTCTCTACCTTCTTCATCTTCACAGATTCTCATCTCCACTACGGAATTTCTGGAACCACTTTCGTACCGCCCGATTGCTTGTGAACCCATCTCTTTTTGTTCTATTGATATTGGCAGAAGTTTCGGAGGCATTGTATCCAAGTTTGAACTAATACAATATGAGAAAACGAAAGTTATGTGTTGGCATGTTCATTATTGAGGGTCTTCCAGGCTTCAAAAATATTTTCTACTTAAAAAAAAGTTACAAATTATTATTGAGAACACATTAATTATCATATATGTCAAAATTTACCAGAAATAAACTACAATTAAAAAAAAAAATCTTTAGCGCTTAAGGCAGCCATAATATTTATAATCACCTAATAAGAACGTCTTACCACTTATCAAGCCCCAAAGCCAACTTGAGTATAAGGTTAAATAAGTTTATCACGTGAACAGTGAGAGCACACCGTGGAGATTGGAATTTGAGAACAGCTCAAAAGAAATTTGTTAACATTGGATTTGAAAACGACCATGTTGTAGTCAGCTGGGAAGCATCCTCATTGTATTGTGATCCACAGACGGGTAGGTGTTGAAAAGAAACTGTACATGTGGAAGATTTGTTTAGATTTCGGAATACAGAGAAAGAAAAGAAAATTATTTACAGTGGTTATAGCTAGTTGAGTTTTGTTGTGAATGTTTTAAAGAAGGTATGGATAAAAAAAATTCTAGTACTTATCATGAAATAACGATAGAGTGGAGAAAGACAAGCAATCTTGTTTGTGTGAGAAAAGGATGTAGGAAAGAGAAGGAGAGCTTCCTCTATGTCGTATCGCATGTGTTGGTTGAAGTATTTTGTTCCGAAAAAAAAACGATTTTAAGTGTGTGTAGCTGAATCCACAATCTATGAATAATTGCGTGCGTTTTTCAGAATTGTCTCATCTATTCCCTGCTTCCTTTGTTCAAGTTTGTTTGACTCCTCAATCGAGTGATCTCCATTAATGTGTTGATATATCATTGTAATACAACTTCCTATTCTAGTAGCGTATTTTCAAGAACTGCAGGCGTGTGGAACTCTCTTCTTTCTGACTGAATTTCCTACTACCTATAGCCTTGTTTCTTTTTTTCAATAATAAAGTCGATAGGCGATAATTATGTTTCATTCTCGTTAGCTTCTTGCTTCAAGTGGATTCATGCCTTGTCTGGAGCGATTTCCATAAAAATAGACGATTGTAAGTAGCCTCCAATGTTATGATTATGTCAATACTAATTTTACCATTACATTCTTGGTAAGCCCTCTTCAATAGTCACAATGTGGGTGCAGCTGGAATATTTATGCGATTTAAAAAAACTTTATTAAATCTCCTTTTATCGTAGACTGAATTGCATAACTTATTCCCTTCTTTTTCACCGAACAAGCAAATAAATTGATGGACATGTAAAGCCACTCAATACACCAGGTGCTGACTCTTTTAATAATCTGAAATTTAAACCATATTTTTCAATCAGGCTAGTTACATACGTAGTAGATCGATTGGTATTCTGGGGACAAATTTTTGGAGGTATGTGTGGTTTTGTAACGGTTATTTTATTGCTCATATTTTAATCTATCTATTCTATTACAAATCTGCCGATGTTGTTTGTATGATTGTATCTGATAACTGTACACACGGTTTGCACCGATAACGTTTCAAATAAAGATGCATGACATAATACACCTGCCATTTAGCTTAATGACGCATCTACTTTCAAATATATACATAAAGAAATCGCTGTCTTGACAATGATCACTCGCAAGAGAGTCAGAGAGAATGTAATATATATATAAAGAAGAGCAAGACAATATATAAGAAGAGAGATGGGAACGAGAGAAGTAATTGATAGATATTATACATATATATATATATATATATATATATATATATATATATATATATATATAACAAATACTGACTAAACGGGCCACGGGTGGTTGAATAAACAGGTTGTCCAGAAAACATTAAACTAATCTAACACATACGAGTTCCAAATTCATTTAATCAGGGAAAGAATTTGATGCGAACAATTTTTTTTTAAATGCCAAATATATTGCAATGGGAAAAATCTGCGTTTAAAAAGAGCTTATAATATTGAAGATCTATGCTTATGTGGTCTCTATCTGTCTGTCTATCTATGTATTAATATCAAGTAATTTTGCTTAAGTAACGATTTACGTCAATAAACATCGCTTTACCATCGTTTTCAACGCAACATTTTATTGTGGCATAATGTTGGATAATTTTGCGTATAGTTTACACTTAAGATTTGTACTAATTTGTCAGAAAAAAAGCCGAACATTTAAAAGTGTAAGGTATAGTATAAATACAATGTTTGTGTGATTCGACAAAAAGAAAAAAATAACACTTTCAATAAATCGAGTTGAATGGTGTACGCTATATTGCCACTTCAGGTGTCTGTTCTGTATAAGTACCATTTTATATCGTTTCGGCATTATTGTAGAATAACACCCTCAGCTAAATGAGATTTGTTATCTTGTTGTTGTTTCGCGAAAAACCTGGCTAAAATAGAAGAGTTGATGATTAGTTTTGATGACATTTCCTGCGATTTTTAAAATATATTTTTTTGAAATGTTTAATCATTTGATATTCTGAAATTAATGAACAACGTTATCTGATCTAAGAACTTTAGAGTGGCCTCAGACTGGGGTATCATTTTACGTGAAATTAATGAACTACGTTATCTGACCTAAGAACCTTAGTGTGGCCCGAAACTGGGGCATCATTTTATGTTAAATAAATAAACAACGTTATCTGACCTACGAACTGTAGAGTGGCCTGACAATGGGGCATCATTTTACGTGAAATTAATGAACAACATTATCTGACCTAAGAACGTCAGAGTGGCCTGAGACTGGGTCATCATTTTACGTGACATAAATGAACTACGTTATCTGACCTAAAAACCTTACTGTGGCCCGAAACTGGGGCATCATTTTACGTAAAATTAATGAAGAACGTTATCTGACCTACGAACTGTAGAGTGGCCTGAGACTGGGCATCCTTTTACGTGAAATTGATGAACAACGTTATCTGACCAAAATACTCTAGAGTGGCCTGAGACTGGGGCATAATTTTACGTGAAATTAATGAACTATGTTATCTGACCTTGGAACTCTAGAGTAGCCTGAGACTAGGGCATCCTTTTACGTGAAATTAATGAAGAACGTTATTTGACCTCAGAACTCTAGAGTGGCCTGAGACTGGTGCATCCTTTTACGTGAAATTAAGGAACAACGTTATCTGACCTAAGAACTTTAGAGTGGCCTCAGACTCGGGCATCATTTTACGTGAAATTAATAGAACTACGTTATCTGACCTACGAACTGTAGAGTGGCCTGAGACTGGAGCATCATTATACGTGATATTATGTAACAACGTTATCTGACCTACGAACTGTAGAGTAGCCTGAGACTGGGGCATCATTTAGCGTTCAATTGATGAACAACGTTATCTGACCTAAGTACTATAGAGTGGCCTGAGACTGGGGCATCATTTTACGTGAAATTAATGAACTACGTTATCTGACCTAAGAATCTTAGTGTGGCCCGATACTGGGGCATCATTTAGCGTTCAATTATTGAACAACGTAATCTGACCTACGAACTCTAGAGTGGCCTGAGACTGGAGCATCATTTTACGTGAAATTGATGAACAACGTTATCTGACCTAAGAACTCTAGAGTGGCTTGAGACTAGGGCATAATTTTACGTGAAATTAGTGAACTATGTTAGCTGACCTACGAACTGTAAAGTGGCCTGAGACTGGGGCATCCTTTTACGTGAAATTAATGAACAACGTTATCTAATCTAAGAACTCTAGAGTGTCCTGAGACTGGGACATTATTTTACGTGAAATTAATGAACAACGTTATCTGACTAAAGAACTCTTGAGTGGCTCGAGACTGGGGCATCATTTTACGTGACATTAATGAACAACGTTATCTGACCTAAGAACTCTGGAGTGACCTGAGACTGGGGCATCATTTTACGAAAAATTAATTAACAACGTAATCTGACCGAAGAACTCTCGAGTGGCCTTGGACTGGGGGTGCATTTTACGTGAAATAAATAAAGAACATTATCTGACCTAAAAACTCTAGAGTAGCCTCAGACTGGGTCATAATTTTAGGTGAAATTAAAGAAAAACGTTATCTGACCTAAGAACTCTACAGTAGTCTGAGACTAGGGCATCCTTTTACGGGAAATAATGAAGAACTTTATTTGACCTACGAACTCTAGAGTGGCCTGAGACTGGTGCATCCTTTTACGTGAAATTAATGAACAACGTTATCTAATCAAAGAACTCTAGATTGGCCTGAGACTGGAGCATAATTTTACGTGAAATTAATAGAACTACGTTATCTGACCTAAGAACTCTAGAGTGGCTTCAGATTGGGGCATCATTTTATGTGAAATTAATGAACTATGTTATCTGATCTAAGAACTTTAGAGTGGCCTTACACTGGGCATCATTTTACGTGAAATTAATGAACAACGTTATCTGACCTAAGAACCTTAGTGTGGCCAGAAACTGTGGCATCATTTTACGTGAAATTAATGAACAACGTTATCTTACCTAAGAACTGTAGAGTGGCCTGAGACTAGGACATAATTTTACGTGAAATTATTGAACAACGTAATCTGACCTACGAACTGTAGAGTGGCCTGAGACTGGGGCATCATTAAGCGTTCAATTGATGAACAACGACATCTGATCTAAGTACTATAGTGTGGCCTTAGATAGGGGCATCATTTTACGTGAAATTAATGAACAGCGTTATCTGACCTAAGAACTCTAGAGTGGCCTGAGACTGGGGCATCATTTTACGTGAAATTAATGAACTACGTTATCTGATCTAAGAACTGTAGAGTGGCCTGAGACTGGGGCATCATTTTACGTGAAATTAATTAAGAACGTTATTTGACCTCAGAAGTCTAGTGTGGCCTGAGACTGGTGAATCCTTTTACGTGAAATTAATGAACAACGTTATCTAATCAAAGAACTCTAGAGTGGCCTTAGACTGGGGCATCATTTTACGTGAAATTAATGAACAACGTAATCTGACCTAAGAACGTCACAGTGGCCGGAGACTGGGTCATCATTTTACGTAGCATTAATGAACTACGTTATCTGACCTAAGAACCTTAGTGTGGCTCGAAACTAGGGCATCATTTTACGTTAAATTAACGAAGAACGTTTTCTAACCTACGAACTATAGAGTAGCCTGAGACTGGGGCATCATTTTACGTGGAATTAATGAACAACGGAATCTTATCTAAGAACTCTGGAGTGGCCTCAGACTAGGGCATAATTTTACTACAAATTAATGAACTACGTTATCTGAACTAAGAACTCTAGACTGGCCTTAGACTGGGGCATTATCTACGTGAAATTAAGGAACAACGTTATCTGACTAAAGAACTCTTGAGTGGCTCGAGACTGGGGCATACTTTTACGTGAAATTAATGAACAACGTTATCTGACCTAAGAACTCTGGAGTGACCAGAGACTGGGGCATCATTTTACGAAAAATAAATGAACAACGTAATCTGACCGAAGAACTCTCGAGTGGCCTTGGACTGGGGGTGCATTTTACGTGAAATTAATAAAGAACGTAATCTGACCTAAGAACTCTAGAGTAGCCTGAGACAAAGGCATCTTTTCACGTGAAATTAATGAAGAACGTTATTTGACCTCAGAACTCTAGAACGTTATCTGACTAAAAAACTAATGAGTGGCCTGAGACTGGGTCATAATTTCACGTGAAATTAATGAACAACGTTATCAGATCTAAGAACTTTAGTGTCGCCCGAGACTGGAGCATCCTTTCACGTGAAATTGATGAACAACGTAATCTGACCGAAGAACTCTCGAGTGGCCTTGGACTGGGGGTGCATTTTACGTGAAATTAATAAAGAACGTAATCTGACCTAAGAACTCTAGAGTAGCCTGAGACAAAGGCATCTTTTCACGTGAAATTAATGAAGAACGTTATCTAATCAAAGAACTCTAGAGTGGCCTGAGACTGGGGCATCATTTTACGTGAAATTAATGAACAACGTAATCCGACCTAAGAACGTCACAGTGGCCGGAGACTGGGTCATCATTTTACGTAGCATTAATGAACTACGTTATCTGACCTAAGAACCTTAGTGTGGCTCGAAACTAGGGCATCATTTTACGTTAAATTAACGAAGAACGTTTTCTAACCTACGAACTATAGAGTAGCCTGAGACTGGGGCATCATTTTACGTGGAATTAATGAACAACGGTATCTTATCTAAGAACTCTGGAGTGGCCTAAGACTGGGGCATAATTTTACTACAAATTAATGAACTACGTTATCTGAACTAAGAACTCTAGAGTGGCCTTAGACTGGGGCATTATTTTACGTGAAATTAAGGAACAACGTTATCTGACTAAAGAACTCTTGAGTGGCTCGAGACTGGGGCATACTTTTACGTGAAATTGATGAACAACGTTTTCTGACCTAAAAACTCTATAGTTGCCCGAAACTGTGGCATCATTTTACTTGAAATTAATGGACAACGTTATCTGACCTAAGAACCCTGGAGTGGCTTGAGACTGGGGCATAATTTTACGTTTAATTAATGAACAACGTTATCTGACCTGATAACTCTAGAGTGTCCGTAGACTGGGGCATCATTTTACGTGAAATTAATGAACAACGTTTTCTTATCTAAGAACTCTAGACTGGCCCGAGACTGGGGCATCATTTTACGTGGAATTAATGAACAACGTTATCTGACCTAAATATTCTAGAGTAGCCTGAGACTGGGGCATCCTTTTACGTGAAAGTGATTAACAACGTTATCTGACCTAAGAACTCTAAAGTGCCCCCCCCCCCGTTTCAATATTTTAAAATAAATATTTTTTAAATAAGTATTTACTTTATTGTTTTGGAGCAAACAAAATCGATTTTTCTATGTTAATTGTTCTTGTATCTTTTTAATTTATTACTTTAATTTTAAAAAAGTAGTAAATGAATTAAGTTTTAGTTATAAATAAGCAAAAACTAGGTTCAATTGTAGATGAGGGACCCTTGGAGTTTTTTCGCTTATTTCGCTTGATGGTGGTATTTATATACCCCCCCCACACACAGCGATAAGATATGACACAAGGTCGGAAAGTGGGATTTGATAAGTCAGCACCCTAGAAAAACAGCACTCATGACCCTAAAAAATGCCTGGGCAGCCCCGTCGGCATTCCCCGGTAGAGGCGCCTCAGGCGATTAGCAATAAACTAACCCCTTCTCAAATGGTGAGATCACAAAGCCCGGGAGGGTGGACCTCCTAGAACTGCACAGGACAAACCCACAGACCGGCGTAAATCAAGCCCCGAAGGCCAAGACAATACCAGTATATGGGGTGTAGTATCCATCGGAACAGATACTACACTTTTATCTTGACCAAAAGGCCAAATAGTTACAAAATCTAAAAAAGCGTAAATGTAAAGCTATTTTGCCAGGGCCATAAAAAAAGCAGGCCCACCTTATTTTGTCAGTTCATTGTGTGTAAACTGTTATAATCAACTGTTATGAAATTCCGAAGTAAACAAAGAAAATGTTAAATAACTACACAGATTTGATAACAATTTATTTATTTTATTTAATTTTAAAAAACATATTCGTGTTTTTAGAGAAAGAATTTTATATTCAATTGTACTATAGGGGCCGTTAGATTTTCTCGCCCATTTCGCTCGGTATTCACCCAAATGTTCGATAAAATCGATTTTTGGGGTGAAATGGTACATTTTGTCCTGACAAAAGAATTATAATTTTTTTTTTAGCATATATCAAATTGAACTTTTATGCCACATTTTTACCGTCGTCATTTTGTTATTTTTAAATTCACGACTAGTATGTTTTAACCTTTTCATTTAATCGTTAAATTCCGTTAAAATTTGCTTTTCTAAATAAAATGTTCAAAGATTTTTTTTGTGTGTAATAAAATGTTAAAGCAGTAAAAAATATCTTTAGTCCAAGGAATAATAATAAAAACCAACAGTCTAGGCCAGATATTTTGTAGGAAATTTTAAGACATTAAATGGATCTCTGAATTGTTTATTGACAATGTATTGATTTTTTTTTGCCAACTCATGAAAAATATTTTTTTATTCACCTTTAAAAAATACACTTTATTGTTTTTTGTTAAATTGTACTAAACAAATAGATACATCGATTTGTTTGAAAATACTTACGCTTTTCTTTGTGGTGTATATGTAAGATAATGAAGAGTGGCAAAAATGAATCGTGTACGAGTCCATTGTGGGTGAGACGTCGAGAAAGAAATAAAGGCGACCTGATAACTGTTAAAAAGAAAAAGGTTGGCAGTGCAAAAGGGACTTGAACAACGACGGTTTCATAAACGCGAAAAGCTGAAACGCTTAGTGATCGGAGTATCGATTTACCGGAACAATGCGTGTTTACCGATATTTATGGAACCGATGAAGCTTTATTGGCTATGGTACCAAGCCCGTCTTCTGTTAGACTTTTGTGTCCGCAGACTAAAAATGCGACTGATACGCAAGTTGGTACCATGAAGTAATCCCCAGACTTGTACTTCACCAAAGTGCTTGTAGTAAAATTGCTTCAGTTCACGCTCGGATAAACAATGCAGAGCAAATTGTTTTCCAATTAGATGTATATACAGACGAGTTTCTAGCGTAAACTAAGTATGTGACCTCAGCAAGAAAGACTTTCATGAGACAAAAGTATGTCAAAAGAGTGTTTAATATGTACCCCACTCTCTTCGACACCGCGGGTATCTTGTCGGCCACTCACGTACAGGTGTTTGATATGCTGGTCACGGTGCCAAGTATAACAGATACCCCACTCTATTCCGCGTCACGGAGCCTGTCATAAACATGTACCCCGATCGTCGTCTGTGTATCTGTGCTCACGCTTCTGGTTCTCTACACAGAGATCTTGCCAGACCGTGAACACTCTTTCGACCGTTGATCGTCGTAGTGGCAATAAAAAAAGATGTCGGTCGAATCTCCTCTAGGTCGGAATGATGATGATGATGATGATGATGATGATGATGATGATGATGATGATGATGATGATGATGATGATGATGATGATGATGATGATGATGATGATGGCTTTGTCGATCTCGTCTCTGTGAAGGCAAGGTTATTCAAGCCGAACAAATCAACAATAAAAATAATTCAACAAACATCGGCGAAGTCTTTTTGGTATGAAATAATTATTAAACAATTAAAGGAAGAAATTGGTTAACATTGAATTGAAAATCTATCTTTTGATTAAATTATTTTGTGTTAAACTATTTCGTTTTCTCTCTGCGCGTGTGCGGATCCATTTACGATTGTAAGTTCTTAATTAAGTCATAAGTTGAACTAACTTGTCTACTTAAAACGATGGGGAGAATACTATAGCCAACGCGCTCCGCCATCCAAACGAGAGGCTAACGCACAACCTTCCTCGTTCGGTGGCCGCCCAAGTCTGTCTCTGGGGAACTGACTCTGTCTCGACTCTCTATACTCTCTTATTGAGAATGCGCCGACCTCTACGGCGAGGTGAGGGGCGAATTCTTGTCAGCATCCCATAAGATCACGCCACGAGAACAAGAATGAGAGAGCAACGTGTCATAAGCGAAATAAAATGATAATCATTTTTAACAAAAAGTGTATATTTCATTTGGAGCGAAAAACGATATGACCTAAATTGCAATTAACATTCGAGGGCAGAAAGGTCAATACGAAAACAATTAAAACCAAAATACGATTTCGAATCGATTGAAATTGAAATGGGGAGTTCATTTACCACGGCGATCAAACTATGTTTTTTTTAACCCTGTCATGTGTTCATACTGGAAACCTAATATGATGCTTGACTTTGAATAAGCTCGTGGCTAATTCACACTAACGCTGTATTCTAGGCCCTTCGCAGGGCCGCTTAATATTGTCGCATCCGCTCAATATTGTTACACGAAGCCGGCGTACACCATGCGGTAATGGCAAATAAAGAAAACAAAACTTTTTTTCATATACGCTCTGTTCTTTGTCATTCTTGTTGGACCTTACCGGGTATCCTGAAAGGACGGGTAATGCAACATATACATTATACAATATAGTTAAGTTCGTAAAATAAACCAATATTAAACAACAGCACGACGAGTAATGTTGTCCTGGCTGTCTCTCCTCTCCTAGAGAAATGTTTTCTTTAAAAACAAAATAATCACTAATAATGTTTAAAAGTAAAACTTTATTTACTTAAAACAAATCAAAATTCTCTTCAAAAAAAAAATAGAAAAAATATCGGGTCAAATTTTCCTCCCCTGAAAAAATAGGTTGTTAATGTAATGAAAATTAAAATTGTTTTGCTTTAAAATACTTCAGGGATTTTTCTATTTCTATTTTATACCTCAGGAAACGAAAATTTACGTATAATCCTATGCTTCATCCGACATGTTCTCCTATAACCCTTAGTGCATCTCAACATATTAGCGAGATTTTGTCAAATATTATCTTACGGTCTTATATATATATATATATATATATATATATATATATATATATATATATATATATATATATATATATATATATATATATATCTGGTTCCTAGATCTCGTGGGGAGACATCTTATACAACGTTATACGCAAACTTAAATGCATCCCTGTAATAGTTACAAAGTTTACATGAATTGGAAGTCTACATTAAATAATAAGCACAGCAAACAGTAATCCCTCGAAACGTAAAGTACATTTTTATTTTGATTAATTAACCTTCTTATTTGGATTATTGTCACTGCATAATAAATGTTCTGAAGAATTTATTCGTTTTTAAAGAACATCAGTGTCTTTTCATTGATATATCTATTTATGTATTTTTTAATATATCTTTCAATTTATTTTTATACCTTTTAACTTAAGTTTAGTGCTATTATTATTTTTATTATTATTATTATTATTATTATTATTATTATTACTATAATCATTACTCTCATTACTATTTATAAATAGCGTATGGATTGATCTATGTATATATATATATATATATATATATGCATTAATTACTTTAATATATCTATCTTTCTGTTTATATAATTCTATCTAATTAACTTATATTAGTTAATTTTTATTTTTGCGCTTATATTCATTTCAAAGTACTTCTTTTAAATCTAATATTCTTATATTCATGCATCTATTGATATATTTTTGTTGATATGGCTATCTATCTATTTATATATATATTTATATGATTTTATTACTTAAACAACCATGCTTTAGTATTATTATTATTATTATTATTATTATTATTATTATTATTATTATTATTATTATTATTATTATTATTATTATTATTATTATTATTATCTATATATTAATACGATAGCGTGTGTGTTCGTGTGTCACGCTTCCGGCAAAAGCTCTGCGCATGCGTGCCGCACATCGATTTTGAGAAACATTTTCAAGTATTTCCCTTTGGGGCAACGGTTAGCGACGTAGTATTTTTGACTTCGGCCCGACTGGTTTATAATTCGATCCCAACCAACCTCAAAGATTTTTTCTCTACATTTCGAGGGGAAGGGGAAGGGGAAGAGAGGTAGGGGGGACGACGACCGGGAAGACACATATTAATACAATAGCGTGTGTGATTTTGTCATGCTTTCATCAAAAGCAACGACCTTCCGAATCTTTGTATGCTACTCATGAATTGGCTTTTTGGCTAAGATCAAAGTGTAGTATCTGTTTCGATGGATACTGCACTCCATGGACTGGTATTGTCTTAGCCTTCGAGGCTTGATTTACGCCGGTTTATGGGTCTGTCCTGTGCACTCTTAGGAGGTCCACCCTCCCGGGCTTCGCCTCCCCTCTTTGGGGAGGAGTAAGTTTATTGCTTACTGCCTGAGGCGCCCCTACCGGGGAATGCCAACGGGGCTGCCCAGGCAATTTTTAATGGCCAGAGTTCTCATCTTGAGTGCTGGCTTTTCAAACCCTACTTTCCCGACCCGACCTTGGGTCACATCTTACTTGTGGGAGTAAGATAAAACTGGCCTTGTACCTAACTCCTGGAGAGGAGTAAATATTCATGAATTGGAGCCAAATTTAATTTAATCGAAAACATTTACAAAGTAAGGTTTAGTCGTCGAAATATTACCTTCTCTAGAAATATTGTATATAAAGAAGTTTTGTAAATTGTTTCATGTATTGTTCATTTTTAAAAAATAAATATACAAGTCCAAATCTTATCATATTTTATTCAAACATGTATAGGTTAGGAACAAGATAATTAGTATTAAAAACACTATTTCGTGTAATTTACACGGGTCCTGCTAGTTATTATTATTAGCAAATACATGCTCCCTCCGGTCGCATATTTATGCTACGCTGCCGCGTCAGAAATTAACACTCACGCGTAAACCGATGGAGACCCAGTAATATTTCTTGGGTGGTTAGACATTGATTTTATTTGTTTTTGACCAAGAATTTTTTTATTTGAAAATAGAGAAAAAAAGAAATTCGACCCTACCCCGATTTTTGTTTTACTCTTCCCCATAAATAGAAATATTTTGTACTTTAAAAAGAAAGAAAACATTTTTTGCACCCCCCTCATTTTTTATCCTTCCCCCATACATATAAATATTTTTTAATTAAAAAGAAAAAAAAGAAAACCTAATCCTAACTCTAACCCCCACGTTGACTTTGACCCTGACCCTAACCCTAACGACGAGGTCAAAGTTAGCGCGGGTCCTAAAATGAAAAAGCACCAAAAAATCAAATACAGTTAACACTCTGTGTGTGTTTGTTTGTTTAATGGCATTTTTAATTAAACAATTTGATTCTAAAATCAGTTGTATAGTTTTCCAGTACAATGTGTTAGTTTTTTTGTTTACAGTAAAGAAAGAAAATCACATTTTTTTTAATAAATAATACATGGAATCATAAATTCAGGTAAGATCGTGAAAAAATGATAATATTGGATATGAAAGTATTAATAAATCAAATACGGAGGGAGGTCGTTTCAATGGATTAACGCTGTTTAATCAGTTGGGTGTTAGATGAAATAACTACGTAATTCATTAATTTTAAAATCAATTATTATTTTAATTAAACAATTTGATTCAATAAATTTGTGTTTTAAAACATAATGGCTAATAAGATTAAGAAAATAAACAAACTCAGAACGTTTTTAAGTAACACGGTTAAATGCCAACGTTTTGTTTACATTTGAAATTACGCGCCGTCTTGCGTTCGTATTAATTTGACGGAGGGAGGTCGTTTCAATGGATTAACGCTGTTTAATCAGTTGGGTGTAGATGCCATAACTACGTAACTCATTAATGTTTAAATCAATTATTATTTTAATTAAACAATTTGATTCAATAATTATAATTTATAAGTAAGATTATTAGCGAGCAAAATTGCTTAAGTACATGTGGAAATGCAATGAAAACAATCATGAGTGTATATTTGATAATACTAATTTATTAGAAGTTCAAATGCAGTTGATTATGTAAATTGAGAAACGCGCATAGTGTTTGCGGCGGTTTTTTCATAGTATATAATAAAGCTGGCGGACTTAGTAAATAGTCATACTACTCTGATGGAGTTTCGGCTCCAAACAGACAGACAGACAGACAGATACATAAACTCCATTATTATTATTATTATTATTATTATTATCATTAGTGGTTGCTGTAATAGTAGTAGTATAATTAATAGTAGTACATACAGTATATTAATAAATTAATAATATTTAATTCACTTTCTTTTTACCCTTCATTTTATTTTCTATTTGATTTATAAAAAAAAATATTTTTTATTATTTTTTATTTCTCTTCTACTCCGCCGAATTTAATTACTTAGTGCCATTTAAACGATACATATTTAAAAGTCAGTTGCCTTTAATGGTAATGCATAACAGTACAGACGTACACGTGTTCTTTTTCTAAAAACACAACGGATTTCTTATCCTATCGACAGAGACATTTCGCGTGAACTGACTTGAATGTTGAAAAAAGGAATGAACGCTGCACGCTTATGAGTATTCCAGTTTTATCAACAATTTCATTTGTCTTCATTATCTTCATTTCGTATCATCCCTTTAAAAAGAGCGGAGAGCTGCCCGAAATACTACAATAAAATATAATATTTACAGAAAACTGCAAAATCGTGTTTATGCTTCATACATCACCAATCATCCATAACACACTTCTATAGAGCATACGTGGAATAACAAACAGATTTACTCAGTATATATATATATATATATATATATATATATATATATATATATATATATATATATATATATATATATATACTACATCGTTTCACGACGAACGGAAGCAATGAATATTGCATTCGTTATAAATATTTATGACTTTTTTTCTTTGTGATACACTAAATATTACTTCACAAAGTAAAATCAATAATGTCCCAATGCTATGCACCTTGTAATATTGAATACATAGTTCGTAATGATTGGCTAAATAGGATTTAATATAACAAAAAGTCTGATGTGGAGCAGTTTATTTCTCTATTTAATTTTTGGTATCTAACTTATTTTAAATTAACTTAGATACAAAAATGGTGAACTTTATAAAAAAAAACTTTTGTGCACATCTTACCGTGTTGTCAAGAATATATATTCCAACATTCATAATGTGGTGATTATTAGTTTAGGAGTTTATCCTTTACAACGACATATATTACCTTACGTTATATATATGCAACCTCTAAATTTCTAAATTTACATGTGTAAATAACCATAGTATTTCTAAAATCATATACAGGTTTGATAAATCACAAATAAATTTACTTTTAGAATATATATTTAAATTACGTTAATCAGGCCACTACATGTATGAATTAATTTACGATGTAACAATATTGTTCATATATATATATATATATATATATATATATATATATATATATATATATATATATATATATATATATATTTAATTTGGTACAGAAAAATTAGTACAACATACGTACCGTCGGTTTAGCCACCCCTCTCTTCTCGCCTTCTGTTGTTATCTGTTTCTGAAATGTGAAGTCACGTGACACTCTCGTCGGGACGCACCTTTGGCTCAGCGTGTTGTGTGTGTTTTTTTGAATTTAAATTTAGTGTAAGGAAACGGTTGAGATTTAAAAACCGGAGGAGATATGAAGAGATATAAGAATATAAAAATAAAATAAAAATAAAAAAATAAAATAAAATAAAATAATAAAATGAAAATAAAAATAAAAATAAATAAGAATAAATTATTTAGAAGATTAAAAAAATAATTAAAAAATAATAAAATAATAATAAAAAAATTTTTAAAAATGTTTCTATATAATTACCGTGAGTCAATTTTATGAATTTTGTATATTTGGCTGTTACTATTTTGTGGTTTGATGATGTGCGTTCTAAAGGGAGAGAGAAAAAAAGAAGAGAGAAAAGGTTAAAGGGAAAACCGTTACTTAATTTCGTGTTTAAATTCTGGACTTTTAGTCAACCCAAGGAAATTTAAATAAAGGAATCGCTCAGTCTAAGGGCAGTAACTCTGTGGGAATTTTAAATATTTTCAAGCCGTTTAAATGGGTCTGTTTGTGAGATTAGTCTAATGACCGAGAAATAATATTGTGAAATGGGGGTTTTATCCTCTTATTGACTGGAGAAATATTTTTTATGAAAGTTGAAGTGTTTGCTCTTGAAAATTAATGTGGATATAGGTTGATTGGGTTATTTGTTCGTATTTTTTAATTTTATGGAGTGGAAGCAGAGGCTTTTATTTGTATCGGTCAGTCCAGTTTCTGAGTAGTTCTTGTCTCTTGTGGATACATCCTTTAAAGATTTCATCGCGAATAGTCAAACAGGCTGTATTCGGATCAATGATGGCCCTTGAAATGTTGTATTTTTCAGCGTCACATAGAGGGCATCTGTTTATGACTGGAGAGAAAGGTGGTTCTCTCTCAATTACTTTCCATTTGATGGTGAAATGTGTATTTTCTTCTTTAAGTTGCCATATTCGGTTCGCGAGTGCCGTATTTGCCTTGTGTTTGTATCTGAAGGTGTTTATGTGTATAATCCTTGTTTGAAGCTTCCCTGCGTCATGCCAATGTATTTTTCTGCTCTACCGGTATTCTGTTTTTTTACGGTTGCTTCATATATGAGTGAATCGATTTTGCAATTCCCCTCTAGGGGGCAGTTGTTTTTGTCCTGGCATGAGCAGCCTGCGTGTGCTTTGGGTTCCGCAGAGATGATTTTTCTTATTGAAAGGGCAGTGGAGTAGCTAACCTTAACAGAATGTCTGTTAAAAAGTATGTGTAGGTTATTTGTGGGTGGGAAATGTTTGTCGAGTAATTTGAGGAAAAGGTGTAATAGGGTGGGGAAAACCAGATCACCGACTTCCGTGGTTGGTCTCGGTGGGGGTGTATGAGATCTCTTCTCTGAACCCGCTGTAATAGAGTGCTGCCTTGTTGAAAATTTCGGGACTAGATGAGAGCTTTGAAATTCTTTGGCTAATATTATTGACTAAATGTTTAAAGATAGTGGGGGTGGCAGGATTCCTTTGTGTATGTATTGGAGTGTTTCATTGGGTTTGTGGAAAGGTGTGTGTGTGTATTATTTTTAAGGTTCAGTGTGGTATCTAGGAAATTTACTTGGCCTAAATTTGTTTTAATGGTGATTTCGAAACCGAGACGGAAGGTGCTTGTTATTTTTTTTCTAAATCTATCTAATGTATCTCTGTTGTGATTGTGTGACAGGCAGAGTCCGCCATCTCTGTAAAGACCAAAGAAATGGTATGGGAATTTATTTTGGAGCGTATCTTATATGAGTAAGCCGACTAAGTCGGAGATGTCTGCACTGTCGTAGCCCCCCTTTGCAACATCAAATGGGTCCTCTGGGTTTGATTTTTTAACTCAAGTTCTTCCCTCGAAGAAAAGAAGGGTTTGTCTTGCTTGTAGTATTGTGTCCCTTTCTAGTTGACTGATGTTTGTGTGTGAAAGTGCAAAGGTTAAGGCCTTATCTAGGGTGTCTTTTGTAATGGATGGGTAGAAGTCTACTATGTCTAATTGTGTGAATTTGCATCTGTGTTTTTCTTGTATGTTATGGAACCAATTTAGGACTGAATTAGTATTTCCCCAAAGACTTAGGTTTGTTTTTTCCTTAATTTTATTAACTATATTTTTAACAATTAATTTATTTGCTAGTTCTAATTCGCTTTTAGGTGGGTTGATTAGTCTGCAGGAGGGTTTATTTCTGAAGTTATCTTTGTGGTCTTTTAAAGTAGTTAATTCTGTATTCGACACCTAGTCTAGTAGCTGTCTCAGTAGTTTCATTATCAATGGTCTTATATGTATTCGCCTTGGCTAACTGATATTTATCGGTAATAGAGCTAATTTTTAGGTCTGTTTTTTCCTTTTTTGTCATTTCATAAATATTTTTGGTTTTGTCGGAGAATATTAGTGCGCTATTTTCTCTTTTAATTTTTTTTATGTCGGCGGGTTTTGCTTGTTGGTAAAAACTAGGTTGTGGGTAACGCTAAGTAGGTCTTTTTCGAAATTGTCTAAGGCCTCTACTTTCGGAGGATATTTACCAGATTTTTGGCCGTAGTAGTTTTTTTCTGTCTGCCTCTGTTCTGTATTTAAAGCTTTCCACCTCATTCTTCGTATAACGTCCACTATTTTTGTCAGGAACACCCTGGTGTATGTTGTTTTTTTGGGGGGTGGGATATTTTTGGTTGAGTATGTATATATATATATATATATATATATATATATATATATATATATATATATATTAAAGACTTATAAGTCTTAAATATACTTCCGTTTCCCTATAGAAAAATCAATTTTTCTGTCTTTCCAATCACGAAAAGTGGTTTATTCGATGTTACAGACATCTCAAAAATCAATCTATATTTATCTCGATTTTTTACATAAAGCAACTTTGATAAAAGCGAAAATCTAATCATTCTATTTCTCAATATGATTGTCATAATTACCCGAACACTTGATGGCATCTGTTTTTTCAAAATTAAAAAGAAAAGAGCACACGTGCTTTGACTGTGGAAAACTAATGAACTTTGACCTCTTTTTCGTTAGTTTTTAGTGTGATTTTGTAAAGGTTATATGGAAAATAGCTTTGATTATAGTCTCATAAAATACCATTAATGCATCATGGTATTTGCGATGGTTTTTCATATCTAGATACCTCTTTGTGTTTCTGTGAAGTCATCTCCTGTCGCTTGATCTGTCACGCTTAGGTGTAAATTATCCGGTGATTTCGTCTGCTTAAGATGAGAATAGTAGGTATAATTTAACTATCCTTGGTCGGAAAGTAAACTTTAAAATATTTGTCCTATTCGTCAACGCATCTCTGTTACCATACGTTCAATCTGTCATATTAAACAGATTCAATTGTTTCATACATCTTTTGTTTAAACAAAGTAATTTATTATGTATGTTATTAGTATTTAGAACGAAGTTCAGGTTTAACTGTATGTTAAATTATTATTTCTCTTCATCAAATGAATCTATTATAGATGTGTTAGAAAATGCATACGTTATGGTCGAACGAAATATAAGTAGTCAACTGTTGAAAGCGCACGCTGGAGGGGAGTACACAGAGTAACTGAAAAGATTAACTGACTCCTATCACACATCTGAACATACAATATTACAGATGAAAACGGCTTAAGTTATGCAAGGCCAATTGCACAATTTTAGGGGGTAAATGACTTGTTGTACATAGACCAGATGATACAAAACTGAATAAAATCTCGAACAAAGCTAGAAAAGAAGCAAAAAAGCACTGATATAGATATACTGCAAGAAGGCCAAATACGCGTTATTAAATGCTTAAAGATGTAAAAAAAATACCACACCGATTTGTCGTAAGGTTAAGGAATATCTAAAAACTGAGGTGGGAGAGAACAAACCATACCTCCGCTAGAGAGGTGCGAGAGTACTGAAATCTTAGCAAAGCTTTTTGTCACTCAAATTCCGTAGAAGACCAACGGTCGTTGGTAGCGAGAAATGGATGCTTAACGGCTGTTGTGATTACGCAAAATTAGTTGTTAATATTATCTAAAGAGGTAAAAATTGCTGGAAATCTGAAGAGACTTTTGGAAGGCGGACTCTAGGCTAAGATCAGTCGTTATTGTTAGGGAGTAGTCACTGATAATGACTTGTGTGAAACTTTTAGTTAGTACTATTATACTACTACTACTAATAATAATAATAATACTAATGATGATGATGATGATGATGATGATGATGATGATGATGATGATGATGATGATGATGATGATGATGATGACGATGATCAAGTACCTTGCTACAACTTGTCTTAAAAAACATTCCAATCCTTGTGCTTAGGAATCTTAAGCCTGAACTTGCTCCTATCCTTACAAGTCCAATGTCAACAAATATTTGTCGATCTGTCTTCTTATGTAATCAAATGCGTCCCATTCCATCCATTGTTTCCAAATGTCTCACAGGATAATTCATCATCCAACTGACACTCCCATAAACACTTATCCTCAATGGCTTTTTACCTTGGCAGTGCGAGGCACTAGTAGAAAAAATGAGATAATGGTGAATTTCATAGAGTGCGAAACCAACGCACATTCTATGCTAAAACAAAACAACACTAGGTAATCTATATAATAAAATGAAACGCATGTGTGTCCGGCCCGATTCGCAGTATCTATAAGAGGAGGTGGGAGAAGAGGAACGGATAATAATGTGTAAAAGTGTAGTAGTAGGAGTTAGAAAAAGCTGTGGCTTCTTCATTCGAAGCTTGATAACATACATTCAGAATTCAGTCGTTAAGCTGTAGGGGCAGCTGCTTCCGCTTCGAATACTCAATATTACCTTGTAATGTTCTCAATACTTGGAATAAGAGAAATACGTACGAGAGGATTATTTCGTTTTCTTTTTCTAATCGAGTAGTTCTGTTTCGATGATTTAAAGCAGTGAATACGAATTAAATTGTGAAGCGATAGCGAGCGGCTGAAGCCAACTAATTTGAAATAAAATGACACTGCATTCAAAATTAACTAAAATTCTAGATGGAGAATATTTAGATGAAATGCAGGTTTTTGAGATAAATAATAAAAAAAATCGCTATGAACCGTTTTCCAGCAAAGACCCGCCATGCTACAAACCCCAGTCGATACTATCGAAAGTAACCATAGCCTATCTTCCTAGATTGTAGAAGACAGAAAGAACAGCAGCAGCCAGAACTCGAGTAGAAATGCACGGAGAAATGTTTGTGGAACATTGAAAAAAAGATTTCTTTAATTTTTATATAATGTTTCATCAGTCATATTTGTTTTTGTCTTAGCTCTCACGAATCTATTTAGGCGTTATTGTATTCAACATTCGTTTTGTTTGTATTTACATTTCTATCATTAATATTTTTATTACTTACACTGTTTTATCCACCCTTACTTATGTTCTTACACGCATGTTGATAAACAGTACTAATATTAGTTCTTGTATTTTCCTTTTTATTATTCCCTTCTATTATTATTTGTATAATTTTTATAATGTATAGTTTAACTGATATTCAAAATAGACATTCTATTTTTAAAAGCTTATGTTATTTTCTTTCGTTTATTGCTACTAATTTTTATATTTCCCTTCAAAACGCTTCTGTTCCTCGTTCATATTTGTAGAGTCGGTATTTCTATAATCTCATGCTTATGTTTTGTGTCGAGATTAACATATATAAACAATGTTGTTTAATCAATTATGTTGTTCCATTATGTAATGTCGCATTATATTTTCTTATATCTCCCTTTTTGTTTTGAGTTTGCTGTTTTCAATATAGGTTGGTCTCAATAGTTCGTGTTTTACCGTAGGGATTGATGAGGTCGTATAGATGTGTTCTGTTATTTGTTTTTCGTGTTTTCTGTGATAGTTGATGCGGTGTCCCAAGCAGCTGCTCTTGTTATTATTTCATCTCTGTCTTTGTACTTTTTCAGTTTAATATCTTTCTCATGTCTACATTTTTGCACGAGATCATTCTTCTGCTAAAGTAGATTTTCTCTGGTCTGCCTACTCAATAAATTGTAACTTACGCACAGAAACATGTTATTGATACACAAATAAAGAAAACATACTTTACAAGGAGAATTATCTCACCTGAGAATGCACGTATCAGAATTATTTCCTATAGAAAAACTAGACATTAATAGATAAAACAGCGAGAATTGTAGAGACGAGAAGATGCAGACAAAAGCCGTAATAAATATAAATGCCTAACAATACGATAAAAAGTAGATTCATGAAGACCAAGAAAAACTAAAAGATGATGTGATAAATTATATAAAAATGAAATACGTTTCACTTGTCTTTTCGAAAAAAAGACGTAATGTAACGGTAAATGACGTTAAGTGTTGTTTATTAATAGAAAGCAAATCACAGTAACACACGTTTTGATTGTAAGTAAGGAGTAATCGGGCGTCGTCAGATGGGGTAATATATTTACATATATATGTACACACACATACACACATATATATATATATATATATATATATATATATATATATATATTTGTGTTATAATGGAATAATTCCAGGAGGAAATCCGGGTATGAGAGTTCAATGTGGTAAACAGAGCAAGAATAACATAAAATATAATAACACGAAATTACATAATTATCGATGCAATAATTTATTTCAACCTTGTAGTTTTATCAAGCATCCACTCCAGATAATTACATTTTTAGACTGAAAGAAAACAATTAAATTCAACCTCGACAATTCAAATACAATTAGAGAGAGAGGTAGTAACAACCCATCTGACACATCTTTTTAGAGAGGGGGAATTGGCGACAATTTAAATCTTATATTTAGCTAGGGAGGGGGACTTACATTATTTTATACAGACATCGAAGGGGAGGGATAAGTTTTTCAAATAATACCGGTCGTGTCAAAAAACTTATTACATTATGACACTTAGCGACTGGCGATATTGCGAGAGAAGATTACATTACATACAGACAACCTTACTCACACGCATACATAGGCAAACCTAAATATGTACACCTTTTATGTACATACATACACGCATCACCACCCACACATAATCATAACCATGCATATTCATATGCACATATATATATATATATATATATATATATATATATATATATATATATATATATATATATATGTAACTATTAAACACACATTTAGTTTAAACAAAATCGGTCCGGAGACATAATGTTGTCAAGCTCGATAGGAAAAACGAAAGAAACAAGTAGACAGATATAGAGAAGGAAGAAGAAAGAGAAAACTAACGATTAAACGCGTGTCAGAAATTTTCAGTTTGTCTGAATTCTAAGAAAGGGAATCTATTTGAAATTATCGACAACCTAAATATCATCTAAAATTATACGCACAAAGACTATTATACATATGTAATCATATATACGCACACAGATATAAATATATATATATATATATATATATATATATATATATATATATATATATATATATATATATATATACATACACATAATATTTACACCACACATATACAATCACTCTATATTCTTATTGTAAAACATTAATACAATATGAATTCTAAAAATATAATTAATGAGGAGAATTATGCAATTACGTCGATTAATTTCTTTATAATTAGTCTTATATTAGTTCATATTTTCTATTTTAGATTAATTTTATAATCTATGAAAATCTATAGTTATCACTTAATTCAAGTCTAATAATGTCTAGTGGTAATATTTGACATTTTTACTTATATTAATTTAATAACTAGCGTATTATCTGCAGAAAAACTTCTTAAAGCTATCTTATTTTAAGTAAATTATCTGAATAAACAAATATTTCAAAATACAATTAAATACGCATACACACTAATACATCAATAATATATATCACCAAGTCGATAATTCCGTGTCCATGACAGATATTATTATAAATCTTTATTGGGGGGTTCTAAGGTAAATAATCTAGTAGTATTCAATGTGGTACCTCTACCGTTAAAAATTTAGAGGTCCATCGGATTTCGAGTCATTGGTTATTATAAATTTACATTTATGTCTGCATTTGGCCATTAGTTCTACTTGTTTGTTTAAAAGAGTATTGTGTTCATATTTCAGGATTCTTATTTTTTCCTCCAAACATGAATTGCATCTTTGCCTAAATCCATTCCGAACATCAGAATAACATAGGATTGACCACGAAACCACTGGGGACCAGTTATCATTTTTCAGTAGCCACCAATGTTTAGCTAACTCTGTTTTGTTCTTAAGATCTGGGTTATTAAAAGAGTTTTTGTGGTCATAAAAACGTTGTTTCCAGTTTCCCTAAAAAGATGGGCTGTTACTACCTCTCTCTCTAATTGTATTTGAATTGTCGAGGTTGAATTTAATTGTTTTCTTTCAGTCTCAAAAATGTAATTATCTGGAGTGGATGCTTGATAAAACTACAAGATTGAAATACATTATTGCATCGATAATTATGTAATTTCGTGTTATTATATTTTATGTTATATATATATAGATAGATAGATAGATAGATAGATAGATAGATAGATAGATAGATTAATAGATAGATAAATAGATAGATAGATATTAGTTGTTTCCAAAAGAAAATTTCAACCAAATATAAGTTTAAAATTATATTAGTATATATATTAAATTTCGCTGGCTTCGAATATTTCAAAACTATAAATAGTCAAGTTATGGTTGGAGATAAGATGACAATGCATAAAAAAACGTTTATGATACTCAGGTCAGATCGTCGCTCTTCTTGAAGAAGAGCAAATCTCTTCTTCACGCTAATTATACAAACATATTTTCTGATGATTAAGCAGGGTCAACTCCATCTGTAAATTATAAGGAGGAAAGTCTCTTATTTAAAGAGATAGAGGTTCAGGAAATCTGTTTTGGTCCCATAGCAAACTGAAAGTTGCATACCATTTTTTGTTCATAGTTTAGTTATTCAACACGTTGGTAACTCGCATACTCGTAGTAATACACTAATATATGTTTGATTTGTCTTTGGTAAAAAATAATTTTATCTGAAATTATGATAGCTCTTTTACTCAGCGAAAATACAGTTGATTAAAATAAAGTATTGGTTGTGAATTTCCAGCACTATCGAATATTACAAGAGTAACTGTTACATTTTTGGTAATAATAGTAAATTGAATAAACAAGACAAAAAAGTATATACAACCCTAATCAGTATTGAATTCTAATAAATATACACCACAAATTACAATTGATTTTCGTAACAATTGCTATGTTATGTATCCATTTTCAGTATTTACTTCAACAGTGCGTAAGTATAGTACGTTATGATAATATATTCATAGCAATTAAGCTACACAGAGGCTTCCATGTTTCCTAAAATGCATACTAAGATGAAACCCGGAAGGGTCTGTGTAGCTTAATATCCATGAATAGATTTTCATAACGCACTATACTTACGTATTGAGCACTGTTGAAGTAAATACTGAAAATGGATACATAACATAGCAATTCTTACGCAAATCAATTGTAATTTGTGGTGTGTATTAATTAGAATTTAATACTAATTAGGGTTGTATATAATTTGTTGCTTTGTTACACAGACCTATTATTTCATTGCATAAATGCAATCCATTCATCCTCTCAAATCAGTATCTTCATGAAAGCATAAAAATATACCTTTATTTCTATCCTTTCCTTCAACATAACTGCATTTATGGAGCGAAATAAAAAGAGTGTCAAAATAAAAATATATATATATACAGCTCTACTTGCTATTGAGTACTATTGAAGATATATTAATCTATTGTTATTTATTTAATAAATATATTCCGAGTTCGTCCAGTAATAAAGAAACAATAATTTTAGTTGGTCTCTTTCTTTTCTCATTCTATATTTTATGTGAAATTATTTTTTCCAATTATTTTATTCATTATAATTCACATAATATCTACTGTAAAGGTTTTATTATTGTTCTTCTTTTTTATTATGTATGCCTGTCATTCATTATTCAATTATTAATTCAATATAATATTTAATTTTCTCTTTGATTCGTATTTACTTGTCGTCTAATTGAGTGTTCTTTTTCATCTGCATTCATATTTGTTCATTTATTAAACAATCTTTAATTCATTGTCGATTATTTAATGCATCATTTCGTTGGATTTTAAATGTATTCTAGTATTTCTTAAATTCATTCTATTCGTGTATGATTCTTTTTTTTATTCTAAATATATTTTCTGAATTATTTAATTATTTCTTTCTTTTTTTATTCTTACTCATTTTTATATATCGATCATTTCTTCATCGTATTTTATTTATTAATTTCCTTATTTTGTTTATTTTCAGAGTCTTTTTATATTTTTATGCTTTCAATAATCCTCTTGTAATTATATAATTCACAAGTAAATTTATAATTCATATTTTCTTACTCCTATTCGAATACATTTTACCTTATTACACTATGCATAGAACATGAATATATCCGATTAAATAAACATTTATAAAGTGTCTTATATGCGTTCCTACAATTATTGAATTAGTCTAGTTGTTTAATACTCTCGACTACAATGTAATGCCAATAAGTATGCTGAACGCTGCAATTTTATTTGGTAACTTTTTGCTCAAAGCTAGACAGACTTTTCACATTTAACGTAAAAGTTCTGAAAATATCCTGACAGAATTGTCAAAAATAATTAAGTGTTTTCGCCTGAATAATAAAGGCATTTATTTTGAGTGACTCTGAGTTTAGATATTTCCTATAAATATTGATGTGTGTTGTGGTATTGATCGTTTGTGTAAAACGATAAATCGTTAATGTGTCTACGATTCAATGCGATAGAAGAAGTGTTCGTTTGTGGCGGCCAATTAACTCAGACTCGGCCCAATATTTGGCCACCTTTTGAGACTCTTAAGCAACAATGCTGAAAATAATAACGATAAAACCTGATTTTCTGATCATATTCGTTATTATTATTGCTAAAATAGAATATTGCTCTATGAAAGTTGCGTTTTCGTGACAATTGTCACTCTAAAACAGGCGAAAAACAATTAAGGTATGTTTTGTTACGTTATACTTTTAAAAACATATTTTTTGGTGTAACACCCATGTATATAAATGAAGAAAAGTTATCCTTGAGTAAAATAATTCCAATCTATGACGCACTATCATACGCCTAGAGCAATACATATTAGACTGTAATTGATAAGTTTAAATTAGGATTTAAGTAACACAGAAAATAAAGATATTTCAGAAGGAATTATCTATTACTTATCTACGTTTGTAATTTTCGTCAAATGATGTGATGGCTTGGGCGAAATTTCACGTATACGACTAATATTTTCTAATATTCTTAGCATTTGGGCGAGGAGCAAAGTATAGTAGCTGTTCTAATACAACACTTCAATTTTTTCTGATCAGTGAAGGAAAAATTTGTCGTGACTGGGGCAATTTTTATTTTTGTCCCAATCCAGAATTACCCTTTTGAGGGAGCATGATTTTCCCAACATTAAATAATGACATTGCGTCTTAAACTGTCCTCGTGCGAATGCAAGTAAATAGGGATTAACATTTTTGTCAAAAAGTAAGACATGTTTAATTTACCGGAGTTGAAAGTCAGACATTTTCAGCCGAGTCATCACTTCTACTTGAACGGATTTTTTCGAGGCTGATTGCCATGTTAGATTTTGTCAATCCGACAACTGAACAAACAACAAGGTACGCAGGCGCGACATAATCTACTACGCAGACAGTAGCCAATCAGCGTGTTAGGTGCGAAATGAAATAAAATATTCTCAGAAACTTTCGTATCTACTTATATAAGAAGCCCAAAGAAAATATATTATACTAGCAAGACTCGTGTCCCGGCGTTGCCCGGCATAGTAGATTAACTCCAGAAATTCCCTGATAACCCTAGTGAAGTCGAAGTCCTTCTGGGTGTATTCATACCAAGGTGTGGATACGTTTTCGACAATGAATTCGGCCAAGTAGAGGCCATTTATTGACCCTGTCGAGCCGTGGTATGTCTTTGTGCAGCTCTTGTGCAACTGCAGGAGTCTGCTCTCCCAGGATTTACCTTATCACAGTTTGGTAATGTATAAGTTGATTGCTAATCGCTTTAAAAAATGTATTGCTAATCTCGTGAATACCCCAAAAATATTTGAGAGGTTGATGGAGTGGAGTATATGTTTCTTATCGAATATAGCTGTATGTTAAATGTAAGTGTTGTGTTGGTGTCTGAGAAATTTATTGAAGACTTATTATTCTGTATGAAATCTAAATTGGCGACGGTCTTTTCTTTGAATATGAAATTTGCGATGGTATATTTATTGTGTAACACTATTCAACAGAACAGAACCCTATCTAAAGAAAGTTACTTATGTAACTACCTGAAGCATGTTTTAATGTAATTGACTCGAATGATAATTGTTTTGGTGTGTTGGGGGTAGTGAGCGCATTGATTTCTTAAAATGTTTATAATATTACTGATTGTTTGTAGGTTGGTCTGATTCTAGATACATTTATTTTTGTGTTTATTGTTGTTGGGGTGAAGTAATTTTTACCACTACCAGTAACACTAAGTTTGTATGTCCGATTTATTATTTTCTATTTAATTAGTGGGTTAATATTATCTCACTGGAAACGTTTATTTTTACAACAACCACTAACCCTAATCCCGTATGGTTGCACGATAACATACGAAAAGCATGGAAACTGACTAAATGAAACTGGAAAAATGTTCAAATAAATAAAGAAAAGCTTGGAAACTGAGGAAAGGAAAAGCCTAAAAACTTACTTAAACAAACTGTAAAAATATCCCCCAAAAATAACGTTTATGTTTTACAACTACCACGAACCCTAAGCTCGTATGGTTGCACGATAAAATACGAAAAGCCTGAAAACTGACTAAATGAAAGTGGAAAAGTTTCCCTAAATAACGTTTATTTTTACCAGTACCAGTAAACCTAAGTCCGTATGGATGCACGATAAAATACGAAAAGCCTGGAAACTAACTTTAGAAAACTGGAAACATGTCCAAAAGCTAAAGTATATTTTTACCACTAAGACTAACCCTAGGTTCGTATGGTTGCACGACATGGAAATATGTCAAACAAATAACTGAACATTACTTCTTCAGTGTACTCTAACTGATGTTCGAGTAGACCAATAAGAAATGTTTCGTTATTTGTATAGTTGCTGGTCTCAGATCAAAATGTAAGCGATCTAAATAATGTTACGGTGTTAACTGAAGATGTGGAATGTGGACATCTATATAGAGAAAAGTTCGTGCTACGATCATTGTGGATTACGTTTTATGGAGAGTGTGATGCGGCGGATCAAAACTAATATTGTTGGCAGATGGCGGAAATAGGGGAAACTCTCTGAAGGTGTCGGATGACGTGATTAGTGTCGTTGCGTATGATTGGTTTGTTGTTGTAACTACTCTAGTGGGAATTATGAGGGAAAATGATCTCATTTTATATAGAAGATAATTCGTAACGGAAGAATAGTGCGTCTTTGAAGATTAAATGTATACACTTCTTATACAATAACAAGCAATACAAATTGTTATACTACTATTAATTATCAAATTTTGTAAATAAGATGAAATATATTTAACAACCAGTAATTCCTGTACCTGGAAAATTTCATGCGTTGCTCATGTTCATCTTCACAAGTTCATGTTATGATGTTTTTATCATAATCTTTAGGGAAACCATGTACAGTAGTGTAATCCACACGTTCGAATGAAAACATAAATCACACAAAGCCTTCTGACAGATAAATAGCGAAATTATATCCGACAAATTATTTAAAACTGAATGAGAATATCGATAGTTTTTAAAAGTATTTATAATGTTAATTAACATTTTACTAGATAATAACTTCCATAATCTATATGATAATACCCTAAGTCTTTTCATCTTCGTACGTACGTTATAACTGTTCACACTCATTAATACAAATTAGATCGTCTGATAAGCAAAGATGGTGAGTTGTGATTTATCTGATCTCGTTAAAGTAAACAATTACGACTTTAATCATTTGAGAATGAATTCTTCCAAAATCAAATTATGTCATAACGTCTACTAAAACAGTACGATTTTAGAGAAACATGTTTAAGGAAGTTGCATTCGTTTTATTTATTGGAAACATATTTAACTGAAAATTATTACCTTAAAGAGACAGTGAATATTTATTGCTTTACAAATGCAATTGCTACAATTTAAAATAAATAAAGAAGAGACATATTTGTTTTGTTTATTTAAAAACACATTTAGCTAAAAAGACAAACATTTTCATGGAAGAAAGAATAGTCATTTTTATATTATTCAGCTTTATTAGCATTTATTATTTCAAAATGAATATTATTATGAATTACACATATTGAAGTAGAAAGAAATGCGGAATTGCAATGGAATATTTGAACGAATAAACGTATATTATGAGGTTGTTTCCTCGTTGTCATCGTGAATAAACCTATGTCAATAACATTTAATATGCGTTTTAAAAAATAATTTGAAATTGCTTTCTTTCGTGTTACTAAAAAAATTGATTTAATTGGTTCTTACGTTAGATGATATTATTTCAACAATAGATATTTGTTTATTAAATTAATTACCCCTGATATAATTCCATAGTAGAATCAGTACAGAAAAAAAGTTCAGATAAAGTAATTTCGTTGTTTCAATAGTATATTTGAATGATTAAAGAAGTTAAATGTGTGCTTTAATTAGACGCATCACCTTTTTAATATAGTTATTTTAAAACAACGTTCTAAATAGTCAATAAAACGTTTCACGTTCAGTAAATATATAGTTTCTTTTTCATTATTTCTGTTGGAATTCATTTCCCTAGGCAAAAACATGAAGTTTAGCAAGATTATATGTAGGTGAAAATAATGTTAGAAATTGTATTTTTCACGTAAAGTTAAAAATAAAATACAAAAATCGAAAATTAAACGAAATACTGATGATACATATATTAGATTTGGTTATATCAGTATTTTTGTTTAATCTTCTATTTTTGATCGATTATCAAGTGTTCTCGTGCAGTGCTTACTGGCAGCGATTGTTTTCTTCTTTAAAATACGTTAAAATACAAATAAACTAATCTAGATAAGTAGAATACTAACTTATCTTGCCTTTGGTGAAATGTATTTGTTGCATATTTTTTACCCCTTTTTGGTTCCGTTAATTACAGTTAACAACACCTGAATAATATTATGGAAACAACTTTTGTCTATTCAAGAAAAACTTCAACATCGACACCGAAATCTAGTAGAGTATAATTTTTTCTGTTCCTGACATTTTCACAGAAAAAACCTTATCACTCTTTCTTACTATCTCCCATCTCTCTCTTTTTTTTACTTTTCTATTTTATTGTTTATTTTATGGAAATTACTCGACTGAGCTCCAATTTCTGATTTCTCTTCGTAAGTCATAAGGGTCAAGGACGTGTAAAGACACGTCCTTGCTCCTTCCACAACATAAAAGGATTTTCCTTCTTCCTTCATGTGCTCAGCGCCAGGACGTATTTCCATGGACAAAGCATATGTGCAAGGCCTTCCCTTGTTGACTGCACCCTAATCATCTTTAAAACGAATGTCACCAAGTGTTTTTCATGAACCGTCCCATAAGTAATCAAAATTAGTTAAGTACATTAAACTATTTCGGCTGAAAATCGTTCAATCTCATTAATAGTTATTGTCAACTTGCTATTGTTTCGATAATTATTGACCAAAACGTATAAAATATCGTCTTGTTTTGGTTATTTCTACAGCTGTTCGTCTAATTCGTTGACAGATTTGATAGTGACGTCTCGCTGTAAATATAGTCGTTTTTTTATAAAGCAGTCGAAGTTTGTGTCTGTTTCTCTCCTTTTAGCTGCATAGAAGGTAACACAATCAAAGAAAAACACTAACAACAACTTTTGGCAATGACGTCTTGCTTTGGATTTTTTAATTCTTTTTCACATTAAGTGAGCTTTTCTCCCTTTCCACTACCGTACAATAGGCCAGAAAGGCAGATATTTCTCTCTTCTTCGCTACGTCATGCCTGAAACCCTCTGTTTGATTCCTGTTGATTTTTTAATGAATAGCGTAGAAACAAATATATTATCGAGATTAAAATAATGGTTGGTTTAAACCAATTTCAAACAGTGCATTTTGGATTAATGTAGATAAATTCTTTAAGAGATAATATTCATTTGCTTTTGCTTTTCTTTCGAAAAATATAGCTTTCTTATTGAATTACCCTCGTATAAATTTCCATTCTAGATTTTCAGCAGAAAAAAATGTAATTTCATGACAGCACTTACGGTGTTGTGTTTGTTTTAATCAATGAAGTGATACTCTCTTATTTCAAATCGAGTTGAAATGCTATACTGTGTAAAGTGGCCGTAAACTGAGAAAAAAAACAATTATAACCGAAAGCGGGAGATAACATGTAATTCGAAGAGCAATCGTCTTCCCTTGGGATTACTATTGCAAATCTTGTGCTATGCTACGTTGCATGTATACTAAGAGGTCACTAAATATTACAATTCAGTTGAGAGGAATAAAACAAAACTTTGAAGAACTTATCACTTTATATGGGAATGAGTATCGCAGTTTATGTAATACAACCTCGCTTGGCCGGCTCGTTATCGCTTCGCAAAGTTCGCTAGTTGAAATATATGAAACATTAATTGAAAATAATATACATTTTATTAATACCTTTGTTATAAACATGAAACAACATCTTTCTCATTTATTCATATAGATTGATAAACATAAACATTTTCGTAATTTCGATATAAATGTATTAATTTTTAACATGTAACCGTAACAAAAAGGAAAGGAAAGACAAAAAATCGTGTTGCCTTTGCATTTGTAATTTGGACATCGATCGCAACTTATTGAAAATTCAGTCAGTCCTTCTATAGAAACAAACATTTGAACGCAAGCGCTAAAAAGTTTTCCATGAAATAGACAAATATTCCGAACAGAATTATGGGTGATATCATTCCAAACAATCATCGATGTTGAAAGAATTTCTTACCTCAATTTTGAGGGGGTGTTAGATTACCTATTTTTCTTTGAAGAGGGGGTAATTAGCATACGTGAATCACGTTAGCAACGTGATGGAGGAGAGGTTGGGTATTTAATGGTTAAGTTGGGAGCGGTTGGGGGGTGTCTGAATTCCATACAGGTGGACACAAGTTACGATTTTGTTTGCATCCCTCTATCTCTTCCCTGCTTTCCCCAGGACAACCTAATAAGTTACCAATTTGTTTTAACGTGACTAACGTTGAAATTAATTTTGGAAAGATCTAAGATACTAATTTCTCTCATCACCTACGAGTGAATCTCGGCCGAGATTTATTTTATTTTATTTTTTTAAGTTGTGTACGTTTGGCTGGACATTCTGTCCAGTTAAGACGGCGTTTTTTTCTCCCACCGAGAGGTTATTTCTCCAACCTTACTTATTTTAGGAGAACACTTTACTTGTTCCCTTGGGCCTATGAAAAGGTCTCGTTTTCATATAAATATATAAATGTTACCAGGCACAACGAGCCGCGACGCTAAAGAAGCAACGTCGCAACTTTGAAAAGCAGGTAAGCGCGCATTAGCGTTTATTTATTTATTTATTTGTCTTCCTATTTGTCGCTTTGTTGACTGTTGCCGTTTGCAAAGGTTCAGTTTTCGTGTATGTTGTACGAGTTCGAGCCCTAGCCGTTTTAAAGTTTCATCAATGTAAAACAAAAACAATAATAAATAAACAATTACATCTTGAAAGTATAGTGAAACGGTACAATATTACAATTAGTTTATATGATCCTAATTATCTCTTTTTGTATAATACTAATTATAGTAATTTAGATCAGAGTAATTATCAAAACAATGCATACTTATCATCAAACAATTACCGTTATTACGTTAATATATTTCATTTATTATATCAACAATGCTTTAAAATGTCTCTCTTTTTATGCAATTCTATAGGTTTAATAATTCTATAAGGTCTGCATTTCTCCACTGCCTATTGTACGACACTACTAGGTTATGCAACCATATAGTTTTTTTAATTAGATACCGATTTCTATTGACATAGGAATGGTGCATAACACAGACACAAAAATATGTTAATGAAAACATATTGAACAATTTAGATGGTGAATCAGAATGTATAGAATATTTGCACAAGGCTTCAATACTTTTATCACGAGATACAATATAATATATAATAGAGAACATCTGAATAAATAAGGAAACTGACAGAATAAATGAACGAAGACGTGTGTATACATACATAAATAAAATTAAAAAATAATGTAAAATGCATGCAACCGTCTTATTATTATTGCTTATACATCAAAAAACGTAAACAGTTCCATCATACATGATATTGTTAATTTTGTTTTCATTTCGTTTCTTACATTTGCATAGGAGACAAGAATATTTTTTTCATTTGGTTTCTTGCATTTGCATAGGAGACAAGAATATTTTTTCATTTGGTTTCTTACATTTGCATAGGAGACAACAATAGTTTTTTTTTTCATTTGGTTTCTTACATTGGAATAGGAGACAAGAATATTTCTTTTCATTTAGTTTCTTACATTTGCATAGGAGACAAGAATATTTTATTTAGTTTTATTGCTTACATTTGCATAGGAGACAAGAATATTTATTTTTCATTTGGTTTCTTACATTTGCATAGGAAACAAGAATATTTATTTTTCATTTAGTTACTTACATTTTCATAGGAGACAAGAATATTTTTTTCATTTGGTTTATTACATTTGCATAGGAGACAAGAATAATTTATTTCATTTGGTTTTTTTACATTTTCATAGGAGACAAGAATATTATTTTTTGATTTGGTTTCTTACATTTACATAGGAGACAAGAATATTCATTTTTAATATGTTTCTTACATTTGCATAGGAGACAAGAATATTTTATTTCATTTGGTTTCTTACATTTGCATAGGAGACAAGAATATTTCTTTTCATTTGGTTTCTTACATTTGCATAGTAGACAAGAATTTTTTTTCATTTGGTTTCTTACATTTTCATAGGAGACAAGAATATTTATTTTTCATTTGGTTTCTTACATTTGCATAGGAGACAAGAATATTTTTCATTTGGTTTCTTACATTTGCATAGGAGACAAGAATATTTTTTTCATTTGGTTTCTTACATTTGCATAGGAGACAAGAATAGTTTTTTCTTTCATTTAGTTTCTTACATTTGTATAAGAGACAAGAATATTTTTTTTATTTTGTTTCTTACATTTGCATAGGAGACAAAAATATTTTTTTAATTTTGTTTCTTACATTTGCATAAGAAACAAGAATATTTTTTTAATTTTGTTTCTTACATTTGCATAGGAGACAAGAATATTTTTTTCATTTGGTTTCTTACATTTGCATAGGAGACAAGAATATTTTTCATTTGGTTTCTTACATTTGCATAGGAGACAAGAATATTTTTTTGGATTTGGTTTCTTACATTTGTTTAGGAGACAAGACTATTTTTTTCATTTGGTTACTTACATTTGCATAGGAGACAATAATTTTTTATTCATTTCGTTTCTTACATTAGCATAGGAGACAAGAATATTTTTTCATTATGTTTCTTACATTTGCATAGGAGACAAGAATATTTTTTTCATTTGGTTTCTTACATTTGCATAGGAGACAAGAATATTTTTTTCATTTGGTTTCTTACATTTGCATAGGAGACACAAATATTTTTTCCATTTGGTTTCTTACATTTGCATAGGAGACAAGAATATTATTTTTTGATTTGGTTTCTTACATTTGCATAGGAGACGAGAATATTCATTTTTCATTTGGTTTCTTACATTTGCATAGGAGACAAGAATTTTTTTTTCATTTGGTTTCTTACATTTGCATAGGAGATAAGAATATTTATTTTTCATTTGGTTTCTTACATTTGCATAGGAGACAAGAATATTTCTTTTTCATTTGGTTTCTTACATTGGTATAGGAGACAAGAATGTTTTGTTATTTGGTTTCTTACATTTGCATAGGAGACAAGAATATTTTTCATTTGGTTTCTTACATTTGCATAGGAGACAAGAGTATTTTTTTCATTTGGTTTCTTACATTTCCATAGAAGACAAGAATTTTTTTTTTCATTTGGTTTCTTACATTTGCATAGGAGACAAGAATATTTTTTTCATTTGGTTTCTTGCATTTGCATAGGAGACAAGAATATTTTTTCATTTGGTTTCTTACATTTGCATAGGAGACAACAATAGTTTTTTTTTTCATTTGGTTTCTTACATTGGAATAGGAGACAAGAATATTTCTTTTCATTTAGTTTCTTACATTTGCATAGGAGACAAGAATATTTTATTTAGTTTTATTGCTTACATTTGCATAGGAGACAAGAATATTTTTTTTCATTTGGTTTCTTACATTTGCATAGGAAACAAGAATATTTATTTTTCATTTAGTTACTTACATTTTCATAGGAGACAAGAATATTTTTTTCATTTGGTTTATTACATTTGCATAGGAGACAAGAATAATTTATTTCATTTGGTTTTTTTACATTTTCATAGGAGACAAGAATATTATTTTTTGATTTGATTTCTTACATTTACATAGGAGACAAGAATATTCATTTTTAATATGTTTCTTACATTTGCATAGGAGACAAGAATATTTTATTTCATTTGGTTTCTTACATTTGCATAGGAGACAAGAATATTTCTTTTCATTTGGTTTCTTACATTTGCATAGTAGACAAGAATTTTTTTTCATTTGGTTTCTTACATTTTCATAGGAGACAAGAATATTTATTTTTCATTTGGTTTCTTACATTTGCATAGGAGACAAGAATATTTTTCATTTGGTTTCTTACATTTGCATAGGAGACAAGAATATTTTTTTGATTTGGTTTCTTACATTTGCATAGGAGACAAGAATAGTTTTTTCTTTCATTTAGTTTCTTACATTTGTATAAGAGACAAGAATATTTTTTTTATTTTGTTTCTTACATTTGCATAGGAGACAAAAATATTTTTTTAATTTTGTTTCTTACATTTGCATAAGAAACAAGAATATTTTTTTAATTTTGTTTCTTACATTTGCATAGGAGACAAGAATATTTTTTTCATTTGGTTTCTTACATTTGCATAGGAGACAAGAATATTTTTCATTTGGTTTCTTACATTTGCATAGGAGACAAGAATATTTTTTTTGATTTGGTTTCTTACATTTGTTTAGGAGACAAGACTATTTTTTTCATTTGGTTACTTACATTTGCATAGGAGACAATAATTTTTTATTCATTTCGTTTCTTACATTAGCATAGGAGACAAGAATATTTTTTCATTATGTTTCTTACATTTGCATAGGAGACAAGAATATTTTTTTCATTTGGTTTCTTACATTTGCATAGGAGACAAGAATATTTTTTTCATTTGGTTTCTTACATTTGCATAGGAGACACAAATATTTTTTCCATTTGGTTTCTTACATTTGCATAGGAGACAAGAATATTATTTTTTGATTTGGTTTCTTACATTTGCATAGGAGACGAGAATATTCATTTTTCATTTGGTTTCTTACATTTGCATAGGAGACAAGAATTTTTTTTTCATTTGGTTTCTTACATTTGCATAGGAGATAAGAATATTTATTTTTCATTTGGTTTCTTACATTTGCATAGGAGACAAGAATATTTCTTTTTCATTTGGTTTCTTACATTTGCATAGGAGACAAGAATTTTTTTTTTCATTTGGTTTCTTACATTGGTATAGGAGACAAGAATGTTTTGTTATTTGGTTTCTTACATTTGCATAGGAGACAAGAATATTTTTCATTTGGTTTCTTACATTTGCATAGGAGACAAGACTATTTTTTTTTCATTTGGTTTCTTACATTTGCATAGGAGAAAGGAATATTCTTTTCATTTGGTTTCTTACATTTGCATAGGAGAAAGGAATATTCTTTTCATTTGGTTTCTTACATTTGCATAGGAGACAACAATAGTTTTTTTCTTTCATTTAGTTTCTTACATTTGTATAAGAGACCAAAATATTTTTTTCATTTGGTTTCTTACATTTGCATAAAAGAGGAGAATATTTTTTTTATTTTGTTTCTTACATTTGCATAGGAGACAAAAATATTTTTTTAATTTTGTTTCTTACATTTGCATAAGAAACAAGAATATTTTTTTAATTTTGTTTCTTACATTTGCATAGGAGACAAGATTTTTTTTTACATTTCGTTTCTTACATTTGCATAAGAGAAAATAATTTTTTTCATTTGATTTCTTACATTTGCATAGAAGACAAGAATATTTTTTTCATTTGGTTTCTTACATTTGCATAGGAGACAAGAGTATTTTTTTCATTTGGTTTCTTACATTTTCATAGAAGACAAGAATTTTTTTTTTCATTTGGTTTCTTACATTTGCATAGGAGACAAGAATATTTTTTTCATTTGGTTTCTTGCATTTGCATAGGAGACAAGAATATTTTTTCATTTGGTTTCTTACATTTGCATAGGAGACAACAATAGTTTTTTTTTTTCATTTGGTTTCTTACATTGGAATAGGAGACAAGAATATTTCTTTTCATTTAGTTTCTTACATTTGCATAGGAGACAAGAATATTTTATTTAGTTTTGTTGCTTACATTTGCATAGGAGACAAGAATATTTTTTTTCATTTGGTTTCTTACATTTGCATAGGAAACAAGAATATTTATTTTTCATTTAGTTACTTACATTTTCATAGGAGACAAGAATATTTTTTTCATTTGGTTTATTACATTTGCATAGGAGACAAGAATATTTTATTTCATTTGGTTTTTTTACATTTTCATAGGAGACAAGAATATTATTTTTTGATTTGGTTTCTTACATTTACATAAGAGACAAGAATATTCATTTTTAATATGTTTCTTACATTTGCATAGGAGACAAGAATATTTCTTTTCATTTGGTTTCTTACATTTGCATAGTAGACAAGAATTTTTTTTCATTTGGTTTCTTACATTTTCATAGGAGACAAGAATATTTATTTTTCATTTGGTTTCTTACATTTGCAAAGGAGACAAGAATATTTTTCATTTGGTTTCTTACATTTGCATAGGAGACAAGAATATTTTTTTGATTTGGTTTCTTACATTTGCATAGGAGACAAGAATAGTTTTTTCTTTCATTTAGTTTCTTACATTTGTATAAGAGACAAGAATATTTTTTTCATTTGGTTGCTTACATTTGCATAAAAGAGGAGAATATTTTTTTTATTTTGTTTCTTACATTTGCATAGGAGACAAAAATATTTTTTTAATTTTGTTTCTTACATTTGCATAAGAAACAAGAATATTTTTTTAATTTTGTTTCTTACATTTGCATAGGAGACAAGAATATTTTTTTCATTTGGTTTCTTACATTTGCATAGGAGACAAGAATATTTTTCATTTGGTTTCTTACATTTGCATAGGAGACAAGAATATTTTTTTTGATTTGGTTTCTTACATTTGCATAGGAGACAAGAGTATTTTTTTCATTTGGTTACTTACATTTGCATAGGAGACAATAATTTTTTATTCATTTCGTTTCTTACATTAGCATAGGAGACAAGAATATTTTTTCATTATGTTTCTTACATTTGCATAGGAGACAAGAATATTTTTTTCATTTGGTTTCTTACATTTGCATAGGAGACAAGAATATTTTTTTCATTTGGTTTCTTACATTTGCATAGGAGACACAAATATTTTTTCCATTTGGTTTCTTACATTTGCATAGGAGACAAGAATATTATTTTTTGATTTGGTTTCTTACATTTGCATAGGAGACGAGAATATTCATTTTTCATTTGGTTTCTTACATTTGCATAGGAGACAAGAATTTTTTTTTCATTTGGTTTCTTACATTTGCATAGGAGATAAGAATATTTATTTTTCATTTGGTTTCTTACATTTGCATAGGAGACAAGAATATTTCTTTTTCATTTGGTTTCTTACATTTGCATAGGAGACAAGAATTTTTTTTTTCATTTGGTTTCTTACATTGGTATAGGAGACAAGAATGTTTTGTTATTTGGTTTCTTACATTTGCATAGGAGACAAGAATATTTTTCATTTGGTTTCTTACATTTGCATAGGAGACAAGACTATTTTTTTTTCATTTGGTTTCTTACATTTGCATAGGAGAAAGGAATATTCTTTTCATTTGGTTTCTTACATTTGCATAGGAGAAAGGAATATTCTTTTCATTTGGTTTATTACATTTGCATAGGAGACAACAATAGTTTTTTTCTTTCATTTAGTTTCTTACATTTGTATAAGAGACAAGAATATTTTTTTCATTTGGTTTCTTACATTTGCATAAAAGAGGAGAATATTTTTTTTATTTTGTTTCTTACATTTGCATAGGAGACAAAAATATTTTTTTAATTTTGTTTCTTACATTTGCATAAGAAACAAGAATATTTTTTTAATTTTGTTTCTTACATTTGCATAGGAGACAAGAAAATTATTTTCATTTGGTTTCTTACATTTGCATAGGAGACAAGAATATTTTTCATTTGGTTTCTTACATTTCCATAGGAGACAAGAATATTTTTTTTGATTTGGTTTCTTACATTTGCATAGGAGACAAGAGTATTTTTTTCATTTGGTTACTTACATTTGCATAGGAGACAATAATTTTTTATTCATTTCGTTTCTTACATTTGCATAGGAGACAAGAATATTTTTTTATTATGTTTCTTACATTTGCATAGGAGACAAGAATATTTTTTTCATTTGGTTTCTTACATTTGCATAGGAGACAAGAATATTTGTTTCATTTGGTTTCTTACATTTGCATAGGAGACACAAATATTTTTTCCATTTGGTTTCTTACATTTGCATAGGAGACAAGAATATTATTTTTTGATTTGGTTTCTTACATTTGCATAGGAGACGAGAATATTCATTTTTCATTTAGTTACTTACATTTTCATAGGAGACAAGAATATTTTTTTCATTTGGTTTATTACATTTGCATAGGAGACAAGAATATTTTATTTCATTTGGTTTTTTTACATTTTCATAGGAGACAAGAATATTATTTTTTGATTTGGTTTCTTACATTTACATAAGAGACAAGAATATTCATTTTTAATATGTTTCTTACATTTGCATAGGAGACAAGAATATTTCTTTTCATTTGGTTTCTTACATTTGCATAGTAGACAAGAATTTTTTTTCATTTGGTTTCTTACATTTTCATAGGAGACAAGAATATTTATTTTTCATTTGGTTTCTTACATTTGCAAAGGAGACAAGAATATTTTTCATTTGGTTTCTTACATTTGCATAGGAGACAAGAATATTTTTTTGATTTGGTTTCTTACATTTGCATAGGAGACAAGAATAGTTTTTTCTTTCATTTAGTTTCTTACATTTGTATAAGAGACAAGAATATTTTTTTCATTTGGTTGCTTACATTTGCATAAAAGAGGAGAATATTTTTTTTATTTTGTTTCTTACATTTGCATAGGAGACAAAAATATTTTTTTAATTTTGTTTCTTACATTTGCATAAGAAACAAGAATATTTTTTTAATTTTGTTTCTTACATTTGCATAGGAGACAAGAATATTTTTTTCATTTGGTTTCTTACATTTGCATAGGAGACAAGAATATTTTTCATTTGGTTTCTTACATTTGCATAGGAGACAAGAATATTTTTTTTGATTTGGTTTCTTACATTTGCATAGGAGACAAGAGTATTTTTTTCATTTGGTTACTTACATTTGCATAGGAGACAAGAATATTTTTTTCATTTGGTTTCTTACATTTGCATAGGAGACAAGAATATTTTTTTCATTTGGTTTCTTACATTTGCATAGGAGACACAAATATTTTTTCCATTTGGTTTCTTACATTTGCATAGGAGACAAGAATATTATTTTTTGATTTGGTTTCTTACATTTGCATAGGAGACGAGAATATTCATTTTTCATTTGGTTTCTTACATTTGCATAGGAGACAAGAATTTTTTTTTCATTTGGTTTCTTACATTTGCATAGGAGATAAGAATATTTATTTTTCATTTGGTTTCTTACATTTGCATAGGAGACAAGAATATTTCTTTTTCATTTGGTTTCTTACATTTGCATAGGAGACAAGAATTTTTTTTTTCATTTGGTTTCTTACATTGGTATAGGAGACAAGAATGTTTTGTTATTTGGTTTCTTACATTTGCATAGGAGACAAGAATATTTTTCATTTGGTTTCTTACATTTGCATAGGAGACAAGACTATTTTTTTTTCATTTGGTTTCTTACATTTGCATAGGAGAAAGGAATATTCTTTTCATTTGGTTTCTTACATTTGCATAGGAGAAAGGAATATTCTTTTCATTTGGTTTATTACATTTGCATAGGAGACAACAATAGTTTTTTTCTTTCATTTAGTTTCTTACATTTGTATAAGAGACAAGAATATTTTTTTCATTTGGTTTCTTACATTTGCATAAAAGAGGAGAATATTTTTTTTATTTTGTTTCTTACATTTGCATAGGAGACAAAAATATTTTTTTAATTTTGTTTCTTACATTTGCATAAGAAACAAGAATATTTTTTTAATTTTGTTTCTTACATTTGCATAGGAGACAAGAAAATTATTTTCATTTGGTTTCTTACATTTGCATAGGAGACAAGAATATTTTTCATTTGGTTTCTTACATTTCCATAGGAGACAAGAATATTTTTTTTGATTTGGTTTCTTACATTTGCATAGGAGACAAGAGTATTTTTTTCATTTGGTTACTTACATTTGCATAGGAGACAATAATTTTTTATTCATTTCGTTTCTTACATTTGCATAGGAGACAAGAATATTTTTTTATTATGTTTCTTACATTTGCATAGGAGACAAGAATTTTTTTTCATTTGGTTTCTTACATTTGCATAGGAGACAAGAATATTTGTTTCATTTGGTTTCTTACATTTGCATAGGAGACACAAATATTTTTTCCATTTGGTTTCTTACATTTGCATAGGAGACAAGAATATTATTTTTTGATTTGGTTTCTTACATTTGCATAGGAGACAAGAATATTTCTTTTTCATTTGGTTTCTTACATTTGCATAGGAGACAAGAATTTTTCTTTTCATTTGGTTTCTTACATTGGTATAGGAGACAAGAATGTTTTATGTTATTTGGTTTCTTACATTTGCATAGGAGACAAGAATATTTTTCATTTGGTTTCTTACATTTGCATAGGAGACAAGACTATTTTTTTTTCATTTGGTTTCTTACATTTGCATAGGAGAAAGGAATATTCTTTTCATTTGGTTTCTTACATTTGCATAGGAGAAAGGAATATTCTTTTCATTTGGTTTCTTACATTTGCATAGGAGACAACAATAGTTTTTGTTTTTCATTTGGTTTCTTACATTTGCATAGGAGACAACAATAGTTTTTTTTTTATTTGGTTTCTTACATGTGCATAAGAGACAAGAATATTTTTTTTATTTGGTTTCTTACATTTGCATAGGAGACAAGAATAGTTTTTTTTACATTTGGTTTCTTACATTTGCATAGGAGACAAGAATATTTTTTTCATTGTGTTTCTTACATTGGCATAGGTGACAATTTTTTTTTTCATTTGGTTTCTTACATTTGCAAAGGAGACAAGAATATTTTTCATTTGGTTTCTTACATTTGCATAGGAGACAAGAATATTTTTTTGATTTGGTTTCTTACATTTGCATAGGAGACAAGAATAGTTTTTTCTTTCATTTAGTTTCTTACATTTGTATAAGAGACAAGAATATTTTTTTCATTTGGTTGCTTACATTTGCATAAAAGAGGAGAATATTTTTTTTATTTTGTTTCTTACATTTGCATAGGAGACAAAAATATTTTTTTAATTTTGTTTCTTACATTTGCATAAGAAACAAGAATATTTTTTTAATTTTGTTTCTTACATTTGCATAGGAGACAAGAATATTTTTTTCATTTGGTTTCTTACATTTGCATAGGAGACAAGAATATTTTTCATTTGGTTTCTTACATTTGCATAGGAGACAAGAATATTTTTTTTGATTTGGTTTCTTACATTTGCATAGGAGACAAGAGTATTTTTTTCATTTGGTTACTTACATTTGCATAGGAGACAATAATTTTTTATTCATTTCGTTTCTTACATTAGCATAGGAGACAAGAATATTTTTTCATTATGTTTCTTACATTTGCATAGGAGACAAGAATATTTTTTTCATTTGGTTTCTTACATTTGCATAGGAGACAAGAATATTTTTTTCATTTGGTTTCTTACATTTGCATAGGAGACACAAATATTTTTTCCATTTGGTTTCTTACATTTGCATAGGAGACAAGAATATTATTTTTTGATTTGGTTTCTTACATTTGCATAGGAGACGAGAATATTCATTTTTCATTTGATTTCTTACATTTGCATAGGAGACAAGAATTTTTTTTTCATTTGGTTTCTTACATTTGCATAGGAGATAAGAATATTTATTTTTCATTTGGTTTCTTACATTTGCATAGGAGACAAGAATATTTCTTTTTCATTTGGTTTCTTACATTTGCATAGGAGACAAGAATTTTTTTTTTCATTTGGTTTCTTACATTGGTATAGGAGACAAGAATGTTTTGTTATTTGGTTTCTTACATTTGCATAGGAGACAAGAATATTTTTCATTTGGTTTCTTACATTTGCATAGGAGACAAGACTATTTTTTTTTCATTTGGTTTCTTACATTTGCATAGGAGAAAGGAATATTCTTTTCATTTGGTTTCTTACATTTGCATAGGAGAAAGGAATATTCTTTTCATTTGGTTTATTACATTTGCATAGGAGACAACAATAGTTTTTTTCTTTCATTTAGTTTCTTACATTTGTATAAGAGACAAGAATATTTTTTTCATTTGGTTTCTTACATTTGCATAAAAGAGGAGAATATTTTTTTTATTTTGTTTCTTACATTTGCATAGGAGACAAAAATATTTTTTTAATTTTGTTTCTTACATTTGCATAAGAAACAAGAAAATTTTTTTAATTTTGTTTCTTACATTTGCATAGGAGACAAGAAAATTATTTTCATTTGGTTTCTTACATTTGCATAGGAGACAAGAATATTTTTCATTTGGTTTCTTACATTTCCATAGGAGACAAGAATATTTTTTTTGATTTGGTTTCTTACATTTGCATAGGAGACAAGAGTATTTTTTTCATTTGGTTACTTACATTTGCATAGGAGACAATAATTTTTTATTCATTTCGTTTCTTACATTTGCATAGGAGACAAGAATATTTTTTTATTATGTTTCTTACATTTGCATAGGAGACAAGAATATTTTTTTCATTTGGTTTCTTACATTTGCATAGGAGACAAGAATATTTGTTTCATTTGGTTTCTTACATTTGCATAGGAGACACAAATATTTTTTCCATTTGGTTTCTTACATTTGCATAGGAGACAAGAATATTATTTTTTGATTTGGTTTCTTACATTTGCATAGGAGACGAGAATATTCATTTTTCATTTGGTTTCTTACATTTGCATAGGAGACAAGAATTTTTTTTTTCATGGTGTTTCTTACATTTGCATAGGAGACAAGAATATTTCTTTTTCATTTGGTTTCTTACATTTGCATAGGAGACAAGAATTTTTCTTTTCATTTGGTTTCTTACATTGGTATAGGAGACAAGAATGTTTTATGTTATTTGGTTTCTTACATTTGCATAGGAGACAAGAATATTTTTCATTTGGTTTCTTACATTTGCATAGGAGACAAGACTATTTTTTTTTCATTTGGTTTCTTACATTTGCATAGGAGAAAGGAATATTCTTTTCATTTGGTTTCTTACATTTGCATAGGAGAAAGGAATATTCTTTTCATTTGGTTTCTTACATTTGCATAGGAGACAACAATAGTTTTTGTTTTTCATTTGGTTTCTTACATTTGCATAGGAGACAACAATAGTTTTTTTTTTATTTGGTTTCTTACATGTGCATAAGAGACAAGAATATTTTTTTTATTTGGTTTCTTACATTTGCATAGGAGACAAGAATAGTTTTTTTTACATTTGGTTTCTTACATTTGCATAGGAGACAAGAATATTTTTTTCATTGTGTTTCTTACATTGGCATAGGTGACAATTTTTTTTTTCATTTGGTTTCTTACATTTGCATAGGAGACAAGAATATCATAAATAACAATCAGTTGTGAGACTGCATACCTCCGCCTAATAACGTGAGGATGGGTAAAATCTGGCCCTGACCGATATTGTATGAAGTATTCCCAAAGTTATTCTATGGAGGCATTGATAATTCATAAACTATATATTTGATCAGGTAGAAATTGTGTAAGCTGATTAATGTTCTAAAAGCACATCAGAAGCATACATCAAATTAGGGGAACATCGGATGTTTAAATTACGTCCAAATTTCTACCCTGAAATGTGCTTTTAATGGTCAAGGAGAACGGTCAAAGTCATATGATATGCAGGGTTTAATTGGTTACAATATTCGTCAAGTTGCGATTCTCTATGATGATCAGAGCCAAGGTCATCGTCCAAAGTGTAACCTTTTCTGTGACCTTGTCATAGATATCCCCAAAATGAAGTGAATTCTAAGTATCATTATGTCTCGTGACGATGGGTCAAATGATATACACTCTGGACTTTAAACAAACAAACAAACACTATCGAAAACATAAAACTCGATGCATTAATAATAATTACCTTGTAACCTCTAAAATATGCTAATTATTTGTCCATTTCTTTTATATTTGAGGTAGTGCAAACTATTTTAATGAAGGTTATTTTGGTAAATATGTTCAGATGTTTCATGCCTCTGATTTGTATGTAGGAAAGCTTATTAAGAAACGGATTTCGTGACCAATATTATCAGCAAACACAATTAACACAAAACTAAAATTCAACTTTCACTAAGATTTGGCGTGAAACATCGATATTTATCCGGTGAAAAATATTTCAACACTTTATGTCTATGCGTCCAGACATATTTTCACATCTGGTAAAGTTGTCTCATGCTAGAATGTTTTTTAATTTTTAGTTTTCAATTATTATCACACATAAAAGTGATGATCACAATGGCTGAAAGTGTTTTGTTTAATTTGAATCATTTGAGGGTGCGCAAATCCTAATAATAATAATTTTCGTTAAGTAAAGTTTGTCTAATTGGATTTAAATTGCTTTCAAACTTTGTCATTGTTTGATACTTAAAGATTTCTTAATGTTGCTGTAATATTTGTGGACATTGCCGAGAACTTGCTTATAACACTATGTTCTGGTCGATGTAAGTTTTCACTTAGATATAAATTGAATAGGTGCTTTGTTTCTTGGGCTACGGTTTCAATGGCGATAATAGCTGTTGATGGGCGGAAGTGTAAAGCAGAACGTGTTTCAAGACTCTATTATGGTCCCAACTAACTTATTGATTTTCATCAATGATATTCCAAAAAATATTCTGAAATAATTTATTCACCCCTACACAAATGACACAACTAACATATAACACTAGGATATGAGACTTGGATTTGTGAATTTATCAATATGGGTTTCTAGGTCTATAAGTATTGCTATATCAAAAGTATTTTTATAGGGTATGGCCCAAATGTTTGATTAAAAAATTGTTAGCTATTTAATATCTGTATACGTCTTCTCAATCATTAAAATCGTTTCTATCTGGCGCGTTTATGAAAGAGTCCGTGATGAGGCAAGTCTGAAGCACATAATATATGTGGCCTGTCCCAAGAATTTATTCTATGCCAAACTCTCATCTTTTATCAATATTCTTACAAATAATATTCCGAAATCATGTTTACATCTATGCAGAGGACACAACTATCCATGGCAGCACTTAGTACAGGATTGATCATCAAGATCTTGCTGATTTTCTCTCTTCTGATTCAAGCCATTTGGTGTAATGGGGAAAAGTGATTTGCTACATTTAACAGACTGTTGTCACATCCAGCTTAAAATCCATTACATCAAAGGGCTGTTTGATGAATCATTAGTATGAGAAAATAGACAGGAATATTCTCTATTAGAGATTCTAGTTGTATTTATTCAATTTTCCGAACATTTTATGAACATTAAATGCATTAGAACTATGACCCTAATCGTTTATATCTAAACGTCCTGAGATTTCTAAAGTTTTAGATAAGTTTCTCTATTTTCTATTTATTTAATAAAAAATCAAAATACTATTTAATCTATGCACGATGTGATTTACATTGTTAATATTACATATTATTTTAAGTATTAATTAATTAATGAAAGATCACGGAATCCACGAATCAACATTTTTAAAAATTAAGTTAATACTTTCGTTATGTAACTGATTCTAGTATTGTCAATGTGAACAAATAAATAAAACGTGTAACAATTAAGTGCGTTATCTATTAAACGAATGATTGATAAACAACTCCAATTATCAATATAATACAACTACCAGATGTAATTTCATAATAAATCAATTTTACTTTGTTTTTATTATTGAATGCAAAATGCTTTACTTTAATTCATCAACAAGCTCATTTATACAATAATACGCTAGGAAATATAACGTTATCACCTCTACCTTTTTTAACATTATTTTTTAATGATTTAATTACACTAATAATAAAGATATATTGATTTTCTTTGATACTCCATGTATTTATGAGACCTATGGACCTTAATACTCTATACCATTAAAAATATGGATGATAAACCTGCAAAAATATCTCAGAGGAAATATTTTGTAACAAATTCGATTTTCGATCTACTCATGATTTGCTGACTACATTTTAAAAAATGTATTATAATTTCTTTGATGGCGTCATGGCATGATTCATTGATGTCAACCCATCAACTACTTCGTGTTTCTACGATTATTTTTGTTTTGAATTTCACCTACTTTTTCATATTTCGATTTAATATTCGCAATTTATTACAAAGAATAACTTATACAGTTCCGTGATAAATACAATTACATTAGATCCAAAATTAAATAATTTTACATCGATTATATAATAAACTAGCAGGACCCGTTGTCCGGCGCTGCCCGGGAGGAATATAAAATAATGAATTAAACAGCTGACCGAACGCAAATAGGTCACATGGGATATTTTTAATGTTTACACAAAATGTCGGCTTTTAATGGTCGAAAATATATGTACAGACGAAAAATAGAAATTGCCCCAGTTTCCTAAATATGTCTACTATATTTGTGTGGTCAAGTTTTAACTTCAGCGTTTCCCTGTATGATGCAAGTTGGTGTAAGTTATGTGTTTTCTGCTTCTAACTAACTTGAACCGACTTGTTTTGTGAATTACCCTAACCGTAAACTAAACAATACCTAAGGTTTATTTCGGCAAAAGTCGGTTATCTCACGGTGGCCATGGTTAGGTTCAGTTCAAATTCTATAAAAGCGCTTTGCTTTAGGCAAACAGTTACTGAAACCCTAATCTAAGTCTTAGTTCGTCAAAAGTCGGCTATGTCAGGGTAGGCGTGATTAGGTCCGGTTCAAATTCTGTAGAATCACTTTTTCGGTTTTGTAGATTTTATTTTGCAATTAAATTAATTTCAATAGGATTTTTTTTCAATTTAATGTCATTTTACGCGCTATTGCATTTTCTATGTCAATAAATATTCGATTACTAATACGAAATTTACAAAAATAATGTTAATCACGTAAAGATTGTTAAATGATATTATTTAAGAAGGAATATTCAGCTCTTTGGTATGTTCTAAAAAATAATGATTTTCTTTGGTTTAAGAACACAAGTAAATCATAATAATAGTTAACATTAGATTCAAGCTAAATGATTTGGGGCTAGTTGTACTAGAAAGTGTTTTGGAATGTCAAAATCGTTATCAGGGTACTCGAAAAACGGTAAATTTGTAGATCAACACCACAGACTCACTCCACCCGAATGAGAGTCTACGTCTACTTCTTTTTGGCGATTACGTGTAAACATCCTAAAGAATTTGGTGGAATAGCAAAAACGAAAAACAGAAATTTTCGAAATTAGAGTATGGCAACAATTTAGTATATAAAATGATTACCCCATTTCCGGACTATTCTAACTTTTTAGTGCATTACTAAATGTTTTTACCATTAACCGTAAGTCCAAGTGACATCGTTGTAAAACCATACATAATGGCTCTCCAGATTCCCCACACTAAATATATCTTCCATAGAAGAAAAAATAAAGGTAAAAATGTTGGTTAATTGACCTAAAACTCTAGAATGGGTCAGAAATGGGGGATCATTTTATTTAGAATTTATGCGCGAAGCTGATCTCCAATATTAATTTTTGTATTTTATATTATTCAATTTCCGCAAAGTTTTTCAGGGTGTTTACTGTTTACACGCAAGCACCTAAAAACGTAGAATCCTATTTGGGGGTGGTGTTATTTCTGAATGTGTTACCCGAAATACGCATAACACCACCCCAAAATCACACGATTAGAGACGGGAGTGATTTAATAAAAGTACCATTTTTACATCACTTGAATTTATATAAAATATTAAATATTTTTTTATGTAAACAAAAATAGGTTTGGTCGATTGTTTGTATAGAGACCAACCATTATTCCGCCTTTTTTTCCTGGGTGATGAAAAGAAAAATACATTTTTCCAGTTTGATTAAGCTTGCAAAAACGTTAATTACTAAACTACTTTTAAAAAGTTATGTCTAATAATAATAATGTTAACGCTACAATTGTTATATTATAGTGGGGGCCCATATCTTTGGAAAGTATTAAGTTAGCTAGTATGAATTATAGCTGGGGTCAATTGAGACAATAAGTGCGGGTTAAGCTGACATGCACTGGAGGGGATTGTTATGAGTGAATCATTTTTGTCAAACCATAACAAAGTGACAAATTCGGACCGACACAGGGAATCTCGGGTCAGAGAAGGTCAGATATAGAACGATTGTGAATGTCGTATCTGATTGGCCGACAGAGGCAAGTGTATGTTACGTTATTTGTTTTTCTCGAAAACTAGAGTTTTTAAAAGCGAACGCTTTGGAAGTGAGACCGAGAAGTCCAACCATATAGCCGCTCGTCCTGAAAGCAAGCGGATCCATGAAAATATAGGCTTAAAGTTATGGGCTGGATGTCGAATTAGATCCGACATATATCCCCGTGCATCTGTCGCACCCCACAACGAAAGGTATGAATGAAACGAATGGAAGACACGAATGGATTGAAACCCCTCTACAACCAAGCCATCGAATAAAAGAATCGAATCTTTCTCTGTCCATAGAACCAAGACCACCAGAATCGATCATGGCCAGAGACGCAATAGAACCACGGCACAAAGTACGACGACGACTGGTAGACGAAGATGAAAATATGTAAGGTAACTTTTTTGTGTAACATTTTTGGGTCCTAATTTGAAAACCTGAAAAGAAAAGCTGTGACAATGTAAAACAAAAGAAAAAGGGTACCATGCTTATAAAGAAATAATTAAAGAGAAAGATGTTTTAAAAAGAATAGTAATTTATAAAGAAATGTGTAAAAAAGAAAAAAATGTTTAACGAGAAAAGAATTTAAAATAAGTTGCTTGGAAAGAAGAGTGTTTGATGTAATTTAAAGATATTAAGAACTTTGGGGCGATTTTATGAGATGAACCTTGGTCGGCCCTTCCGAAAACTTTTCGTGTTATTTTGACTTTCGTAGTTATGGTGTTGCGGGAAGCGTTGGCATCGAGATTTCGTCAGTCTGGTAATTAATTAGTGCAACGTATATTGCTATTGATAGAAAAAAATAATACGGTAATGTAACAAACGTCTGTTTTGGTGGCGTATGATGTGACATTCACATGAAGATAATATGGAAAAAGCTATTCAATGTTTCCGATTTTTATATCTCCTGTGACTTATAAAGCAATTATTATTGCTGGTAAATAAACTAAAATTAAAAATATCAGATTTACCTTGCACAACATATTTTCGTTTCGTCCTGAATGTTAACTGAAGTAAACGGGTATTTTTTATATAAATAGTTCGAATGCTAACCAATTATTTTTTTGAATGCTTAACCAATTATTTTTTATATTAATAGTTCGAATGTTAACCAATTATTTTTTTTGAATGCTTAACCAATTATTTTTTATATTAATAGTTCGAATGTTAACCAATTATTTTTTTGATTTCTTAACCAATTATTTTTTATATAAATAGTTCGAATGCTAACCAATTATTTTTTTGAATGCTTAACCAATTATTTTTATATTAATAGTTCGAATGTTAACCAATTATTTTTTTTGAATGCTTAACCAATTATTTTTTATATGAATACTTCGAATGCTAACTAAATATTTTTTTGAATGCTTCACCAATTATTTTTTATATGAATAGTTCGAATGCTAACTAATTATTTTTTGAATGCTTAACCAATTATTTTTACTATGAATAGTTCGAATGCTAACCCAATAAATCACATTTTATATGAATAGTTCGAATGCGAACCCAATAAATCCAATTTCATATGAATAGTTCGAATGCTAACCAATTATTTTTTGAATGCTTAACCAATTATTTTTAATATGAATAGTTCGAATGCGAACCCAATAAATCCAATTTCATATGAATAGTTCGAATGCTAACCCAATAAATCCAATTTTATATGAATATTGATTTACTCCTCTCTAGGAGTTAGTAACAAGGCCAGTTTTTATCTTACTCCCACAAGTAAGATGTGACCCAAGGTCGGGTTGGGAAAGTGGGGTTTTAAAATTGCCTGGGCAGCCCCGTCGGCATTCCCCTGTAGGGGCGCCTCAGGTAGTAAGCAATAAACTTACTTCTTCCCAAAGAGGGTAGGCGAGGCATGGGAGGGTGGACCTCCTAAACCTGCACAGGAAAGACCAATAGACCGGCGTAAATCAAGCCTCAGAGGCCAAGACAATACCAGTCTATGGGGTGCAGTATCCATCGGAACAGATACTCCACTTTGATCTTAGCCAAAAGGCCAAGAGTTCAAATGCTAACCCAATAAATCCAATTTTATATGAATAGTTCGAATGCTAACCCAATAAATCCAATTTTATATGAATAGTTCGAATGCTAACCCAATAAATCACATTTTATATGAATAGTTCAAATGCTAACCCAATAAATCCAATTGTATATGAATTGTTCGAATGCTAACCCAATAAATCCAATTTTATATGAATAGTTCGAATGTTGACCCAATATATCCAATTATATATGAATAGTTCGAATGCTAACCCAATAAATCCAATTTTATATGAATACTTCGAATGCTAACCTAATAAATCCAATTTTATATGAATAGTTCGAATGCTTACCCAATTAATCCAATGCTATATGAATAGTTCGAATGCTAACCCAATAAATCCAATTTTATATGAATAGTTCGAATGCTAACACAATAAATCAAATTTTATATGAATAGTTCGATGCTAACCCAATAAATCAAATTTTGTATGAATAGTTCGAATGCTAACCCAATAAATCCAATTGCTTGAAATTGAGAAATAAAGCGATAAAAGAACGAACATATAACATCTACACTTTGACTAAAAGTGTATTTTAATTGATAAGCAAAACAATATGCCGATATCACATTATGTGAAACAATATTTTGGGGTATAGTGGTGGAATGCAACACGTCTTGCAGTGATAGAATATGGCGTTTATCCCGTTTTGCATGCAGGTTTAGCGATGAAAACACTTCTTTCAAACATCAGTGTAACAGATAAAAATAAAATGCTGTTTGATTAGTAAGCTAACTACACTTAGGAAAATACAAAATTTAACAGGGAATTTATTTATATTAATGTTAGTAATTCTAAATAATCAAAAGGGAATTCAGAAAATTATTAAAATGATCAATTGAATCAGCGTAGCCGAACATGGATGAGTTTCATGCAAACACCCTAACCCGCAGACACACACATAGTTTAAATTACCAACTGAAAACCACCGTCGAGTGTATCCGGTTGCTCTGTACAAGGGTCTGTCAGGATAACCTGACATGAGGATACTTCAACTTACAAATAAACCTATACCAGATATTCAAAATAACATTGCATTGTATTCAAAGCCCAAAATAAGATCCCCTCGACACGGCTATACACTGCGTCATACGAGGACGGTGTGCCTTTTCCAAGTAATGTTACCTCAAGAAATATCACAAAGCTGGATACTCCACCAGACTAGATGTATTCTTGTCCTAGAATCCGGTAAGACTAAAGACCAAAAGAAATATATAATATAACATAATCAACTGGTGAATGCAGGAGAGAAAAAAATAAAGTTCTTAACTTTAATTGTTAACTCAAGGCTTGAGAGCTAAAGGTATCATTTTTTGGAACCGGTGAATATTTATGTATAGAGTGCAAGTGGTAGCCACAGGAAGAGGCCCCTTGATTTCTTAGAACTTCTAATGAAGTAAAATGAAAAAAGGAGTATAGTTGTATTATATTTCTGAATGTTTTAGATGAGGATTGATAACTTGTATAATTTTGGTTATTCGGACTACATTTCTCATCTTGAGTGTTATCATCAGTGATAACACTTTCCTATATTGAGGGTTATTATCACAACGTTAACAATTATCAATCCTCATCTTATCAATTGAGAAATATCATATCAAATCGGTACAGACATAATACGAAAATGGAAACAACTCGACAAGCTATATCAAAAACTGGCAAGATCGAGTAACCATTTTACATTCCTATACAAATACCGTGATCTAAAGGTTATTCCACCAGGCTTAACCTGGAAATTGCCAGTCATTTCCAGGGGAACAGACAGGATCGCAAGACAGGTAAGGCATGAGTTCGTCCGGGATCGAATCCACAACAGCTGGTGGGAGAGACCTCATTTACAAACAAAAATCTCAAGCGAGTTCGCCCCATTCCTGGATAGAATATCACTGACTGATGACAAGATTCGCATCCAAGAAGAGCTGAACATATCCTATAATCAAGAAATAAAGGAGGTCAAATTTCACCAAAAAAGAAGTTGGTTAGGCTGAAATAAGACCCAATGTCAACCATTCACCAACAAAAGCCATTGTCAACACAAGTAAAACTCTGAGGAATCAGTGCTGAACAAAGGTCTTAACTTCGCCACAACGATCAAGCGGGTTCCATACTTAGATATAATAGATCCAATAGAAGAGGCAGCCTTGAATAAACCCAACGCACAAGGAGATGAACTAAAGTGGAGAGTGAGACAAGCACTCGAGCATTCAACGTCTCCAACATCTAAAAGGAAGAAGTATTGGCTATCAAATCACTACGCATTGATGATGATATCGTAATACTACCAGCAGACACAGACAATGCTTCAGTGTTAATAGATAGAGCGGAATATCTTTAAAAATTGGCAGATCTAATAGGATCTGGTGGCTACTGTAAATGAAAAAAGAACCCGACTTTGAAAACAGAGAGAAGCTATCACAAATCCTCAGTAAAAACAAGGATTTAATACCACCTGAAAAATAGAGACAGTCAGTTCAGCAGTAAGTAAGCTACCACACCTATACGGCTTTCCTAAGATTCAGAAAGATGGTATTCCAGTAAGGCCCATTGTCAGCGCACTTGGTTCAGCATGTCATCCATTGAGCCGACTCGTGGTAGGTATAATCAGGCAAATCTCTATCGTCTGTAAATAATTCAGCTCTCTTAGTGGTAAAAAATACAACAATGCTCTCATTCATTGGTGACTTTAGATGTAGTGAGTCTGTACACGAAAGTACCCACTGATGAGAGTCTGAGGGTGGTACGGGATGAGTTTACTTCAGATACCCCACTGAAGGAACAAACTTGTATTCCAATTGATAATCTAATGGAGATGTTGACCTTCTGCGCAGAAACCAGGAAGATATTCAAACATTACTGGACCATGTGAACTCTATCCGTCCATCTATACAGTTCACTATGGAAAGGGACATAATAACATATTACATTTCCTAGATGTGCTTATATCTCGCACTGATCAGGGGTGTAGGTTATCTGAATATCGAAAGCCAACTTTCACTGGACAATATCTAGATATCAAATCCCACCATTCATATAATGTAAAGAAAGGAATTGTACGCTGCCTAAAATATCGAGCAAAGACAATATGTAGTAACAGCAATATATATCAAGAGAGATGGATAGCTTGAGAGAACCCCTGAACTGATACAGCTATCCTGAGAGCATGATATCAGCTCCAACATATCTAGACAAAACACCAAGTGGCACCACCAGAAAACTTACCACAGTTTGTATACTATATATGAAGGGCTTGTCAGAAAAGAATCCAAAGAATATGTAATTCATATGACATCAAGACAGTATTCAAGAGCGACTCAGCTCCCCGAAAGACTTGTGAGATAAAATCTCCTATGGACAAATGGATGGCTAAGAACTGCGTGTATGCGATCCAATGTAAGTGTAGGAAAATATACAACGGTAAGACACGTAACCCACTAAAAGTAAGGCTAGAAGAACACCGGAAAGCCGCTATACGTGGAGATATCGATAAATCGAGAATAGCTGACCACATATGTAGAGAAAAAGGAAACCATCTCACCTTATGGGACGAAGTAAACATTATAGATAGAGAAGAACGGTGAAGAGTAAAACAGCTCAAAGAAGCAGCGCATATGTGGGGCAACAATGACTTCCTAAGCAGACTTAGTATATGATTTAAAACAATATGGAAACCATTAATTATAAATAATACATAAGGTTATTATATATATATATATATATATATATATATATATATATATATATATATATATATATATATATATATATACAGTGATATGTAGTAATAAAAGTACTGATATACAGTGATAAAGTCAGTTCTAAGTGATAGTGATCTGAAGGTTGAAGGTTTTATCCTCGGTGCGGGCAATGCGAACAATTGCGTATTACTGACTCCTGAATTTGACAGAAATATTCCCGAGTTCGGAGAAGTACACTTGAAGTAGGCCGGAGGTTCAAGCGGCCGAAACGTTGTGATGATAACACCCAAAATAAGAAATGTAGTCCGAATAACCAATACATATTGATATTATATATATATTACTATTTATATATAAGTAAATCAATAATGAAAATAAAAATTGGATACATTTCAATATTAATTTATTAAGTATACAAACAAGGAATATAACATTTTCCTTAATGTATAATTTATTGAAATTAAGAAATTAACCAATAAGGAACGAGTATATTTGGACTTCATTCTGATCCTTTCATACCTCAGGTCTCTGATACTGCAATCTGGCCCCTATAGGTTCAAACTCAATGCTAAGGTTTGCTCTGCTTTTTCTGTTTGATCCCTTGGAATTATTATATTCCTCTTCCTAAATTTCTTAAAATATGTTTTCTATTTCTATATTCAAATTAATGCTAACCAGTAATACATTTTTACTTATTTACTTCCTCTGCTGAAAAAAGTTTATATTTATAAATCTATGGATTAATGAAAATCATGTTTTTCCTTGTTTGAATACTTAATGAATAATTAAATATTGAAATTTATCCAATTTTATGTTAATCATATATTTTTTATATTGTAGCTCTACCTAGTATATCGAGCATTTACTGATCACGATAAGATCTAATATAAAGATGTACTATTTATTGTTGTACTTTCATTTATCTTAATGTTTATACACATATACTTATGTTATAAAACATGTTTAGGTATATATTTTTGTTTGGTATTTACTTAGTGTTTAGTATTTTTGTTTATATTCCAGAATTCATCTGAAAATCTCGATAAAAGTCGAACTACATAATTAACATATACAGTGAAATTTTCACAAATATTAAAATATAATTTATTTGAGATTAGGAAGATTTAAATTTTGTTCCTTAATTTTGGACGGTACTGTATATGTACATATATACACTGCAACCCTCGGTTATAGCCTTTTTACAAAAATAGTTATTTCTTAATATTCCATGACTCAATTTCGGATTTTTTTTCACACGTGATCTAGCACACTTTATAAAAGTGTTGCTAAAAATAATCAAAAGTTCATAGCTAGTATTTGCAAAATAACATATTTGTTAGAATCACTGAAAATTTACCGACCAAAGATAATAGCTTTTTAATTAAAACAACCAAAATAAACGTTTATTGATGCAAATTAAGAATAAATAAATAAAGCTGAATGACGGTTATCTTTAACAATTAATTGATATAATTAAATATTCAATAATATGTTTCGACGGATGTATAATGCTTTATACACCCATGGATAAGCTAAAATACAACAGCATTACATAGTTAATGTAATGATTATACGGATATAACAATATGTATTCATATATACTTATTTATTCCCAAATAGATTTGATTATGGATTAAAACTTCTGCGCTTATTGTATACTTTGCATCAGATGCAACTGTGTATAAAATGGTACGTACAAAATATATATAATTTATTTTGGTTTCTTGACATTTGCGAGATAAATTTTATGTCTGCGTAGAAAATAGTGTACATAATTATATAAGGGTTGATTTTCAGGCGTTCCCGTGATTATTTGTGCGAACAAAAATGCATATAATTTGATCAATGTAATTTTACACGCTGTGAAAGTAACTCATACTTACCACATTGATTTTAAGTAAAGGGGAAATTGGCACTTCGTATCGCTGTGACTTGTTATGTTCATTGAAAGTTTCAATCACAAAATCATGAATCTACTAACATGCTGCCGGGGCTTCAACACTGATAACACTGATTTGAAATGTCGGTGGTAGATTAAAGCCAGCATTTTATGACAATAACATACAACTGAAACTTACAAAAGAGGTGATCAAATACGTGTTATACTAAGTTCAAATTGAAGCCTTCGAGACCAGCCAATGTTGTCGGTGTCTTGCGGCTACCACCGATCACACATTAAGCAAAATATATCCGCCTCCTTCTCCAAACCTAAACTAAAACCAAATCGTCAATCAGTCGTTCACTGTCTTTGTTTATAATATTTTCCCATCCAACCGCCGAAAGGCTTTTCTATTCCAAAACGAGCCATTTTTATTTTGTTAACACTGTTTTCATTATAATTATATCATTCTTTGTCTTTCTCTTGTTTTATTTCTGATTTTACAGACTTCATTTATTTACTTTTGCTTTTCTTAAGATTCTTCGTAATTTGCAGACGTTATTCTCCTTCTATCTTCTCGTGCCGTCTTTTGTCTTTTAATATTCCTTCTTAAATTCTGGTTTTGTGGTGCGGGTCTGTGTTACGACATATCAACAAACATTCGGTTTTTCAATGTGGAAAGAGAATAACTACTAAAAACGGTTCATTGTATGTCATTAATTGAACAGATTTGATAGTTTTACCGATGAATTATGAAGATATCGATTTCCTACTTTTCCCGATTGTTTTATTGCGCAAATAGATCCAAATCAATTAAAGTCGGTATAGCCTATTCAATATATCGATACGGTATGCATTAAGCAGATTATCCAAACGTCTTCCTTAATTTGAATATTTTAATATAACTACCTTTTTGTCGAACATCATTACATGATATGAATATAAACAAACCCTTTCCACAAATAAACGTAAGCTCATCTAATAAAATCTGGTTGCTCTTCGTAAGACGTTCACAAAAGCAACTCGTTTTAATGCCACAACTGCAAATAACTTTCCTTTCGTCCTTCGTGTGACTAACATCAAAAGAATTTCGTATGATTGATCCCTCACGGCCTACAATATAGTCGTCTTCAATATAAATGTCAACAAAGACTTGTCAGAAAGCTTCCTCATCAGTTATCAAATTTTGTTTATAGAATTACTCATTTACATAATTTAACTGAAAATCTACTCATATTATCATTATATTTTAGCCTCGGGTGGGGCTTATTACAAAAATAAAGACAAACATATTTTTACTGTTTGACAAGTTGAATTCACTCTACGATCTTGCAGTATAGTAGCAGTTTATCTCCTCTCTGCTCTACACACAGTAAAAAGATTACTAATAAAGGTCTTTTCCTACTCTATCGATATTTTCATGGTAAGTGCTCGTCTAAACTCGAATCTTTGATCCGCCTCCAAATACAATTTTCTCAGTAAAAATTCGTCTTGTTATCAACGCAGTATATATTGTCATTTATTCTTCTAAAATCAAGCGGAACTTCCATGAACAGAGTTTATTTCAAAGCACTTCCCACATGTGAAATAATCATGTGCAAGAATATTTTACTAGAAACTATTAAATTGTCAACAAATATCTGTCGAGTCATCCAATGAATTAATAAAACATACTTCAACATCCTTTCATCCTACTGTATGATTATGCAACCGAAAATGTGACTAACTTTATTTCTGAGTGCTTTTGGCCTTGGTAAGTTGAAGACAATTAGTATTAGATGAAAAAAAAGGTGTTGTGTTACTCTACTCAATACCAGATATCGCAAAAGTCCCAATCAATTTTGAAAACTTATGTAATAAAATGATAACCATAAAAGTCATTTTAATTTCAAATGTATTCTGCCAAGAACTAGTGCTCCACATAAACATTGCCATCTCTACAGTGCTCAAAACGATCAGTTTCTTCCCGGAATAGACATTGTTATATTTTCTTAAG
>OY744515.1:151213865-151316365 GCA_963556195.1 Sepiola atlantica | reverse complement strand
ACTTTTAATTTAATTGTTTGTTCATCTTCTCTTTGTAATGTGTATTTCTTTTATCTGGCTTCCCAAACTTTAATTAAGCCACGACTCATCAACCCGGTTTAAATGGCTTTTAGCAATTCATAATGAACCAATACACTCTATCGCTTCCCCTTAATTATCTTGGCAACTATGAAGGGGCAGTGAGTTCATACACTCGTAAACAACCTCGCATGTTGGCAGGTACGTAAATGCGTAGTTAACTAAACAGTTTTAAAATTATGGATTCGTGCGTTTTGCTGTGATTTGGCGTTTATTTGTCTCAGCTAATAATTACTGTAACTGCCTCTTAGTAACTGTTCACGTAGGTAACGACATAGTCAAATATGTATAACACTATAGAAGTTGCATACATTTGTTTGTACTATTGTGTCACGAAATATCAAAGTATACAGGTTTATGAGATGAAATAATTGTAAGTCAAAAGATGAGGAAAAATATGGAAATATATCGTTGGTATGAACTTAGTTTGAAAACGCATATGACGGTTTATGACAAGTATCTGTTGACATTTGTTTAAATGACAACAGTGTTAACATCTGTAGAGCAGCAGTCACGCGGTAATGTGTTCCACAGACCGGATGGCCTTGTAAAGAAGTTGTCTTCATGGAAATGTTGCTTGACGCAAATCTGCATGGAGAAGAAAGGAACATTTTTATCCGTTGTAGTAATAAGACGAGTTCTTACTGTGAATGTTTTACGACGAAGGGTCAGTAATTGATGCTCAGTCAGTAATGTACCAGCTATGAAAATACAGATTGACAGTACTAACTAATACAGATTGACAGTACTAACTAATACAGATTGACAGTACTAACTAATACGGATTGGCAGTACTAACTAATATAGATTGACAGTATTAACTAATACAGATTGACAGTACTAACTAATATAGATTGACAGTACTAACTAATACAGATTGACAGTACTAACTAATTCGGATTGAGAAGAACTAACAACATCTCTTCTGTGAGACAGGTATTGTAGGGAAGAGAAGAGATGAACTCTTTCTTTTTTCGAAGTGGATGAACATTTATGTTTCAAATATTTATTTATTATAGAAAACAATCATAAATTAGGATTTTCATTTTTTTAGAAACGTAACGCTGCAGTTTTAAACAGCACGTTCCTTTGTACTGGGGCTGACGTTTACGTTTTAAATAGCAGAAATCTCATTTCATGTGTCCCTTACGGTTAAGTTTGATATAATATTTAATGTGCTCTGCAATGCCTGAGTTTATTATCAGTTCGTGAGACTAGGTAAAAATAGCATTTTGGTTAATCGGTCACGCTTACGGCTGAAAGAGTATTTACGTCAATTCACTGAACCAATATGAAGACTATTCGTTACTTTGTTATCTTTCATAAGTTTAAATAGAATGTATACGCCCTTAAAAAGTGGCTGTAAAATTCGCAGTTTATAGTAAAGTCAAGATTGCAAAATCCCCAGCACCAACTTTTCTTGATGCAGCATAAAGTGTTCATGCGCCAGAAAAAAAATTGGACTACCAAAATTAACTCCGTGATAAACGGAGTATTACTCCTAGAATCATTACCATTTCAATGCTTGCCGGTTCAGTTAACTTACTATTTCTCACACGAATAAATTCATATATATCCACCAGAGGATTAGGAAAAGTACCTTAACAATTGACGTTAGTAAAGCTGGCATTATCTGGTCATTATCATTCCAGATATTATCTCATTAAATAATGTCAAATGTATTATTCAGGTTATCACCTTAAAAGAATATCGATAATGAAATAAGCTAAATAATAGTTATACGTTCAAAAGAGTTTATATCAGAGTCTAAGAATATAATTTTATTATTTTCGATTACACAGGGCATCTAAAAAGATACTAAACGGATAAATCTGTTTAAAAACGTTTGTTTATATACCATTTCACCAATCCACTCGAGTAATAGGGTAAAGACGACTGTCAGTGTGATGATAAATATTAAAACTGTTAGTTTGATGATAAACATTGAAACTGTTAGTTTGATGATAAACATTAACATTGTCAGTTTGATGGAAAAATTAAATTTGTCAGTGTGATGATAAACATTACAATTGTCAGTTTGATGATAAACATTGAAATTGTAAGTTTGATGATAATATTAACATTGTCAGTTTTATGATATACATTAAAATTGTTAGTTTGATGATAAACAATAAAATTGTCAGTTTGATCATAAACATTACAATTGTCAGTTTGATGATAAACAATACAATTGGCAGTTTGATGATAAAATAAAAATTGTTAGTTTGATTATAAACAATACAATTATCAGTTTGATGATAAACATTAAAATTGTCAGTTTTATGATAAACAATACACTTGTCAGTTTGATGATAAACATTAAAATTGTTTGATGATAAACATTTAAATTGTTAGTTTGATGATAAACAATAAAATTGTCAGTTTGATCATAAACAATACAATTGTCAGTTTGATGATAAAAATTAAAATTGTTAGTTTGATTATAAACAATACAATTTTCAGTTTGATCATAAACATTACATTTGTCAGTTTTATGATAAACAATACAATTGTCAGGTTGATGATAAACAATAAAAGTGTTAGTTTTATGATAAACATTAAAATTGTTAGTTTGATGATAAACATTTAAATTGTCAGTTTGATGATAAACAATACAATTGTCAGTTTGATGATAAACAATACAATTTTCAGTTTTATGATAAACAATACAATGAGAAGATAGGAAACGATAGATGCAATGGTCATAATTTTATTCAGAGATCGGCGCGACAATTATTTAGACATATTGGACTTTCATACGCATAAAAGATGGTGTTCTTTGCGATTGTTGTAGCTATTAACTCGAAATATTCTGAAAGAAAACTCTATTGCGGTATGAATCATATAGCTTCTGATGTTTTTAAATAAGTGTATATCAATTAGGGTGTATGAATCCATTATTATTTCATGTACGTCGATTCTTGTACACGTTTAAAATAAGATCCGGCTAGATACGTGTTCTTAGACAGTTCCGTAATAATCCGTAGTTACAGCATTATTATATCTATCGTATAAGTGACTGAAAAACTTTTTAAGTTAAAATCGTATTTTATCAAAACGGTGGCAGCTAACCGGGAAAGGGATAATCAATATGACGCAAAAAGAGTTGAAAACAATCATAATCCCACATTTAAAATATATAATTATTTTGTTTTTTTTAATTTAAAATATTTTTCTATCAAAACGTATCTTAACAAGTTTCTACCACGCACATATTTCTCTACCTTAAAAAGAAACACATACTCAGCTGTAACAGCATCCCATTTGTAAAAGGAAATACCATAGGACGGCGTCTCAACTACCTACAATATGGTCGTAGTCAAGTCTAATGTTAACAAATATTTGTTGAGCTGTCCTATTATATAATCGAATTCTGCCAACGGATCCATCGTATCAAATCCACTGATGGTGTTCATGGTCCACCTGACACTCACTTTAACCCTTATCCTAGAGTGCCCTCCAGACCTTGATAAGCGTTGACATATTTTCTCTTTTATATTAATATGGCACGAATTATCAAGTATACAAGCCACGCGAGGATGACTGTTAATAACAAGGCTATATTTACGTTGAATACTGTTAAATATTATGAGGGGATTAACATTTATAAATAGAATTAAAATATATAATTACTTAAGGGGATGGTCTATGACAAGTGTTTATGGACATGAGATTTGAATATGATCATGTTGCCGCCCGCAGCCAAGCAATCTGGAGGTAACGTGTTCGTCACTGTTTTTGCTGGATCAGACTTAATATCGAGGTAAAGTATATACAGAGTGTTGCAGCCAACTTCGACATTTGACAAAATAGGCAATAAAAACAAAAGTCGTGCATGTAGAGACTCAACCGTTCATTTATGAACAGTTTCAGTTACACACCACATTATTTGTCAATGACTACGTAAAGCGGGCATGACCATGTACTTGTCTGTAGCAGCGAACCCCTTAACGATAGCAGCCACTTGACAGTCGACCGTGTTGTGTGCGTGTTTGTTGGGTTTGGCTTGATCACGCCACAGAAGAAATAGTAAAAAGGAATCGAATCAGTGGTGATAAACATTGTTGAGCAGCCACGCTGAATCGCCTTATCCTTGTGTGCAAGACAGCAATCCTGTTGGAAAGTATAAGGGCGTTCGGTGGCGATTTCGTTATCCAAGGCTAACCAACACTTCTCAAAACCTCATGTTATTTCGTTTACTTTTTGTCAAGTATCGGTTTTTTCTGCATCTCTCTCTCTCTCTCTCTCTCTCTCTCTCTCTCTCTATATATATATATATATATATATATATATATATATATATATATATATATATATATATATATATATGAGGGAGAGAGCCATATATATATATATATATATATATATATATGAGAGAGAGAGCGAGATATATATATATATATATATATATATATATATATATATATATATATATATATATTGATTTGTTAATGTTTGCAATGGCTTCGTAAATTTGAGAATCAAAAAATGTATTTATTGCAATTTATTGTGGAGCGAAACATCAACGTAACCATTATCATATTTTTAATCAGAAAATGAAGAAAATATGCTTTTTTGTTATTTGCTTCAATATTTTTTTGCATGTGTGAAACGGATCTTTATAAATGTTATCTTTATTCGAAGCCATATTTTTATCTGCGAAAATTGCATACATTCAACTTTCAATAATATAAGTGCATTTATATATATTTTTTTATTATTGGCTAAGGCCAACAAACGCTCAAGAATAAGGGCTGACATGGAATAATTGCCAATTGCAAATTACACAACCTCGCGAGCGGTTTGAGAATGATTTTTGTTTTTAATTTTAATTTGTTTCTTTTGATTTTCGTGTTGGTTACGGCAAACAACCCTTCTGTAAAAGATGTATTTTATAAAATAACTATTTTATTCATAAACTAAGGAGAGCTGTGCATGGCATGTATGTGGGAAAAGCGAATGACTGAGTAAACGCATGCTTCCACTTCTGAACTCCATGTAAATGATTTTATTTTATGATTTAATAGTTTAATGTGTACAATATTAATTGCAGTGTTCTGTAATTAATGAATCTTTAAGTTACATTAAACGTTATTACATAAGTATGAAATAATTTACTCATATAAACATAATTATGTAGAGGCTAACAATGAAACTCTTTTGTGAGTGTGTCTAAATTGTTTAAGGGAAATTAATAATGTCGAGACATAAACACAAGAAAACGGTCACAAATTATGGAAATAAAATTACATGATCTTTAGTAAACCTATGATTAGCCATAACTGTTGGAGGAAATCTAAGGAAAACGGATTTGAACCCGCGACAGGGTTGCAATAAAATAATAAAAATACACGTCATAGTTTAATGGACCAGTAAAAGTCAATTTTACCCCAATGCATGCTGGTTTGTCTTGTCGACATTCGGTTACGGATGAGAGCGAAGCAAGCGACAGGCATTTTTTGTTATTAGAGATCCTCGAAGATGCTTCCTCTCTTCTATTTTTATGTTTTTGTCATTGGCCTTCCCTAAAGAGTTTTGAATCTTAAAGGACACCATCCATCCCCATATACTAGGCTGAGCTTTTATCTTTTGATGTCCAACGTTACCTCGACTTCCATTTAGTTAGAGATTTGCTTGTTTTCAGACGACCCGGATAACAATGGGCAGTTTGTTAATTTGTTTTCTTTTCTTAACATTTTCGGTGATTTTGAGTTGTTTGACTTCCCATCATTCTTATTTTACTTTGCCTTTGCAATAAGATTTCATTTGAAACTATTTGAGGATTTACTCAGTAGGATTAAGCTAAACAAATAATGTAAGAGTGTCTTGTATGAAGTAAGTAGAAGAGGTTTTGACAAAATATATGAACATTGACACTCGTGTTCCCCGAAGAAACGATTGGAACTTCATGTCATATCAATGGAATTTTATATAATTTTATAATTGTTTATGATTGTTATTTTTTTTTAATTTTGATTGAATAAAATCAGATGACAGGCAATAATCCCATCTTCCAACGAAAGATGTGGCAATCTTTTCTCTGGTCGCATATTTTCCTAGCCTAGGACGATGGTACTGTGGTGAAAGAACATATACTACACTGACTCTTAAATGAAAGAACTAATGACTGATAAGATTGTATTATGACAAATGAACATATACTACATTACACATCCCTCCGCAGGAAGAGTAAATGCTTGGGAGGATGATATATTGATAATAGAACAGATGCTATGCTAGAACTCCCCTCAAAGAAAATGTTATCCAGGGGTCTTGCATAATGAATACTTAAAATATACTATACTGCCAACCCCCAAAAGAGTAGGTATGGCTTAAATTAATGTATCATGACAAATTAAAATAAGCTACTTTATATCCCCGCCTCAGAAAAAGACCTCGCCCCCATAAAAGCAGAAGGTAATACCTTCAAATATGGTATCATGACAACCGAACTGATACTACAGTACCTTTTCCCCATACAATGGAGAATGTAGTCCCTGGAAAGATTGCTTCATAACAAGAGAACAGATAGTGCATTACTCCCTCCCTATGAAATACCTGAGACTATTTCCAACTCCTCTAAAAAGGATACCATCATTCCTGAGAGGACGGTCTTATGCCAACAGAACCGATACTACACCATTGACCCCATTAAACGATCATACAATACTAGATATCTAACTAAATAAATTGTTTTTATTCATTCATTTAAAAATATCTAGTCATAACGATATTATTTTATTGTTAATTTACCTATTGACTAAAATCAAGGTATAGTAGCTGTTCTGCGCATCCACATCAGACGTTTTACTCAGGCCGTGACATTAAAACTGGAAGTTTTTTTTGTACAAAAAACATACCTGAGAATATTAATGAAAATCAAATTATGAGAATATATTTTAAACGCTTTCCCTTGTATTATTAAATCGCTTTGAATAATATTATTAATAATTATAATTATATTCATACCGACAAAATTATTGCGTATATACAAATAAAATATGACAGTATAAATTTCAAAATGTATATTACAGAACATTAATTTATAAGAAACTGCTTATAAATGTGTATGCAATTAACAATACTCCTAGCTGTTTTTAAGGTTTGCAGATTATTATGTATATGGTATTTCAAGATTGTTTTATCATAGAATTAAATAAGACAATATTGTTGTGATGTTAATACATTAAAGATAGGTCAGGAAAAGTTCTGCATCTATTCATTAATGTATATATATATATATATATATATATATATATGAATATATATATATGTATATATATATATGTATATATATATGTATATATATGTATATATATATATATATGTATATATATGTATATATATATGTATATATATGTATATATATATATATGTATATATATATGTATATATATATGTATATATATGTATATATATATATGTATATATATATGTATATATATATGTATATATATATATATATATATATATATGTATATATATATATATATATGTATATATATGTATATATATATGTGTATATGTATATATATGTATATATATGTATATATATATATATGTATATATATATATGTGTATATATATGTATATATATATATGTATTAACTTTTACATAGATCAAATTTTGCAGAAACTATTTACTTGAAAAAAAATCATAAAAAATGAAATGAAGCTGTTGACAAGTCCTGAAAGGATAAATCACGAATTTATTATCTATATATTTATTATCTATATATTTATTATCTATATATCTTACTAAAAGCAATTCGTTTCGACTCACTGTTTCCCTCCCTTTTTAACCCCTGTATTTTGTATTTCGCTCATCTTTGTTATTTTACTCTCTTTTACTCATTTAAGTAATCCACCGCCTCCCACTACTTTTGTTTTCATGACCACATCATTTATCTAATTCGACATTCCTCCTACCATCTACGGTCAGATGCATACCTAACCGCATAAATCTAAAATAGATATGGTGTCTAAAATAAATAAGAACTATAACGAAATCTTTATATTAAATAATTTTATTCATGTAAAAATGAAGTGTGCAGGGTGACCAACATGAAAAACAACATATATAGAGTACACGCTTAATATCCTTGCTGTCTCAAATATTAACTAGTTTAAGTACTCATCTATGTCATGTGTATCAACTTTTCTTCGTGTTTATAGCCCACATTAGAATTAAGGAACGTTTATGAAATTTTCTTCATCCAATTTTTTATTTTTAAAAATAAGCAGGTTTATGATGATGATAAATAATGGCAAGGAAATAACTAAGACGCTATAGTAACAAAAACAATTGTCTAGTGTAAAATTTGAGTTTTTTCACAGACTTAAATGAGTTTGACGTTCAGATTTCTACCTCACCGCATAAATTTAAAATAGTTATGTTGTCTAAAATAAATACAGAACTATTACGAAATCTTTATATAAAATTAAAAATAGAATTATTAGCGTAAAACACATGTCAGCGAATATTAATCAATATTTTATCTATTTAAATAAGTCAAAGTGATGAATGTGTACTTTCACAGTAAACAATAAGTCAAATACGTATGATGATTTGATGTGAAATGTAGTTGTTCGGTCGGCGAAAACTGTACACTAAAATATCGGAACATTTGCTTCTAATATTACTTTTACATACTTTTAGTTTGAGAGAATGTGTTTTTAAAAATGCCCAAGAACTTCTGACATCGATAAGGACATTGGATAGAAGGTTCAGATTTCAAATCTACATTCAGTTTTGTTCTTAGATAAACCGTTTTACTCTGATGCAGCGACATAATAGACACAGTCATAAAATGTTGCTTTATATAAATTGTATGTTGGAGATTTATTAAACACGGATGTCTATGCGGTTAAATTAGCTTTTACTCGAAAATCTATTATAAATGCTTCCATTTTTACATTTGAAGAACATATCTTATATGTTGTATATACAACCTAGTATTAAAAAGCTGAATTTATCGAATAATTGAAAAAGTTAGATAATCATTTCAAATGTTACAGATATAAGATACATATGGCAAATTGCGCTTAGGGCTCATCTTGGGAAATATGGCAGCATTCACAATGATAATGTAAAGTGGTACCAAAGTTCATAAAATGATTAAAATACTCTATTATGGAACATTGTCTGTTTTATTGTAAGAAGATTAAAATGTATTTTATTAGTAAGTGTACGTGACCTGGAATGCAGCGTTTGATACTTTACTGAGTGCAAGTAGATGGACCATCAAAATACATCAAAACAATCAAAAGCAATTACAGCAGTAAAACCTTTCGAAATAGACATTCATTATTGATTAATATTCAATATTTAAATGGAGTAAAACAGTTTATCGTCTGTTCTATCTTGTTCAGAAATAGCAATCACCTATTTTCGCAGTTTTTTTTAAATTTCTCAAATATTCCACTCTCTTGTTTGTATGTTAAGGATAAGTATGGCTTCCTTCTCGTAGTGTAACTGGCGATAAAACCCCAATACCTATGAATGTAACTGTACCATGAATGATAAGGGTCTTATGTGTTCATCACGCCAATATTCTTAGCTGACAAGTTGGTCCAGTAAAACTTACGCTATTCACTTAAGAGTGCTGCATTCCACCTGGAATATAGCAAAACTTTCTATCCTACTCAAGGTTCCACGAGGAATATAAACTGATTAAAATGGTATGTTTGTACTGCAAGATCAAATTGTGAAAACTTAACGATTGCTCGTTTTCTGACGCCCACATGATTGCAGCTAGTGATTTTGAAAAAGTTCGCTCGGTGTTTTTACCAAGACACATTTCGTTTTAATGCGAAGTGATTCTCTGATGTTATCTAATGCAGTCTCGAATTAGAAGTTCTATGTCGTCGCAAGACACGCGTAGCACATCTGCCTTTCATACATGAAAGTACTAGTATTTATTTCTTCTATGAACTATCATAGCATTCTTGATTATGTCGAAGTACTATCTAATGGTTATGCTGTGTTCAATCTAATTATGAGATACTCTAGCCTTCTACTTCTGAAATATCTATTCAGTTCTCATAGTTTTAACAGGTCTTCTTTTAGATATGAATTACTGCTTCTATTCCCTCAGCCAAGATATATATATATATATATATATATATATATGAGGGAAAGAGCGAGAGAACGAGAGAGAATTGTTAATTATGTAATTTATAAATAAATTTTTGTATACAGATTTACTTAATTAATTCGTAAATCATCTTTTGCGTGCCCAAAAAGTAGACATGGACACGTGTTTCTTGCTATAGGCTTATATATATATATATATATATATATATATATATATATATATATATATATATATATATATATATATATATATATACATATATATATAAAATTATCAAAATATCAAAATATATCACTAAAAAGAAAAGAAAATATGAATAAATAAAATCATTGGATAGTCTCTACTAATTTCCCTAGATTAAAAAGAAAGAGATAGTTAAAAGAATTTCAGGATTGAACATTCTCCTGCATACATGATAAATAAACACGGCCACACCTGCACCACGCGCAAGTATGGCGACCGCTCTGGACATCCAAAGTACACACACATTACGATTGTATACTGCACTCGTATAGATTCATAAAGAACTATAAAACAGATAAAAACGACAGTTTAAAGGCTTTTTATTACGTATAAAAAAACGTAATGAAACATTATCAATAATTCAAAAGATATCTAAATATTTATTTTCGTTTTCATCTATACACTATTATATATAATATTAAAAAGTTATGCTATTTTGGAGTTTTGTGTTCGTAAGTATATAGAAACCTAATTTGTTTACAAATAAGATTAATAATTATACACATTACTAATGCAGTAGTTTTTACGCTGTCAATAAACGAGTTCAAATAACATGCACGTTTAAAAGATGTTTAAACTCGATACGTGTTGTATGAATGAAAAATAATTAGTATAATATTATAACATAAAAAAAAACATTAAGTTAACATTTTTAAACCTAAGTTACATTACTTTTGATAATCCCAAAAAAGTAAAACGGATTCTGTATTAGTTCAAAGAGATGCATTTTTGTTTATAAACTTAATTTCTAATGAAAACAATATGTAAATGCATCTATCGTAGTTTATCTGCCTCTCATGCAAACGTGATAGCGTATTATTTTTCATTGCTACAAATTCTTTCTTCGTACTGTCTGCGGTAGAACGTAAAGATGCGAATTAATATATCTTGGTAATTTACTGACACAGCTAGAACGGGTATAGACCAGCATATTCGATAGATATTATAATCATTAATAAATTATTATTACTGCGGTTATATAAGTGTATGCCACAAGATATTTATCATGCCGTCATTACTCAGTAATCCCTGATTTTTTTTTAATAATTAAATCATTAAACTCATATCAATAATATATTTAATTGTTATATTACCTGTTTTAATTGTATGTGGCGATCATTAAATGTATAGCGACGTGAATAGACGACCTGGGCGTGCCGAGTCTGAATTTAGTCGGTTCAATAGCATGAACCAAGTCGGTTCAATAGCACCCCGTGAATTGTGAATGTCGGCAACATTTATAGGGTCTCTCCTGCAAGTACATGATATTAGAAAAGGAACAGGAGAAATCAATGCCAATAAGAGAATTGCAAAAAGTTGCACCCTCTGATCGATAAGAATTGCCGTTTTGTCACCTGCTTTGATCTTATTTATTGACTCATAAAACAAAGGTCGACACAACAAGAAGAACTCGAAAGAAGAAAGTTTTAAAAACGAGCTGAAATTAAAAGTACATTTTGTTTATTGAAATCCGGAGGCAGTAAATTTACGTTTACGTTTTTCACAGAAATAATGTTTTAATATAGAGATATAAACGTATCGATTTGTCTAAATCAATCATCGAATTTGTAAGAGTTGGAAAGATGTTCAAAGGAAATAGCCGAAAGAAAATAAAATTCTGCTACCAATACACCAATGACTCTGTCATGGAACTTGGGAAACGACGATATTTTTTATTGTCTACTTTTAGTTGCAAATATTTCTGTTAGGCATCTTTCAATATGGGCTATGAATATCATAGACCGGAACCACAGATACTTATACTGATTATTTCCTCATGGCGGGTTCCAGTAAATATGCTTGAAGAACGATACAGCAACCAGTTTACTTAAAAACGTATTTATTAATATTAGCAATATGGCCATTATTAGTATTAGCAATATGGCCATTATTAATATTAGCAATATAGCCATCATTAATATTAGCAATATGCCCATTATAAATATTAGCAATATGGCCATTATTAATATTAGCAATATGGCCATTATTAGAGTTGCATCTGGCTGTACAATCTCTACAGTCAGTCTAAGGTTCTGTATATATCAGAACTTTACGGCGACAAAACGTCATTTTCGCCTATACTGTAATAACCGACATGATTTAAGTACTGTGTTTATATGAGTTAAGCGAATCTACAGTAAAAACATTCGTTATCTCAGGGAGTCGGTCATTATTTCTGTTCCTTAATACATTATTTAACAACGCTGGCAACAATGAACAAGTGACAAACTACGTATCACAATTATCTTTGGTTTTAGTAAAATGTCAGTGGTCAATCTTTGCGTGTGGCCCTAGTTTAAACTCCCAGAATTTCTCATTTAAATTTTATAAATTTATTTCTCCTGTTCATATTTCAAATACCGTTTTATATTTTAAACAAAAATTATCCCATGGTTTCTAAGGATGATGTTCATTAGGCAGTGCCATATATTTTTGTTTTCCTGTTCAATTAAAAAAAATGACGTTATCAAATTAAATGTACAAGAAGTGATTAACAATCGAAAGAGAATATTGTAACATGTGTTTTAGAAGCGCCTCAGCATAATTGTGGGAAGCTCTGTCCGAATGACGGTCAGCTTGTCAGTTTTTATTTACCTTCTCTTCATGAGATTAGAAATAAGGTCGGGTGAGGTTTTGAAATGTCAGAGTGTACCTGTGACATGCATAAAGGCGTCGCTCTGAGCACATTTTCTTACGAACAGACTTCAAATTCGATCCCTTTTGTTATCTACAACTCATTTTCTTACACAAGTGACGTTGTTTGTCTTTCTCTATTGTTATTTTAATTGAAAATATTTGATTAAGCTGTAATCTCTGCTCCCCTTTGTAAAAGTTTCACAGTAAACCTCGCCCTCTCTACAACAGCAGCAAATAATTTCCATTTCTTCCTCAGAGTGCCTAACATCAATTTTAATTTCCATCAACCAAGCTTCTTACCAAGAATACAATCTGTGAAATACGCTACAACATTATTGCTTTCCTAAGTGCTACATAATGGCCATCTTCAAAGCTAATGTCAATAAATGCTTGTCATAAAGTATTTCTATGAGTCATCAAAATTGTTTCTATTTGCTTCATTATTCTTAACCCTTTCATAATATTCATCATCAGTTAGCTGTCAATTTCTTTATAAATGATATGCTTGAGTGATTTATAACTTGAAAAGTAGTGGCTCATTAATCAAAAAAGTTTACGTTTAAAGTATATTAATCTCAGACAATGTTTACCGTCGAGTTAGCTTGTTGATTTGTTTCTTCATTCTGTAAGCCAAGCATCTTAATCGCTTGACCACTAGTCACCAAACTTGGTTAAAATATCGGCCTGGGTTAAACTTAGAACTGATTTAATTTTGGGATAACGTTGGTTCTATTCATCGTAGAGACTCGCTACATGGTCCATATTGTAGAACATAGAGCCAGTATCTTATATGTCGTTTAGATTGACCTTTGACCTTGGGAAATTCGATACAAGGTAAACATTTTGACCTAATGGCAGTGTTCGATTGTTCCGAATTTGATATATAGATCTGATGCGCTCATTTAAAGGTAAACACCATGCAGAATTTAATCATGATCAGGTGAACACCTTTTCAGTTATCAACGTTTTGCAAATTATAAATTCAAGAAATATTTCATAGAATATAGAGAAGTAAATCCCAGGTAAAACTTTGGTCAATCCTTACGTTATAAAGTGGGGCTATGGAGTCCCAAACCTGACTGATTTGTTTTCTTATTAAGTGCGTCATTTAATCTATGCCCGTCTGTCTGTCTATCAGATCCACGTTTAGTCACGCTTAAGTTTACAATATAATTTTCATAGCTAAACGCATATATTTCATCAACACATCTGTAGAATATCCGTATTTAGTTTTAAAGTGAGGTGTCCGCCTTGAAAGCGGAGAAAATGTGACTAATAGTTCAAATGTTGAAGGATTGCACTAGGAAGTAAAATGTCAATTTAAAAAGTATTTAAGCGTAAACCAATTAAACATTTCTACTCAAAGAAAGTCATGTCTGCGTTTGTATAAGTAAAAGAAATCAAATTTAAGCACAGATGGGAACACTATAAGAAAATCAATAACAGAAATAGACCTAAGAACAAATGATGCAAAGGAAACAAATATAATAAAAATAAAGTAACAAGAAACGAAAAGGACAGCATAACACAATAAAGTAATTAAATGAAAGAAAGTCAGAATGGATATTCTTAGGGAGCGTCCATTAATATTTGCGTTTAGCAATGTACATGTTATTTAGAACTTAAAACAAATAAACAAAAAATAATTGTCGATCCTAAGTTTGACGGACAAAGGTAGCTGATATATAACCTTAATCAAAGAAAAATCTAATTTAATCGGTAATTTCATTAGCGTAAATACTAAGTCATGATGTTAGGGAATGCGAGTGATTAGTTTTGTATATGTGCATTTGTAAAATAATGAGCGAGTTTCAAAGTAAGCTTATTGTTGTGGACCCGTTTAGAGGTACCAACAATGAAATAAAAGAACAACAGGTTTAGAGATAATAATAATGAATTGTATTGAACAGAGAAATTATACACAAGTCAGTGTTGGCAGTGCTAGTGCCTAAATGTGCCTCCAAATGTTCTCCCGGCAAAACCGGTATTTATGGTAGCCTGTTGCTACCATTTAGTTATTATTAAAGGGTAGGTAGGTCACCCACAACACTTATTCATTGCAGATGCCAATACGTATTCAAAAATGATGATATATGTTCCCAGCTTGTGCAGATGGATATAACACAGATACGTTCAACTAAACTGCGTTTTAATTATGTAAATCTTATTTCAAACAGACGTGCTGCACACTAATTGACTCACAGACGATCGGAAAAAGTATTGGACGCCTCGGAAATTCGGGCGGATTTATTTGAAATGCGGTTATTGATAGAAAATTGAAATTAATTATTTGTAAACAGACAATGAACAAAAGGAAATAATCTATAAAGAAAAACAGAAATAATGAAGAAAAGGAACAAAATAAAATTTCTGCGAAAATAAAACAAAAGAATAAGTCAACGAAGGAGACAAGAGAAATAAGCCGTGGATAAAAAAAGAGATAATCAACGAACGCACCAAAACGAATAATCACAAATGAGAAGAAACACAAAAACAACGGCAACAAAAGAAATTAGCAACGGATGAAATGGAAGAAACAATCAAAGAACGAAAACAAAAGAAATAATCAACGGATGAAATGGAAGAAACAATCAAAGAACGAAAACAAAAGAAATAATCAACGGATGAAATGGAAGAAACAATCAAAGAACGAAAACAAAAGAAATAATCAACGGATGAAATGGAAGAAACAATCAAAGAACGAACACAAAAGAAATAATCAACGGATGAAATGGAAGAAACAATCAAAGAACGAAAACAAAAGAAATAATCAACGGATGAAATGGAAGAAACAATCAAAGAACGAAAACAAAAGACATAATCAACGGATGAAATGGAAGAAACAATCAAAGAACGAAAACAAAAGAAATAATCAACGGATGAAATGGAAGAAACAATCAAAGAACGAAAACAAAAGAAATAATCAACGGATGAAATGGAAGAAACAATCAAAGAACGAACACAAAAGAAATAATCAACGGATGAAATGGAAGAAACAATCAAAGAACGAAAACAAAAGAAATAATCAACGGATGAAATGGAAGAAACAATCAAAGAACGAAAACAAAAGACATAATCAACGGATGAAATGGAAGAAACAATCAAAGAACGAACACAAAAGAAATAATCAACGGATGAAATGGAAGAAACAATCAAAGAACGAAAACAAAAGAAATAATCAACGGATGAAATGGAAGAAACAATCAAAGAACGATAACAAAAGACATAATCAACGGATGAAATGGAAGAAACAATCAAAGAACGAAAACAAAAGACATAATCAACGGATGAAATGGAAGAAACAATCAAAGAACGAAAACAAAAGAAATAATCAACGGATGAAATGGAAGAAACAATCAAAGAACGAAAACAAAAGAAATAATCAACGGATGAAATGGAAGAAACAATCAAAGAACGATAACAAAAGACATAATCAACGGATGAAATGGAAGAAACAATCAAAGAACGAAAACAAAAGACTTAATCAACGGATGAAATGGAAGAAACAATCAAAGAACGAAAACAAAAGAAATAATCAACGGATGAAATGGAAGAAACAATCAAAGAACGAAAACAAAAGAAATAATCAACGGATGAAATGCAAGAAACAATCAAAGAACGAAAACAAAAGAAATAATCAACGGATGAAATGGAAGAAACAATCAAAGAACGAAAACAAAAGAAATAATCAACGGATGAAATGGAAGAAACAATCAAAGAACGAACACAAAAGAAATAATCAACGGATGAAATGGAAGAAACAATCAAAGAACGAAAACAAAAGAAATAATCAACGGATGAAATGGAAGAAACAATCAAAGAACGAAAACAAAAGACATAATCAACGGATGAAATGGAAGAAACAATCAAAGAACGAACACAAAAGAAATAATCAACGGATGAAATGGAAGAAACAATCAAAGAACGAAAACAAAAGAAATAATCAACGGATGAAATGGAAGAAACAATCAAAGAACGATAACAAAAGACATAATCAACGGATGAAATGGAAGAAACAATCAAAGAACGAAAACAAAAGACATAATCAACGGATGAAATGGAAGAAACAATCAAAGAACGAAAACAAAAGAAATAATCAACGGATGAAATGGAAGAAACAATCAAAGAACGAAAACAAAAGAAATAATCAACGGATGAAATGGAAGAAACAATCAAAGAACGATAACAAAAGACATAATCAACGGATGAAATGGAAGAAACAATCAAAGAACGAAAACAAAAGACATAATCAACGGATGAAATGGAAGAAACAATCAAAGAACGAAAACAAAAGAAATAATCAACGGATGAAATGGAAGAAACAATCAAAGAACGAAAACAAAAGAAATAATCAACGGATGAAATGGAAGAAACAATCAAAGAACGATAACAAAAGACATAATCAACGGATGAAATGGAAGAAACAATCAAAGAACGAAAACAAAAGACATAATCAACGGATGAAATGGAAGAAACAATCAAAGAACGAAAACAAAAGAAATAATCAACGGATGAAATGGAAGAAACAATCAAAGAACGAAAACAAAAGAAATAATCAACGGATGAAATGGAAGAAACAATCAAAGAACGATAACAAAAGACATAATCAACGGATGAAATGGAAGAAACAATCAAAGAACGAAAACAAAAGACATAATCAACGGATGAAATGGAAGAAACAATCAAAGAACGAACACAAAAGAAATAATCAACGGATGAAATGGAAGAAACAATCAAAGAACGAAAACAAAAGAAATAATCAACGGATGAAATGGAAGAAACAATCAAAGAACGATAACAAAAGACATAATCAACGGATGAAATGGAAGAAACAATCAAAGAACGAAAACAAAAGACATAATCAACGGATGAAATGGAAGAAACAATCAAAGAACGAAAACAAAAGAAATAATCAACGGATGAAATGGAAGAAACAATCAAAGAACGAAAACAAAAGAAATAATCAACGGATGAAATGCAAGAAACAATCAAAGAACGAAAACAAAAGAAATAATCAACGGATGAAATGGAAGAAACAATCAAAGAACGATAACAAAAGACATAATCAACGGATGAAATGGAAGAAACAATCAAAGAACGAAAACAAAAGACATAATCAACGGATGAAATGGAAGAAACAATCAAAGAACGATAACAAAAGACATAATCAACGGATGAAATGGAAGAAACAATCAAAGAACGATAACAAAAGAAATAATCAAAAGATGAAATGGAAGAAACAATCAAAGAACGAAAACAAAAGAAATAATCAACGGATGAAATGGAAGAAACAATCAAAGAACGAAAACAAAAGAAATAATCAACGGATGAAATGGAAAAAACAATCAAAGAATGAAAACAAAAGAAATAATCAACGGATGAAATGGAAGAAACAATCAAAGAACGAAAACAAAAGAAATAATCAACGGATGAAATGGAAGAAACAATCAAAGAACGAAAACAAAAGAAATAATCAACGGATGAAATGGAAGAAACAATCAAAGAACGAAAACAAAAGAAATAATCAACGGATGAAATGGAAGAAACAATCAAAGAACGAAAACAAAAGAAATAATCAACGGATGAAATGGAAGAAACAATCAAAGAACGAAAACAAAAGAAATAATCAACGGATGAAATGGAAGAAACAATCAAAGAACGATAACAAAAGACATAATCAACGGATGAAATGGAAGAAACAATCAAAGAACGAAAACAAAAGACATAATCAACGGATGAAATGGAAGAAACAATCAAAGAACGATAACAAAAGACATAATCAACGGATGAAATGGAAGAAACAATCAAAGAACGAAAACAAAAGAAATAATCAAAAGATGAAATGGAAGAAACAATCAAAGAACGAAAACAAAAGAAATAATCAACGGATGAAATGGAAGAAACAATCAAAGAACGAAAACAAAAGAAATAATCAACGGATGAAATGGAAGAAACAATCAAAGAATGAAAACAAAAGAAATAATCAACGGATGAAATGGAAGAAACAATCAAAGAACGAAAACAAAAGACATAATCAACGGATGAAATGGAAGAAACAATCAAAGAACGAACACAAAAGAAATAATCAACGGATGAAATGGAAGAAACAATCAAAGAACGAAAACAAAAGAAATAATCAACGGATGAAATGGAAGAAACAATCAAAGAACGATAACAAAAGACATAATCAACGGATGAAATGGAAGAAACAATCAAAGAACGATAACAAAAGACATAATCAACGGATGAAATGGAAGAAACAATCAAAGAACGAAAACAAAAGAAATAATCAACGGATGAAATGGAAGAAACAATCAAAGAACGAAAACAAAAGAAATAATCAACGGATGAAATGGAAGAAACAATCAAAGAACGAAAACAAAAGAAATAATCAACGGATGAAATGGAAGAAACAATCAAAGAACGATAACAAAAGACATAATCAACGGATGAAATGGAAGAAACAATCAAAGAACGAAAACAAAAGACATAATCAACGGATGAAATGGAAGAAACAATCAAAGAACGATAACAAAAGACATAATCAACGGATGAAATGGAAGAAACAATCAAAGAACGAAAACAAAAGAAATAATCAAAAGATGAAATGGAAGAAACAATCAAAGAACGAAAACAAAAGAATTAATTAACGGATGAAATGGAAGAAACAATCAAAGAACGAAAACAAAAGAAATAATCAACGGATGAAATGGAAAAAACAATCAAAGAATGAAAACAAAAGAAATAATCAACGGATGAAATGGAAGAAACAATCAAAGAACGAAAACAAAAGAAATAATCAACGGATAAAATGGAAGAAACAATCAAAGAACGAAAACAAAAGAAATAATCAACGGATGAAATGGAAGAAACAATCAAAGAACGAAAACAAAAGAAATAATCAACGGATGAAATGGAAGAAACAATCAAAGAACGAAAACAAAAGAAATAATCAACGGATGAAATGGAAGAAACAATCAAAGAACGAAAACAAAAGAAATAATCAACGGATGAAATGGAAGAAACAATCAAAGAACGATAACAAAAGACATAATCAACGGATGAAATGGAAGAAACAATCAAAGAACGAAAACAAAAGACATAATCAACGGATGAAATGGAAGAAACAATCAAAGAACGATAACAAAAGACATAATCAACGGATGAAATGGAAGAAACAATCAAAGAACGAAAACAAAAGAAATAATCAAAAGATGAAATGGAAGAAACAATCAAAGAACGAAAACAAAAGAAGTAATCAACGGATGAAATGGAAGAAACAATCAAAGAACGAAAACAAAAGAAATAATCAACGGATGAAATGGAAGAAACAATCAAAGAATGAAAACAAAAGAAATAATCAACGGATGAAATGGAAGAAACAATCAAAGAACGAAAACAAAAGAAATAATCAACGGATGAAATGGAAGAAACAATCAAAGAACGAAAACAAAAGAAATAATCAACGGATGAAATGGAAGAAACAATCAAAGAACGAAAACAAAAGAAATAATCAACGGATGAAATGGAAGAAACAATCAAAGAACGAAAACAAAAGAAATAATCAACGGATGAAATGGAAGAAACAATCAAAGAACGAAAACAAAAGACATAATCAACGGATGAAATGGAAGAAACAATCAAAGAACGAAAACAAAAGAAATAATCAACGGATGAAATGGAAGAAACAATCAAAGAACGAAAACAAAAGACATAATCAACGGATGAAATGGAAAGAACAATCAAAGAACGAAAACAAAAGAAATACTCAACGGATGAAATGGAAGCAACAATCAAAGAACGAAAACAAAAGAAATAATCAACGGATGAAATGGAAGAAACAATCAAAGAACGAAAACAAAAGAAATAATCAACGGATGAAATGGAAGAAACAATCAAAGAATGAAAACAAAAGAAATAATCAACGGATGAAATGGAAGAAACAATCAAAGAACGAAAACAAAAGAAATAATCAACGGATGAAATGGAAGAAAAAATCAAAGAACGAAAACAAAAGAAATAATCAAACGACGCAACCAAAAATTCAACGAAAGAAAACGAAAAAAATGATTAAAAATGGCAATAAAAAATGAAAAAAATATAATACAAATAAAATAATGAACAAGGGAAACAAAAGTACAATCAACGTAGAAACAAACGAAATAATAAACGGAAGAAAACTAAAGAAATTATCACAGAAAGAAACAATAGAAATAATCAACGGCGGAACTAAAAGAATAAGCACAGAAAACAACAAAAGAAATAATCAACAATGGCAACGAATAAAATAAAATAAATAATCGCAGAAGGAAAGTAAAAAAATAATCAACGAAAAAAACTAGTTGAATAACAACAGATGGAAACTAAAGAAATGATCAAAAAAGGAAGCAAACGAAATAATCAACGAATAAAACAAAATAAATAATCAACGAATGAAACAATTAAAAAATCAACAAAGGCAACAAACAATATAATTAATGAAGGAAACTGAAGCAATAATCACAGAAAGTATCGAAGGTAATAATCTACAAGGGCAACACGACAAAATAAATAATCAACGAATGAAACAATAGAAATAATTAACGATCGCTAGGAAAGAAATAACTAACGAGGGAAACGAAATAAATCAATGTCATCGCATGTTATTCGAAGCTAATAAATATTTTAGAAAGTTTATTTTTTAATTTTGATTTAAAGCGTGTGAAAAAATAAACTAAAGATTAGTTATTCTGTTTGTTATTGGTTACTTTTATAATTTACATTCAACATCGTTGGTTACATAAAAATAGAAAAATGAATATAAATCATAAAAGTAAGCAATTTACAAATTAAATTACTGTCATCTGAAGCTATATGTTATGGTTAGCTATGATTTAGTATAATTATTAAATATGTGTTATGGTTAGCTATAATTTAGTATAATTATTAAATATGTGTTATATCGTTACCGAATGAAACCTTCCTGAATAATCAGCAAAACGCAAAGTGAGAAAGCAACCTCTGTCAACCGATGACGTCTGTACGTTTTGTTAATAGAATTTCTTGTGAATGATGTGCCCTTCGTGTTAGTTCTAACTTGTAAATGATGTGCCCTTCGTGTTATTGCTTTTCGGCCATTAAGGGCAAAGAAAATACGTGCGTGCGCTGGCTGCATATATGTAATTGCCTTATTAAAGTAAACAGTTCATTTAAATTTAATCGCTAAAATATACGTAGTGTATTTCTTTATTTGAGTGTTGAAAAACAGCATATAAATGAGTAAGAAAATATTTTGTAAAAGATAATGTCAATTTAAGCATAGACAAAGCTTTGGGAGTTACTAAAACTTATTATCAATGTAGCATTGAGAGTAATGTATATTGTTGCTTTACTTAAAAGAATGACGATGAACACTTATGTATACATATAAGTGTTTATCTTTATTGTTCGGTTGCGACGAAGGAGTAGAGTCAGTAAGAGTCATGGGGGAGGGCAACATCCATGATGTTGCGCACGTTAATGTCTCTAATTCGTCAGCCAGCCGTTTTCTATCGAGCACAATTAAAGCCTGTTACCATGACAATTTTGGACACATTCTCAACTGTTACGTCCTTTTCGTGATGTCACTTACGTACTAACTGTAGCCATACTAGATCGTGGCGGTCGTAATAGTAATCCAATGTCTCGCAACACTCTGGTGACGTCATTGACAGGAGTGTGTCGACGCCACCGTGTACAATAGCCACGGTTTACTGTTTAACCGCAAAGATGCATTCTACCTGTGTTGTCCCACATTGTGTGGGAAATTGTAAGAACAACGAAAAAGTAAATGTCTTTCGTTTTACCAAAGAAACGGACTTCATACGTCGTCATGTGCAATAAAGCGTGAGAAATGTTACCCAAACAAACAGCAGAGTTAGCGTTTTTTTTATATTTAAAGTGAATACGTCATATTGTTTGTTTTTTTGCATATTTTAATTAATTTTCCACAAAATTACAAAAGATCTTTTTATCAGTGTTTTTTTTTTAATCTTAATCCAATTACAGATATTAAAAAAATCACATTCGTCACATTCTTCGTTGAAATTCTTTTTTGTTTAAAGAAAAATTAAATTAAATTTCAAATACAAACAAGCAGTGAGTTTCATTAATAAATTTATTAAACGAATAAAACAGTTTTTTTCAACGAGCAATTTAAGAAATGTGATAGTTTTAAATATATTGTGTATGTTAAAAAACATTTTTTAATGAACAACGGACAATTTAATATATAAAAGTATAGTATTTAATTAATTATATAAATAAATATGATTTTGTTTTAAACGGACGATTTTTTAAGACATTAAAACTTTTGAAAGGGAAATAGTGATTTATTCTCACCTTGATTTTCTTTGATAAAAAAAACTACTTGATCTATTTTCGTGATCTTTGGTATACGATATTTTAATGTAAGATATGAAAAACTTCAGGAAAATACAGCCGATGAATTGTCCGCCATTTTAACTGGGAAACGACGAATTATCCACTTTATTTTAGAGTGATTTACCAACTTTCTTATTTATAACGATATTCTTTTGGGGCATTAAAATATATAATTAAAAAACAAATTAAAAAGTGGGAGTTCGATTTTTCTCTAAAAAACTTTTAATGAAAGTTTTTTTTGCACATGTTTCACATGCACCCAACATTGTTAAAATAATTATTATATGAATATTTATTTTCATTGTGTGAGTTGAAATCATTTAGTAAATCATTATTAACATGGGAAGAGGGTGGCTTTGTTAACAATTCTGTACTTTCACCTAACAATTTGATAAACACAATATACCGTACAAATTAAATTTCACTTGAAAATCCTATCTAAAAATTAGCCCAGTTCGTAAACTGTACAAGTACCAAACGTTTTTCTTTATTTTATTTTTTATGGTTAGCGATTATTTAATATTGTAGATGTTCCTTTACTATCTTTTCTTAGTTTTTACAAAATTTTAAATTATGGTTTGTCTTTTACATTATTTCCTCAGGTATGTGACTTCATTCTCGACCCGATGACATTAAAAGAGAGACATCAGCATTTGATCAAAGAACAGATACCACCAGTACAGTAAAACCTCAGAGACCATCTCTTCGAAATAGTGTTATCCCTCGATATCTTCCAAACTCTCCACCATATTTATCTGCATCGAACAGCTTCAGAAAGTCACCGAATTCTTAGAAAATTAGACCGGAAAATTCTGCATTTAAACGTGCTTGAAGTCAAAGCATTTCTGATTACATAGCGTATAAACAAGAGAATAACTCTTGAATATCTAGAAAAAAATGAAATGTTCTTGATAGAAATTACTGGAGTATTATTAGGCGACAAAATACACTTATTAGATGCCGTATCATCAAATCTCCATGTCTTAAAATCACTCTGTTCCTAGTAATTGGATCTGATGTAGAAGTATATGTATTCTGCAGTGATGTGGAAATTAATACTATTGGGGGGTATAAGATTCCTAAGCATGTAACTGAGAAAAATACTCGACACATTTTGATGGAGAACATGACAAAAATTGGCATAGAAGAAAAAGAAACCAAACCTCAAAATGTAATTTCTATATTGAAATTAATCTTGTCATTTCTGTTATTAGTGCCATTTAAATATTTAAATTCAATTAAATTCATATACGAACAGATAAACATAATGACATTGAATAAGGTTAATTATTCAAGTGAAATGCTGATATTTTCATTCTTATATAATTTCTTCCCTAGAGGGTACAACTGTTAAGAGATATTAAAAAGGTAATTTGACTATGTTATTCGACCATCAGAAGAGTAACCTCTATGGATCCTGCAGTTGAAAAGCATAATAACAATTTTCTTATGTATACTCATGTAACTCGTGTAGGAACACTTCACAGTATCTTTACTTGTTGATGAAATTAATTTGAAACCTTATTTTGATTATAATGATTGGTTGGTAATGTGTTGACTTAGCGAACAACATCAATGAAACTGCAACAAGTGCATATGAGTTGCTGCTTAGCGGTGTATCCTCACACTATAAGGATGTTGTGCATATCATGCCAACTAATAGTCTTCCCGTTGAGAATTAATCAAACTTTTAATAATTGGGTTTGAGGAGATAGGTTTTAGAGTAATATCTGTTATAACAGATAATAATGCAATAAATAAAAAAAGCTATGTCTTTCTTTTGTAGCCCAGCAAAGCTTTCAATTGTATATCCCCATCCAGTTATAAACTCTAGACCTCTTTTCTTCTTATTCGACTTAGTACATATATTAAAATGTATTAGAAACAACTGGCTTGGTCAAAAAGATGCAAGTAAATGCATGATGTTCCCAAAGTTTTGTCATGATGGGAATTATGAATTTGGTAATATCCAAAGTGACCCATTTTCTAGATTACACAAACTTTATGACCTGGAATCTCAATCACTTTTGAAATATTGTTACAAATTCAAAGGCTATTTCTACCACTAATCTTGAATAGCAAAATGTTAATTTGGTTCTGCAACTTTTCAATGAATACACTATTCAGGAATTGCTGACTTTAGGAAAACAGAAATGTTTGCCCAACTTTGCAGAAACTGCGGCATACAAAAATATATTTTATATTTAGTGGATGATACTGAAAGCAAAAACACCATATAAAGGTTGTCGGCTTCACAATATATATGCTAATCCACTTAAATTGAATTAAGAAAATAATAGATTTATTTCTTTATTATGTGGCTGATTTGAATGTTGGAATAGCATTCCTGAAAGAACTGGGAAATTAACAAAAGAAACATATACTGCTTTACATCATACTACATATGCAATTTTTGAACTGACTAAGTATTGCATAAAGGAAATGAAAATGGCGTATATATTAACTGGTGAGTTTCAAACAGATAACGTTGGGGCAAGGTTTGGCTAGTACCGACAAGATAGTCGGGATAAGTATAATATTTCTATAATTCAAGTGTTTGAATGTGATGAAAAACTTAAAATGTTGTCAGTATTAAAACTGAACCTGCCATTTAAAATGAAACTATTGATTTAAATAATTTACAAGAAGCTAACTAGAATGAAATCACAAGGGAGCAACAGTAAGATGTTCACAAATTTAACATAGATGTAACAGACGATGACGTTAATAAGTGCAGAAAGGTACTCCATGTTACTTAGCAGGTTACTGCTGTTATGCAGTTTCTAAGAAAATGAAATGCCATAGTTACAAAAATATAGTACCTGGAAGAGATAATATGGAAGAAATACCAGAAATAAACAGCTATTTGCAAGGAATTAACACAGGTTCTCTATTATATCCTATTGATGTGACACCAAATCTGTTCTCTTCTTCATTCTGTACATCAAAGTTAATGTACATAATACTGACTATTTTGGCAGATGCTAATCTTTTTATTCATGTTGACTCTATTGAAAAACTAGAAAAAATGCTTATTTGGAGCTCATCGAATACTTTCCTAAATCATTTTTATGGTATGCACAATAATAATATCACTAAAAAAAGTTAAACAGAAAAAGAAAAATCGAAACATTCAACTAAATTATCCAGATTTGTTATAAGTTTGATTAAAACTTATAAAAAATGTCTGCACTAGTAACTTTATTGTTTGTTTGTATTTAAATTATTTGAATTTAACTTGTTTTATTTTTTGTATTTTGTTTTGTATTTTTTTCGTTTGTTTTTAATTTTTAAACTAACTTATCGTTTGTTTTTATTTATTGTTAGTTTACATTTTTTTAGATTATTCACCGTTTATTTCTTTTTAATTTTGAAGAGTTTAAGTGTGACTAAACGAACACCAAACAGTGATTTTTATTTTAAATGTTGTTATATATATTCCGTGTATTAATTAATAAACACTGAACATTTCATTAAAATTGGTTGATTTCCTGAATCTTGATGGATTTTTAAGAGAATGGAAGGTTCAAAATGTGTCCATATTTTGGAGATTCAGATCTTATTTGTCACTCCAAAGAATGACGTCATTTTCCAGCTAACCGACCTTTACTATTACGATGGCCTCGGCTACATACGGGGGGGGTGGCATGTTTCTATGTATTTATTATTCAGTAAACGGATATACTTCGTATAGTGATTTTTCAGGTTGTCCTTACTAAAGCCTATGTGTTAATCAACCTGATGTTATCCGCGCATGAATATCTGACGCAGTTTAGTGTTGTACCCGGGACAAATTATTATCAAACACATAGTTAAGAACCCTGACCAGGTACTATAATTCAGATTTGGCATGAACTTGAGTATAATAGTAAATTTTAACCGTACTTTTGGCAGTGATCTGAAAGTCTCCTTAAAGTATTATATTTGGTAATTGAAGCGGGTGGGGTAGAAAAACTTTGGTTCTACTCGGCGTTGTCCAGGACCAATAAAATTGGAGGTAACAAAATCTTTTTTTACTTTTTTCCAGGACCAATAAATGTAAATTACATTATTACATGTGTATTATTTTCAACATCAACATAATTCCTCTTCATACTATTGTGAAAGAAGGTGAAGGGCGCAATTGCGCGGCATCAAGAATGTAATTGTATTTTGTTCTACTCGGCGTTGTCCAGAAGCAATAAATGAAAGATTAAACATTAAATTTAAAAGGGATAGCTCCGGTAAATAAGTTACATTATTATTTTTAACACATTAAAACAGCAAATAGGAATTAACTGGGCGGAGGATAACGAGGGGGTTGGGGAAATGGATGGAATATTAGGTGCGAGAAAAAAAAAGACGGATAGAGAGAGAGAGAGGGGGGGAGAGAAAAAGAGAGAGAGGGGAGAGATAGATATAAGTATTTATATAAAGATGTTACACACTATTTAAGTATTTTATTTTTCTGGCCCCGGGTAACGCCGGATAGGCCAGCTAGTCGTAAATAAGGGGAACTCCTCACAGCCGAAAGGTTACAAATTATTGTCTTATCATCGGATACACCTTACGATCATGCCCAGGACCGACACTGGTTGGAAGTGAACACGTTACTCAACGAAAATAGCCACAAACTTAGCTACGTATACTACAGACAAGGTATGTATTGAATTTCACTCAGATTTGTAATACGTTGGTACCTTCCATTTGATTTCAATCGCTTCTCTTTGTTATCTCTTACAGATCTAATTAATTTTAATAATGTTAATTTAATCATACTGGTATTTTGAGAAGAAATGCTATTCATAAATGAAAAATCTAAATTTCAGGCCACGTTGACCTCATATTATGAAAAGTAAATTAAATGTTTTGTAACGGGATTGTAATTAATTTTGTTTATTAACTTATTTTTAATTAATGTATCTTATGTTTTAATTAATTTTTTTTTGTAACACAAACATGTCTAAATATTAATTCTCCACATATTAATAATGTTCTTAATTTCTATTATTTAAAAATACAATATAATTCGTCTGTTTAATTATACCTTTATTATTTTTGATGGTCATTCTGATGGTCATTTTTTATTAAAATAAAAATAATAATAAATGTTCCATAGGTTTCACATGTTTCATGAACGTTTTCGATTCTTCATCAAATCATCCTCAAGTGTCTTTTTTTAAATTATCGTCTTTCTCCAGCTCTTTCCCCATTTGCTTTGACACCTGAGGATGATTCGACGAAGAATCGAAAACGTTCGTGAAACATGTGAAACCTATCGAACATGTATTATGATTGTTTATATGATTTTTTATTTTAATACAAAAACGACCATCAGAAAACTTGAAAAAATTAAAAAGGTATAATGAAAGAAACAAATTCTGTTATTTTTAACAATGATTGCATATATATATATATATATATATGTGTGTGTGTGTGTTTTAAATATTTAGAATTGTACTATACTATATATACATATGTGTATACTGACGATGTAAATAGTTTTTCAAATCAAGTTCCAAATATAGTGCATACACAATGATAATATAGTTGTATGTGGTAACGAAAAAATAACTACAGCGTCAGTGTCGAAAAATAGTTACAAATTCCACCCGAAAATTAAAATATCAAGAAACGATTCATTGTCTTTTAAAACATTAATTATTAAATGCAATACCCCATAAAATGAATATTATTAACATCCAAAAGAGAGATTAAAAATACTTTACAGTAAACCATATATATATATATATATATATATATATATATATATATATAAATCATAATTTATTTCATTTAGACTACAAAATTCATTTTGTTTCATGAGAGCAGTTTGTGGGGGTCATGCTCTTCAGGTCTTAAAATAACATTATGTTTGTTAAGATAAGTCCACAAAGTTTTATGACAGAAAGTTAAAATAAAAATTAAAAACGAATAGAAATAAAGCAAAACAAAAACAAAAATACAATTAAGAAGAAAAAAAGAGAAAGAAAAAGAAAAGGAAATATTAAGAGCTACACAGGACATTAGAAGGAAATGGAAAGAGATGAAGTGAAAGCGTACATGACTTGGTAGGAGGAGGGGGTCGAAATATGAAAGCATATATCTATGCGTGTCAAAAAATCTCTGTCTGGGTACAGCTTTCGCGCACGCGGAGGACGGGACTGACAGATTATCTAATTTGGTAATTTGCCTATGAAGGGGAAGGGGGAGTAACCTATATGGAGAGCGGGTGCTAATAACAATAACATTAAAAATTAAAGAATTGAAAATTAAAAATGTCTATATACGGGTAAAAATAAATATAAAATTTTGAATACAGTAAATATACTAATAATATAAATTATAAGAAATATATATATACACATATATACATATACATATGCATACATAACTATAGATATACACACACACACATATATATATATATATATATATATATATATATATATATATATATATATATATATATATATACACCCCATACACACATATACATATATATACACATATATGTATACAGATATACACACACATACATACATATATACATATACACTTCATACACACATATACACATTTATACACATACATATATATACATACATATATACATACATATACATACATATACAAATATATACATACACACATCCACATAGATACATACACACATACAAATGCAGACGTACACACACGTACATATATATATATGCATATACATATATATATACAGACATATATATACACACATACATAGACATATAAATACAGACATACACACATATATACATATATACATATATACATATATACACATACATACATGCATATACACATATATTTTGATAATAATAATAATAATAATAATAATAATAATAATAATAATAATAATAATAATAATAATAATAATAATAATAACAACTATAGGAATAATGGTAATTAAGATGATGCTTTTCTTATAGTAGCCCTAAAATCAAGTTTAGGTTCTTATTTATCTTCGGCAGTGCTAGTATAGATATTATAAACGGTGGTATTAGGGAAATATATAAAGGATAATCAGGATAAAGCAGGGCATAGTAGCAATTAAGATGATATAGTATTCATAAATTATTAGGATGGCCGAAAAGTTAATAGGTCATTTTTTTCTTTTTTATTTACAATTAGGGGGGGGGGTTATATTCTGAGTAATGGGTAGTTTGTCATAGAAGAGAGAAAGTATAGATAGTTATTATGAATTTATATTTATTATAACTATCTATACTTTCTCTAGGGGTAAAATTGCTGGTTGTATTCAGAAATAATCAGGTAGAATAGGTAAATGATTACTAACCCAAAATTATTCTAGGACATGCGATTACAGGGTAGGAGGGGAGAGATGGGTAGGAGTGGGGGTTGATAATGTGTTAGAAGGGAGGGTAGAATATGTTGGAGGGAAGTTAGGATAGTGTAAGTAGAGAGAGACGAGATAGGGGTAAAAATGAAAATATGTTGGTAAGTAGAGAAACTATATAGGAAAAACTTATGTGTCAACGATTAATATGGGATTTACAAGAGATTAAGGTGGGGTACTCTTATAAACCGGTTCAACTCCCCTGGATTTATACCCTGTGGATCTATACCATACTCGGATTATATATATATATATATATATATATATATATATATATATATATATATATATATATATATATATATATATATATATATATATATATATATATATATAGTCTCGGAAGTTTCTCAATCATTAAAACTAAAAAAAAAATTTAAAAAAACCCTTAAGTTTCAGTGGAAAATCACTTTAATTTTTACAGTTATTATATTAGTTTGCTTCTAACATTATTTAAGAGATCTTCAGCTGTTTACCATGAAAAACTGTTTCGGGAATTTATATAGATGGCAGACCAAATATTTTTCTATACTAAACATAAGTATGACAGACGGCGTAATGAGATTAGTGCATAATTCATACAGATATTGCATACATAAATATGACTGACCAATAGACAAAGTTTTTCACACAGATGCGAGTACATTTAAAAAACGATTTTTGAAGTTTACCTAAGATTACCTGATGACTTGACGTCGCCCAAACTGTAATCGAATATCTCATTTCTACTCGTTAAACGATGACAGCGTATAGGACGGCTTGTCAATCTATAGCAGGAACTCGAAAAGAATGGAATATGCGCAGCTTTCCTCGTGATTAAACCTCTTGATTCTACATGTATTGCAGTGATACATTGGTCAAGCTTACTTCGATTGCATTTATCTGAACAAAAGTATTTCCTGTTCGAGATTTCCATTAAGATGTTGAGGTAGATAAACCACAGTGACATGAGATCATTTAACAAATCTAACAATATTTTATATCTACCACGTTTACCAACATCTTGAAAACTACCGTTGTGTAACCGTATTGCTTGTCCGAACTGAAGATAAACATGGCAAATGTGTCAAGCTGGGATTGGAAACCCGACCTTTTAAATAGAATAGAGGTATCGTACTCGTTAATTATCACACTCGAAATTATGTACACATTTTTGTTTGGATTTCTGAATATTGAGATAACTCAAGTCTTTTCAGGGCGAACAATTATTTACGCTGATTTGAAACCGTTTCGTATCTTACCAAAGAACACAAAAAGAGCAGATAATATATATATATATATATATATATATATTCCCCCCCTTCCATGATTGTAATTAACATAAGACGAATAATGAACACATAATATCGAATTGATTAATAAAATATTTAAACAATAAAATAAATAAACTAAATATTAATATACACAATAATGTAAAACGAACAGATAATGAAATGTTTAATGACAGTAGTAACCAACATATTGATTTAAACGAATAGACTTGGTTTAAATTTAGATTAAAATTGAAAATTTAACGAAAAAAAAAGAAAAGATTCTAAAAAGTAAAAACAAAAAAAATTAATAAAAAAGTTTAATAAATAAATAATAATAATAATAAATTAGATAAAAATAGATAAATAAAATATTAAAAGAAAAACAAAAAAGAAAGTTTATTTTGTTTTTTTAATCTTGTTTGAAAATCAAATTCAACCGGTATTTTCTGCGAAACTGCATCCCACGGCACCTTCATATGCACGCTTGAACTTGAGTTGTGCACGGTTCTGAATAAGAAAAGAGTTCCTGAAATATTATATCATACGAAGTTTCCACCAGACCATCTTAATACAGGTATTACATAACATTGTAACATTGTGTAGATAAAAAGATATATGTGTGTTTGTGAAATATATATATATATATATATATATATATATATATATATACATTGTATTAAGGGTGAAACTATTTAATTTGTTCCACTATAATATGTCTTATTCGCTCTAACTTGTGTCTATCCGTCACACCTCTGCATTGTATTGCCTTCTAAGTATCACATTTCAATAAATATATATATATATATATATATTAACCCACAGATAGAATACTTTTCTGTGTCACAGCTTTTCAGTGTCGTTGGACAAGCAAGTGTCTCAAGCCATAATTGAAAAGGCATATAATATATATATATATATATATATATATATATATATATATACATATATGTATATATATGTGTATATATATATATATATATATATATATATATATATATATATATATATATGTTCGTGTGTAATTGTAAATAATAATAAATATGTGTTTACTTACATACGTATTCGTTTCATCCTTTTGTTAATCGTCAGTGTAGAGATAATTATTGATACCGGTCGCAGGATTCGAAATCCCGGAACACGAGTCATGTTTTTTGAACTCATATTCCGACGTCTTAACCCACTCGGCCACGATGAACAACGTGATAAATCAATGAAAATGTAAACTTATTATAAGCAGTTGTGATCATCAGTGTTCAACTAATGAAATAACATGCATTAAAGCTACGACGAAAGCTCTGTTAGTGCTACTCACTGCAGTGGCCAGCCTGGATTGGGGGCGAGAAATAATTATAAATAGTTGTTTATGTACATACGTATACGTCTCATTCAGTTTGGGAATCGCCATTGGGGAGATAATTCTTCATACCGGTTGCAGAATCAACACCCCAGAACACATTTCATGGCTGTTTTTTTACTCAAATAAACACCCTTTAAGCGACTCGGCCACTATAAACAATTTGATGAATCGGTGAGAGTTTCTACCTATTATAGACAGCTGTCGTCAACAGTGTTCAACTAATAGGGGTGCATGCATTAAATCTACGACAACGTATGTGTTAATACTACTAACTACAGTTACAAGCCTGGATTGGGGGTGACAAAAATTATAAATATTTGTTAATCTACATGCGCATACGTTCGGGAATATATATGTATATATATATATATATATATATATATATATATATATATATATATATATATATATATATAACTTCTTTGTAATATAGTAGGAAAAATCCTAGTAGAGTGCTCGATTAATAAAGAATTAAAGTTAAGAATTAAGAGCATAATATTTATTCATTTTGGTACAGAATAATTAGTACAACATTCGTACCGTCAGTTTCAAGCTCGAAAAGTCTTACCCATCCGGCTCTCTTCATGAGATTACAAGAGAAGCTGAAGAGAGCCGGATGGCTAAGACTTTCCGAGCTTGAAACCGACGGTACGAATGTTGTACTCATTTTGCTGTACCAAAATAAATAAATATATATGTATGTATATATATATGTATGTATATATATGTATACATATATATATATATAAATATATATATACATATATATATGTATATATATATATATATGTATATATATACATATATGTATATATATGCATATATATATACATATGTGTATATATATGCATATATATACATATGTGTATATATATGCATATATATACATATATGTATATATATTAATATATATATATACATATATGTATATATATTAATATATATATATACATATATGTATATATATACATATACATATATATGCATATACATATATATACATATATGTATATATATACATATATATATACATATATATATACATATATGTATATGTAGAAGGATGAAAAGGAATTAGAAAAGCAAAAGTCAAATCGTATTTCTATTCAGTTGCTCAGAGTAAGGTATATTCCGCAAAAAGGCAATTTATTCAAGTTAAATTTAGCACCACCCTTCAAGATACACACATACATTGGGGCGTCCGCTTTCCCCAGTAATACCCGGATCTTTAACCATATCTACTCCTTTAAAAATAGCAACGATAATAGCACTGCCACTTCACTCTCCAATTTAATTAGAAACCTCAATCTTAAAAATACCCCCTATTCACTTCACTGGTCAATACTTAAAAAGTCCAAATCATATACCCCAGGTGCACCCCACTGCCAAATTTGTACATTGGAAACCTTTATGATAGCTACTGCTACTAAATCTAAAAATATTATTAATTCTAAGAATGAACTTATCTCCAGTTGCAGACATAAACGTAAATTTAAGTATAGAACCATAGTAATCCCCCAGACACCCCTTCCCCATTGATTAACTACCTTCCCTACATCTCGGATTTACCCTCCCGACATCTCGGATTTTTTCTCCGATAGTTCTAATCCATTTTTGTTCTATAACTTTGCATATATCTCCCTCATTCCTTTAGCTTTTTTCTTAACTTAACAAATTACCCATAAATTCCGTTAGCTTTACAATTCCCTTAGCTTTAGTACCTTTCTCCCACTACCCCCTAAATCATTGTACTTAACCTCCTTAATCGTATAACCTTTATATGATTTCTATTACTTTTTCTTTTAACTTCCTTTAATACACTCGTCTGCTTCCCATCAACACATCCAACCTTCTAATCTTCCCTTTCAACCTGATAACTAACCCACCATATTTGCATTAGACGCTAGCCCTCTTATTTACTTGACGATTCGCCTTATCTACTTTAAATCCCGTTTGCACACTTCGATATCGAACTGCTCACCGTTTTCCCTGTGCATTCTAATTACTGTTTTTCCCGCCTGTTAAACTTCTAAATAATTCTTCTCACTCTTTTAATAGCCTCGATTATTCCCCCCTCGTTCACCTCGCCCCTCGCTCACTTCTCTCGGACCCTGCTCAATCTCGACCCCCGCCCTCATTCTACATCTTTTAACCCCCATAATATTTACTCTTAACTGCCATCTCCATTCTCACTCTGGTTTAAATTATTGTCACTATTTTAACCAAAGTATCTCTCAAATTCTCTCTGCCATCATTAACCTATTTAATAATTTTCTTAATTAACCTCCATATATCTTATTCTGAATTTTTTTGGATTCAAAGTTTAATTTTCCTACATCCAAATAGCACTAGCGTCCCGTAACAACATATTTTATTTCAACCCAAATCTTTAACCACTTTAGGGATTTCCATTCCGAGTATTTACTCGAGGTCAAATTACCTTTTCCTTATTCTAATGCTCACTCCCGGATTCCAATTTTATCGACTATTCCCTTATTTATATATTCTTTATCGGTCAATCCATAATTTTCCTTGCGAGCCTAAGACTAATGTTATTATTATTATTTTATTTTTTTCATTTAATTATTTTTATTTCTATCTTTATTTTTAATTTTTATTTTTACTATTTATTTTTTTATTTCTACCCTTCAAATATATTTTGCCTCATTGTTTATAAATAAGTTCATCTGATTAAACATCTAACCCCATACCCTGTTCAAATCTCCCGCCCCGACACATTCTGGTATTTTAAGTCTCCTTCCTCGCACTCATTGACTTGCCCCCACACCCTTCGATCCCATTTCTAGTTGAACCCTAAATCGCGCTAACGTCCACTTTCAACTTTAAGCGACCTACCCCCCACATTCACACTCTTAGTTTAAAATCGCACTTATTCATCGACCCCGCACCCTTCTCCTCCTTCACACCCCCTACACCTTCCTTTCCTGCCTACTGGTCGCATATGTGATTTTGTCTTTCTTCAAACTAGTCTTGTTTTTCAACGGGCAAGCCTTCAATATTAATCCGTTGTCTTTTTGCCAATTTAAACCTACTCCATGATTTTTAGCCCAGGAAGTCTTTTTAAATGGCGAATACTTTCCACCTCACGTTTTACTGAGACTTGTTGCATCCACGAACGTACCTTTTATTGGACCTTTTACGCTCTGGATTCTATCTATCTTGGCTGCACCTGAAGATGTGGTTTTTGGAATTTAACTTTGAATCCTCTCTTGTCACTTCTGATGCCTTTTAACGACCTACCTATCTACATTTCACTTTCTCCGCTGGACTTTTTGACACCGGACTTTTTTGCAATTGGACCTTTGCTTGCATTCGGGCAGTGTTTTGCCTTGTGTTTTTCCCTACAATTTTTATTTTACTTTTTCAAATTTTAAATCTTGGCCTTTGCCAACTTATCTATCCCAACGACTTCCTCTGATGATCAGATTTTGATCTTTGAAAAGCCTGGCTTAAGGAATAATTTAACTTGAATAAATTGCCTTTTTGCGGAATATACATTGCTCTGAGCAACTGAATAGAAATACGATTTGACTTTTGCTTTTCTAATTCCTTTTTATCCTTCTACATATCTATCTGCTCTATCCTGGATATTGAGCTCAATAGGTTTTACCTTTCCTAAAAGTTCGTTTTTAGTTCACCACTTCATACATATATGTATATATATACATATATGTATATAACTATATATATATATATATACATATATGTATATACATATATATATACATATATGTATATATATACATATATACATATATGTATATATACATATATGTATATACATATATATACATAAATGTATATATATACATATATACATATATTATATATACATATATACATATATGTATATATATACATATGTGTATATACATATATATACATATATGTATATACATATATATACATATATGTATATACATATATATATATACATATATGTATATACATATATATACATATATGTATATACATATATATACATAAATGTATATACATTTATATACATATACATATATGTATATATATATACATATATGTATATATATACATAAATGTATATATACATATAAATGTATATATATACATATATGTATATATACATATATGTATATATACATAAATGTATATATACATATATGTATATATATATGCATATATATATATATACATATATATATACATATATATATACATATATATACATATATATATGTATATATATATACATATATGTATATATACATATATGTATATACATATATGTACATATATATATACATATATGTATATATATACATATATGTATATATATACATATATATGTGTATATATATATATATATATATATATATATATATATATATACTGACGAAGGCCGAAGGATTACGGCCGAAAATGTTGTTCTCCATTCTTCGAAAAAAAACCTTTCTCCTATAAAAGGGAAAATTGATATTCCTAACGTCAAACTATAGAAAATAAATTGTGAAAATATCTAAAAATATATTTTTCATATTGATTTTTTATACATACACATATATATATATATACATATTTATATACATATATATATACATATATATATGCATATATATATATAAATATATAAATATATATATATATATAAATATATATATATATATATATATATTAATCCACAGATAGACTACTTTTCTGTCACAGCTTTTCAGTGTCGTTGGACAAGCAAGTGTATCAAGACAGAACTGAAACTCGATAATATGTAAATAATACTTTCACTACCAAACATATCTAAAATATTTCGCAACAACCGTTGATTCTAACTTTATATGTCTTTAAACAAACTTTGGCTATTTCTTATATGCAGCCATTTTTTCTCGTTGCAGTTGATACATAATAGATTTAATTTATTTCTATTGTTTTAATGTTTATACAACTGTAATATTTCTGGATCCACTATACGGTGTTTTACATTCTCTTATGATAGATTTTATTTACTATTTTTACTAATTTTCGATTTCACAAACGATTCTTTTATTTTTTTTGTTTAAAACTTAATTTTCGATTGCTGGTACTGATGATAAAATGATAACAATTTGATTTTAAACTGCTAGTAAAACTAACATTTATAAATCATGATGACTAATTTAGATAAAAATGGCACCAGAAAAAATGGTCCGGTACAAATAAAAAGGTACAAATTGCGCGAGTGGATAAATAGGAAAAAAATGCCGCAAGTAAATCTTTTGAAAATCTTACAATGAGTTCATCAAAATCTTGATTACAATACATAAAAGGAAAACATTCAGAAGTTTATCAAATTTAAAAGTATATCTAGGTTTTAAAGTAGATTAGGACTCCAACAAAATTAAATTCTATTTTGTAAGGAGATTTAAGCATGGAAATATGATTTTTTAATTGTATCAGCATCGGTAATTTAGAACGGAATTAGTAATTGTATCGGAATCGTGAAAATATTAAAGCGTCAATCATTAATTAATAGCATCTAAAATATTAAATAATGTAAATCTCTCGTGGAAGAATCATGACGATTACAATTTATGCGATCTTAACTAAAATGTAAAATGGTTTCTAATTATTCATGTTAGATGAAACTGGTCTGTACCGATTCGATTCTGTTGTTTATATATGTTTTCTTAATTCTTTCTAGAAGCAGATACTTACATGAGAGACCACAGTGAAAATGGTTCTATGGAATCGACAGGATTCAAACTTGGCACTCCAGATCGTCATTGTACGTCAGTATCTACTTTACGACTCCCACCTCCTAACTGCTCTGTGATTACTTTTAAAATGAGTCTAAGCTTTTCATGTAGTAGTATTACAAGTGCTGTTTTCCAAATACAGTGTGTTCAAAAGAAATGTTATACTTTTTAAAAATGATTTTATGATTGTAGAGTTCAAAAGATAGCTTTAAGATAAACCACAGTTTAAGAGCTAGAGACAATAGACGACCGGTCAGCACAGGAGTATTTGAAAACAGTGACCCGCATCATTATTATTTGTGTTCGGAAATCTTGGCTGAAAATCAGTCATCTTGACGGCCGTAAAATTTGAGTTGTCGAATTGCGACGGAGACGTGGAAGTGGATAGGAGGAAGGATAATTGTCTTTACTGTGTCCGCATAATGAAATCTATCAAGAAGCTTAAATACAAGTTTGGCAAGATTCAGGGGGTGAAATGTGGACCTTGACGAAAATGGTATCCGGCGGAGATGTGACAGGATAAAAGCGCCTAACTAGAGTGTTCGTTTTTCCCTAGGAAAAAAACCGCAAGAGTCGACTTCTAAATGCCAGGGCGCAACAGCGTAACGAAAGATAAAAAAAACACTTCAACAGCAAAACAAAACATCCAATCGATCCGGGGGCGCACGGGTTCTTATAAGACAGTTATATAACACGTAGAAAAAACAGAATCCCGCAATTCGATCAGTTCATTTCACGCAAACTATGATGGTATGTTCGGGGAATTTACAGCGAAGGCACAATTATGTAGACAGAGATCTTCAAAAAAGACTCAATTCAAATATTGAGTTGCTGTTCACTGCGATCAAACGCTGATAGCGAGAGGTCATAGTGTCACACCTCCTAAAAAACCCAGAAGTTCCTGTTTTGGAACTTTCACGACTTACTCAGTCACAACATTTGGCCCCCCCAACTCGCCCGATTCCGATCGTATAGACTATTATGCATGGGCCTTATTTGAAAATGACACTAACCGTACCGCCTGCAACACAAAGGATAATCTGATTGGCAGGATCAAACTGGTGTCTTTCGAAGAGAGCGTGAAATCTGCGTGCTATAGTTTAAGGTTCCGCCTTAATACTGTTATGGAGACTTAAGCGATTTCTACTCATGGGCTGTAATCGAGTAAAGATCCTCTAAGACATGAATTTTGAATTTAGAGAAGATATCGATTATTGGCGAAGATATGGCATCTTTTTGTCACATTCCAGAAAGCGTCACATTTTTCTTGAACACCCTGTATATACATATTTTATCTCACAAATAGGAAGAGGGCTTTTTCAAATTTACCTATATATGTCCGTACATATAATAATTATCAGACAATCAAATCTAATACCGTATTATTTTAGAAAATATGCCGATAGACATACACAAAACGGCTTTTTATAAATTGTCTGTTATTTTTAATATGTAAATTTCGGATTACTATCGATAAGTATAAACTTGCGAGGTTATATAAGTTTCCAACCGACTTGTTCATTTTTAGGTGGGTGATATAGTTTAAAAGAAAGCAATGCAATTTATATTTGTCGGGTACAGGTTCAACAGCGTAAAATATTTATTTTTTAATCTTATGGAAAAAGAAATCATCGCATTACATTTGCTATTCTTGCTTAATTTAAAATAACTTGACATTCTGAAATCGAGATCAGTTATGGTAACACTAATTGAAACATCAATTCGAGAAAATTTCATGTATAACTTAAATAAAAGAACCGCTTTGCTAAACATTGAACAAGTATTTGTTTTAAGTTTTATAATTTGAAAATCTTGGGTTTAATTATTAAAAATTCGAAAGATTTACCTTAATAGGACACGTGTCGTATGCATCCGCTTAGTTGACTTTACTTTTATTTTATTTATGTTGTGTATATATTATTGTAATTGGAAATCTATCTTTCCTCGCGTGTATTACTAACAAGCGGAAGTACACGTCAATGCCGGGTTTCTCGAATCTTTTTTCTGCTACACGTCAGTACAAATGAGAAAAGTTTTTTTTTTTTTACTTTTAATCAGAATTAAAAGTGCATTATTCAGGTTTACCATCAATATTGCTAGGAATAAGGCTATAGAAAATAAAAACAAAATTGAATTACCAAGTGTGATATTCGAACATGGAAGAATGTATACAATATACAGTAGTTCGCTTGCCTAAGATAAATAAATAAAGATTACAAAAAGTTATATTGTTAATAAGAAGGGGTAACTTATTTTTATATGTGTCTAAAAATCATTCAACTGTTAGAAAGTAAAAAGGGCGAATAGGGGAAAAGTGGTGCTAGTCTTGTGAAATACTGCGAGTTCGCGACTCTCCGCCGAAAAGGGGGCGGGGCTATTAACAGAACTGATAGAGTGTAAATAAAAGGGAACAGGATAACAGTGGTTTCCTACTAGAAGAAATGATAGGAGTTGCCGTGTGCATGGCAGGAGAATAAAATCACAATAGCAGGAATAGATTGAAAGTGGTGTTCAAGTTAGCGATTCACCCGCCATTCATTCATTACGTATAAATTAGATGCTTTTATTTTGGGATGGTTTCCCCGGTATCTTTGTAGTTAGAATTCTCTTGAGAAAGACGTCAGATATTTACAGGAGGTACCACGTAAAGCCTGCCAACATCCTAAGTTAAAGTGTTTCTGTGGAACCAACTTGATACGAACATGACACACCACTGAACCACCGTAACCCCCCCCCAGCGAATAATCCTTAGGGAAGAGCCTGTGCTTGGCAAAGAAATAAACTCACAATCATATGGGAATGCAACAGCAGGTTTTGCAGAAAGAGCAGAGAATGGCGGGACATTGTCCATTATTTCATTGGATCAATTCACAAGATGCCGATTAGTCTATTGACAAATTCCATTTTAAACACATTTACGAAACGGGTAAATTCGATTGGGTGCACTTGATCTTTTGAATGGCAGAAAAATGAGGCTAACTCGGGGAGAACCGACACCTTTTTTTACTATAAACTTCTTCCAAGTTTCTAAACGTTGTTTTCGCCATTGTTTGCTTTTGAGTTATACCTGTTAGAAAAACGACCAGGCAAAGAAATTCTCAAAGAAATCGAGTTGCTTGGTGTTAATTATTTTATACAGTTATTCGTAAAAGTTTAAGGGGGCCTAGCTTAAATAAGTAGTTAAAATGGGTCAGTCCTAGACGGGATTGAAGCCAACAACTTTTTACTGATTATATTATTCGTCTGGCTGGTACTATTGCTTAGAAACATAACTTTTCCTAGATTTGTTTTATTAGTTATGCTAAACCTTGAAGTGAAAAAAGTTCTAATTTATATTCTTAACTGTCAGACGTTCTATCGTTAAGCCCAATACTATGTAAATGCCTCTTCAATGTATATTATGTGTTGTAGCTTTCATTTGTAATTAAAACATCTACCTAATGTATCTTTGTCTTTTATTATTCCCCTTTTCTCAACAGGACATCGTAAGTATTCGATTGCGAATGCGTAGCATTAGTCAGATAAGAGCGGGTAGAGTCACTATTTGAAAAATCAGGTTGATCCTAATGTAAAAAATTCAAAGGAAGGCAGGTCTGATAGTATGAACTTTTATCATATCCTGGGTTGTGAGTAGACTAACCAGCAAGCGTACTGCCAAAAATACATTCCTGAGCGGGTTTGGTCATGGAATGAGTTATCTTAGAACTGGAGCCAGTTTCAGGAACACTGGTGAAACCGAAAGAGAAACTCATGTCACATGCGAGTTTGTCTTTGTTCAAATGACAGATAAAGATTTGTAGTTTTGGAACGAGGCAGCACTGTATGGGGAGACTGATTTTAATTTGACTCTGGTCGTCTTGTTGGTTGGCCACTCGTTTTGTGCTCTTTTTAATTGTTCTGCTTGGAAGTATTTATTTGTGGTGTGATCAGCAGAGCGTGAAAGACAATTGGTTGGGAGATCAGAGCATTTTTTAGATTGACCAACAACACCATCTTGAGATTGATTAGTTATGACATGTGGACTATGAAGACATGTGGATCAAAAAATGATGTCTCACAAGAACTTGACTCGTTCAGGCAAACCTCGTCGGTAAGAAATCATAATTGAGATGACCACCAGCAGACATGTCAATAGATTTTGAAGCTGACGAGTAACTTGCAAGAGAATAACGTGAAAAACATAAATCTGCCGTTTTCTACTATGATATCGTTTGGTACAACCGCAGGTCTCGGTAGAAGAAGTGGGTGATGTGTAAACAAAATTGCTAGCTGTAAACAGGAAGAGGTGACGTTAGGCATTTTGCTTTCTTTGAAGAAGAGTTGTGTGAGGAGGAGGAGGAGGAGGAGGAGGATGGGGGATGGGGAGGAGGAAAGTAGTAACTACTTTGCAGGGGAAGCAGTTGTTTTAAATGACTTAATTGAAAGCGAGAAAGAAAAAAACTGAATTTAAAGAATTTAATTAAGAGGAGGGGATCGAAAAGAGGAGGAGTCGGGTAAGACAGCAAAGGAGTTGAGTTTATCGAAAAGTTATAAAGAGATATTAGCATATGACTGTCAGCAGAGTATGAGGAGGAAGAAGATTTTACAGCAGCCTTACTATTAACAGGCGTTCGTCTCGGTATTAGTTGCCGATAGGTATTATCTATGCTTACATTATTTAAAGGCGGAGACGAGGTAGACATCGTTTCATCTGTAAGATCAGCATTCAAGTTGCTTGAAGTTTCAGATGATATTGTTGGTGCCTGTAGCAATATATATGTATTCTCAGTGCTTGTTGGTGAAGTGCTATTCATGTTAAGTGCCTAATAGATTGAGTTGAATACTGATTTAAGGGAGCCTGCTTGAAAAGAAGGCTCCTGAACAGAACTCGCTGACGAAGCCGATGCAGATTCTACACTCTCATCAGTCGACCGATCGGGGAAACTTTATACATACCGTACGAAGAATTCACGAGGGAGAAGTATGTGTTTAAAAATAGTGTGGAAATCAGATGAGCTATTATTGTTATTATAGTATTTACGAAGGAGTTTTAACTCCTAAGACCGCTAAGATCAGAAGGATGAGGTTTCTTGGGACGAGTTCCTAATTTATTTTCAGCAGAAAAGTGGCATACTGCTCAAAAAATCAACACCTGGAGGTAAAGGAGAACCGGGTTTCCTTCAACCAGAGAAGTAAGATAGTCGAGAGTGTGGAAGCTCGCCAAATGCGTTATAGGAGTCAGTATGGGGACCAGTAATACACGGTTCGGGAGACAATTCAAAGTACTTGTAAATCTAGAAGCCTAACTTCCTACTTCCTCGTGAGTTGAGCGGTCGTGAAGTCTTCAATTGCTTATGTGGAAGTGAATCTCGACAAGATGTGTCATAATTTGTTCTTTAAACACTGAAAAAATGAGTAAACTCGCAAATTTCGATTCGACTAATTGTTTTATGACAGAAATCTATAGAATTGAGATGTTCACATATTTTAGCTCACTTTATGGTTTTTTTTTGGGGGGGGGGTGAAAGTAAGTGACATTTTTTTTTAATCAAAAACAAAATAGCAGTAGATTAGTAGCAGTTAGCAGACAACAAAGAAAAAAAGGTGTACCTAAATCTACACTATTGAAGTATATTTTGCAATGTGTCTAGAAATGAGAAGAGACGAGACTAGAGTTACATTAGGACGAAGGTTTTAATTAACAACAAACATGGCCGGTTATCTTCTATTAAAGAGTTCCCGGGCGAGGGCAGGTAATACATAAATAAAAGAGAACAGTTCATTCAGAGACTTTCAAGGGGGAGGTAATAAGATTATCAAGTAAGAATATAACAGTGTCGAAAATGTTTTCTGACTTTTAGAAAAGGGACAAGGGCGAATAAGAGAAAAGGTTGTGATAGTTAGTGTTTAAATGCGGTTGTCTTGCGTAATACTGCAAGTTCGCGACTCTCCACCGAAACCTGGAGTCTATGAACAGTGTCGTTAGAGTAAGAATCAAGTGAAACATTGGTTTCGAAAGAGAAACATAGCCGTTTGCTTGGCAAGGAAGTTAGGTCCCAATAGCAGGAAAAGGTTCACAATGGGGTTTAAATAAACAAAAAATCTTTAGGAGGTAGCTGTACGCTTTGCAGGGGAATAAAGTCACAACAGCATTAACAGGTTAACATAAGTTTTCAATTGAATGAATTATCCTTAAGTGATACCTTGTGTTTGTCAAGGGGATTACGTCACAATAGCAGGAACAGGTTAACATAGGTTTTAAACTAAACGAATAATTCGTTGGGGACAGCCGTGTGCTTGGCAGGATACTGAGGTAAAAATAGAAGGAACATAAAATTACAAATTTTTATTTAAAAATTCCCAACACTCACTTCAAATGTAGGAGAATGATATTATAGTGAAAAATCGTGGTCATTATTTTTCTTATATAATAACATAAAATGATGACGCTATCGATAATTCTCCATACAAAAATATATTTAGAATTTTTTAGATCCTCAACTATAAATTATTATATAGTAATACAAAAATAATTAATGTTGTTTGGTACAAATATTTAAAATATGTGTGAAATGACTAAGAATATACTTAAATGTACAGTTAAAAAATTAGTGGGTTCACGTGTCGCAGTCTCTCCTTTATGTTTAAAGTAAATTTGGATTAGATGAGAAGATTTCTAGAAACGTTGTTGGCAGGAAGTTATCTAAGTTTCCCTGAATGTTGTGAATACGATGCTAGAGGGATTACACTAAACTATGACAGAAAATGCATTCAGATGATAATACAAAACTGAACTCAATTTTTGAAAGAGAATGTAATTATAGGGTAGCCGCTTAAATAGGCAGCCATTGCCGTTATGATGTTTTAAACAGTTTCGGGCATACAAAGACGTGTTGTGGGGAATGTGCAGTGGTTTAATCAGTATGGACAACTTAGTTTACATAAAATAACTCGCAAGAATGGTTGCAGGGACACTTTAGTTATCGTCTTATCAGTATAGGTTTATCCTGAATAGGATTCTAAGTCACCGGACCATAAATCAATAGTTTTTCATCTGTAATGTCATCTAAAAGATAATATCTATCAAAACGAGACAAAACAATTTCTGAACTGAAAGTGGGGCAATAGCAGTCAAAAGCAGGGCAGTGTTAAGACACAAGTCTTTCAAGGTTATTGACAATTTTAGACGTCGTACCTGAGTGTAAACATTGTAAGCATATCAGCGTTAAATTAACGACTTGTAATATATATATATATATATATATATATATATATATATATATATATATATATATATATATATATATATATATATATATATATATATAAATTTATTGTAATTAAACAACACAGAGGCTCCCGCGTTTTATCCACGGGGGAATCATCAGGCTGAAATGCATGGAGTTATTTTTGCCGGGTGTTCTTATATACACGGCAAGCTAGTTAATGAATCAGATTCTGCGTTGTTCTCTTAGCCAACTTACAATACAGCTCTAAAAATAGTGGTTACCATAATACCGAAATTAAATATAAGAAAGAGGACACTAATAATTACAATAAAAATTAAAGAAAAAGAAATATAATCTACTATACACCGCTCTATAACCAGATGCTAAAAACTAAACTGGGCAAAAAATTCTTAAATCTGATTAGAAAAGCACTTCCCCGTAACAAATCCCCCGCATGAAATATTCAATAAAAATAAGCTAAAACTATCCTACAGATCTGTGAAAACCTAGAAATGATAATTAAGGCACACAATAACAAAATACTAAAAATGAACAGCAGAGAGGAAGAAAATAATAACAAATTACATAAAAAAGTGACAAATATAGCAAAAATAACACTAAGAACAAAAATATAAACAATACAAATAGAAATAAACAAAACACTAATAGTCGTCACCCAAATAGAAATAAAAACGTTAGCAATGAAAAGAAAATATGTAACTGCATAAATCGACACTTTGTCCACTATAAAATAATTGCCTATACCAAGCCACAATAAAAGAAAATGGACGCTCACCAATAATTGAATGGAAAATAATACGACAGGCCAATACATGTAGAACTTTAGACGACCCGAGTAGATTATGTCTGAATGAAAAATTTGAAATCCTAAACTGAAGTGAGATAGCAAACAGCTGCCTGCACAGAAAAAATTTCCTTTAGGCTAACAATACATAAATAAATAAATGAATGAGCAAATAAGTAACAAAAAAACTAAACTAAAACCTACCAATTATAAAACTAAAAGCTAAAATAGAAATAAAATGAACCACGTATAAAAATGAGATCACCCATTATATTGATACAACAAAGAAACAGGATATAAGCCACTCTATAGAAAACAGAACAGTAGAACAGGAGATAGGAAGTAACACTAATCGGTCTTTTATTCGTAGGAAGCCCAACGATTGGCTGAGAGAACAACAAATAATCTGATTGGTTAACTAGCTAGCCGTGTATATAAAAACACCCGGCAAAAGTAGCTCCATGCATTTTAGCCTGAATATTCCCCCCTGGGATATTCCCCCGGGGGTGAAACGCGGGAGTCTTTGTGTAGCTTAATTGCCATGAATATATTTCATAGCTCACTACATAGCTCTACTTACGTATCGAGCACTGTTGAAGTAAATACTGAAAATTGATACAAAAAGAATTATATCTCCTTATAAAATTTCATGTGGATACATGAAATAGTAATATATATATATATATATATATATATATATATATATATATATATATATATATATATATATATATGTATATATATATATATATATATATATATATATATATATATATATATATATATACTTATTATACTATATATACTTACTATTATATTTTTTTATTTATGAATTTTCCAACGAATGTTCAGTCTGCAATATTTCGGATTTAGTTAGTTTCTCTTGGAATTTAAACAGCATTTTTCTTCTTTTTTTTTTAAATAACGCCAAGCTTCTTTAGACTATATATTGGGTATTTAGATATGTATGGCTAGGTTTCCTTCCTCTTATCTACTTGCCTTTCTGGTACCTAAAGTACTAAAGCTGGTTGCTTTATTTTATAATTTTATTTTTTTAATGCAACTTTAATTCCTATATCATGTTATTGCTAGCTACATATCGCAGAATGGTTCTTGGATGTAGTGTTTGGATAGTATTATTAATATTATTATTATTATTATTATTATTATTGTTAATGTATTTGATATGAAAATTACCATATCATACGGTTGTCTTAAGGGTAATATATTATGATTATTATTATTTTATTATTATTATTATTATTATTATTATTATTATTTATGTATATATTAGTTAAATTGTAAGCTGAATTATTTCTACACTTGATTATTGGGGAAATGGTAGTTTGATCAGTACCATTGGAGAGCCATGAATATTATAACTGTCCTGTTTTTAAATTTCCGAAACAGTTACATGGTAAACAGCTGATGTTCCCCGTGTTAATATTACGTTAAGGTCTCTTGTTTTTGTGTCACTGTTAGATACTTAATCCCTGTTTATTTTATTTACTTACTATTATATTTTTTTATTTATGAATTTTCCAACGAATATTCAGTCTGCAATATTTCGGATGTAGTTAGTTTCTCTGGGAATTTAAACTGCATTTTCCTTTTTTTTTCTTTCTTAAAAATTTCTTTTTTAAATAACGCAAAGCTTCTTTAGACTATATATATATATATATATATATATATATATATATATATATATATATATATATATATATATATATATATATATATATATATATATATATACAGGGTGGGCCAAAATAAGGGTCCTATCTTTAAATTTGAATAACTTGAATTTGAATAACTTCCACAAAATAAAAGTTGAACTCACCAAACTTTATGTGTGTGTAGACTGACCATTCCGAGATTTTTTGAAATAAACAAAACAAATTTTAGCCGAAAAACACTTCTTAAAACTTACAAAAACTAAAGTATTGTTTTTTACAGTTTTGAGTTTTTTAAGCAAAAATAATGTTTTCTAAATGAGGGTACGTTCCTTAGGGCTAATACGGCTCATGCTTGCTTCGGAAGGGGTCCTTTACTTATTCTAAGAAAAAAATTTTTTTTAAATCAATAAATAAAAAAGTTATGAATTTTTAAAAATAGGACCCTTATTTTTGCCCACCCTGTATATATGCATGAAAATAGGCGCATAAAGGTAAATAAACATATAGCTAAATGCTTAGTAAATATATATGAAAAGAACTTCATATTCTATGAAGTGTTTCCGTCCAATATAAGTGCATTATAAATAGTTCAAAAAAGACAAAACAAAAGTACTCTATATAGCGATTCCGGGGATAATCATTTGGTTCAGTACAAACGAACAAAGAAGCAATTCTCTCTAGTTGAGAGATCAATCAAAACTAAAGAGTGAAGTTTGCAACAAAATTAATTGAACCCTATAGATATACTTCACAAAATGCACTTATCAAGAAACTATCTAAATTAGATGATCCTCCAATAAGCTGACTAATTTCAATTACTACTATCCGATATGTTTGCTATAATCAGATAAGCTTGCTATAATCAGATATATATATATATATATATAACTTCGGCGTCTCATAGAATCATGTTTAATCCTACGTCATAATAAAACAATTATTCAAAGACAAGGTGTCTATAATATTGCCACCTCTTCTGCTAGATCGATTCTAACTGAAATGAACTTAAATCAATATGACAACGGATAGCTTTTAATCCTTTCTCCTCCTCCTCCTCCTCCTTTGTTTGAATTCCTCCGTGATAAATTTTAAAATTACTACTAATTGCTGCCACTCAGCCTTTTCAATCAACGTTCGACAGTCAACTGCTGATTGTTCTCTCTTTCTTCTTCTTCTTCTTCTTCTTCTTCTGCTTCTTCCTCTTCTTCCTATTCCTCTTCCCCTTTTTTAATATTTCTTCATTTCTTTCTTTCTCCCTTTCTGCTGTTTATTACACGTGACTGTTTTTTCCAGTTGCGTTCTCTGTATAAATCGGCGTTCAAAAGTAAACTATTGATTTTGCTCTCTTTATTCTTCTTCTTCTTCTGCTTCTTCTTCTGCTTCTTCTTCGTCTGCTTCTTCTTCCCCTTCTTTAATATTCCTTTCCTTCTTTCTCCCTCTCTACTGTTTATTACACGTGACAATTTTTTGCCAATTGCATTGTTTGTATAAATTTGAAAACTTTTTCGTTTTTAATTAAAGTTTGCCACCGATCGAAGGTGGTCGTATTTTAAACGACCGAAATATTTCGGTATAACTATATAACATGAGGTTTTGAGTTTATTTTTGCTAGTTGTTGATTTGCTTATCCTTTATTCCATTTTTATTTATACATATATATATATATATATATATATATATATATATATATATATATATATATATATATATATATATTGGTTTGCGCTCTGTAACCGATACTGAGCTGCCGGCTTATGCTTCCTCGATTCATGCTTCGGCAGGTCTCGTTGACGAGATTCTCTCCTCATATCTCGAATCCCCGTCTTCAGATCTTTTGACAGCTGTTTTGTCAACATGGACGTCAACAAACCTTCAGCAACCACCCGATCTTATACATCAGTCGTCCTGGGACGACATTCAATGTAAATCCATGTTTGCCGAACTCGTCCGTAGCAGTAACCAGGATAGAGTTGCCTGTCTGAGAGCGTCGGCTTCACCTTACAGCGGTGCTTGACTCAGTGCCATCCCTTCGGCGACACTTAGAACCCTCTTAGACAATGACACTATCCGGATCACCGTCTCACAACGGCTGGGACTCCGTTTGTGCCACCCACACCGGTGTCGCTGTGGGCAGGTCGTTGACGAGTTTGCCCTGCATCCTCTCTCTTGTCGATTTAGTGCCGGCCGCCAGCCTCGCCACTCTGCTCTTAACGACGTAGTCAGGCGAGGTCTCGACTCGGCAGGTTTTGCATTAGTCCTTGAACCATTCGGCCTGGACAGGGGCGACGGTCGCAGGCTTGACGGGATGACTGCGTTTGCTTTCCAAGCCGGAGAGCCGCTGATCTGAGACGGCACTTGTTCTGACTCCAGCAAGGATGGCGGAATCCGCGGTGAAGCCCGGCACGGCGGTGCTGCTCGCCGAAACAAGGAAGCGCGGAAAATATAGCTCGCTCACTGACCGTTTCGTCTTCCAACCAATTTCAGTGGAAACGTCGGGTGTGCTTGGCCCCGAGACTGTTAAATTTTTTCAGGACATTGGACGGAGGATTTCAACGTCTAGGCACGAGCCCCGATAGTCAGCCTGGTTGTTCCAACGCATCTCCCTGGCTTTCGTTCGTGGCTATCGTTCGTGTAAGATCAAAGTGTAGTATCTGTTCCGATGGATACTGAACCCCATACTGGTATTGTCTTGGCCGTCGAGTCTTGATTTACTCCGATCTATGGGTCTGTCCTGTGCAGTTCTAGGAGGTTCACCCTCCCAGGCTTTGCCTCCCCTCTTTGGGGAGGAGTAAGTTTATTGCTTACTGCCTGAGGCGCCCCTACTGGAGAATGCCGACGGGGCTGCCCAGGCAATTTTTAATGGCCAGAGTGCTCACCTTCTCGGGCGCTGGCTTTTAAAGCCCTACTTTCCCGACCCGACCTTGGGTCACATCTTACCTTTGTGGAAGTAAGATAAAACTGGCCTTGTGTCTAACCTCCTGGAGATGAGGTAAATTCTTATCGTTCGTGGCAATGCTATGCCAGTTACGGCGGCGTCACTTCCGTTCTAATCGTCATCTGTTGACTTTCTTTTTCTTTCTCTGACAATTGTTTCAAGTCTTATTGTTTGTTTGACAAATAGTATATTACTTGTGTGCGTTAATAAATCCAGTTGTAATGTTTTTTTAAAAGTATATATATATACATATATATACATATACATATTAATATATACATATATATACATATATATATATACATATATATATACATATATCTATACATATATATACGTATATATACATATATATATACATATATATACATATATATATATACATATATATATATACATATATGTATACATATATATATACATATATATACATATATATACATATATATATACATATATATATACATATATATACAGATATACATATATACAGATATACATATATATATATATATATATACATATACCATTCACACTACACTATATAGTTACTAAATCATGATCAATTCTTGGGATTGTCATTAATTTAGTTCTTGTACAAATTGATGTGTTTTATTGCACTAGAATTGACTTGTCCAAAGCCTTTTTTGAACATAAAGAAATTTAAATTTGGCCTAGTAGAAAAAAGTTTTTCAAAATATCTGTTGTCAGCAACGTCTACGAAAACGGCTCCATTGGCTTTGAATAACCATAACTTTTTTCATTTAAAACAAATATTTATTTTTTATACCAAAACAAGGAATCTAAAAATATATCGAAAGGAGTTTTAGATATGGAAGGGTTGAGCAGCTTAAACTGACAAAAATGCTGATTGAGTAACGCTTAATGATAGAAAAATAAAAAGATAGAACTCGATGAGCTTATTATGAATATGTTAGTATTAAATGATTATGGCCATAGAAACCGATCTTTGTAACTTTTAGTAGAAAATTTTTTTAAAATGATAATTGACTTTTGAAGCCAAATTTTTCAGGAAAAAAAGCCAAGAAAAAGGCCAAATTGAAAACTGAAGCTACACTTTTAGAAGAAAGAACGCCCTCAAAAATGCCAAATTGAAAATTCTCTTTAATAATGAAGAAAATGAAGAAAAATTGCCTATATTGATGATATTGACTCCTTAAATATACCAAGATAATATTTAAATATACCAAGATAATATTTAGAAATAAATGTTTGAAGGAATTTAGTTGTAAAAAGGGGCTACCCCACCCCCAAGAAAATGTTTAAATAAATATTTTAGAATATTTATGATTCCTTAATATTAGAGCGGCACACGCAAATGTGTTTTTGTTGATTTTGGGACACCACGTGCTACACGACGTCGTTAAATATTTAAGTTGAAAAAATGATAATTTACTTGTCGTTGGCGCATGAATGTGTACTCAGCAGCGTGAGAAATTCATTTTTTTTTTCGAATCTTGAAAACAAAACACAATTGGAAAAATTAAGAAACAGGAACATTTCGGAATAATGTTTTTTAAAAGTGGTCTCAGTTTAACAAACAAGTAATTTCAAATGTATGGTAGGGCAACAGTATAATAAACAATTAAGTTTTACTTACAGACAATAATTCAGCTTCAAGTTTAACCTTGGAAGAATAAAACGTAATTCTCACAAGTAAAGTTTATATTGACACGTAGAAATAGGTATAAGCCAAGTCCATTTTTGCACGTACCTACATTCTACAGTATACATATTATTTTTAAAATCGTACTGGTGGACTTTAAAGAATCTTTGAAAATGTTATATTTTGATAATTGTTGATAAATTTCTAGATGCGTATCCTCAGCTGCTTTATTAAAATATGAGATTATCCTTTTTTAGGCGATTGCATGTTGGGTAAGAAAAACAAATATTTCAGAATTTTGAATTTTGAATATAAATTTAACGTCAAATTATCACTAATTTCTGGCCGATCGCTATCTGGATAGCGTTTTAAGAGCATATATCTATATATTTGTTGACTAAGGGAGATCAATTGTGTGTTTTTGGGGGAGGGGGATAAAAGATCCATTAATCTTATCACTAACAAAACAAAACTCACTTAACTCTATCAATTACCTTCAGTCCAGGTGGCAACCCCCTAAAATTCAACCAGAGTGGTTTAAAACTTTCTTGGCCTTTTGGCTAGGAACAGAATGTAGTATCAATTTCGTATTTTTTGTATTTTTAATGCAAATAAATATTGCAAAGTATAGTAGATGTACTGATACTCCACTTCATATTTTCTTTTCTCGGTCAGTGAAGGGGGAATCCCTCTAGACTGAGGCAATTTTCATTTTTGTTATACTCTAGAGTTCTTTTTAGGGATCTGGATTTTCCACATATTAAAACCTACTTTGTGTCTTACTCTAACCTCGTGGGGAGGCAAGTAAATAGGAACTAGAACGTTTACATGTCATTCAAATGCCATCAGGTCGGAAAGTAAGTGATCATTTTACGTTAAACTTATATATGTAAAACTGATACCCCAATCACATTTCTAAAATAATTGTGTTTTTTTACTCATATTTTCAGAGTGTTCATACATAATAGCCTCACGAAAGTATAATCTCATTTTTTGGAGGTGAGGGGATGAATTGGCTTAGGGTCGTCATCAACAATATTACCCAAAATTTAATAATCTTGAAATTAGATTTTAGATTTCATTTTACGTAAATTTAAATGTTTTAAAAATCTAAATATTAAAAATTTAAATGTAGAATGTTCTAAATTTCACATGTTTTTTTTAATAAAAATAGTTGTCCAACTTTTTTTTAAAACCAATTAAAACAAATAATATTGATTTTTTACTAGTTTCAAAGTGTAGCATTTGAAAATAACATCCCATATTAACTAGATGTTTTATTTATATCGGAAACGGTGTTGGATGCTTCAAAAAGCAATGTGATATATTTTATACACAATTTTTAGGGGCCAAACTGCTTCAAAAAAGGGTAAATCCGCAAAATGTGACCTTAAAAAGGACAATCCGGCAACCCTGTTTTATATTGAACTCGTTTTATTTTTTTAACCACGCCCACTTTTCTGCTGATGGTCACCTTTACAGTAGAAACAATTAGTTTCGTAAGTTCGAAACAACAATTATTTGCGTCTTCCACATAGTAGTCATTAAGATATGTTGGGCGGGTTTTCGTTCTCCCAATATTTTCAGTTACTACTTCTGTTTCGGGTTCAACTGTTTGAACATTTTCAGTTGTAGCACTTTTGTCTGTTTCTTTTATATTATCTTTAAATTAATCTGTAAATTTTACTATTCAAGCATTTTTTATTTCACCGGTTTCGGGAAAATATATTAAGTAGACCGGACTACCTCTGTCATATCCTACAAAAATTCCCTCCTTACTTCGGTCTTCCAATTTTTTGGGGGTTTGTACGTATGCGTAACAAATGCTTCCAAATAAGTGCATATTTAATATATTTGGTTTATCGACCGTGAAAAATTCGTATGGCGTGCTGTTAATACGTTTGTGTTAACATCGGTTACGAATATACGTTGAGGATATAACAGCGTATGACCACATATATTTTGGAAGGTTAGCATGTTTTAGCATGCACCTAGCCATTTCAAAAATTGTGCGCCATGCTCTTTCGATCGTACCATTTTGATGGGAGGAGTAGGGCGCCGATTTTTAATGATGTATCTTATTCTTAATTAGTAGCGATTCGAAGATTTTCGAAGTAAATTCCGTGCTATGATCGCTCCTTACTGTTTTTATATTTTCATACGGGGCAATGTCAGCTATAAATCTTTCGAAGGCTTCCACTGCGTCACTTTTACATTTCAACATGTATGTGACTATGAGACCGGAATAATCATCTATACACGTACTTAAAATCATCCTTTGCTATGGGGTCTATCGGTCCTGCTAGATCAATGTGTACCAGTTCGAGTATTTTTGTTGCTCGTTTTTCAGGTATGTTATTTCTGAATTGGGGCATTTTTGCCTGTGGGCACACTTCACAATTAAATTGTTTTTTGTCACTAATTTGTATACCAGAAACGTTTTTTTCTAATTTAATTATATCGTCGATGTTGCAATGCCCCATTATGCTATGCCACTTTTCTAGCGAATTTTTTATTTTCTTTGAAGAAGTTACATTATTTAAGTAATATAGTTTACCTTTCTTATATATATTAAATTTAGTTCCATTAGTATTTAATGTTGCGGAGTTAGGTTTAAATTTAACGTGAGCACCCTTTTCTGTCGCCGCTTGTACTGAAAAGATATTATTATTATTAAAAGAAGGTATATATAAAGCGTTTTTTAAGATGTTATTATGAATCCTTCCATTCGTATCAATCATTTTAATAGAAGCATTCCCCTTTTTAGCGCCAAATTATTGTATCGGCTTCCATCGGCTAGCTCAACAATATGGCGGGAGGAATCAAATTCTTTATCGAAGTTAACGAACTTTGACTCGTTGTTTAAAATATGGGTTGTGGCCCCACAATCGACTAATAAATCAAGATAGGAAGAGTCACTAGCGTTATTAACAGAAAAATATAAGAAGTGTTCTCATCTGATACGTGTTTTATCGCATTCCCTTCGGTGTTGGAGTGTCTATCTTGCGTTTTTCTGCAAAAATGTGTCATGTGTCGTGTTTTGCAGTTTTTGCACCAGCGTGCGGATTTTCTACAATTTTCGGATTTATGTCCATATCGCCCGCATAAGAAACATGATCCATTGAATTCGTTTTCGTTATATTTATTTGGTCTGGAAGTGGGTGCTGGTTGGCTGTTATATTTCTTTTCTCTCACACTCATTACTGCGTTCGCGCTTTCACCTTGGTTTTTTTTTCAGTTTCTTCGAAGTTTCTTAGAGCGGTTTTAAAGTTCTGGAATGTCATAGGTGTATCTCTCTGCGCTATTACCGGGGTGAATGTCTTATATCCACTCGGTAATCCCTTTATAATCATTGCGATCAGTAATCTATCGCTTATCGTTTCTCCGGCATTTTTTAGGAATGTGGCGGCCTTTTCCGCTCTTATTAAATAGTCTGTAATATTTTCATTTGACTTGTGTTGCAACGATGTTAATCCGTGTACAACGAAATTATTCTTGGCTTTCCACGTGACAGATAATGTTCTCTTAGGATATTTAATGCTTTTTTGCCATCGTTATTCGCGTCTCGTATGATCAACGAAAGACTTCGGTCATCGAGATATTGTACTAGTTCACCAAAAGCTTCAGCGTTCTTGTTCTCATTTATTTCAGCTTCGCTCCCTGCTGTAATGGTGCTGTACAGTTTTTGAGTCTGCATGTAGCAAAGGAACTTAACTTCCCATAATTCATACTTTCTTTTATCTCCCTGAAACATTAGTCTGTGGTTTGCATAGCTGGGCCAATAACCTGTTTAGCTTTGAGGGGTAGAGCGTAACATCGTGTTAGACTATGAGTCACGAAGACATAGAAGAAAAGACAAGAATAGAATGGGGTAACAATAATACGTGCGTATTGCACAACTTTTATTCTCGGATTGAAGATACAATTTTGAAAGAACAAATTTGACGCCTAATTTTCATGTCACGTGATACCTCTGCAGCGCAGTAATTGTCACGTAGTACGGTGATCAGGTCGATGGCCTTATCACCACTTGGTTGAGTGAAACTATATTCAGTTGACAATTCAACACATATCTTTTCTTGTCTATAGTTTGTTATTATATAGAATCATATTTCTTCTAGCTAGTTTTATAATGTCTATCTCTAGTCTCGTTATATTTGTTTCTATTAGTGTCATATCAACAGCCTTGTCTAAAAAGGTGGGGGAAATTGAGGGGTAATAAAGTCTATGTAAAACATGGGGAACTTCCCATTAATCCAAAGATAACCACACACTGTGATTTAACTTGAATGATTCTCCCCTTTGGCTAATTAGTTCTATATCCGATATACAAGGAGAGATTAATTTGATAGTCGGGTTATTATTGAAGTCTTCCCTGTGATCTTGAAGGTAAATCTAGGAGTATATATATCTGTGTTATAATCTATATTGATTTTAGAGCATATTTCTAAAGCTGCTGAGTTTATATCATTGTGGTCATTAACATTAGCTATTGTGTAGTTTTACAGCATTTTTTTCATAATCAGATTATTATAAGTTTCGAAACTCAATCTATAAAAGTTCATAGTTTTATCAACTGGTAATATTAAATGAGTGTCATTTTTAATTTTGTCAAAAGTTTGGTTTATCTAGCTAATTGTAGGGATGGAATATATATATATATATATATATATATATATATATATATATATATATATATATATATATATTTAACTGTATACGTATATCTAAAAAAAATTCCACAAACAGGAAAATGATTTATACAAAAATAAAAATGTTTCAAGTTGATAAAGACTTTTAAAAATAGAAAACGTCTTCGATATTTAAGGTAAAAATTGTTCATTTATTCTGAAGAAAAAATCAGACGTCGTTATTTAATTCTTAATTCAAATTTAAAGCAACGATTACAAGTGCAAAGTTTTATTTTACTTCAATATATATATATATATATATATATATATATATATATATATATATATATATATATATATACCAGGAAATATTATTTGATATTAAAGACAAATCAATTATTTCTCTATCTACATGTATAAAAATCTTTATATACTTACACATATAAAATATTAAAAAAACGATAAATCAAAGAAAAGTCAAGAAAATATAACACGATATGTCACTTATACTTAGATTAAAGATACCGTTTAAAAGAGTCAATTAAAAGGCAATTATTAGCGGTCGACCGCTAATAATTATCGGAGAATGGTATAGAATGTATTATTACATTCTTATCTCGATATATCGCTGCCACTTCAAAGTGAAAGTCCTCGAGCGTGGCCCTTAAGGTAATTTATGGAATTTCAAAGTTTGGGGTTTCTATAGTTTAAATCACCCCAAAATCCGTTCACATCCGAATGTGGACAAGTAATTTAAACAGCGACCAATATTTCAAACAAGCTTACCTGATAATGAATATATTTCCAATAAAACGAGGTAATTCAAAATAATAAACAAGCCCTCCATGCCACTGAGACAATCACAAAAGGAGGTAAGCGGTGCATTTAAATGGAGGCACATGGATTGAATTCCATACCCTTAGACACATACACACATACATAATCCTACATACATTCGGCTCCAGAGCTATAAACATAGACACATACACATATTTGTAGAGTAATATAGATTCTCTAATAATCACATGTTGTAAACTAGGATAACATTTAAATAAAAATTAAAATTAAAAAGTAAAGAAAGAAATAGAAGAACAATAACAATAATAGTAATCATTAATAAAATACGACTAAATCAAATGAAAAATAAAGAATAAACATTCATAAATAATAATAAAATAATATAAGAATGAATAAATTAATCAATGAATAAAAGTAAATAAGATGATACTAAAAATTATATTTCAATTGGATAATTCGTCGATTAGACTATATATGATACCCGAAAACTTCAAAGCGATGAATTTAAAAATCGACAAAATAAAATTATTCAATTTTAATTAGATAAGATTATAGTTTTAAGATACCTTAAGTGTCTAAGCCAATCTATAATAGAACATTATAAGGAATATTATTAGAAATAGAATACTAGATTACAAACTATACAGAACCAAATTCAAATAGTATTTTAATCATTCATCATCAGCTTAAATATTTACCTAAATACTCTTGAGTAAGACATATATTTTCACTAACCCATCGACGCTGAGTGTGGATTGAGACTTGCTGCCTTAACTGCCAAAATCTGTCTTGATATATATATATATATATATATATATATATATATATATATATATATATATGTGTGTGTGTGTGTGTGTGTGTGTGTAATGCTATCACTTAGATGAAGTACATAATAACTAAAAAATAAGCCATGAGTCAAACAATATTAGAATTAACCCTGAATGCATATACGCCTTTATGTACCATATATGCACAAAATGCACACTATGCATATCTAAAAAATTAGAGGTTATGAGAAAAAACGGATTTCAAATTTGAATTTAGCACCCCCCAAAAAGTTAAAAACGCGTATTTTTTGCTTGCCTCAATTTCTCTGTAAACCAATTTCATTATGGGTTATTCAGGATCAGAACAATTATACAATTAATACAATGAAGATCCCTGGTTTCGACGTAAAGATTCCCGAGTTCGACAAATCGCACATGAAGAAAGTCGGAGATTACATCGGCCAGAACGTTGTGACAATAGCATCCAAGGTGAAAACGGTAATAACATCTAAATGATTGAAATGATGCACGGAGCATGACCTTAATATGATTGTTGTAACCGGAAATAATTAAAGCGCCTCTCTACTGTTTTAGGATTACTTTCTATATAATAGGTCATAAGCGTCATGATTTGATGTAGTGTACGTTAATGTGAAGCGAGAGAAAGGTTCAGCATAGCACACGTGATAATCTTCGGGCTTATTTGAGAAGAGATTCTTTTTTCGTGTGATTCCCTTTTTTCTCGTAACTATTCTTGTGTCATCTTGTGTTCTTTTCGTGACCTTTAATGCCAACGTCGCCTGGTTTTTGTGCGTGAGTCGTCGTTTGTATATACACGTATATATGTCTATCGTCGGGGTAATATCACTACAATATGACGCAACAGTTATCCATGAGTATTGATAGTTTAGAGAATGTGTCGATGGATGTATCATTGAATTCATATGCCATGTTATTTAGTACGGTCCGTGTATCAGCTGTCATATTGCGCATCAATCTGCAAATTGCTAATAAAACCTCATGGGAAACTATCACTCATGTTTAGTTTTACTTCCGTCCATTTAGAACTGTTATAAATAAGCGTTGAACTGTAAATCCGTTAAAGTGCATCTCGATATTGCTTGAATAGATTCAATTATCATCTTTACGCGAATATAGATTACCTACACACGTATAAATGCATATATAATGACACACGCCCAAATATACATCTCTCACTATATGTATAGTCTTTCTATATATGTAAAGTGGACTTATTTGTCGTACTGACATTGATATTAATAACCCACTTTTATATTTAAGATTAAAACCAACCTTCTAAATTACTCCGTCGTGGTAGGTTAGCAACTTTAAAACTCTTATAATGCAAGCATTCGGAATTATTTTGTTTTCTTATTGGATGATTGGTTTCTATTTAACGATAGCACACAGTTCTATTAAGTCATATTTTCTATATTGTGCATAATTGAGTAACCTTTGGTACCAAAACGTACACACACACACACACACACACACACACACACACATGTACTTGCTCTATATTTATAAGGTTATGCATATATATATATATATATATATATATATATATATATATATATATATATATAGTGTGTCAGGTTGTATATGAAAAAAAATCAAATCAAATACTCGATCATATAAGAGAGCTAATATAATTTATTTAGATACTGTATATTACATATTTCAGCATTGCTGAAATATGTAATATACAGTATCTAAATAAATTATATATATATATATATATATATATATATATATATATATATATATATATATATTAAGTATTACTATTTCATGTATCCTTCATTTTAGCTTGAAGATTCCCCGGGGATGAAACGTGGGAGCCTCTGTGTAGCTTAATTGCCATAAATATATTTTCATAAACGAATGAACGGATCCTCATGAATTTCCGAATATATATTCTGAAAAATAGTGTTAGTTACATGTGCACATTATTTTATTTTGTAAATGTTAATTTAAAGGAGTGAATACATATAAAGAATTGTATTTATTTATTTATTTCATTAATCGATCATTATGAATGTTTGAATAATGTGCTCATGAGAGCATGAGCACATTATATTTTGGAAACTTTACTATTTAGAGGGTGTGCCAACCCAAACCTGCAATAGCCCCCCTACAAAAAAAAGTAATCTCCAAAACTAATGAACAGATGTTCATGAATTTTGGAATATATATTCTGAAAATACGGTGAGTAACATTTGCACATTATTCAAAATGTTTACATTATGGGAGTGTATATATATAACATTTTATTTTATCTTTTAATGAATCAATCATTAGAATTTTTGGAATATTAATTCTCGGCAACCCAATGAGAAACATCGGCATATTATTCATATTTAAACTTTACCATTTAGGAGGCGAACTCACCAAAACTCGAATGAGTCATATACAAAAAGTTAAATAGATAAAAATTTGAGTTATATAAAGTAATAATGTTTTAAATCAATCGTTAGCGTGAATGATATGTGTGTGCTTGGTAAAATCCTTCATTATGGAACTTATCATTATGAATTGCGGAAAAAAAGTTCAGTGAAGGTCGAAAGTGAAGGTCGAAATTTTAACTGATTTCAACTTGCGACTTTTCTTAATTATGTGAATTGATCTGAGAATTTTGATAACAATAACCACTATTCAAAATTTCGGATTGATCAGATAAAATATTTGCTTTATTTATCAGCGTTTCTATGGCATATCTACGGAACTATTTAATTCAATATGGATAGGTAAGACCTACATAAAATGTTGGTCGATCCTTACGTTGTCAGGCGAAGAGATGTAGTCTCACGACTTATTTGTGTTCATGTTTCCAGTGTTTCGAGCGTGTCTTGTGTTCTAATCGTCTGCGCAAACTATCGATATATACACAGAATTTCAGTCTATTTTATACGTTGCAACTTAACGAGTTACAAGCGATCCCTTCAACGAAGATAATTAGTATGTGGCACATAATCACAAGAAGAAAGAAGACGTATAACTATTTGAATTCATTACGACATTTATATTTGGAACCCTCGTAGTATTGAAATTAGAAATGTTAATTTACAGAAAAATGAGGTGCACGTATGTATGTATCAAACGTAAATATGCATATAACTTTATATCGGTAAGCACTAAAAGTATTGCGTCCATTTCTGTATGAAGTGCATTCGTCTAAATATAATAATAATTTCTAGTAATAATCGTTTTCTTTGCATTAAAACACGATATTTTAGCTCACAATGTTGGTTAATTTACCTTATTAATTTACCTTATTAATTTACCTTATTAATTTACCTTATTAATTTACCTTATTAATTTACCTCATTAATTTACCTTATTAATTTACCTAATTCAATTACATTATTAATTTACCTCATTAATTTACCTCATTAATTTAGCTCATTAATTTACCTTATTAATTTACCTTATTAATTTACCTTATTAACTGACCTTATTAATTTACCTTATTAATTTACCTTATTAATTTACTTTATTAATTTACCTTATTAATTGACCTTATTAATTTACCTTATTAATTTACCTTATTAATTTACCTATGTAGTAACAACAGTAAACCACGTTTAAAAGAACCTACTGGGTTTCACACTAAATTGCAAACAATTCTTAGCAAATGGAAAATGTAATAAAAAACTAGAAAAAAACGGAATATTAACACAGTATAAATACTATATACCCAATAAACAAAAATGCAAGTTTGCGTGACTAATTATCAAAATATACAAAGATAAACTTCGTTGATATACTTTTCATACAGTAACACATACATGAACTTATTCGAGCAAAACTTACTAGTTGGTAATGTTACTTTTACAAATACGTCAATAAAACTGGAATATTATGTGTGATAGATGCGCATCAAATATAAGTGGAATATATGTTTTGTTGTTTTTAATACAATTGGATATAGCACAAAGCGATAACATTTACACTTCATATAAGTCGAACTCTAATATTTTGGCAGTTTAAACAAACCCAATTTGAGTTATTACACATCGCATAATAATATCATTGTAAACGATTAACTATAATGACTAAATGCGGGCCGAGATTTCTTGTTTATATATTTCGAAAGGGTATTATTCCGGATATGATCATAATATGCGTGGTTCGAACTAGTTTCATTGTCAATCTTTATAGCTCTACGCTCACGTTATGTTAACGATCCAAAAAACATTGGTGTTGCGCAAATTATTTGGAGGCTTTGGTAGGTAAATTATATTACCCTTACAGACAAGTTGATGAGTTTAACTGGTGTAAAGTCATAGCGGAAAAAAATAAAAGTTTACTTCGTATGTTTTTCCGTGAGAAGGGATCGAATTAAAAACAATTCTTCTTGGATTTCTTATTCATGTTTTCGATTGGTCGCCGACTTATGTCTCTTTCATTATCCCTCAGTTTGCCTGTCTGTCTCTCAAACTGACTCAGTCAAAGGTGACATGTCCACTACAGTGATATTTAAATATCACCTTACAATGACGATTTGAAACATGACAATGAAACCTGTGTTATTCATAATCGAAACTCACGCATTTAATCTGGTGGTCACTCGAAGCCAAAACATATGACCTTGAAACCTTGAAAATAAAATTATTCTTCTCGAACAAAAATAGGGTGTGACGAAATTGTCGCCGCTCAAATTGCGTTTACTCTTGTTTATTTTAATTTATAATACTATAACTTATTTATTTTGATTAATCAATTAATCTCGCATCAGAGAATGCTTCATCTTATCACACAGATTTGAACAGGACATAACCGTTTCCATAGGCTGCGATCATATTCTTTATGCTAATGATACACCCAGCTGAAACTAGATATACAAATAAAAGTTCAAGAAGACTAACGTCACATTTTGATGTTTTTCTCACTGATCCACACGTTCGATATGGCTTATTATTTTTGTATGAAACGCACTATAGATCTACACACTATTAAAAACTAATAGTGTTTTGTCTGGTTGTATGCAAACGTGTGATTAGTTCACAAAACGAAATAGTCAGAGTACATATTACGAAGGCAGTAGATTTTACAGATTGAATGAATAAATGATGGGTAATCTGAAGAGTTCCAATTTCTTTAACTGGATACGTATTTTATAAATTCAAATTAACATGACATGAAAATAATAACATGAAAATATATTACATAAATATTGTATATCTAAGTTACACAACAAAATAAAACATAAAAAAGTACTAGGTGTTAGATAAAAACAAATTATTTCTGCTTCAAAACATAATTTCTAATTTATTGTCAATTAAAACAATACGTAATTACACACATTGTAGGTACCTTCTCATGCAAATATGAAATAGCGTATTTTTCACGAAATTACACAAATATTTCGGTTCGTACAAGCTAGGTAAATATGGAAATTAACATACACAGGTACTGCGAACACAAAATTCAAGAAACGGCTATAAACTAGTGAAAGGAACTGATTATGTCATCAAACAACATGGCGCCCATTCATCTAAATAGAACATCATTGATCCAGTAATTGACATTTAAACTACAATTTATCTGTGATAACTGATCAAGATTTATTGTTTCTTTTGACATTCAACTAAACACTTTAAAATGACTCCCCTCCGTTTCATTTCAGTTTCACACTTCTTTTTATTCTTTTCGTTCGATTTCGAGTTTATTACGTTTTAATTTAATTCAATAAACGCCTTCATTTGAACTCAATGCACTTTTAGATATTCTCTGGATATTGTATTTATTATTTTGCTGATACTTTTTTATGAAAAATGAAATACATAACGTTTTTGTAAACTTGTATCTTTGAATATGTCGACAAGTAATTATCTTAACATTAGTTACAGAATTAGATAATTAATATAAAAAACTGTAAAACTCATTTCAATTCTGATATTGATTTGTCAAATTCCGTAAATTGCGTGAAAATATTTATTGGAATTATTTTCTTTGATCATAATTTAAAAATTAACTTAGCAATAGCATGTATTTTCTTGTTATCATAATTTAAAAATTACCTTAGCAATAGCATGTATTTTCTTTTTTATCATAATTTAAAAATTAACTTAGCAATAGCATGTATTTTCTTTTTATCATAATTATAAAATTAACTTAGCAATAGCATGTAATTTCTTGTTACTATAATTTAAAAATTAACTTAGCAATAGCATGTAATTTCTTGTTACTATAATTTAAAAATTAACTTAGCAATAGCATGTAATTTCTTGTTACTATAATTTAAAAATTAACTCAGCAATAGCATATATTTTCTTTTTATCATAATTTAAAAATTAACTTAGCAATAGCATGTATTTTCTGTTGATCTTAATTTAAAAATTAACTATGCAATAGCATGTAATTTAGAGTGCAGTTTTATGTCATTAGTAGAAATATAATTCCTGTTACAAATAATTCGTAATATGATAAAAAGGTTTCAAAAGATATAATTTAAACGAATTATGCTTTGTAATGATAACATAAAAGAGAAGTATTGTTTCGAACTTTGTTTCGTTTTTATTATTCAGACTAATGTTCTCATCTTTAAAATTGCTTTTCTTTCTCGAGTTGATCTGCTCGATTACAAATAAAACATTGGAAGAAAGGTTATATAGAGTTATGTATTGGGAAAATGAGATTCCAAGGAAAAAAAAGTACTCATGGGAAGATTATTTTTGTCTATTTTTTAAAACATTTTAAATATTCTAGTCGGAAAGGCGTGCCGCTAATTAGAACCGAAATACTAAACATAGGGTTGTCAGGCAATGGTAAGAATATGTGTTCAAACAACTACAACTTTTCGCAAGGTGTTTCGTCGTTCTGCCAGTGTGTGTCGATGTGAGTGTGTGTGTTACATAGCAGATTAACTATGATAGCACAAGATGTCTATGACTTGAGGATAATTTGCACAAATTAACAGATCACTCAACAAGTCCAGGGCCTAACATATAAGTGGCGCTAATCATAAAATAATGTAATAACCTTCAAATGGCAGGTGTCAATGTTCGAACTCAATCTTATTAAAGTGAAGCTATCCTTGAACATATGTATTATGTTTGTTGATAAAGCATGGCTTTCTAATAGGAATAAATATTATCTAAGATAAGCAATGTTATTCGGAATTTGCCTCGTCGGAAACAAAGTGTTAAGAGGTGATATGTTGAATTTAAAGGCGCAAATGATACTAGAGGCTCAGGTTTCCTAAATTCGGCAGTTTTTATCCACACACTCGTTTTTGTCGATCATAAAGGTAGGTTGCGTGAAATAGCAGAATGTTTAACATATCAGTAGGCAGTGTATACAGTATGTTGCATTACCATTTGCCAATAAAGAAGATGTGTTTAAATTGAGTGCCGCGTTTGCTCACAGTTTATCAGAATGGACAACGCTATTCAGGCGTTTTTGCGTCAATATGTGACTTTAAATGGAACATGGATCAACCCATCTACGCTACTGAGTGGGCATCAACAGGTGAAACTCGTCAAAAGCAACTAAAGACATAAAAATCAGCAGGCATGGGTTTGACCTCCGTATTTTGGGATGCCCAAGGTATTTTAATAAATGCTGTACATTTAAAGAGGAAGAGTAATCTATGGAAAATATTATATATCAGTATTCGTGCGTTTGACGACAGATGTTGTTAGAACGACGTAACGAATATCGCGAAAGCGTGTTGTTGTTTTACTTTTCGTTTCAATTTTATTTCGGTAAGCTTTCAGACGTAAAGTCGTTACTTCCTGGGTCTAATACTTGATTTCTCTATGAGATACATAGATTAAAATATCCTTCACCTATCATCCGTTTAGTTAGTAAAACAGTGACGAAAATAGTGAAAAACATTAATTTCCTCTCCCTAATTGACTACTTAACGATGTTATAGTTCATCTTTATTATTTTTCCATGATCTTTCCGTATTATAAGACAATTATTTATCTGGTCTGGTGGAGTATCCAGCTAAGTGCTGTTATGACGAGTCATATTTGACTATTTAAACACTATGTTATATTGGATATTTGTGCAGGGTTTACTTTTTATATCATCTTCATGGCAGGTTGTCATGATAAAACACTCTGGAGAGGGACCAAAGACATTAATGGATAGTGTCAAATTATCTTCAGTATCAAATGCCATATTTCTTGGTGATACCATGTTTATAAATAATGTAAATAAATGTATGAAAATACGTACTGATATGATCTCCTTATCTGTTCATTTCTCAGCTGGAAGTCATATTTTTTAGAATAAATGAATGTTTGGTATATCAAATTTCTTTTAATATTTCGTTTGCAAACGGGGAGTTCGAACTGGAGATGAGAAAACAGTTTGAAATTTGGTGTTGTTAGGCCTTTCACACTACAAATAGTATTTTCATTGATATGTGAGATTTCAGTTTGGAAGAGCATTCGCATAGCTACACGCAGATTGAATTGACGCATATGGAAAACAGACCAAACATTAGCTGTAAAGGTACTGAACAAACGTAGAGAAATGTAAATGTAATGTGAACAAATATATGTATACAGATTTTAGATAAACTTGGCTTCGACTGTAGAGCATCGTACTTATATATGTAAGAGTGTGTTATGTTATAAATATAATTAAGCATTATTTGTACACAAGATTATTTGTATGTCGGTTTGGGTCTTAAAAACGTCGAAAACAACCAATTAATTTCTATGCATGTATATGGACTCTTGCGAAAACGCTGAATAAATGGTCCATCATTTTCCTATTTACAAGCCTCCTCACTAAAGTTAGATGTGACACGAAATCGGTTTAATGTACAAAAAAATACAACTTTCCAAAAATAAGTATTCTTGATTAATAAAACAAAATTAATATGAAAAACAATTCTCACCCGGCTTTGCAGGCACTTCCAACCCATCGTACTATGATCTACTGAAGTCCATGTTCTTAATCAGCGTAAGAGAAATACTTTAATCTACGGCTATTTATTATATTTTCTTTCCATCATTTTTGTTATGGTACTGTAACTATCATGAAAATTCTGGACTCGTCCATTCTAAATAGGTATGGGAAGCATAGACTTCTCAGCGTTAGAGTTCAACTTCATTCTACACTGGCAGTCAGTACTGACTTACTACTTCTTTTGTTCCTCTGTGTATATACTCATCAATATACTTTTCTCCAATATATTTATTTTACCTTAACTCCGTGTCCGTGTTCTCATTCCGGTTCCTAAACAGGGCCATAACAAATTGGCGACGAGATATTCGAGCTGACATGGGCCCCATTACGACCACAACAACAACACCAAAAACAGTAACAACTGTCCACCATATATTCGAATATACACGGGACCTTATAACAATCCGAAAACTCTTAAAAAGGACCTCACAAAAAAAATGGCTACGGAATATTCGAATTTACACAGAAAACAAAAACATTCAGGATTTTTCTTGATAACCTTCAAAAAAGGACCTCGCAACGACCGGCAACGTGGGATTTTAAATTTCACACTTGGTCACAGTAAATTTCACACGCGTGGTCACAGTAAAAGATTCGGGAGAACTTTTTTTAATGGACGCCAAAACGTGCGACTAAATTAATTATGGAAAACCTTAAAGAGAAAAATAACTTGGAGAAATCGACTATAAATTCAGCAGAAACCGTCCTAATTAAAAGAAAAACTGGCTTACTGGTGGATAAAAAACGCATAAGACGAACTTATTATTCTCTTAAGTGAAGAAAGGTCAGTTATTGTTTTTTTTAATTGCTATTCTGACACTGTTGTAACATGTAACAATAAGGGAATATATATGATTTTTTGCTCTCCCTAAAAGAGAAAGTTACTTCTGCCGAAAGAAAAAAATTCAAACCGTATTTTTATTTTGCTCTGACTAAAGTGCCGATAGCAAATTCTACGGCTACGCACCACGCGTAAAACATACTACAAAAGCGAAATGAAACTTTAGGAAATCGACTACAAATACAGCAAACTCAAATAAAAAAAACTGGCTTACTAGTGAGGAAAAAAAGAAAAATGCGTAAGACCAACTTATTATTCTCTTAAGTGAATAAAGGTCAGTGGTTTTTGTTTTAATTGCTATTCTGACACTGTTGTAATATTTAACAATTGGGGAATATATGATGTTTTGTTCTCCCCAAACGAGAAAGTTACTTCTGCCGAAAGAAAAAAAATTCAAACCGCATTTTTATTTTTCCTTGATTAAAGTGCAAATTCTATTGCTACACACCACGCGTAAAACGTACTAAAAAGCCATTTAGGTGTTATACTCTTTTACAACTTAGATTACGTCTAGCAAGCATTATCTTAATAAAAGTACTTTTTAACAAGCTGTACTCGAAAGGAAATATTTACTGTCTAAAAAAAATGACACTTTAAAAATATGGAAGAATTTAAAGCAACGGCTGAGGAATTAGTAAATTTTCAAATGCTACAGCAACTCAAACATAATAAAGAGACAGACGAGAAACTACAGACAACTAAAAAATATTTCAAAAGCTTCTTCTAGAAAAAAAATTAAAAGCTTAGAAAGCAACCGAAAGAATCTGACGAAAGGATTGAGATTCTAATGCAAACAATATCGCTTAGAGAGCAAAGTAACGAAAACGATAATGTTTTTTATGTAGAATGCAGTGTGGAGATCGATCGACAACTTCACGTATTCCCCTAGTTAGGAGAACACTTTTGCTTTGTATTTTAGAAGATATGGAGACTTATATAAAATTCATTGGGAAAACTGGACAGACTCTAAAAATGTTCGCCTGTTACTAAAGAAATAAGGCTCCACCGGACATACTAATTTTGTGTATTCTATTTTGCCTCCAAAGTCTAGCGATTTAACTTTTGCGGAAGCTGTCAAACTTCTAACAGGTCTGTTCAGCCCAAAGTCATCGCTATTTCACAAACGCTGGAAGTGTTTAAACCTGGTAAAAAAAGACAAAAAAGAGTATTCAACGTTCGTATCAGTAGTAAATAAGCGCTGCGACGACTTTAAATTATCTTAACTTCTTGTTGATAATTGTAATTGCTTCATTTGTGTTCAAGGATTAGTATCAGGAAAAGACGCTAAAATAAGGCGTAGAGTTCTACATAAATTAGAAAATGAACCGAACTTAACACCAGAGAACTTAGCCTACGACTGAGAACTATGTATTAGTGTTAAGCAGGATTCGAAGTACATCGAACAGTCAAGCATTGCACACATACGAAAAGTATGTCAAAAATAAAAATCCAACTCTCATCTAAAAATTATTCAAAGCAAGAAACGGGATTTTCACGCCTCAAAAACTAGCCAGCGTTATAAAAATAAATAACCGCGGAAGCCTGCATTGGGTAACAGAATGCCCATTTCGTTTTAAGACCTGTCAGGATCGGACACAAAGTTCGCACTTTAGAAGGAATAAAGGAAATAAAACGTAGGTACAAGTCACAAGTATAAATGATCAGAAATGCATTAATATAATGTAATATGTGCATGTAAAAATCCTGGATAAAAATATTTAACTTCAATTGGATTCCGGATCTGGCGCACCAATAATAAATCTACATACGAGGAAGAGGTGTAATAGACCCACCCTGTTACGAACTAACAGGATAGCCACTAACGTGACTAGTTAAATAATTCAATTTGAGTGTGAGATAATTATTAATGTGACTTTAATGTGAAATACCTAAAAGTTAGAAATGCTCGTGTTAAAATACACTAATAACCTTTTTGGCACTAATTAGATGCAAGCGTTCAATTTATGGGAGTTTACAATAAATACATTTTGCCAAAATATAGATAGTTGGACAACGAAATCATAAAAAATTAAAGCTGGATTTGAAAGAATCTTTTCCCAAAGTTTTTATTTTCTGGTGGCCTTGGTCGATGCACAAAGATGGCGGCCAAATTTCAACTGAACGAAAACGTTCAGCCCGTATTTGAGAAAAAAAGGAATGTGTTATTTGCCTCGGTAGACAAAATAAATGAGGAGTTGAACCGACTAGTGACGACCGGCATTTTATCCAAAGTGGAATAGAGTCAGTGGGCAGCAGCCACGGTCTATTTGAAACAGAAATCAAAAGAGATTCGTGTGTGTGCAGATTTTTCAATAGAATTAAATGCTGCACTAAAAGATCATCATTACCCACTGTATAGACTGGATGGAGGTTTTCTCAAAATAAAATGAAGGCAGATTTTTTTTCGAAAATAGATCTGAGTGAATCGTACCTCCAAATAACCGTGGAAGAAGAAAGTTATAAGCTGTTGTGTACAAATACACATGGCGGTTTATACGAGTTCCAAAGACTAGCTTTCAGGATCAAAGTAGCTCCCGCAATTGTTAAGCAAGTAATGGATACCATGTTAGGCTAACTTGATTCTACTATTGCATAACTTGACGACATTCTAATCAACAGTAGAGACATAGAACAACACAGGAAATATGTCAGACAAGTGTTGGGTTTGAAGTTAAAGAGGAAAAAATCAAATATCTGAGTCATGTAATAGACAAGGACGGCAGAAGGCCGGACCCATAACGGGCTACCGCAATTAAAAACATGCCGGCGCCAGAAAACGTCACAGCACTACGAGGCTTTCTGGGATTGGTAAATTACGACCAGGCTTTTATCATATTTGACGCGTTCAACTGAATAAACTATTGAAAAAGAATAAGATTTGGGAGTGGACGCCTGAATGCCAGGTGGAATTCGACAAAACTATTGAAATGCTGACATCGGATTTATTTTTTACGCATTACAGCCCAGACATAGACATAATAGTGGCTAACGACGCTAGTTTATATGGATTAGGAGCATGCATTATTCATGTAATGCCGGATGGGAGGCATAAACCCATCGCGCATTCATCAAGGGCCCTTCTTTCGGTATAGAAGCAGTACTCTAAAATTGAGAAGGAGGCGTTAGGAATAATTTTTGCTGTAACTAAGTTCCACCGCCATATACACGGTACATTGTTCACATTACAGACGGACCATAAATTGCTAATAACAATTGGCGGTTCGAAAAAAGTCCTGGTGGTGTATACGGCGAACAGATTACAGAGATGTAGTACCATTTTATTAGACTATAAATTCACAATGGAGTGTATACCATTAAAAAAAGATATATCACGCGGATGGATTGTCTAGTCTGGTGCCAATACAGATAGACCCATTAGAAGACATCGTGATCGCTTCCCTACAAGCGGACAGGGGGTATAAAAGCTATTATATTGTGCAACTTAGTAAGAGAGCTCCCGGTGACTCTAAATGGAATTAAAAAGGAACCCTCCAATGATGAATTCGTCATCAGTACAGAAGCTTAAATGGCTGATAAGGGCCTACAGTTTGTAGACAGCTTAGCATTATGTACTCATGTATAACGAGAGAGTCGTCATTCCAAAAAGTTACAACAGAGAATTCTGAGAGATTTTCACGTTGGCCATCCGGGGAAAAATAGAATGAAGAGTTTGATGCGGAGTTTCGTGTACTGGTCTAGAATTGATCAGGACATTGGGAATGTCGTAAATACGTGGCGGCAAAGGCATCTCCTATCAAACATAGTTGTGGCCAAAGACAGACCGACCTTGGTCAAGGATACACGTGGATGTTGCGGGCCCATTAGAGAGATTTCAAAATCTAATTGTAGTCGATAGTTTTTCCAAGTGGCCCGAGTTGTTACGATGTAAAAAAAAACAAAACACGGAGGTAACAATCAACTTTCTGCGCAAATTGTTCGCCCATTTTGGGGTGGTCGATTGTTTGGTAAGTGACAACGGAACGCAGTCTACGTCCTTCGACTTCAAAGAGTTCTGTGAAATTTTTCAGATCAGACACATTGCGAAGTCCCCGTATCATACTACGTCAAACGGTCAGGCGCAACGCTTTGTGAACACCCTATTAAGGCCCCTTAAAAAAGCTCACGGCACTCACACGGAAACTGCCCTGCAGCAATTTTTACAAGTGTATAGGATCACGTCAACTATTGATATACCATCCTCATTATCTGCCGCAGAGATGATGTTTGCGCGAAAAGTGAAATTTTGCCAAATTACTGCCTAAACCCACGAAACAAGGTCGAACTTCTACTGTACCAAAAAAAACGATACATCCCAGGTGACAGAGTATATTTCAAGATGTTAAAAAATAGTACGTATTTCTAGGAAGCTGGTATAATAGAAAAAAGAATTGGAAATATGATTTACATAATCCAAGGACCTCAGTTCTCTCATAAATAAAATTAGGAAACGACTGTTGGATGATACTGACAGCTCTCCTTAGATATCATATTTGATACTGTTGACATACCAGTACCCCAAGCAGCCCCGGGAAAGGTGCAATCAAAAAGGAAACGGAAGTCTCCGCATTTTATCGAAATCAATTAAAAAAGGAAAAGATATTAATACTCCTGGGGAGGTAAGGCTTGGGAGAGGGTGTTATAGTGTCGTACCTATAACGAACATTCTGGACTCGTCCATTCTAAATAGTTGCGGGAAGTATAGGCTTCTTGGCGTTTGAGTTCAACCCCAGTTAACGCTGGCAGTCAGTACTGATGTACTACTTCCTTTGTTCCTATATTGTATATATTTTTCTCAAGTATATTTGTTTTACCTAAACCCCGTGCCCGTGTTCTCATTCCGGCCCCTAAACAGGGGCATAACAATTTCTTTATAAGTAGATGAAAAATAAAACTAATTTTGATTTTATTTAGTTTTGAAACAGTGATTTCAAAAGATTGAATTTTACAAATAATATTGCTTAAATTAGATAATTAATTTTGCAGACATACGTAGATATATAATTACAGGGATTTGAATAAATAAAGGAAACAGCTTGTGAATGTTGCATCACTTTTGAAAATACCTATACAAATTGAAAAACATTACAAAAAATGTTTGTTGTTTCATTTTTTTTTCAAAATTATTTTTGTTCTAGAATTGGTTTAATTAATTTTATTCTAATTTTAAATGATGCCTATTAATAAGAACAATTTAAATGCCAGATCTATTAAATTTTTAAAGAGGACATATAGTTTGTGCCCGTATGATAGGTGCTACTGAAATAGAAATCGCTGAGATAGTGGCTGCATCGAGAAGAACTGTCTCGAAGTTGATGACAACTTATGAAAAAAGGAAGACATCCTCTTCCATGAGAAACTCGGGAAGAAAGCCGAATCTGTCTGTAAAGAGATCGTAGATCTTTCGTAAGTATTGTGAAGAAAGAGAACAAAACCATGTTACTCAAATTTACAGCAGAGCTTAACAATCATCTAGATAACCCCGTTTCGAAAAACGAATAAAGAGTATACACAAATCTATTATAGTAGTTTACAACTGATTCAAGACAATATTTATTTTAAGTCATACAATGAAACATATTTTTCAAACATCAGATAAATTTCGTAATGGTAAGTATCTAGAATTACTAATCAAATCAATGTCAAAAATGTTTAATTTCCACGTAGAAAGAAAAAGCTAAAATCACACGGTTAGATTAAAAGATAATTTGATAGCAAACCATAAAATATACGTATATTTACTACTTTATAGTAAGACGCTAAAATAAGAGACTTACAAACAGTTATGCTGTGGATATATTTCTCTCATAGTATTAGTAGCAAAATGTTGTTTTACTAGAAAACATACGGGTTCTCACCCGTATGTTTTCTAGTTATGGTAATTACAAAATAACAATATTTAATAGTTTTCACAATGCACAACATATAAGTATATTTATTATTGGTTTAGGTGCTACAAAATATATATTTAATTTACTAATAACTCGGCTTTATGACATAACTTGATAAATTCAGTACCAGGACGGGTAAAATAAATCCACCGAGCAAAACAATGTCAGATTAAGAAGCTTAATAACAAGATACAATACTACTTAAATTTATGTCTATAATCCTTATTCCAATTTTGATAAAAGTCTATTACATGAGTCTGAGTCTAGAATATATCCAAAATAAAAAGCTTACTCTTAAAAGAGTATTAAAAATACATTGAAATTCAGGGATTGTAACTGAATTGTCGTCTAATGACTATGGCTGAAATTTAATACACATATGAAATATTAAAAACGAGTGTACTCATATAATTCCCCTCTACAAAACCTTTCAAAGACTCAAAATAAACTAAATTTAGTGGAATATTTTTAATTGATGTATAATACCTATTTTTAATTGATGTATAATACCTATTTTTAATTAATGTATAATACCTATTGTTAATTGATGTATAATACCTATTTTTAATTGATGTCTAATACCTATCTTTAATTGATGTATAATACCTATTTTTAATTGATGTATAATACCTATTTTTAATTAATGTATAATACCTATTGTTAATTGATGTCTAATACCTATTGTTAATTGATGTCTAATACCTATCTTTAATTGATGTATAATACCTATTTTTAATTGATGTATAATACCTATTGTTAATTGATGTATAATACCTATTTTTAATTGATGTATAATACCTATTGTTAATTGATGTATAATACCTATTTTTAATTGATGTATAATACCTATTTTTAATTGATGTATAATACCTATTTTTAATTAATGTATAATACCTATTGTTAATTGATGTATAATACCTATTTTTAATTGATGTCTAATACCTATCTTTAATTGATGTATAATACCTATTTTTAATTGATGTATAATACCTATTGTTAATTGATGTATAATACCTATTTTTAATTGATGTATAATACCTATTTTTAATTAATGTATAATACCTATTGTTAATTGATGTCTAATACCTATTGTTAATTGATGTCTAATACCTATTTTTAATTGATGTATAATACCTATTTTTAATTGATGTATAATACCTATTTTTAATTAATGTATAATACCTATTGTTAATTGATGTATAATACCTATTGTTAATTGATGTATAATACCTATTTTTAATTGATGTATAATACCTATTTTTAATTAATGTATAATACCTATTGTTAATTGATGTCTAATACCTATTGTTAATTGATGTCTAATACCTATTTTTAATTGATGTATAATACCTATTTTTAATTGATGTATAATACCTATTTTTAATTAATGTATAATACCTATTGTTAATTGATGTCTAATACCTATTGTTAATTGATGTCTAATACCTATTTTTAATTGATGTATAATACCTATTTTTAATTGATGTATAATACCTATTTTTAATTAATGTATAATACCTATTGTTAATTGATGTCTAATACCTATTGTTAATTGATGTCTAATACCTATCTTTAATTGATGTATAATACCTATTTTTAATTGATGTATAATACCTATTGTTAATTGATGTATAATACCTATTTTTAATTGATGTATAATACCTATTGTTAATTGATGTATAATACCTATTTTTAATTGATGTATAATACCTATTTTTAATTGATGTATAATACCTATTGTTAATTGATGTATAATACCTATTTTTAATTGATGTATAATACCTATTTTTAATTAATGTATAATACCTATTGTTAATTGATGTCTAATACCTATTGTTAATTGATGTCTAATACCTATCTTTAATTGATGTATAATACCTATTTTAATTGATGTATAATACCTATTGTTACAATTTCACAAAAATCGAAAATATCTAAACGTTCACGAAGGGTTTCCAACCCGTTTTTACCTCTTAGCATTAAACTCAATACAAGCCATGTTCCAAAATTCATAATGATCGGTTAATTAGTTTAAGTGTTATCGTGTACACACAGAGATATAAACCTAACTTTATATTAAGAGAGTGTTTATAGCTTCCACACTAAACAAACAGTTGCCACACTCTTCACGCAAATACAATTTGTAAAATAGTTAGTATTCCTCACGGACGAAACTTGAAAAGCTCAGCTTCCTATTTAAAAATTCTAATCACACTCTTTCTTACAAATTAATGCATTTAAATGTGCTGATTACCTATCTCTTCTGGAATATCTACAATGTAATTTTATAGAGATGTTTATTTATTTATTGCATCAAAGGTTCATTGTTTACAGAGAAGGGGAAAATAAACAGCTTCTAAAGTGTCCATTAAATGTATCATAAATAAATTAGCTTGGCTGACAAAAATCATTTTCTTTATTTTCCTCTGCTTTGAGTAGGATGAAAAGTCGATAATTAAAGCAAAACAATGCTTTATTTGTTTTTCTTACAGGGCTGCATATGTGTGTGCACCTACGATACATTTTATCGTGTGTTCATTTTTTACTCCACGAGAAGCGTTTTCATTAAATTTTTATTTTTATTATTATACCAAAAACATCTTAACAGGGCACAGTTGTTTAGCTGGTTTAATATATATATATATATATATATATATATATATATATATATATATATATATATATATATATATGTATATGTATATATATATATATATATATGTATATGTATATATACACATATATATATATATATATATATATATATATATACATATATATATACATATATATATATATATGCATATACATATATATATATACATATATATATATATATATATATATATATATATATATACATATATATATATATATACATATATACATATATATATACATATATATATATATATATATATATATATATATATATATATATATATATATATATATATATATAATAGAACACTGTTCCATGACTGATATAAGCAATGAATTAGTTTTTAATTTTTTTAATCTTTAGGGGTATTATACTGTTTCGGTGGACCTCCTATATGGTAAAGTTTAGAAAAAAAGTGGCATAATAACTTACCTTGTTGCCTAAAACATATATTCCAAAATTACTAATGATAAGTTTAACAGTTTAAGATTTTACCAAACACATACATATTTTTGACGCTCATGTTTGACGCTCATGCACTCGCAGCGGTCCTTTTATAAATATTTAACTCAAAATTTCATGCAGAACAATTAATAAACTCTTTTTGAGTTACTACAAAATTTCATCAACATTAGCTAAAACGCTTAGAACCTGATATTTAAGATTTTGTATTTTAACAATTTTCCTATTTTAGCATCATACTCCATATAAAAGAGGAGACACAATAGTATTAAAGTAATTTACATTTGTTTCAAAACGATGTTAATTTTTAGTCATATATGAAACATAAACAAGTTCCAAATAGCGTCTAATGTCAAAACAGTATGACTCGAGCATCTTTCATGTATATCAAGAACGAATAATGTCGGACAAACTCCATTCTCGATCAAAACATATTGTGAGACGGGTCACTATTTTCATTTAATTACCAATCACAGCTATTTAAAAACTTAAATGTATTTATTTTCCAATAAGACTCAATTCCAGAACAAAACAGTAAATTCGAATAAACTTTGTGTCATTCCATTATATCGATAAGAAGCATTTAGGAAATAAACGTTCATTCGCAATAACTACGACTATTTTTAGCATTTGGACTTCAAAATATGAGTTGACACATCTTTTAAGACATCACCCTTACATTACATAAAGTAAGTGTTATTTATTTTATGTTTATGCTACTAATATAGATGATATAGAAGTAAATACACGTTTAGTTATTCTATCTAACTTACATTACATTGTTCGGAGTGTACGGACACCCATGTGAATTAGATGTCAAAATAAAACAATTTAAAAGTAACGCTTAAACAGAGAATCATTCTCTGTTTGAATTATTCTAATATCGATGATACTATATATGTAGGAAAATTCTACAAATTTAAATTACACCGAGCTGTTTTGATGTCAATATAGATTTGAAAAAGAAAAAAAAAACCTTTCGAATGTATTCATTTATACGATATTAATATTATGTTGGTACTAATATCACTACTACTACTAATTTGATATACTAGGATCATGCATGCAGTCTATGTTAACACATTTTCGTCTTGTCTATAGATTGATTATTGATCCAATTTTATCTAGCGTTGCTTAAATTATCTTGAATTACATTGCATACATCCTTTAATTTTTCATTTTTATGTGTAATTTATTCTCAATGAATACAAGAAATGATACAACCTGATACAGAAGAAGATCCGAAAAAAAAAGTAAGTTAGATAACACACATTATGCCATTTATTTGATCATTCTTAATTAGTTATTTAAACGTGTTATGCATTCTTTAAGAACTTACTAGAATATCCAGTGACTTAATTATGTAACATATAATGAAACAGTAAAAAGGGTTACCGTTAATGAAGACAAAATAAGTATAATTCGACTCATGTAATACTTGTAGAAAAATAATGCAATTTGCCGATGTTATTGAAGAAATTTTGTGGTTTGGAATTAATTAGAAATAGATGTGAGAAACATTTTCACAATGCAAATTGATGGTTCTGGGATTATTTAGTTGTCCAAAAGTAACAGATCAACTGACTGGAATAGTCGTTAGTTCGATAAAAAAAACTGATTTTGTTCTAAACCAACATCTAGTTACATCTAATGAAAATAAAATATCATTTAAAACTTATTCTAATTTGAAAAATACGCGCGATATTAATATTGCTGAAAATGACGATATTTACCTTTTTTCACACATATTTCCAAGATTTGCGACGAGTTTCTAATAAATGCTTGAACCGGTTTCTATCACCAAAAATAACAGACCAACTGACTAGAATAATTGTTAGATATATTTGCATCTGATTTAAATAAACAGTATGTAAAGCTATAAAACTTATTCGAACTTGAAAAATAAACTTCATTTAAATATAGCTTAAAGAAACAATATTTTCCTATTTTTACGGAATATTTTCTACTATTTATGACATTTTTTAATAAATAACTGAACCAATTTCTGTTACAGCTGTTAACGTAGATAAAAATAAATAACAATGTTCCCGAAACTTCCTGTAACATAGTAACTATATGTAGCAAGAATAATTTATTTTTATTCAGTATTGAAAGAGAATAGATTAATAGTTTTAAGTATTCCAATGTCTTACTTGTAAAATATCAATATATCGTAAATGTAGGTATCTCCTAAGTTCTTTTGTAGATTAACGCGTTAAAAATTATTATATATCCTTTTAGTTCATGTAAAATCAGGTATAGTGGTTGCTAGGAACTATACACAGTCACTGAAATCAAGGTAATATTTTACCTTAATTGATAAAAGTACATGGTCTTAAGAAACCATATGGTCTTAAGAAACACTATCACTCGTCTCTCCCTTCTTAGACAAGGTCTAAAAAAGAGTCGCCAACTTAATAGGTCGCTCACCAAGCTCCACCCCTGTCCCATCGTCGCAATGGTGCATCCTTGTGCTTCTTTTACAAATACTTTAATTGATTGTGCTCCGATAAACTATATGCTTTGGTGCCCCCTCGACGAAAATACACTAGACTTACTCGACAATCAGTTACGTCTCATCCATTCACTGTGGAGATCCTTAGATGCCAGAGAGCCTTCTACTTCAATATCCTCTTTCCTTGTGCTGCCGGCCTCTGGACCTTCCTCCCTGCCCCTGTTTCCCCGACAGTATTTACATGCAGAAATTTAAAACTAATGTAAACAGATATCTTGCTTCACAGCTCTCAACTACGGATGGCATCTAAAACCGTCACTCTGATTTTCAGTAGCCTCTTACGTCTACAGTAGCGGCCTGCCTTGTTTGGGGTGAAATATGTTTGTTTTTTTTTTAAACTTAATCGGAGGATAAAAAAGTGGGCAGAAACGTAGCAAGTACAGTTGGCTTAACGAAATTACAAAATGATAATTTGTAGTGTAAAGAATCATTCTGGTCTGTCGCATCGACACTAACTCACGGCGTAGAGCGCATCAGGTTTTACTTTCGACAATCACTAATAGCTTAGAAAAAGTCAGACGATAGGCAAGTAACCCTTCCCTTCATAACGAGAATCGTACTGATTGGGATACAGCCACGTCTTGAATATTACTGCTAAGTAAAGTATAGAACTTTTAATTATAGAAAGAGTTAATTGTCGGTAACGCTGAAAAATGATTTGCGTCTGTAGTTTGCAAAACAAGGAGATAAAAATGCCTCAATTTGTAATTTAAATGTAAAAAACATCGAATAAACGAAAAAGAACGTCTGAAGGTTTAAAATAAAGAAGAACAACACAAAAACTACAAAAAGTAAAAGGAAAATAAGGAAATAAACTTCTTCATCGTAAAAGTAAAGAATATAGAATAAAACGTAAGAAAATGCATTATTTTGAAAAAGAAATATGAAAGAATCAAAGAACAGGTGTAAATCGATAAATAAGAAAAGGGTCAGAAAATTTATTTTCCAAAATCTGTATAGTTCAAAACGTATAATATATAGCAATAAAACCGAGTTCGCAGCTGAAACATTTGCGAACTGTTATCACGAACTATTCATATCGCTATTCTATTATATATCTACAACGGGACAGTAGGTTTGGATTTCTAAGTGTTTGCTGTAAACCAAAAGCAGTCGTCATATATGACAGAAAAATCAGAGAAAGAGTTTAAATAGAATGTTGAAAATGAGATTATCTTAGACAAATAGAAGCTGCTATGGTCATCGATTTTATAAATAACAAAAAATAAGGTTCATACAGTTGTGTTACGTAAACAAATTAAAAAGGAAGATCTGAAGATAAAAATAATGTACCGAAATAAATCGAAGTATATCCGGCATGACCCGGGAATGATTTCGTTTTTATTGTAACATAGATAATATCATTTAAAGAATGTGACGGGAAATAAACTTAAAAGAAATAAATAGTTTAAAGTATTAATAATGCAAGTGACTATTGTCCTGTTGACTCCGAAGACAGATCTGTTAGTTTTTGATAGACAATCTGTTAGTATATTCTGTCATTCGGAAATCTGAAAGTAAACATCTAAGATAGACCATCTTAATGAAATAGTGAACCTATGAAGAAAAAATTCCGGTGAGTGGGCGGAAGTTAAAGTAAGTATGCGCATAAGAATAACAAATTTCCGATCTTTTCTATTGATGACTATATGTAAAGAAAATTATTTGAGCAAGAAAAATATAAAACATGTTTAGAAACGAACAAAACGAATGTTTATTTTATGAAAACACGCATTAGGGATTAGCCTAAGTGCCTATCGACACACAGAAGCAGATAAAGTTTTGGTTCCAAAGATATAATAATCAAACGAATGAGGTGAACTCCATTTCATCTTATATATAAAATATTCTGCAAACTGTTTTAATGATTTATAAGTGATAGATATTTTCTGTGAAGTGTATATTGATATATTCACTTGCGTTAAAGTTCATTGCCGGAGTGTTTATGTTGTAAAATAGAATCCCAACAAAATTAAATTATGTTAGTTGCCAGCTATTGTAGTAATAGCTGAAACCCTTTTTGATGGCATTTGCTACTGTCTACTTAATTAACATAAACCTGGATGTATTACTTACGCGGATTTATATACCGTTGCCGCACTTCATAAAGGGAGTATTTTTCTGCTATGAAATAATGATTTGTGATATTTTATTTTCTGTATATAAACTTCAGTTTTCTGTTCATTTTGCTACATCTATTAATTGTAATCAGATCGTATTTTATCATCATTATATTTATTGTAATTATGTGTGTTAACTCGCCTTTGACATATTTGACATATTTCTTGGTCATAGGGTCTGTCACTAAAAAAAAAAATTAAAGATGGCGACACACAAATAGTTTCGCACGTTGAATTTTAAATCAGTAACGGGGGGGGGGGAACAAACACTGTATAAACCAAATAAGCGAAAAAATGACACGCGACAAAACGTTAATAAATTGCACGATCTGTTGTACATTCCAACCGTAATTGGTACAAATAATTTCAGTCCATGGCTCACTTGTCCATCACGTTTCGATCCAAATGTTCAACAGTATTTGTTTATCGCCGCTCAATAATAGGTAGGGACATGTTGGTGGTGTCACCCGTAATGCGCATCACACTCACCTGAATCCCTACCCGATTTTAATTAGTGATGTTATATCAAAGAAAAAGTCTATCGACAAAATTCCTAGATCAATCTTTGTTGTTGTTACACGACTCGGACGTCAGCATAGAACCCACAAATATCGTGTCTCAGGAGTCATGGATCGCAGTTATTTGTTTACATGCACGATTTCACATTTTTAGCCTTGATACGAAAAGCAGCAATGCTAATTTTTTGCATGCGGAATTAGAAAGGGTTGACTCAGAACACACAAAGAAATGACGTCGAAACAAGCTTGCACTTTGACTCCATTCATTTGATTTTCAACTGCGGACATGATTGTTATTGTTGCGGAGACAACCAGAAGACGACGGATATTGATACCGACTCCCATTAGATTTTCACCAGAGCCCTGTGATCAAGATTGCGACTTTGTGGCAAATCTGTCAACTATACTATTCTTTAATTAAAAGGGACAATATGGACCAAATAAGGCAAATGCGAAGAGAGGACCCTGCAAACTAATTGGCAATTTTTACTCGTTATATACAAGTGTGATAATCTCTTGTCAATATGTTATATACTTATCGATGGAGATATTGATGAGTTTGCCTCTATTTCACTGTGGGACACGAGTGAAGAAGTTCTACGGATACTTTTTCCATCAGCTGATTAATGTATGGGAGAATGCTCTTATAACAACCGAACAGATACTACACTACGTCTCTCATCTCAAAAAGGTTCAAGTTATACATGGGATGATTGTATCATGATATCAGAACAAATACTCCACTAGACCCCCTGAATTAAAGACACGGCTTCATATATAAATGTAAAGATTTCGGTTTTAGTTAGCTACCTAATTGTCTATTAATAATAAATAGTGTCAAGCTTTTATTGTCACAGAAAAATCTTACTTTAAGTACTTTTACTGCTACATGAGTAAATTGACACATATTAGGTATGATATGTGTCAATTTACTCATTTACTTATTAAAATAGTTTAAACTGAACTAAATGGGTGACCTTACCTGTTATATGTTTTCTAGTATCTAACACATCTATTCAGTGTGCTTATATAGGAATCAGCTTTCGAAATTAAGATATTTGATGCGGATGAACATTTGACCCATTTAGAAATGCATAGTTCAGATATTTTGCATTCCTGATTTTTTTACTAAAATCGTTCAATATATTCTTGTACAAGTTTAGATTTCAAAAGAAACGACAAATAGTCGGGGTTTCCTTTTCCTTTTACTACTTAAACTGAGTAGTGTCCGGAAGAACATTTTTGTTTGAAACAAACTTAGCATTTTTCTAGAAAGTGGTTCATTCCAGGACATAAATAAATCTGTTTTACATACTGATGACATTTCCTTGCCTGGCCATGCGACATCCTTTTCCATTTACATTTTTGAAAAAAAAAGTGATTTCCTTTGGAAATAAAGACACCTGTATGTTAAACGTGTCTGATGTTTACTTACAACTGGCAAAACATCACGTAACTTTATCTGACGTAAAACTACTATGCATCGCAAATGTCAGAGGAGAAATATTTTATATATATATATATATATATATATATATATATATATATATATATATCAAAACAAAACTAACCATTAAAGTGTAACGTCTGATTCTATTTCGCAATTATTGCCACATGTTTTGAATATTTGTCAAGTTCAAATATATTAAATATATCAGATATATCAGAATTTTACAAATATATTAACTTGAAACTGAAGTTACTTTTTCAATTATGTAATTGTCGATTCTTCACTTATATATATATTAAATTAGTTATGAAAATATATTCATGGCAATATAACTACACAGAAGCGTCTGAGTTACATTCACGTAGGAAACTGTCAGGCTAAGTGCATTGAATTTGTGTTACTGAGTGTTTTATATATCTACGTGTTGTTTAGTTAAGCTCACTAACCACTCAGATACATTGGTATTACCCTACAAAACAAAACGGGGTGCGTCACGGCTATACAAAACAAAAAAAGATGTCAAAAACGATCCGCCGAAGCTTTGTTTCAGAGAAGCCCAAGCTAGTTAAATTAAACCCTACGTTGATATGTATTCAGTGCACTTCAATGCACTGACGATTCTTTACAGAGATGAAACGAGAACGACTCTGTGTAGCATAATTACCATAAATATATTTCATAATTTACTATCTAGCACGTATTGAGAAATGTTGAAGCAAATACTGAAAATTGATACATGATATATTATATATCTTTTAATATCATATGTCGATACATCAAATAATAAATAAATATATATATATATATATATAAAGTAAAGACATTTCCCATGTTCCTTAGACGAATGTAACAAAAAAACACATGCAACACTTTACTCAGCTTATTCACTCGAGCGAATATGATGAAATTTATGATTATTATCTCCATTTAGCAATAAATACTACTTTAAGACCACAATCATAGACTCACTCTAAAACATACTCCATAGAGAAGATATGAAAAATCTATCCCTCTAACATCTTAATACTAACACCCTCCCTTTCATCACCTTTCAAACAACGGAAACTTTAGAAACACGTAACTGTTATTATTTTCTTTTCATCTTCCATTACTTTAATACCTAATACAATACATTCCTTACAAATTTAATAGACACGCCCTTGTATTCCTCTGGTTTTCAAGAATATCGAATTACGTTATTTCTCACTATACGTATAGTCTTCATTTGATTCTGGAAGTCACGGAATACATTTAACGAACTTAATCATTAATACTGTGCATTGATTCAAAATGGCGGTAACAATTAATCAGTTGAATCAACTTTAGACATGTCCCTTAGCAATCTTCGTTTGCTTCAAGTATAATTTCATTTTTTTTTACTTAAACACTTTTACAATTACACATTTAAGACTCATAAAAATGTTTCAAAAGACTAACAGCATAAAACGAACTGTAATGTTCATTTCGAAAACATGATTGATTGATAAAAATTTCATGGAAGCACGTAATATCAATTTCTCTACGAACCTTCCGAAACTAATTAACGAACAACAAAAGTCCATTGTTTTAATGTTATTTATATTTATCTCAGGCAACGCCGGTGCACGGGTTCTACTAATATATATATATATATATATATATATATATATATATATATATATATATAACGTCGTAGTAGTATTTTCACATAATGTTAGGGTAGATATTTCAAATCGTCAGCTATTTATCCAGGTCACTACCAACATTTAAAACTTTACCTTTATTTAATCCACTGGGGTAGACTGTCCTCATTTTGCCAACTATGATCGGGACCAATTTAATGTTTTCATATAATCGACTTAAGCAAGTCATAGCCTTATAGTTGCAAATTTTGTATACGTTCTTCAGTTTTACATGAATACTAAATAAAAATTTTGAAAGATACCCTTAGGAAATTTCGGAGATAACATCAGTTGAACGATGTTATAAAACTCAATCAATCAGGATGCGAATAGTAATCCGAAAAATCTACCTTCTACAAATTATCAATCCGAACAATATATACATTTTTTGAAGTATTAACTTTAACAATGCTCAAAATTAGTTGAACTTTGTAGTTTGTATAATTATAGCAAGCAAGCTACAATAAATGTATGTCCTCCTGTTTTAAGCGGGAGCAAGTGTAAATGCTAAGATTAACATTTTACTCTCTGATTTATGAGCTAAAAAGGCTTATATTACTTACTACTCTTATCTTATCAAGTTGTGATTGTTTTAGCTAACACAATACTCAATTAAATCCGGGGTATAAATTATAGACAACTAATAAATTTCTATAATATTTGCATTAAACACTCACTTTGAACTTGCACTATTCCAAACTTGAACCGAATCGGATTATTAGTTTACAAACTATTGTTATTTAAGTAAATCTAACGTTGCGTGTTTTAAAAACAATAGGAAAATCTGAATTTCGTGTGTCGTAAACCATTGCTTTCTGAAATGAAACAATACTGCTCAAGCAACGCAATGGATTGATTGGCGTTATGTTTCCTCTGCTCCTTTAGAAACTATTTTTAAGAAGGTGTATGTTTTCTTTCAAAGAGTCGTATAGACACAGATTATGCTAGACCCTCAGGTCGCCAGAATTTGGTAGTTATCCTGGAAAACATGAATATGTCCTGTTTCTCAAATTGAAAGTGCGTCAGGTAGCAGAGATGTTCAAGATATAAGTCAGTGTATTCACACTTTGCATGTAGATTTTTCAATGAGAAAGATCCGTCAAAGTGGGTGCCGCGTTTGCTTTCAGTTAAGCAAACAAAACAACGCATAGACGATTCAGAGCAGTGTTTGCAACTTTTTAAACTAAATAAACGGAGTTAGTTTTTGACAATATGTGACAATGGATGACATATGGATCCGGAAATTTACTCATATTCGCAGTCAGCTTAGTTGTAAACAGCAGGTTAAAACGGTCGAAATCAACCAATATGTGACAATGGATTACGCACGGATCCACCATTTTATCCGGATCAAATCGGCAGTCAGCTGAATGTACAGTAGACGGTGAAAGTCGTCCAAGCAGCCTAAGACGCAAACATAAGGCGATGTTTTTACCTACGTTTTTACGGAGGTGCAAAGTATTATATTCATCGATTACCTTACTTTTGAAAAAATAAATCGTTAAAAAAAGCTATAATAGAAAAATGTACTCTATAACGAAGACGGTGGTCCGTGTCACTGTGAAACAGTGGTTTCAGCGACGGAGTCGGCACCCTAGGGTGCACTGGAATGCATCGGGGAGATCAGGCCCCACGTAGAAACAAGTGGAAGTCTGGGAGCTAGTACATATTTTTGACTGTCCAAACCTTGGCCGAGAGACGGCGCCATCCTGGCGGGAGAGAGCGTGTAGGTTGTCTGTAGCACTTATCCAGATACAATGGATGAGTTTGACCAGCTGAACAATTTGGTCATGGGTCTTTTAGATACGATGGATGTCAACTCGAGGGGTGGTCCAATAGAGAAAGAGAGGCTAATGGTTTTCTTTAGTGTAGATAAGATCTAAAGAGAAACTAAAACGACGACTTACAATTGCCCGTACCACCTTACTCCGGGGGAGGAGTGGGGACACAGAAGAAGGGATGGGGGAAAGAAAGAGAGTAAGTCAGCATCGCGCGTACCACACGACGAGAAGAGAGAGAGAGAGAGAGAGGGAGAGAGAGAGAGAAAGAGAGAGAGAGAGTATGAGTTATACGTTTTTCGTCTTTGTTATTTGAGATGAGAAGGCGATCGCAAGTGAGTTAGAACCGAGATCCCGGCCGAGCTGGTCGTGATTCTCTCGGATCCCGAGGGAGCCGCTGCCCCGGGCTCCACCATCGTTTTCCAACAGAGATTAACGTCTCAATTAATACCAACAGTCGTAAGAGTCCACACCCACCGTTTGAGTGGACAAGTTATATCTCGATTAAGGATTTGCAGTCGTAAAGAGATTCACACACGCACACAGAGAGACGGGATAGTTAGAAAAAAAGCCATTATCGAAGAATAGACTTTGGGTTAAGGTTAAAAACCCACCGTTCATTTTTATTAAATAATTATTGTTATGAAAAGACCTAGCCGTTTGTCGAGTTATTCTATCGTGAATTGTCCTGCTAGGTAATCTTGCCTTCACAGAATCACGAAGTCGTCATTCATCAGACCCGGAGGAGATTCAACGCCACCACAGACGACATCACGAGCCAAAGAAAAGGTGTTCACAGTCAGGAAGGATTCCTGCACCGGGACGGTTCTCGTTACATTTGATGCCGTCACGAGGAAGAAGGAAGAGGAGGTGTGGGGTCCCCGCCACAATGGTGCCGCGACCTAGGATCATGGTACTGTGAGGAGTGCCTGGCAACCTCGGGAAAAGAAAGAGCAGAGCCAACCCACGGCAGAAAAAAAAAAAAAAAACAATTTTTTTTTGCCGGCAGAACACTTTGAAAAAAAAATAGACAAAAAAAAAAAACCCACGGCACAACGGACGATTTTTTTTTTTTTACCGGCAGAGAGAAAGGACATCGACACCCGTGTTTGAAAAAAAAAAAGAAGAAAAATAGAAAAAGGAAAAGAAAAGAGAGAAACGGTTTAACGGGCATGTACACCCGTGGTTGAAAAAGAGAATAGAAAAAAGGAAAAGAAAAGAGAGAAACAGTTTAACGGGCATGTACACCCGTGGTTGAAAAAGAGAATAGAAAAAGGAAAAGAAAAGAGAGAAACAGTTTAACGGGCATGTACACCCGTGGTTGAAAAAGAGAATAGAAAAAAGGAAAAGAAAAGAGAGAAACAGTTTAACGGGCATGTACACCCGTGGTTGAAAAAAAAAGAGAGAAAGATAGAAAAAGAGATAGACTGAAAGAAAAAAACGTTTTTTAGACTTTGAGATCGGTCTGGGACCGCGAACTTTTAGTCAATTGATTGAAAGGCCCAGACGGACTCGAAAAATAACAAACAACCAACCCAGAGACGAAAGACCACAGGAGCAGCAGAGGAGAGGGGTAAGTGACTCGTTGATTTCTCTTGTTCGCTTGCTCGGTTTTGTCGGTGTGTCGATTGTTGTCCAAACTTTGCACGCGGTTTGGGTAGTTCTGTTGTTGGGGTGGTAAGCTAGAACGCAAAGGGAATGGGTTCGGAGGAAGACCTAGTGAATAGTGTAACAGGTATGGGAAGAGAAGAGACCAGAAAGATAGAAAGGCCGATAGGAGGGATACGAATACCCCCCCACAAAGGGGATCCCGTCGGTTTAATGGAGTGGTTAGCAGTAATTCAGAAGAAGAGGGTGATTTAGGGACTAGAAAATCACGAGATGGTGCTGCTCGCTCCAGAGGGAGCGAGGGGCTCAGCGTCGAGATTCATTGAGGGGAGGTGTGTGGAGAACCCGGGGATCACTGGTACGGAGCTCCGCGAGCAGCTGGTGAGGCAATACGCCAGCGAGCGAACCGCGATTGAGGCCGTACGCTAGTTGACCCGGCTAAGGTTAAGCAATGGCGAGGAAAGGCCTGGGAGAAGGAAAACGGTGGGGGCAGGGCGAGCCCGGGGCCCCGAATGGAGAGAGGGGCGGAGAAGATTGGGAGGCAGACTCCGATCGTAGAAGGAAGGCATGGGACCTTCAAAATGAGTACGATAGGCCCGCACCGGCCAGGCAGGCATCAGTCCGCTGGACCTGCAGGGGTGAGGGGCATAGAGCAGCAGAGTGTCCCACAAATTATGGGCGCCCACGCGGCTCGGTCAGACCGAACTGTACTAGGTGTGGTCGGTTCGGACATGAGAGTCGGTGGTGCACAGCAGCATAGATCGGATGTGAGGAATTAGGATTCCGAACCTTAGTGCGCCACCTGACGCCAGGGTAAAGAACCAAGGAAGCGCCCAGAGGCCACCCCACAGAGTATAAAAAGTAGGGTGGCCCCCAGAATGATAAGTTTAGTGAAAGATAGCGAATTTAAATGGGAAGAAGACGGGCTTGGGTTTTGTTCGCCGGTTTATGAGAAACCGCAAGAAGCAATGAACCCCCCCGTAGAGAGAGATCGAATTAAACGCGACTGCTAGGTCGGTTGACGAGTCCAGCGAGTGGGAGGAGAGCGGCAAAATACCCCCCTGCCCAGCTCCAGAAGAGACTGAGAGAAAATCGGTTAGCCAAAAAGGTAGAGGAATTACCTATGAAGTTACGGTAGAGGAGACCAGAACGCCCCACCACAGAATAGCAGGAAAGCCAAGCCAAAGATAGTCAAGGACCTGGGGGAGAGGCCGAGGTTGTGCTGTGTCGCATTCGTTGGCTCCACCGCGCGCAGGGAGGGCCCCCATGCGTGTGCGGTGCTGGTGGTTGTGGCGCGGACAGTTGTCTTGGATGCCCCCCCGAGATAAACGGACATATAAGGATAGAAAGAGATGCATAACTGGGACCGATGGAGGGTCGTCGTGGTTAGATCCAAATGATCGATCACAAGTAGTAATATACCTGCAGCTGGATGGGCTGTTGCTGAACGACCAGGCAGATATATAGTGAGTTGTAAAAGCAAAAGAAAGTTGAAGTAATCGACAGATGTTCGAACCACCGTGAATATGACAGATTGTGGTGCGCCTTACGAAAGGGCACAGAAGTAATGATAAGCGAAGAGAAGGATATGAGATCCTATCTAAGATAGATAGTGTTGATACAGACGAAGCAGAAGAAATCAGTGGCCCCCCGTTGCTGGGAGAGGCACTCGATGAGCAATTAGGGACAGTGTCGGGAAGCGATGAGAGAATGATCATGAAGAAATTGGAAGTTATAGGGAAGAACCAAAAGGGTTACTATCGCATGCAGCCAGGGAAGGCGCATCGATATCGAATGTCACCGGGCCGAAGTGAGCCAAGAAGGTGTTAGTCTGAGAGAATTGTTTTCCCAGAGAAGGGAACGGAAGAGAATCCGGCCGAGGTGGCCGACGTAATGATAGTGACGGTATGCGAACCAGACAGGTCCGTACCAAGAGAATTTCAGTTGTTGACACTGACGAGTGAGTGCACAGGTGCACAGTTGGATATGCAATCGCTAAGACACTTGTCGCCGAATATAATCATCTCGGCAGATTAAGGCCGAATTACCAAATCGTTTGAGATTACCGGTCGACCCCATCGAACAGTTATGAAAGTACTATAATGTGTTAAAATGCGTTGCATAACCAGAAGGTAACAAGCTATTAGCTTTAAAAAGATTGGAGGGTTCGATTAACCCCGTCAGGAAGGGAAAATTCACGTTAAAAGGTAGGACTAGACACGGGCACGATAGGGCTTGGTCGATGTTAGTGAGAATTGTGCACATAAATAATAGGGTTAGCCTTTGCAGAAAAGACAAAGGGCGCGAGAAAAGCCATAGGGAGATATTGGACGGCGCGAGCACACCGACGGCCGAGTGCATGAGCGAGGGAGGGTTACCCCTGAGTACACTTCACCCAGATCGCGAGCGGGGGCAGGAATCGCTACCCCTGTCGGAAATCCAGGTGGATGACCAGTGAAGAAGTAGAGATCGATTCCGAGGAGAAGGTGATGGTGACGTAATTTGTAAGGGGCGTTGCGAGCTCCAATCTGTATTAACAAACTTTTAATTGCATGCATAATAATTCATTTTGTCACCTACCCACCTCCCAACACAGAAACCACAAAATGCATACGCACATACACACATACATACGTAGTCCTGATGTTTTAATAGACTGGAAAGAGAAAAAGAAGGACAGACCAAAAGAAAACAGAACAGAAAAAGAAAACTTTTGTTCCATTTTTTAGCTACAGTTTGTTTTAATTTTTGATTATTATTGTTTTGATTGTATTATCCGTTGTTCTCTCTGTGTGTGGGGAAAGGTAACGGTCTGGGAGATGTCAATTGCAACCAAGTGACACGAAATAAGGATGGACGGATGTGAAACAGTGATTTTATCCGACGTATCTGCCCCCTTTATGGCGCACCGATATGCATCAGAGAGATAGCCCCCCACGTAGAGAAAGGTGACGGTCTGGGAGGTGTCAATTTCGACCAATTGACACGAAATAAGGATTGGGCGGATGTGAAACAGTGGTTTCAGCGACGGAGTCGGCACCCTAGGGTGCACTGGAATGCATCGGGGAGATCAGGCCCCACGTAGAAACAAGTGGAAGTCTGGGAGCTAGTACATATTTTTGACTGTCCAAACCTTGGCCGAGAGACGGCGCCAGCCTGGCGGGAGAGAGCGTGTAGGTTGTCTGTAGCACTTATCCAGATACAATGGATGAGTTTGACCAGCTGAACAATTTGGTCATGGGTCTTTTAGATACGATGGATGTCAACTCGAGGGGTGGTCCAATAGAGAAAGAGAGGCTAATGGTTTTCTTTAGTGTAGATAAGATCTAAAGAGAAACTAAAACGACGACTTACAATTGCCCGTACCACCCCACTCCGGGGGAGGAGTGGGGACACAGAAGAAGGGATGGGGGAAAGAAAGAGAGTAAGTCAGCATCGCGCGTACCACACGACGAGAAGAGAGAGAGAGAGAGAGGGAGAGAGAGAGAGAGAGAGTATGAGTTATACGTTTTTCGTCTTTGTTATTTGAGATGAGAAGGCGATCGCAAGTGAGTTAGAACCGAGATCCCGGCCGAGCTGGTCGTGATTCCCTCGGATCCCGAGGGAGCCGCTGCCCCGGGCTCCACCATCGTTTTCCAACAGAGATTAACGTCTCAATTAATACCAACAGTCGTAAGAGTCCACACCCACCGTTTGAGTGGACAAGTTATATCTCGATTAAGGATTTGCAGTCGTAAAGAGATTCACACACGCACACAGAGAGACGGGATAGTTAGAAAAAAAGCCATTATCGAAGAATAGACTTTGGGTTAAGGTTAAAAACCCACCGTTCATTTTTATTAAATAATTATTGTTATGAAAAGACCTAGCCGTTTGTCGAGTTATTCTATCGTGAATTGTCCTGCTAGGTAATCTTGCCTTCACAGAATCACGAAGTCGTCATTCATCAGACCCGGAGGAGATTCAACGCCACCACAGACGACATCACGAGCCAAAGAAAAGGTGTTCACAGTCAGGAAGGATTCCTGCATCGGGACGGTTCTCGTTACATTTGATGCCGTCACGAGGAAGAAGGAAGAGGGGGTGTGGGGTCCCCGCCACATCACAAATTGATCGCAACGATAACAAAACTACATAAATCTCTGTCCCATTTGAGGGTTCTTGATAAGGTGCAGAAACGTATCTGTAATTTGACTGGCCCTACCCTTTCTTCTTTTCTACAGCCTCTCTCTCACAAACGTGATGTTGCTCTTCTATAAATACTATTATGGCATGTGTTCCTAAGAAGTGTGTGATCTATTCCCCGTTTCTTTTGTTTCAGCTCGTTTGATTAGTTGGTCTAGTGGTCTTCATGAATCAACTGTTTTGATACCTCAGTATAATACAGCTTTCTTTTCCAGTAGCTTATTTCCAATAACCTCAGACTTGTAGAACTCTCTTCTTGCTGGCTGTTTTCCTCTTACGTATAATCTTGGTATTTTCAAGACTACGACATATAAACATTTCCTGTTATTACGATACTCATATTTGGGCTTGTTAGCTCCTTACATCAAGTGGATCAATGCGCTGTCTGGAGCGATTTCCATTTTTTTTAAATGCACTTGAATTACTTACGCACCCACTATATTCTTCAGAGTTGTCTCTAAGCGATTACTGGATACTTGTAGACCTCAAAAGAATCTTACAGGAACAGAGATATGGCTCCAATAAAAAAGTGATATTAGATAGTTAAGTCAATAAAAATGGATCTACAAAAATTTGCTAAACTTTTAGAGAAGCCTATGAATAGTGTATTGCCTTAGACGGCGATCAGGTTCAATAATAAAGTCGAATTTTGTTTAAAAGTTGTTGTTTCATTAGTTAGGCCCAGGAATTATTAAGTGACGTGTTAATGATTTACTAAACATATACTTATCGTTTTAATTATTTTAATCTACCAGCCAGTTTTACCTTGTTTTTACTGTTTAGTATAATTTATATATATATATATATATATATATATATATATATATATATATATATATATATATATATCTGTGTGTGTTTGTGTGTGTGTATATATTAATAGGATATATTTGAAAATTGAAAACATATCCATTATAATTTCTAAATCCAAGAATTAAGCCAAAAAATAAATATTCGAAAGTGTCCACGAAGTCGTGTTATTGAAAACGACTCATATTAGAAAAATTTAATTTCAAGAAAGTTTTATTTTTATTTTTATTTTTTTTACTCGGCATATTAAAAATTATCAGTTTCATTCTCAGGTAATATTATATGCATACAGGTCAAATCGTTATCAAATAATTTTACTTCAAGATCGAAAAATAAATAACTAAATTGCAGACATTTTTCAAAATATTTTCTTCTTAATAATATATTTTAACAGAAGAGTTTGATACGAAAACATAATCCACCCCACTTAGTTATTTTCGGAATTGTTTAGATGCTGATTTATAATTTGTATCATTCGGACTACTGTTCTAATCTTGGAAAGTATCCCCACAACGTTCCGGCATTTATCGTGGGAACTTGACTTTGCAATGAAATGTCAGTCTAATTGGTGCACATGTCATTGCCATCCATAACGACGACACCACGTTGTTAAAATGAGTTATTGAGCTAAATTTACCCCGTGACCCAAACAACCCCTGAGTTCTCTAATAATATGTGGAAATCTTTTTGTTTTAGTAAGTGGGGCAAGGGAAATGTTCAGTTTATATATATATATATATATATATATATATATATATATATATATATATAAACAGGTTTATTTGTGTGAATATCCGATTTCTTTTGCGGGTAAAAGAAAGAAAAACTTGGAATTTTATTACCAAGAACATATTGTAAGATTTTATTTTTAAAGTTGAAGATTGAAACATGTATTTAAAAAAAATAATAGGACTATGATTATTATTATACTATGTTTATATGTAATGTTCAAAAAGTTGGAAGCGTAAGTTAACCTTATGATGAAAATTACCCCTGAGTTCCGTACTAATGTTGAATAAGCCATTGGTAATTGTGTATGTGTCAATAGATACAAAGGTAGAAATTGTTTTTTAAGTTTACTTTGATTCGATGGGGGTGAGGGGTGATTAAGAATATTTATGAAATCATTGAGTAAGTGTGAATGTAAAGTTATTTAAAAAAGATATGTGTAATGTTGACGAATAATCTATGTATTGGTTTAAATAAAATAAAAAATATTACTATGATTCTTATGATGTAATTTTAATTTGAAATGTGATGCAATTAAAGAGTGTACTTACTACGCGTGGAAGTGTGATTGTGTTATTTTGTAATGCAGTGTGGGATGTGTTTGCTTTAAGTAATTCGTTATTCCATAACGTAATGATGCAGTTCGGAATAGTAGAAAGATATTCCGTAATCTGTAATTGGAGGTGTTTCAAAATAATTGAATAAGCGTACCGAAAATGTCATTCAAAGAAATCTATTTTTAATGTTGACGAATGCAACATGTATTAATTAGTTTAAATAAGAATATCATTATGAATCTTATTATGTAATCTCTTTTTTAATGTGATAAATTGAAGACGTGTACTTACTATGCGTGGAAGCGTGTTTTGTTATTTTGTAATGTAGCGTGTGATGTGTTTCTTTTGACGTAATCCGTTATTCCATAACGTATAGATGTTATGTGTTCGGAATAGCGAAATAATATCCGGTAACTTTTAATTGGCGGTGTTTCTGTTTAATTGTTCCGAATAAAATAAAAGTCTGGCGGTCCTTTTTTGTGACAAGTTTAATAGATTATTTGCAATGAGTAAGTATAGTGACCACTGTCTATGTGAGTATTGTATTTGAGAGAGTAAGTTATCTACGAATAATATAGTAATTATTATATGTGCCAGAAATTATGCAAAAGTTGCTGCAAACACGCTTAAGTGAATATGAGTATTGCAGTAGGTAGGGAAGCAGTGTATGATGCATGTGGTTATTTTATTACCCTAGTAACATATTGTACAGGGGAAAAACATTCCACTTTATATATATATATATATATATATATATATATATATATATATATATATATATATATTATGACAGGTTAATTAGTTTAGGGTAATTTTTATACGTGAAAATATATAATATATAAACATGTACACATCCCTCACTTTATGTAAATGGAGATATATACATATACATATATACAGCGTTTCGCTAATCAGAATTCAATGCTATCATAATAATTATTTACAATTGTTTCTAAGATGTATATTTTAAAGATATATTCAAATTTCATAATTAACCTATCTTCCAATCAGCAATATCTGTAGACTATTCCTATAAATAATAGACAAATTATTTGTCACATGTTTAAACTATCACATTTTTAAAAAGCTCGTACCCTTCTCATTATAAGCAAATGCATTGTCGTAAATTTATTTCATTTATGTTAAACATTAATATAAAAATAAGTGAGTCTCAAGAATTATATTATATCAACTCATATTCATAAGATCGAAGAAAGATAATTGCTATTGGTAAAAGGGTCATTCTTTTCTCCTGTGTAGAATTATATTCCTAAATATGAAAAAAGTATGATTAATGCTCACAATAAATCTATACTAAACTATATATCAAAGTATAGTTATTTTTATCACTCCTAATAATCGTATATTTTACTTAATAAAATGTTTATATTTGTACTGTTTATGTTTTATTATTTTAAAACTAATTGTTTTATTCATATAGAAACAAAGTAAAAAATCAAGTAAATAAATACCAGATGAATAAACATTTTAAAATTAGATATCTACAAAAGTGAGGCAATATTAGGGATCAATAAAATGTTTTATATTATTTTATTATATTATTTTTTACAATATACTATAACTTCTAATTAATTCCATGTTTTTCATTTAAATTTAAATGGAGAATGTCTCGATATCGCCTGCTTTGCGACGAAGTTAAAAACGAATCGGTTGTTCGACAATCTGACCTTCTATCAACTTCGCACTTATGACAAGTCCCGAGGCATGTAATTTCACTTTTTATGAACTATATCAACTATCAAATAACTCTATTCGCTTTTACGAAAGCTTATATATTTATATATATATATATATATATATATATATATCTATATATATATATATATATATATATATATATTATGTATCACGCTTCGTTTTGGTAACACGTGTTTGCATAGATAATACCATTGAATAAAACGGTTTCTTTAGTCCACATAACGTATTAACTATGCAATCACGAGCGTAAAATAAAAATTTAAATGTTAAATATATATATATATATATATATATATATATATATATATATATATATATATATATACATATATAGTTTGAAACGTCACACATGGAAGCGCTGTATAATGGCAATAAGAAGGAGAATTAAAAAGAAAAACTTTTTGAAAACCTGGACAACGCAATTTATTTATGTTTTTAAAAATAAATTATTTATTTACTTTAAAAACTTAAGTACTCTCGGTGAGATACACCCTTGTCAGAAGTATAAGCATATTTTCCCCCTTCCTTTTTCGTTTAATCCTCCTTGATTTAAACATATTTATCACAGTCAAGTTGGAATTCGTCTTGATGTTATTGACGATTAATGTTGATATGCCGCTGTGTGTAGCACGCGGTTACGTGAATAAGGTAGTTTGAAAAGTCACACATGGAAGCGCTGGCGAAATAGCAATAATAAGGAGAATTTTTTTTTTAAAATATTTTGAAAACATGGACAACGCAATTTATTTATGTTTTTTAAAATAAATAATTTTTTTATAAATAAATTATTTATTTATTTATATACATATATGTTTATTTTAGTACGAATGTCAGTTTTGTTGCGTTATTAAATTCGTTTGATAGTGATCGAAATAGTATACTCTTTTAAAATCGTACTCTATTATGACCGTTGCTCTATCTTTTGATACTGAACACTCTAGGAAAATAGCTCCGTTCCACTCAGATATTGACGGTTTCACACTTAAAAATATACATTTATACATATATTTATATATGTATATAAATATTTTAAGTAAATTTCTAGTTATATTTGAAGACACCTAACTTTATAATAATATTTGAAATATGCTGACATAAGTAACATTTTAATTCTCTTTCAGGTTGTATTTTCACTTTTATTTTAATTGCAGCAGCAGTGGATATATGTTTACTCAGAACAAGGAATATATTCTTCATCAATTTGTATAACACCAGTTACAGCTCAGGATTAAAAGTAAAGTGTCAAATGTTGGAATTTGGTTTCGTATGAATACTCCACACCTGTTATTGATGTGCATCGTTCTGCATTTCTGACACGCAGATGTCTTTTCTGAATGCAGTTATTTCTGGTGATGAAAATAGATAGCATACAATAATGTTAAGTGATTTAGTCGTGCGGAACACTGAGCTCAGCATCTCAGATGGGGATCTCAGCCAAGTATGATTTTCTGAATATATTTTTGGATATACGTAGAATAATTCAGCACAACCTGCTATTCAATAATTAACTGAGAGCAGCAAAAATATAATGCGTTCGAAATCAGTTTTCCCATGAATACGTCTACGATGAAAAAACAATTATAATATCATGATAATATAATCATAATAATACCATCATGATAACTCTACAAGCCACATTTAACAAAATACTATTAATCTCATATATGAAACATGCTGATGAAATCATGATGACCAAACATATTCTGCAGATCTTGCAGAGACTGATTACTATCCCCTTGGGTGTTCGGAGAATTATTTGAGTCGATTATAACTTACTTCTAAAATAGGTTCATGACCGTGTCCAGTTCGAAACATAAAGGGTTTTATGAACATGGCATGAATAAATTTATTGAGAAATGAAAATAAATATGTTACACTCAAATAATTTTACACTATGATTTAATTATTTATTGAGGTTTAAGCGGACAGAAAAGTCATTAGCCCTGTTCAGGGAAGTGAAAAATAGACTGACACGTAACTATAAGGCATATTTAATATTATTTATTTAATATATATATATATATATATATATATATATATATATATATATATATATATATGAGTAAGTGTATTGCTTGTTTAATGCGTAAGCCCTACGAAGCAATTTTTAAAATGTCAGGTAGCTTGACTCTCACAACTTTCCGGGCTTGTGCTACATCATCTTGCGGTGATAAGAAAGAAAATACTTGTAACTACCCCAGTCTGACGTTAACTGGGCCATTTTCGTGGCATTTTCTTCTGAGGTATAGGTCCTAAGTAGTCGTAGGAAGTCAACCCTCCAAGGACTTGCCTCCTCTATTTAAGGTGTGGTAAGTTTATTGCTTACTGCCTGAGGCACCCCGACAGGGAAATTTCAACGGGGCTGCCAAAGCAATTTTAAGGCCAAAGTTATTTTTCTTTCGGTGCGCTGGCTTGACTACCCCAACCTCCCGGTCTTGTGTTACATATTCTAGCTGGAGGAAACGAAAGTAGACACTTGTAACTACCTCTAGTCTAATACTGGCAATCAAGACAGATGTTTTACTACTCTTGTCATCTGTTGTATTATCATTTTTTTTAAATATACCTTGTTTCACTAAACCCCGTGTTAGCTTTTTCTTTCCGGACTCTTTCTAAGGTGACAACAACTGGCGACGAGGTATATAAAGATACGTTTTGAGAACCTTAAAAAAGACGAACGTAGAGAAATTAATGGAAAATTTACTCGACAATCCTCAAAGTTCTAAAAACAAGCTAAGCAAAAAGAATAGAAATCTGTTAATGTTTATTTTTTTATTCATCAAAACCAACGTATTCCTCTCAAGGAAATAAGATGGTCAGTGATTTCTTTGTTGCTATAAAATATACTGTTACGTGAAAAACTTATTAAGAAAGTGATTTATTGTCAATAAATAGGTTTTATTCTTTCTTTTTCTTTTTTACAACTAATATTACGTTTCACGCGTATATAAGAGAAAACACACTTCTAAAAGCCCTATTCTACAAAGACACATTAACGACATGAAATATTTTTAATCAATTAAAGCAGAATTCATAAAATACCAAAGTTAACAGAAACAAAAGGCAGAAGAAAGATTTCAAAAGCTTCTATGGAACAAAATGAAAAACAACAAAAAGACGAAGAAATATTACTACTACTGCAAAATAAAAATATCGAAGAATTACTACAAATAATGTTAAATAAGTGTCAAAACAACGGGAAAGAAAAAGTGCTTTTTCTCAAAATGTCGTTTGGAGTTCATTTGACAATTTCCAGACGAGAATAAAAGCTTTGCTTCATATTTCAGAATGGTATGAGGATCTATTGTTAATAGATTGTAAAAATTGAGCAGACTTTAAAAAAGATCGCCTACTACTCCGAAAATACCGGATTCGTGAAAAGTATTTTAACCCCCAAAACAAGCCCCTTGACTTTTTTGAAGCTGTTAAACTTTTAACATAATTATTTAGCCTTAAACTCCCCTTGTTCTACAAACTGTAGAAATGCATCAACTTAATCAGAAAAGACAATGAAAACTATTCGACTTTTGAGTCAATAGTTAATAAACACTGTGACGATTTGAAACTAACCTAACTTATCGCAGATAAATATAACTGATTTATACTTGTGGAAGAACTTGTATCAGCTAAATACGCAAAAATCAGACGCATAGTCTTTAACAAGTTAAAAAGTGAGCCAAATTAAAAATTACAAAAATACACCAACACATTTCTGACACATTGTCTGTATGCTGCGATGTACTTTTGTACAGCGCGAGTCGTCATCCTCCAAACTCCAGAGGAGAATCCTGAATGATTTTCATATGAGCAACCCAGGGACAAATAGGATAAATAGCTTAATACGCTGCTACGTAAAATTAACAAGGATATTGAAAACCTCGTAAATACGTGCACACGCTTTGCTTATGCGGCAAAGACATTTCCTATTAAACATAGTGTGTAATCAAAACACGAACCAACCTTGGTCAAGGATACACTTTGACTTTACGGGATTGTTAGATGGCCTTTAGAATCTATTTAGATTAGATTGTTTTACCAATTGTTCGATGTTAAAATCCCACTACGGAAGTAACTATTAACTTCTTTCACAACTTGTTCGCCTGTTTTGGGGTGGTCGATTGCTTGGTCAGTGACAACGGAACTCAATTTACGTCCGCAAAATTAATGAATTATGTGAGATGTACTAAATCAGACACATCACGACATCCTGTACCACCGATGTCAAACGGCAAGGGGGCGTTTCGTGGACACTTTAAAAAAAGCTCTGAGAAAAGCTTGCGTCATTCCCACGGTAATAAAAACATGCAGCAGTTTTAGAGGTATACAAGATAATGCCAAATGTCAACACACCATCCTCGTTATCTCCTACAGAAATAATGTTTGCGCATAAGATAAGATCCGTCTTCGACAAATTGTGCCGAAACAAACCAA
>OY744515.1:151178865-151208865 GCA_963556195.1 Sepiola atlantica | reverse complement strand
TCTATTTATTGACCACTCATATATGAACACAACACATATTTACAAGATTACCTTTTAACCATGAACAAAACTCCACATGAAATCATATATATATATATATATATATATATATATATATATATATATATATATATAAAGAGAGAAAGATAGAAGAAGCAATAGTCTCATTATTTTTAATAACACTCATCTAACGAAGTTATGCTGTTCAGAAGGTGATTAAAAAATAAAAATCCCGACAATGGTTTAATTATCGGTAGGTCTGCTCGTTGACCTGTAAAAATTCAAAACTATTTAAAAAAATCAGAAATGACGGATTACATGAGGTGCTCAAACAATCTTATTGACTATTCTGAGTTAGTTTGAAAAAAACAACCAATGAGAATAATTTTCAGACTAGAGACGGTAGAGCCTCGGATCACACTTAAGTTTTAAATATCCTTTCCATTCGGTCAAACCGTATATTGACTGATGCATTCTTATATTTGATGCGGACACATATATCTATAACCGGTGTTGATCGTTGCTCGATCTATCACGTTTTCGTTTGAAGTCGCACTATTTATCGCTAAACAAACCGTAAGAATAGTTCTGGGTGTTTATTTTCCCACCTTTCTAATGTATACAAATAAAAGCTGAAAGTGGGTGGAATGAAAGTTGAATACCTTTAAATATCTATTAGATTTTGTTGACGCAATTATTCATGACTCAAAAGATACAAGAGATTTTAGAAGTGACAAATTGGAAATTGTCAAAAAAAGTAATAAATCTGCGATTCCGTGTTTATTTCTCGTATTTTCTTTTTAAATATTCACTTGCCAAAAAAGAATAGAAACTATTTTTAAGGAGAAATAGTTCGAGAACAGCGACAAAGTAAATCAAATTTAATAAGAAAACAGAAAACGAAATGAGATGTGATTAGATAAATGTAGATAAATGTAGATATAATAAAATCAATTATGAGAAAAATATTTGGAAGCTAATAAAAATTTAAGATAAGTAAAACTTGGTTTTTACATCGTACGACAAACTCTCGCTTTTTTACGTTTATTTGTTACAGGGGTATTGCACAGGATGGCAATGCACGCAATGAAGCGGTTTGTGTAAATATATGTCATGAATTTTGTTTTTAACTTCAACGTCGACATTTAATTTACAGGTGTTTCGTGTATTTATTAAGATGTTCTATCTTGTTCAGCACCTCCTTGCGATTTAGGGGAGAAGGCTCAATCTGCTACATGGCAGGGTTTTTCTTGTTGGCTATAATCATGTCGGGTTTACTTTCATAGCGTAGTTTTTCGATCTGTGTTTTCATTTCTCTAATGATTGTTTTCCTTTAATATTCCAATACAGGTGCTGCTTTGTGCGTGTACTATTTATATGCATTTGCTAAGTTCGTTTGTACAATTACGAAACCATTAATGTTTGTTTATCTATTACATTTAAGCTATATTGCTTCATTCACATCTAAAACAACTAAGCAAAAGTAATTAGCTGTGGATATCTCATTGGATTTTATTTATACTTTACCAATAGAATGTCTATTACGTTAAGATGTCAGACTATATAACATAGATAGGTATGCAGATCGGTCCTTTGTTACATATTTTAAAATTCCTGGATCAGAGTGGAATATCCTTTTGTTTCCGGCAGACAAGTACATACTTGAATGTGGATTGATTAATTGATTGATACGATTTTTTCTTACAGTTCATCATTTAGAGCCAACAAGGTAACATTTACGATACTTTTCTTGTAGGGGTGCTTTTACATTTTTTTGTGTTCAATAATCAATACTACTTTTTGACTCATTGGAAAATATTAATAAGGAAAAATGGTGTTTTATATTGACATAGTCTAGTAGCACAAAGAGCATCCAGGGTACATGTTCCATATGGCATTTAGTCAAATATGATGGAATACTGATACTTTTTTCTCGATATTAAATATTTGCAAAACTATCTCGAAAATTATTTACGGTCAAAACTTATAGGCATACCTTTACTGTCAGTAAAATCCCTGTGCTAAAATGATCGACCGGTTATTAAGTGAGATAGGTCAAGGGGAGAAATGCGGAATTGCTCCGAGATACTTCGAATAAAGAGTGGAAATAAATACCGACGTAAGTTTTAACCTAACAACGCTGTTGTTAGCCTTTTAAGGGTCCGGAAAGAAAACACAAACTCGGAGTTTAGAGATAACAAGTATATTGAAAAAGGTGTAATATATAACAGAGAAAACAGTGAGTGTACGTCAATCTTGACTGCCAGTATAGACTGGTGTGGTTCTAAGTATTTAATTGCTTCCTACCGCAAAAACATGTGGCACAAGACGGAAGGTAGGGGGCAGTCAAACCAGTGCCCTTAAAAAAACTCTGACCTATAAAAATTGCCTTGGCATCCCCGGCGGTATTTCCCTATCAGGGCGCCTCAAAGAATAAGCAATTAAATTACTCTACCCTAAGGAGCCTGGGAGGGTCCACCTCCTAGGACTTCCCAGAACCAATACCTCGGCCCGACAGATAAAAAGTCACCGAAATGGTCCAGTTCCTGCCGGATTGATTGTCGAGAACGAATCCTCGACTGGTATTACCCCATCCCGACGTCCTCATCCAACCAAAGTTGATGAGAGACTGCACAGGATGGGGTGTGATCCCAGGGTATTTGATTCCCTCCCACCACAGGAATGTGTGACACAAAGTCGGAAAGTGCGGGAAGAGTCAAGCCAGCACCCCTAAATTAAGAGCACTCTGGCCTAGCAAAAATAGTCTGGAAGCCCCGTCGGTATTCCCCGACCAGGGCGCCTCAGGCAGTAAGCGATAAACTCACTCCTCCCCAAAAAGGGAAGGCCAGATCTGGGAGGGTGCACCAGGACAGTATATCTTACCCCAGCAGATAAAAATCCACCAAAATGGCCCAGTTCCTGTCGGACTGATTGTCGAGAACGAATCCTCGACTGGTATTACCCCATCCAGACGTCTTCAATCAACCGACGTTAATGAGAGACTGAACAGGATGGGGTGTGAGTCCAGGTATTTAATTCCCTCCCACCGCAGGAATATGTGATACAAGGTCGGAGAGTGGGGGAAGAGTCAAGCCAGCGCCCCTAAGAAGGAGCACTCTGGCCTATCAAAAATAGCCTGGGCAACCCCGTCGGCATTCCTCTGTAAGGGCGCCTCAGACAGCAAGCAATAAACTTACTCCTCCCCAAAGAGGGGAGGCAAGGCCTGGGAGGGTGCACCTCCTATGAAAACCCAGGACAGTATACCTCAGCCCGGCAGATATAAGGCCACCGAAATGGCCCAGTTCCTGCTGGACTGATTGTCGAGAAAGAATTCTCGACTGGTATTACCCCATCCCGACGTCCCCAATCAACCGAAGTTAATTAGAGACTGAACAGGATGGGGTGTGAGCCCAATACTGAGTAGCAGAGTTGAAGATGGGTGGGTAAGGTACCATAACAAACGCAAATAAATTCATATGTGACCGACGAAAAATTCCAATCGATCTGGCGACGAAAATAATGAGCAGCTACGAATAAATAAATAAAAAAAGAACAATTATAAAAACAGCTCAATTTGGTTCTTCGGGCAGGGAGACCTTGCTTGTCCCTACAAAACGAACAGAAAATTCTAAGAATATTTTCGAAGATATGAGCAAGGCATGTTATATATTTGGCGAATAAGCCTAATAGTAATAGGTTTGTTGAAAATAACAGGCAATAAAAGTTCAGTACAGTTAAACCTGCTGAACTCAGGGTTAGGATTACTAGACTGTAAGGATTTATACAAATTGATCTGCGGTCACATGGCTCAAAAGTAGTGTCGAAAAGATTTAGATCACCGGCTCGGTTGAGAAAAGCCATGCTAATGTTTTGTTGTCTAGCGCATCTATGCCGGCCTCGCCGTTGGGTGGTCGATGTTTAAGGCATAACTCGATGATGTGGTCTACTGTCTGTTCAGAGTGAGATTCGATGAAAAACTATGATTACACCGTGATTATCGATCTCGCTGTTTTACTCTACCCAAGTGGTCAGTAATTCAGAACGAATATCTAGTTTAATAAAAGCAGCTTGCCTTCTATAATTTTTCGGTTAACTTAGTACTTTTTGAAAGAGTAAATAAAAAGCTTTGATTTCAGTCTAGAAGTATCACACAGTGAGACGTAAAAAAACAAGCATCTAACCAGGTATGGATTATAATTGTGAACTTTCATCTGTTTTCTCAAAAATTATTGCAACTTTGTTTTTTTATGCATCGTCACCGAAAGAAAATAATGTTGTGCAAAGAACGCGTCAGAGAAGATAGTCAAAAAGATGTATTGACTAACGGAATCAGAACGAAAAATGATAATTATAGTAGTTTAATGTTATTACTTACGTTATATGTAAACTATAAGTAAGAGAAATAGCAGAGGAATGTTCTAACTTATGCTCAATCGTTTCAACATTAATGTTCAAACAGTATAAAGCATCAGAATGAGGAGCTCGGACATTTTTCCTCTCTCTGTCTTTGTCTTCCGCACTTGATAATCTTATATCTCGATATGTTTTTACCTGTGATGTTATTCCTAAGAACAAGTTTCTTTAGAATTCCAAATCACTAATGCTTAAGGCTTGGCAGCATTAATTCTTGCTTTTACTCTTCGTAAATTGACATAAAAGTGGTGCAAAACTGTTCTATTCAAGTAATTCATACAAACGTTGTGATACAGGTATTCGTCCAGTTTCTCAATCAAGTATCAACACCATCAAACAAGACTATATTTATAGTTTATTATTTTGCTTTTCAACAATTACGGAACCCAAAAAAGCTTCTTTTTTATATTTTACGTTAATCCATTATTTCGATAAAGTAGCTAATATATTCTCCTTCAAAATTAGTCACTCAATAAACTACACCGAAATAGATGCTACATCTATATTCAGCCTTGAATGAAAGGAAAGTAAGAATATAATAAAGATGATAACCAATGTGTAGCCTCGCTGGTAACTTTATCTTCCTTTCATATCAAAACTAAGTTTACCTTAAGCCATCAAATATATAAAGAATATCAATAGATTCTGTCGCATACTTTAGATAATGCATATAACTTACAGGAAAACTGTGATCACGCATTGATAGCGAATTGGTGTGTTAAGTCTTTGTCGGTAGATGTTAGCCTTGCCGAATGTCTTTTCGTGAAGTAGATCGTGTCATTGAACAACGATTTTCTTTAGGCAATGTACTAGAATACATTTACAACAATCCTCTACGTTACTGTCAAGCCATATTTGGGAATGGAAAATATCAGTAAAAAGGCTTAATATCTCTCAAGTTTAATCGTGAAACGATCTTATTATTTAAGCCCAATAAATCCATATTGTGTTTTTTTTAGTTTTCTGTTTGTGTATGAATGTATATGTTTTATATTTCTATATTTAAAGTTAGATATGTGTACATCTTTATATATTTATATGGAAAGGATAACCTTCTAAATTTAAAAAAAAACGAACGAATCATTATGAATTTTGGGATACATATTCTAGGCAACACGGTGAGTAAAATCGACACATTATTTATTTTGAGCTTTAACATTTTGAGGTGCATATTTCTATGTATAGTATTAACTAGAGTTTTGGAAGACGGCTTCTAGGGATAAGAGTAAATAATGTTGGCTACATTTAGTTTAATTTAGTTAACGCGGATTAAGAGTATATTCGTAAAAATCCAGATACCTTCGAATTTTGTGAAATTTTAAATTGGGTATTCGACCTATTACTCTAATTTTATTTGCTGCGGTATATTTTAAATATATTTAAGGAGGCATAATATGGACACAACCTCGCCTTTAAAATTTTAGAGGACACAATATAGACACAGTTTCGTATTTAAAAATTCAAATATTTCAGATTTACATTGAATTTGATCCATGTGCATGAGACTCAAATGAAGTAAGTTTCCTAGAATTTAAATTCCTTCTGAGACTCCTTAAGCTTAAGCCTTAAATTGTAATCATTTTCTAGAATTAAATGTTATCAATATTCATTAAACACAGATTAACCTATATTCTCTGAAGTTTAATTTCTTCTTAACGTTAAGCATTTAATTGAAAATATTTTCTAGAATCAAAATCGTGTAATGGACTTGATCAAAATTAAAATAATAATTTTACACATAAGCTTTACTAGAATATATGTCTTGATTTCAATCTTAGTAAACGGGCATAAAAGTTGTGCAAAACTGTTCCGTTCACGGAATTAATTTAACCAACCTGTGACGGGTATTTCCCTAGTTAATATATATATATATATATATATATATATATATATATATATATATATATATATATTATATATGTGTGTCTTAAATAACTAATAGCAAAACATTTATATGGAACAAAACGTAGATTTAGTATAAGGAACGTTTATGTTTTTGTCTTTTAAGGGAAGTGGGGTCTGATCAACTCTGCTGGGAAGCCATGAAATTAAATACTGTCTTGTTTTTAAATTCCCGAAACAGTTTTTCATGGTAAACAACTGATGATCCCTTAAAATAGTGTTAGAAACTAACTAATATAATAACTGTAAAAAATAAATTGACTTACATGAGTGATTTTCCACTGGAAGACTTGAGACTATAAGTTTGTTTTTTTTTGTTGTTTTTTTTATATAATTTTTATGGTTGAGAAACTTCCGAGACTATATATATATATATATATGTGTGTGTGTGTGTGTGTGTGTGTGTGTGTGTGTGTGTGTCCATGTGTGTGTTCTCTATAGAATAAAGTGTTAGAAAATAGAAGTTGTCCGAAATCACTAAGTGTACGGGCGATCAATGCAGCACCCCATTATGTTACGGGATGAAACAGGGATAGCATTAAAAAAATAATAATATGGTGTTATGAGCGTAGTGAAAAAGGACATAATTGGTTCCTCATTCAGTCATTGGGGTTTTCTGCTAATACTTAAATAAAACAAACGCAGATACACACTTGAGCAATTATGATACGTATTACAAAAGCTGGAGAGCACACTTCATTTGTTGGACAGAGTTCAAAATCGACTCTAAATTCTACTGATGGATGATCATTTCTCTTCCTGACGGCCCCTTTCCCACAGAAGAGCGGTTGCGGTCTCTCTGTACGCTATCTATATTTTAGTGGAATATGATTGACTAAGCTCCAATCTCTACTTTCCCTTATTGTAAGACATTCACACCAATATATCGTTTTATTACGACACGGATAAAACCTTCTTTTCGTCCACTATATGTCCAGCGTCAGGCGGAATTTCCACAATACCATGGGGATTTCTTCCCTGAATGTTACAACATAATCGTCTTCAAATCCAATATCAGGCATCATTCCCATAGGTCTACGAATTGATGCACCAAATAAAAAAATGTCAATACTCACATAAAGTTCTTCCTATCACAATTGATATTTATGTTCGCATAGCTTTTGGCCTTACAAGTGGTGAAACATTGTTAAAAACAAAAAAATATATTGTTTTCTTTTTGTTTTATTTAACGACAGTCATTGTGAGTAAAAATAAATGATTAATTTTAAGTGGTCTACTGTTTTACCTATGACCGAAGAAGCGTATGTTTTTCTATTTATTTTGTATTGTTGCTTTGAGTCATCCATAAATTAATGACAAAACATTCATGAAGTTCAAGCGCTATAATTCTCTCTCTAGTGATTCAGTAATGCGTCTTGAAGCTCCAATGCCGAAAGGCCAGTGCCCCCCCCCCTCAAAAGCGTATTTATTGTAATATATAGTCTCCCAGCCAGCTGCTTCACCTCTGTAGACCGCATGCGACCTTTTCGAGAAGATTCGTTTAGTCTGGGTGCATGTCTAAAAGTCGGCGCTGAACAACTCCATATAGACTAGATTTTGTTTGTAAAAAGATCTAGCTATGACATGCTGTAAACGACGCGTGGCATTTTTGTGTATGAGCCATCGTGTTTCTTAGATCAAGCAACATATAGTTTCCAATAGTCTGATGGATTCGGCCGATGCATTCCTTATTACATGGTATTAATTTATGCAAATATAAATGCGAAATATTTGACGAGCTTTTAAATAGTCTCATCCATGTGCGCAGTGTCTATGTGGAATATCCGGGCCAGGTGTACCGACAGGGATAAACTTACTTCACACAGATACGCACCAGGCAAGAAAGAAAGAAACCCTGTCGATTGTCGGAAATAAAATAATTGTTGATTAATTCAAAACCACCTTCAAATGTTATGCTATCAAAAATGGTTAGCTAAAGACGAAAATACCCCGTCGCAAAATCAACGTTCTAACGGCGTGACTACATACTACGGCGTGGCTACATACTCAGAATACATCCGTTTGATTCCAAAGTGTCTTTGTCTGCAAAACTTTGGACAACAAAAGCGCAATTTTAATACTGGTTATTTTAAGGTTTTTCATTCTACCTTCCTACCAGTTTTTTACAAAATGATCACAATTTTTATTTTTCGTTTGAAAATTTACTTTTATTATAAAGACGAAATATTAGTCATGCACAAAAAATATTTTATTCGTTTTTTGTTCCCATTGTGGTTATCTTATTTTACATTTTTCTTTATATATATATATAGAGAGAGAGAGATAAATACAGTTTTGTGCTAAGATGATGAAAAAGATGTGAGTTGGTCGTAAAAATTCAGATATCTCTAATCTTTTATGAAATTTTAACAATAGGTATTATACATCAATTTATAAATATTCCCAAAATTTCAATTTTTGAAAATGGTTTTAAAGGGATTTAGGGAGAATCAAATGGGCACGGGCAAACATTAGAAAATTCAAATATTTCAGATTTGCATTGAATTTGATTAATAGTCATTAGCTACTAATTAACCGAGATTATCCTATAACATAATCGTTGCTCGCGGTGGTTTATATTGGTGTGTCTGCGTTGCGGGGGCGTCTCTCGCGACAGATATGCACCAATAGAAAAATTGCAGGGTGGAATCTGATCGTCCTGAGCAATGGCCAATCAGCTTCTGGGTGCAATGAAAGTAACATTGCCGTTATGAGCAGGAGTTGACTATAGTTTTGAATGATCCATCATTGTTCATATCTTCAAACGCACTGAGCCGCTGCTGTCCGAACGGTTAATACAGGGTGGTGTGGCGTCATTAATTCTCTCAACAAACTTAATTCTCTGGAATTATCGAAAAATAGATTATAGCCGCTAGAAAATTGAACGCTTGATGAAAAAAGTAGATAATAGCAATTATTTTTCATTTACGAAAAACGTTATAAACTCGAGCTGCGAATTGTCTGGATGACTATATCTTATCGACTGTTTGTTTCTCCCTCCGTTCGACAACGATAGAGAGATAGAATTTAATAAAAATAAAGAGGGGGAAGAAATCCATGAAAAATAGAAAATAAAAGAGAAAGAAAGAACAAGAGTCACTTCTATTATATCAACTTTACTAGCTTAAGCTTGAATTCTGATCCTTCGAAGCTGGCTCGAGCCGCAGATGTCTCTGACCTCTCACACAACGAAGCACCAAACAACTCGCGGTATTTTAAACAAGTGTCATTTTGGAGTCAAGAGAAATTTGATTGACGAATATTTTTAATAACGTGTGTAGCAATGTCTCTAGTTACTTGTATCTTCAAGTAGGCGATGTTATGCACAAAATAGGCTTTTAATTGAGAGAAATCCAGCCCCGAAAAAGGGCGCCTATCCTTGTAAGATTTAAGCGTTTAATGTAATACATTTTCTAGAATAAAAATCATGCAATAGATTTTCATAAAAATGAGAATAAGGATTTTCGATATGAGGTTTAATAAGATTATATCTTTTTAATCTTTCAAAGATGACGTAAATTTGGTGTGAAACTATTCTGTTCGGGTAATTAATTTTACCCGTCCTCGTACAGGTATGTGTTTAATATATATATATATATATATATATATATATATATATATATATATATATATATATATATATATATAAGTTATGAAAATATATTTATGGAAATTCAGGTACACAGGGGGGTCCGCGTTTGTTCCCCGTAGTGAAATCGTGAGGCTAAGTCCATGGAATTCGTGTTACTGAGTGTTTTTGTATATTCATGTGGCGTTTAGTCTAGCTAGCTAACCAATCAGATTCGTTGTTATTATCTCACACAGGTTAATGTTTTCATTATCAAATTGCTGGGATTCTTACAAACAAAAGTTCGCTGACCTTTGCTTTATATCTTCTTCTTTTGTTTTCTTTTGTATAGGGGTGACTCACCCTATTTGTTAATGTGTCGAATTAACCAGTTATTTTCATACGTGCGTGCTTGGAATAGTTTTATTTCTATCGTTATACTATTTCTATTTTAGGTGTGAGTTCAGTTTCGTTTTTATTTAATTAATTATTATTTTTGTATTTCAGTTTATTTTTATCCTGTATTGTTATCCTAAATTCGTGTTTATCCTGTGTATAACATTTTTTTTGCTATTTGAATATATATATATATATATATATATATATATATATATATATATATATATAATTATGCACATACAGACTGGTTCGCTGTAGCACAGATCTTCAATGCGGCTAGACCAGCTAATTCCTCAAGCCGGGATTGAAACTCAACCGTTGAGTTCACAGTCAGCGCGCCTACCCCTACGGTATAATGCGACACTGGCTGAATGTAAGTAGAATCCCAATGTAAATATTGTCAAATGCCGTTATCTTGAATTAGTTTTTTTTCAATGAGCTATGTCTTTTCAGCTAGTGACAAATGGCGATTCTCTTACAATAAGCTCTACCCGATAAAGGGAGATTGAGGTTAGATAAATCTCATATATAGCCGTCATGAAAATAATACCGATCTTTGTTTCTGTCTTTCAAAACTGACAATAATATCATATGTAATATTACTATTATAATTACCGAACTCCCTATGATATTTTTTCTGAATTTATCGTAAGTGTACGACTCTTCTTCGCTGGATTTCTTTATTTTTGTTATGAATGAAAATCATTTAAGTAGCAGGAAAGTTTTAGAAAATAAAACGAGATGAATAAATTTTGTATAAGTTCAACCAATGTACTATTAACAGTTATGGTGTTTTTCGAGTTTGTCTGTTTGCCCACAGATAAAAACATGTGACTGATTTAGAAAAATGGAATAGAGTACACATTACTGTAATTTTTACGTCATCAATACGCGAATTCGAAGCTCATGTAAGTCTAAAGGATTATTCTTGACTGGGTACCTATCTGATAAAGTTACAGAAATTTAACATAGCAGTAAAACATAAAAACCGTTACATATACTTTTTTTTAAACTAAAAAGTAAGCAATAACAATTATGCCGCATTAGTTCAAAGCGAATTAATTTTAGTTGAAAACATAATTAGAATGTGTTGGACAATAAACACAATACGTCGTTGTTACTTACTCTCTCACTAATGATCGTATTTTCCCACGAAATTTCATAAATATTTTCTTTGTACTTGTTTTAAAACGGTAGAAGCTCGATAAAAACGGAAATTGACATATCCAGGAACTGTACCAACACAACCCAATAGGCGTGTATTAAACTAGTATATATTTAGATTAATTATTTTTTTGTTCGCCCTTTTCACTACTGAATACAATTGTATCGTAATTTAAGCGTAATGTGTTTTCCTTACAATGCACTGGCACTGGCATTCAGTGTTTGTTTTTTGAGAATTGATCAATGACGGTGATCTTACTCAGTAATCTTCAAGCATACTGATTCCCGACACGATCGATATTTCTGGGATAGGTTCTCCAGAGAGCAATTCATCTCATATTTCTAATGAGGGTAATTTGGGGGGGGGGGGTATTCTAGTGTAGTAATTGTAGTCGATTAACGTTGCTTGAAAATGAAGCATCGAAATAGAGTTTTCCGTGTTGTACAGAATTAGTTTTCTGCATATATATTTTATTTTTCCCTTGATCATTTTCACTTACATATGTGTTAATATATTTTAAAAATTATATATATATGTATGTATATATATATATATATATGTATATATATATATATATATATATATATATATATATATATATATATATATATATATTTATATATATATATATATATATGAGGAAGTTAAAACATGAAATGAAGTTTTGTGCAAATTAGTAAGTAATCATGGAAACAAACAAGGAAAAACAATGGCATATACACATCTCTAAATCGACCGATATTTCAGTCTTTAAATCTGACATAACTATTTCTACCAAGATTCATCGGTGCAGGAAGTGGCGGTTTCGGACGGGCATACGGGTTCGAACACAGTTCGTAGATTCAAAAGAGAATCACAATCCTACGTCATAATTAATTAGGCCAACGGAAATCGCCACAGACATTACTGAAATAAAGATATATGTAAAGCCAGAGATCAAAGAGTGCTTAAACACGCGTGTGTGTAAGCTTTGCTTCCATAGCTTAACGACCTCAGATTTGTATGATTTAAGACAGTGCTCTACAATTAAGATTTATTTATCTTTAAGGGGGCACTAACTATGAATATTTTTTATTAAATATTAAAGTGTATTTACTAACAGACAACGTTGTTTCCGACTTACGTCCTCATCACTGCAGAAAGTGGATGTTTCAGGCGGTCAGACGGGTTCGAACGCAGTTCGTAGATTCAGGTAAAAATAACAGTCCTACACCCTAATCCAACGGAAATCGCCACATACATTATTGAGATAAGATACATTTAAAGCCAGCGGCAGGGTTCAAACGTTCCGAGATCAAAGAGTGCTTAAACACGCCGGCGTGAAAGCTTTGATTCCATAGCTTAACGATCTTATATTTTTATAAATTATATAAATTATATATATCATATATATTATATAAATAATATATATCATATATATTATATAAATTATATATATATTATATATATTATATAAATTATATATATATTATATATATATATATATATATATTATATATATATATATTATATAAATTATATATATTATATAAATTATATATGTTATATATATTATATATATTATATATTATATATTATATATATAAGTCTGGTTGAAGACAACGGAACTTTCACATTTTATAATTTTCTTAGATATTTTCTCGACACGGCGAGCAAGCTCTCGGGCATCGGCTGATAATTAGAATAGTATGGCTTCGAAGGTTCTTTTTTTCGGTTATATTAACCGCTTTCGATCGGGGTGATTGTTATGAAGAGCGTTTTTTTATAAGATTGTTGTTATCGTTTTTTTGTGTTTTTATTATTTACCCTAAAGCTTTTGATATCTGTATTGACGTATGAAACATCTTTCATAATTAAAGCTCTCGGGCCTCGGCTGATAATTAGAATAGTATGGCTTCGAAGGTTCTTTTTTTCGGTTATATTAACCGCTTTCGATCGGGGTGATTGTTATGAAGAGCGTTTTTTTATAAGATTGTTGTTATCGTTTTTTTTGTATTTTTATTATTTACCCTAAAGCTTTTGATATCTGTATTGACGTATGAAATATCTTTCATAATTAAAGCTCTCGGGCCTCGGCTGATAATTAGAATAGTATGGCTTCGAAGGTTCTTTTTTTCGGTTATATTAACCGCTTTCGATCGGGGTAATTGTTATGAAGAGCGTTTTTTATAAGATTGTTGTTATCCTATTTATCTTTTGTGTTTTTATTATTTACCCTAAAGCTTTTGATATCTGTATTGACGTATGAAACATCTTTCATAATTAAAGAATAATAAATAATTGAATATACTAAAAATAAAAACATGAAATAATATAGTAAAATAATATAACTAAACAAAATGTTTAAAACAATAAATACACAAATACATAAACAAACCACAAACTCAATCACACACTCTTTGTTTCGTTTTCCTCTTCCCCGCTAAAACTTAAATAACGTAAAAGTGAAACAGACACGCGACAAAATGAAAAAGATACTCATGTTTACATCCTTCGTTTTATTAATATTTTTACAAATTCTTTCAGTGTTACCTTATTTTATTTTTGATTTCTATAAATAGTTCATATTAGCTTGCCTCCGAACAAGGGCAGAGTTTGAAGCAAGGTAGGAAAACAGCATATATTCTCATTTAATTACTCGTACGCAATTTTATAAATAAAAAACAACGTTTTAGTATGGTCACACAGAGACCGATCATTGAATATTATGTTTTTACACGTTTCACAATTTTATAAAATAAAATAAACTTATAAATACTTCTTCTAAATTGTTTTTAACACTACTCTAACCTTTTAATAAAACTAAACTAAGTGTTAGGTTTAATTCAACAAAAGTCGGCTCAGTGTGATTCGTATTGTGTTCATACACAAATATATATATATGAAGATATTTTCTAAGTGTCCGTTTTTAGTTGAAAAATGAATTATTTTAATGTATGTTCTTAGCAAAGCTAGTCAAAAATAGAGTAAAAAACGCGTTAGGAAGGCAATAAATGGGCAGACTCTTCCGAAGCTTTTAATGTATTGTAGTAACGTGTTATCATTTTGCGTTAATAAGAAACTATGTAACTTCTTGCAAAAAATAATGTATGTTTTGAGAATAGCGCTGCCAAAATGCCATGTTGAAAAGCGGGTCGTTAATTAGAATATTCCGCTCTATTTTGGAATGTGAAAATATATACTGAGTAGAAGACTGAACCGTTAACAGAATGCTAAAAATGTTATAAAATAAATAAAATAACACATGAATAGTCGCAAAAAGGTCTTGCTGACTACGAATGACGGTCCGTGTATTTTACATCCAATCCAATATTCCTTTATTTCTCGAATACAGTCAGTAAGACTGGAAGAATGAAATTAAAATTGATGTAGCGTTTATTATTTATATTTAAAATCGAATTTAGTATGAATGCAAAATATGAAATAATAAGACATAAAAAATGAAATAATAACGGTGATTTAAACGAAAGTAAGTTTATTAAAGGAAATTCCCCGGTGAATATTGATGACGCAGAAGTATATAACTACAGGGTTGTGAAAATTACTGGCACTTTTCCGTGGAATACACAGTTGGGAGAAGAAGAAATTTGAAAAGATAAACAAATGTACTCATATTTTCTGGAAAAAACCTATAATTGTCAAAGTGTCAGGGGAAGTATCGACTTTATTGTATCGATGAAATATCAGATTAATGCATGCAATTTCTTTTATTGTGACTTGCTTCTAATTATTTTGACGGATTCAAATATAAAAACGCATACGTAAATAGTCATTTGAAAAGTACTTTTCTAATACATGTAAATTGGCGGTACCGAAAATTATATGTTTAAGTTGCAACCACATCTACGTTGTTATTCATTATTCATTTATAATCTTATATATATATATATATATATATATATATATATATATATATATATATATATATATATATATGCATATATATATATATATTATACGTTATTATATTAATCTAAAATAATAAACGGGGCAATACTTCAGTTATATTATAAATAAAGATTTATGAGAATTCTAAAATACTCATATTCATAATAAAAACTATTTAATATATATATATAAATATATATATATATATATATATATATATATATATATATATATATATATGTATATAGGAGTAATCAGTGAACATAAAATCATAAGAGCACAAGTTGCAAAAGAAGTATAATAATAGTAGTAGATAAAAATAACTGAGAATTAAAAAAAATTAATGAACGTGCAACTTACAATTTCGAGCCGAATTTATTAGACGATTTTAGAACTAAAGCAAAGTACATCCCAATTTCCGTTTGTTGTTGTTTTTGGGGAATAGTCTGTAGGAAATTTTCGGAAACCATTTCCTTCATCAAGCTTTCTAGGAGGTGTTAACAGAGTTCTTGAAAATGGAAAAGCAAACTTGTAATTTCGCAAACCGACCACCAGAGGTCGCCTCTCAAGGTCATATATGGGGGTTCTTGCCTGCTTCGTTTCCGGTATCCGTGTATCAGAAAAGAAGATAAAGGGGAATAAGAAAAGACAGAAGTTAAAACTTAAAACTGTCTGCTAGATGTGTGTGGGAGTAGAGAGTTTTTCTCTTTGAACGGTCTGCCTGGCACACACCCGGAAGGAAAAAGAAAGGAAAGAGACAGAGCATGAAGGTAAAGGAAAGAGAAGAGAATACACTACAAATCATAGATAAATACAATATATATACATATATATATATATGTATATATGTTTATATATGTACGTATATATATATATATATGGATGTATGTATGTACATATATGTATATATATGTATGTATATATATGTATATATATATATGTATATATATATGTATATATATGTATAGATATATATATACATATTGTATTGTTCGTGTAGTATTAACGCAGCATGACGTTACTAGCTTTAAATGCATCCAAAGGCGGGCAGCTCGAGGAAAGAAGCTATTGCTTTTCGGCATCTGGGGACCTCCACAATGAATGGATTGGACTTAGCTGATTGTCGGGTTTGTCGAGTGTATTTACGCCAAGGAGGCACCAGAGCAACACGTTCATCGGAGAACACTCCATTGAAGTACTTGTAAAACAAGCACAAGGCGTCAACATTGTGGCGATAGGACAAGGGCTTGAGCTTGGTGGATAGTGAGGTACCTATTAGATTAGATACTCTTTTGTGACTATGTCTAAGAGGGAGAGCATGCTGGATAGTGCACCAGCCCAGATGTGATACCAATACTCCATGCATAGGCGTATGGTGGCATTGTAGAGATATTGTATACTGAATTGGAATTTAGCTGTCACATGGGGTTTTTCCTAATAATTATCGCTCTGTCGGTGATGTTTTTAGTTTCAATTATTATTTTTTATCATCATAACTGTTGGCAGATATAATGTTTTCTCAAAAGTATTACACACTTTTTCTTAATCAAACTAATTTTGTTAGTGTTTTAGGACCTTTCAACCATAATAAGCTCATCTCAGCTCAAACCTTATTTTATTCAGACATTTTTTACGATGTTACTTCCCTGTGAAGGTGTTTCCAGAGTGTAGGATTCAACTATTCGTAATGTGTGAGCAGTTTGTTTTTGTTTTACAATTTTGCCATGCCTCTTCTGGTTAATTGAATTTTTAGATGTTTTCCTTATTGACATTTCTTTGCAAGTTAATGTGTATTTGTTTCTTGTCAGATTTTTTTAATACTAGATTTTAAAAAAATAATAATTTAATTTATATATTTATTTTTTAAATATTTTTACACAAATAAGTTTATTTAAGAAGTTATATTTTTAAATAAGGTTTTACGCCAGATGGCAAGAGTTCGTGTGACCCTTTGATATTGTCGACAGTTGTAGTTCATTTCTAAGAGCCCACATTCATTTATTACACGTCAGAATTCATTCTATACGTACTGCGAAAAAATATATACTATAATAAATAACTCATTTTACAATTGATATTTGGTGACAGTATATTGCAATAAAACTATTTGTAAAAAAAGGGGCATATGATTTACCCAAATATTCTCGGCATATTAATGTTGTTGTTTTTTTCTTGCTTTTTTTCTTTTCCTTTTAACAACTAAAGCCCAGAATGAAAATAAAACATTACTATTACAAAATATGTTGTTGTTTGAAAAAGATATACTTTAAAATTGAGTCGACATATATATATATATATATATATATATATATATATATATATATATATATATATATATATATATATATATATATATATGGCAATAAACAGACCATATATATTTTTACTAAGCATGATGAATAAAAATAATAAATGAATTAAAACCCTAACCCTAAACGGTTTCGAACCTCTTTTAACGAGGCTAAAGCAATAGTTTGAAGATAAACTTAATGATATGCAAGGAAATGAGAAAAATAGAAACTACATTATGTCCATAACATTTTTCTTTGCTTGCAACGAGAAGGTCGAAAAAACGTAAGATAAATCATTTCTAGAGTCTTTAATTTTTGCCCCCTTTTCCTTGCTGTAATTCTTATAGCAACAAAAAGATGTTATCTTCACTGAAAACGCGATTTAGTTCTGTTAATGTTAAGCGAAATCCAAAACGGTTAGGGAGCCTTTTTATTAATTTATGATTTTTATTCCTCAGTACAAATAAATAGGGTCAATTCATTTCTATAATATCTTTTTTTTATTACAATATATATATATATATATATATATATATATAGTCTAAAGAAGTTTTGAGTCATAAAAAAAAAAGAAGTAAAATGTAGTTTAAATTCCCAAGTCAGTGTCGTATGATAGCGCAGGGGTAGAGGGGCCGACTGTCAGCTCGACGGTGGAGTTTCAATACAGGCTTGAGGGACTAGTTGGTCTAGCCGCACTGAAGAGTTGTGATACTACGAAACAGTCTGTATGGGGATCACACACACACACACACACACACACATATATATATATATATATATATATATATATATATATATATATATATATATATAATGTGTGTGTCAGGTTATGTTCAAAAGAAATCGATAAAATACTCGATCGCAGTAAAGTGAGAGCTAAAACAAATAATTTATTTTTTTTAATTTATGTTAGATAAAATCGCGGTACGAATCTTAAGTCGTACCGCGATGTTATCGAGATAGACTGACTTTTTTTGGTTTTAGATAAAGTCTATAGCCTAGAACGGAATCATCAGCGTCCCGAAATCAAAACAAAAGTGTGAAATGGCGTTTAGGATCACCGTTAAAAACGGTGTATTGTTGAAGCGTCCCCCTTGAAGAGGGTCAGAATTATATCATATGGGAGATTTATTAAGAGTTTCATTTTATTTTATTTTCTTATTTATAGTTTTGTGTTATAAAACATTTTATTTTATTTTATTAAGTTTTTTATTTTATTATTTATTCATTTAAAGTTTTGTATTTTTTTAGTTGTCTTTTTAAAAGATTGTATTTCATAAATAGTCTTCTGCGTCTCGAAAACGAAAACAAATGGCGATGGCGTTTGAATCCACCGTTAAAACGGTGCATTGCTGAATTGCCCCTTTTAAAGGAAGCATCAGGTCAGGGTTATATATTAATATGTTGGTCTTAATTGTGTTAAGTTTTCTTAACAAATAATTTAATTATTGATGATGGATGTTGTCTGTTTTTCTGCTTTACATGTGTGTTTATTTTAGGGGTAACTATGTGGCGTAGTTTATTGATTAGCCCCCAGTTGACATTTATTAAAACTATACATAAATAAACAAATAACAAATAAATAAATAAAAACACTTAATAAATCGCACCTGAAGCCTAATCAGTAAACTTCATTTAATAAAAACAATGTATATATATATATATATATATATATATATATATATATATATATATATATATATAGAGAGAGAGAGAGAGAGAGAGAGAGAGATAAGTGAAATAAGAAATGAACACACACATAGAACAAGTATAATAAACAAAGGCAAAGGTGCATGGTGATTTAATTACGATATTTTGTTTCATTTACGAAATGTTGTCAATAAATATATTTTAGTCAACATAATCATGAAGATATCGCTAAATTTGGAAGTAGTGGAGGTAGAAGTAAGGCCAAAAGTTTTAGTGGACAAATTATTGGATAGTGTTGGGGGTTGGCAATAGTAGAGTACGCGTGAGGTCGAACGTTGGGTGTGTGCTTATCGATGATTTTTTTTTTGGCACTGGATTGGTTATGAGAAGGTATGTCGCGAAATGGGATTCCTATCGGAGAGTGAGTGAAAAAAGAATAAGGATAAATAGTACAGAGGGTAGTAGGTTTGTGTGTGCAATGTAAGCGGTATACTTCAAAAATCAGAAAGGATCGTTAAGTAGTGGTGGGAGAAGAAATACTTTAGTGTAGTTGAGTATAATTAGAACATGAAGGTAGTTTGGAATGTAAGGATTTGCCAATATGTGTTTGTCTTTCGTTTTTCTTTTTATAGTTAAAAATACATACGTATATGTATACATATATATTTCTTTACTTGTGTGATGCATTCTCATTTAAATGCATTTATAACAGTAAATAATCTCTCTGTTGTTATTCTCTTAGTATTGTTCAATATTAACTTTACAACAGCTGTGTGAGAATTTACTATATAATAATTCACTTGATTAAACTACATATAAATGTAATAGATAATACTATATAAAAATGTATTATATAATACTACATACAAAAGTACTATATAATTTATCTCTCCCCCTCCCTCTCCCTCTCTCTCCCTCTCCCTCTCTCTCTATCTCTCTCTCTCTCTCTCTCTATATATATATATATATATATATATATATATAACTCAATGTGTGTGTGTATGTGACTGCGATGTGTGTGTGTTTTATATAGAAAGAAAATTTAAATAATCTACATGAAATCTAATGTAAAATTCGCCGGGATAGATAATGGACGGACTCCCCGAATACTTAGGTGCACCTCTAAAGGGATTATGAGGACATACCGCTCTTAAACCTCAAATATATCATTTTTTTATGAAATTTACATTCTATATATAAAGATTTCTGGGAAAGAACAATTGAAGTGCTCTCGAATCTCTAATTTCCTTCTGAAGCTAAAGGAACTATGGGGACCTAACCTATTTGATAGAAATTATGCCATATATATAAAATTCTCCTAGAACAACGATGTAAGTGATTTCAAAATTGTACGTCACCGTGTATGTGCTGAATATGTGCCCTCACTTCTAAGTTAATCATGGGGAAAGAAGCCCATTTAAAACTTCAAATATATACTGTGATACAGCGAAACAGCCGTATGTGGATAACTATACACACATATATATATATATATATATATATATATATATATATATATATATATATATATATATATATATCCGATTTAAATCAAATTTAAGTGATATGTAGAAGACACTAATCCAAAGAGTTTTCAAACATTTCCCATTCTTCTGACATATTAGTAGGCGAAAGCAAAGAAAGTAATATTGTGTTATGAGCATAATAATGATCCTCATTCAATCCCAGGTAACATCGCGTCTTCCTGCTAGTACTATAGAATAATTGATGACTCTTTTGTGAAATAAAAATGTGCAGGTTAAAATACGATACAAATCATACAATTGATTAATTTTATTGAAGCGCTCAACACTTATGTAATGTATGATGGTTGATTTTTAGAAATATCTTAATCCGAAAATTAATTAAAATACATTTTCGGATATGATATAACTTCCCTATTTTTAAGTGACTTAGATGTGCTCCTACATCAAAACATGGTTAAAACTAATACAAATAAAATAATAGATGAAATTAATTAAAAGATTTAGCCGACGATATGATTTTAACGGTTTTATGTTTGCTAAACTCTCTTTGAGAATATAATATCATAAATAATTTATGCGTTATAGATTTTGTCAGAACGAAGAGAATATCAACATGTATTGGTTCGTGATTTGATCACATATCATTAATGAATATTGTATTTTTTTTTAATTCATGAATTACGATGCTGAAATTTTATTTTACTTAAACGCTATGATCGAAGTTTTTCTATTTTCATCGTTTAAGGTTGCCAATTTTCCGTCTAATTTAAAGATTAAGGGATGAACATTAATTTTCTTTTTTGCTACAGACTTTTCGATCTTGATTCATTTCATTAAATAGAAATGAAATCAAAGCATTCTTTTGAAATGTCAATTAGGCTTTTAAAAGAGAGTAGAAGATCCCTTCAAAAATGTGTGAACAATACTTAATCTTTAAAACTAATTCCCTTTTTAAATATTGCCGGTGGGTGGCGTAAAATAATGGTAAATTCTACGTTAAGTGGGTTTACTACAAAATGTGAATCCTTTTAGAAGTTAAAATGAGATTTTGCTTATTATTTGGAGTCACCATTTAAAATCTGGTGGGGTCGAGGAAATTCTTTCTTCGAACGCTTTCAAAGACATATTGATGCGCGTAATGTTACAATGTTAGGTAAATTCCCTTCATTTGTAAATTCTTGTGAGTGTCTGTGTTTAACTTTTTTGCTAGATAGCTGAAATGTTAGTTTGCCATTTCTTTGTTAGCTTTAATATCTAAAATTAGGGGGGTATGATCTTTGTTTTAGTTTAATTTTAAAGACCATCACGAGAGTTTCCTTCTTCTGTTTAGTCTATGTTGTTATTTTGGCTGTTACCTGTTTACACATGTGTTTGTACTGTCCGGTCCGATGCGCTTAATCGGTCTGCTCAGGACAATACACACAATTCAACATTTTCTATCTATCTTGGCTACACGATAAAAGTACTGTATGTTTTCAGGAAAAACTCAACTCGACGCATATGGGTTGTGTTCAAAATTAATAATGATCACTTAATTAGTTTAAGAGTGAATCTTTTATATACAAATACATACACAGGTTTTACTTTATATAGAGACATATTAAACTTTTTAAAGTATTTCTGATGTTGTTTTACTCTATTTAAACCTTTTTTATTATAACGTTATTCAAAATGTAAATGAATGTACATCAATCAGTCTATTGCACATCTTTCTTCATACAGTGGCAGCTTTGCTTGTTTCTTTTACTTTTATTTACCCCAAGCACGTTATATTGCCACAGAGAGATAGGGTGCTTGTAGCAGCCATCACGCGGGTCCGGGGGGAAAGAAAGTGAGTGTTGAATTATGCAAATCAGGTGCGGCAAAGAAGGTTAAATAAAAAGTGGTGTTATTTTGGGTCGAGGGCAGTTGAGTAGAGAACGTCTCGAAGTTCGCATGCGTTTGGATAATACGGTTAAAAGAAGAATAAACGTGTTGCTCGGAAGAAAAAGGAACACAAGTCATTGTTACAAGCTATTTCGGCGTTTGTGTGCTGTTTATTTGTGACATAATGGCGGATGCTAAGTTCGACCTTAAACTTATCCCTGAGTTGGACGGATCTACGTCTGTGGTGGACTGGGTTGAGAGAGTGGAGCTAACCTGTCGTTTATGTGGGGTCAAGCAGGTCGAATTGGCCATTCCCCTTCGACTAACGGGAGGCGCTCTAGATGTTTACCAGAACTAAGCGAGAATGATAAGACCAATGTTGAGCAGACGAAGGCTGCGCTCTACAAAGCTTTTGCGATAGACCCCTGCACAGCATACGAAGGGTTTCCTACCCGGAAACTATTGGCAGTCGAAACAGTTGATGTCTTCTTTGCTGCATTAACAAAGCTGGCCGTTCTGTTTGGAGGGTTGCTTGAACAGACTTTCGTGTACGTATTTGTGGCCGTACTCCCTGTCCGAGTAATGCAACTCCTGAGGGCATCCGTAAGCATAGATTCGACACCGATAGAACGGCTACTTGAGCGTGCCCGTGCTATCATCAGGGATGAAACGGAACTTGATGAGCATGTCGTAATGGCCACGCAGTCGGCCCAGAGAGTGCTTAAAAATTCGAAGAGAACGGACTCACATGCCAACGTAAATTCTTTCCGTTGTGGGCGAAGTTGTCACATTGCAAGGAATTGCATGGATAGAAGACTGGGGCGCATACGGTCCTTCAAGTGTGGCGGGATCGGACACATGGCCTCAAGCTGTTCGGGAAACGAGTCAGGGGACAAAATGTCAACGCCGCTCTGCTCCCCAGACAAGATATAAACGAGGTGCAACCAATCATCAGAGTACATGTCAACCAAACTCCTTGCTCAGCGCTTCTTGATTCAGGCTGCTCCCGTACTATAGTGAGTGCAAGGTTATGCCGCAACTGGAGCAAGTGGAGCATTAAAATAACCACAATAAAGGGCGAGACACAGGCATGCTGTGGAGTAGCATTGGTAAAGACTTGCATAGACTCTGGTGTATCCGCTGAGGTAAATGTCCTAGTTACACAGAAAGACATACTGGGCTTCGACCTACTGCTCGAATATGACGCTATTAAGGCACTGGGTGGTGTTCTCATTACACCAGCTGGGACTGTGAAATTCCCTAAGGCACCGGTGTGTGCCGCACTTTGTATTGATCGACCAGACTTCAAGGTGGAGTTTGATCAACGCCAAAAGATCTGGACTGCGTTGTGGAAATGGACGGACGATAAAGTACCAATCAAGTTACAGAATGGCGTCACAGAATACCCCGTGGCCGCGAACGTGAGAGCCGAATATGAACAAGAGCTTGACGCCTGGATCAAAGATGGCTAGTTGATCTCGTACCCCAACCAAGAGCTTGGACCTCCAAAGGGTGTTATCCCTTTAATGGCAGTGGTACAGCATAACAAATCAAACGTGGGACCAGTCATGGACTACCGTGAGCACAATCAATATATTGAGGCTTACACGGCTGATGCCGATGTATGTGCAAGCAAGTTACGGGAATGGTGCCAGGAAGGATCTAATGTATCATTGCTCGATCTAAGGAAGGCCTATCTGCAGGTGAGGGTCGACAAAATGTTATGGCCATTCGAGACGGTGGTATTTCGCGGCAAGAAATACTGCCTAACCAGACTAAGTTTTGGGTTGAATGTGGCACCGCAGATCATGAAGACCATCGTTAGTGCGGTGTTATCCCAGAAAGAGACCGTCGAAAAGGCAACATCGGCGTACCTTGAAGACATTTACATCAGTGAAGATGTCAAGTCGGCAATGCACGTCCGCGCAAAATTGTCAGAGTTTGGCCTAACGTGCAAAGACCCAGAGCGGCTTAGAGACGGAGCACGCGTACTTGGCCTGGAAGTCAGAGGGGAGGATGGCACCCTGCGATGGAGACGAGGAAATGTAGTTTCGGGGATCCGTGAAGTTCTCACAGGAAGGACCCTTTTTTCCTTGTGCGGAAAACTTGTGGGGCACCTGCCAGTGTGTGGTTGGCTGCGTGTGGCAGTGGGTGTTATAAAACGCAGGGCGAATGCGGTAACCAAAGGGTGGGATGATCAAACAAGTGATGCACTCCTCACCCGAATGTTTGCAGAAAGTGTTGAGAGAACGAAGCACGAGGACCCGGATCGAGGAGAGTGGTGTGTCAATGGAGAAGAAATGAATGCATGGGTTGACGCTAGTTCACTAGCATTGGGAGCTCTGTTAGAGAAGGATGGAGCCATGTTGGAGGATGTCTGTTGGTTGCGGCCTGCAAACACCGCCCAGCACATCATTCTTGCTGAGTTAGATGCTGTGATGAAGGGCGTTAACCTAGCACTACAGTGGCAAGCAAAGAGGTTGCATTTGCATACTGACTCCCTTTGCGTCTATCACTGGGTGTCTGACACGCTGACTGGGAAAGCAAGAATACGCACTAAGGCAGCAAGTGAAATGTTAGACGATGGTTAGACACGTTAAAGAGTCTGGTCTGCGAGTATGGCCTATGAGTAAGCGTAACATTGGTCCCGTCATACTGCAACCTTGCTGACCAACTGACACGAGTGCCTCGCAAATGGTACGACGCAATAAAGGTGGGTGCCGAGCCCGTTCAGCAAACATGCGCTGCTACAGTGAGCACGATGAGCAAGCAGCAAATAGAAACCATCCACAGACAGAGCAGACATCCAGGCGTCAAGAGGACTCTATATTTCGTGAGGCGCGTAAATCCAGCTGTGGCAAAATCAGAGGTGAAACAAGTCATCAAGCACTGTGTCAATCAATTGACTCAGTACCAGTGCAGTGGCGAAAAGAAGACTGGAAGCAAGTAACGCATGGCAAAGGGTGTGAATGGATATCACCCATTATAATGGCAACTACTTTCTTACTCTCATCGACTGTGGACCAACCCTTTTTCAGTTTGGCGACCAATTGCACGCCAAGATTCGGCAAGCGTTATTCGACAACTATTGTCCGTCTTTTATGAAAGGGGTGCACCGCCTGAGATTTTGGCCGATAACGTCCAGCATTTTGCAGCCAGCGAGTAAGACAGTTTTGATGTGAATGGGGATATCAATTGCGGTTGCGATGCGCTTACGTACACTCAGGCAATGGCATCGCGGAAAGAAGCCACCACATAATAAAGAGGATTGCTGCCAGGAAGAAGTGTTCTGTTGCGGAAGCAACATACTGGTACAATGTTACGCCGAAGGATGGCATGTCCCCGGCAACCGCACCCGCGCATGCCATCTACACGTACCGGACTCGGGTAAAAGGTATCGACATTGTGCAGTCACTTGACAATGAGGAGATGGACGGGCCATATTATGTGGGAGATCATGTCTGAGTGAAACCGCCAGGCTGTCGATGTACCACTAAATTCAAACGTGGACGAGTGACAAGATGGTTAGTCAGCAATCTGTCCTGGTTGATGGAATTCCACGACACATACGCGATCTTCGCCCTGCTTTGGGGGCGGCCCATTCAACTACTGGGGAAAATAATAGGTAGTCTGGCGATGAACTATTAATGGGCAGCGCCAGTGATCCCCACGAGAATGAAGCCGCAAGTTCAGAATTAGAAACTTTGTCAGTAGATTCAGGAGCGGAAACTTCATCGGACGAAACTGAGATACATGTCCCACTTCGGAGAAGCTCACAAATCAAAAGGCCACTACCACCCTGTATAATGTGTGATCAAGAGATCAGGGGGGAGTGTAGCAGCCATCACGCGGGTCCGGAGAGGAAAGAAAGTGATGGTTGCATTATGCAAATCAGGTGCGGCAAAGAAGACTAAATAAAAGGCGGTGTTTTTTTAGGGTTGCATTATGCAAATCAGGTGCGGCAAAGAAGGTTAAATAAAAGGTGGTGTTTTTTGGGTCGAGGGCAGTTGAGTAGATAACGTCTCGAAGTTCGCATGCGTTTGGATAATACGGTTAAAAGAAGGATAAACGTGTTGCCCGGAAGAAAAAGGAACACAAGATCATTGTTACAGTGCTACTTTGATTGGGACCAGAGTTAAGTAAACAATTAGGCAGCAAGTCGTTTGTTCACATTACTTTGAAATTCCTTCATGTCAACGAAAACAGGAAGTAGAAAGGGATCTCAAAGACAAGTGTTTCGAGAAAATGAGCTATTAGAGTAAAATGGTTCCCCGGTATCTTGAAATATTTTCGTCGACGGGGTGCAAATGCAGTAACTTTATCGGCACGCATTCCGTGGTAGTACTTAGTAAGAATGACATTTGCAACGAGGTAAATAAAAAAGTGGAATATCAACCGAAAGAACACTCACTATGAACACTTGTAAATTCAGTCAAAATTCAATAATCGCTATTCGAGGTTGTCCGGAGGTTGGTTCACGTTAAGGTTTCTTTTGCTTTTTATTAACTGTTTTTGACACAATTCTTTTTAAATAGTTAAAGTAAATTATTACGTACGTATGTGTGTGCGCTATTTTTGAATCGAAAAAAATTGTCATAGAGCTCTATACATTTTTAAAAAGTGGTGTAGTTTTTTTGAAGCATTGTGTGTAATATGCATATGGAGGAAGAATTATAAGTCTATCACAATGAAAGAAATGAAAACATGCTGGTGTTGTGAAGGTGGGCAAAAAATAATTTTTTAACGTAACTCTTTATTTAGTCTATAAGCAGAGACGAAATAAAAAAATGCTATCTTGTATTTTAATTTCTATAATTACAATAGCCTACTAGACTCTCTATATGTCTTTAATTTTGTTATAGTTATGTTTTAATCTTTATTCATACACTTATTTGATATAAATTGTGTATATTTCAATAAATAGAGAATTGCTAAGAAAGTACAAGACAGAAATATATTTCTTCTCGACAGTTTAACTCTCCCAGATTTCTTTACAGTAACGAAGAAATGCATTCTTTCTTAAACTATTAATAAAAAATAAATAGCTGACTTGTTTACGAAAGAAAATGAAATTCATTTTTGTTGATTAATTTCGTAATAAAATTACTTTGAAATAGGATTTCAATAAATCAGTCTCATTTTACACTATTGCATTGTGATTTCAATACATAATTGATTCATAGAAAATATAAATTAATAATATACGTCGTGTAGAGGGGAGAACCCCACACACAAAGACACCTGAAAACTAGTAATATAAATTCATTGATCTAATATATAATGTAAAGTCAGTCTCTTTCTCTAGTTATCTCATCGATATGTATCTTCTCACAAAATTAATATTTTATTCTATTTTTTCGTGGACCGTTGATTATGATGTAAAAAAATATAATTCGATGTAATCCCATCCAGAAAATACTTTTAATGAGTCAGAATTATTGTCATACGGACGCCATCTTAAGCAAACTTGGAAAAAAAGACGTAATCAAATAAAAAAAATTGAAAGGAAAAAAAAAACGGGCAACGCCGTCCATTTCTTGCTAGTATATAAGTAACTGAGGATGTTTTTTAATAATTAGCGATCTTCAGGTGATGAGAGAAAGAGAGTGAAAGGGGAGATCGAGTAACAACAAATCACTAATTAGGAGAGTATAAATTCGACATTCGGTTGACTTTCGGCAGTTACCTCGTAACTCTAGCTTCCCTTATTATTTTCTTTTAGTCCTCACATTTCATGAGCGATCTTTCTGACAAAGCGGGAAGAATTGTTGTTTTCTGGGTTGGAATATATCCATCTAACATTTTTCCTTGGCTACTTTTTTTACCTTGAAGAAGTATTTTTAGTTTCTTACATCAGTGGCCTCATGCCTTTTCTGGGGCGATTTCCATAAAGAAATTTAAAAAACTACTGTAATATTTTTTAAAATCAAATGACATACTAAATGATATGACAGAAATCTAGAGATAATGCCCCTGACGAGACAAAATTCCATCTTTATCTAAAGTAAAACGTAAAGTCGTCGATGATAGTCATGGGTGAACCGAATGCTCCGTTTTTATTAGCTACTACTCCGAGATGTAGGGGTAAGCACCATTCCTTTACTAGGATTAATATACTTACCCTTGATGCTCCCCATTATAATGCTCGGTGTTTAAGCTAGGGGCCTAAAGTACCATATTTAAAAAGTAATTTGTATGAAGCGAAAAAAAATTATACCCTAGTCTCTTGAACCTTTAGAGAACACTTTAATGAATGAGACGAAAATCGTGGATCTAGTTGGCCAAAATAAACCTTGGGTTTACTTTCAGCAGCCTCATAACTCTTGCTTTCATTATTTAGTCCTTTAGTCCTCACATTAAATGAGCGATATTTCTGACAAAGTAGGAAGAAGTGCGGTTTTCTGGGTCGGTAATAATCCATATGACACTTATCGTTGTTTAGATTTTGACCTTGAAGTTGTATTTTGTTAGCTCTTTACATCAAGTGGCTTCGTGCTTAGTCTGGGTCAATTTCAATTAAAAAGAATCTGAGAGTTGTTTATTTGTCTGACGACACCACGCTTTACTCTCGTCACGTTGGCAAAACGGACGCTATCATATTCGCCGAGGAAATGGCTTAATCTTTAGTAAGTGGCCTCCAGGCTGTAGTGGATTGGGGTTCAAAATCTAGTGAGAAACCATTGCAAATTATATATTAAGCAAAAATAATTCGCTTTTGACTAATGCTGAATACCCTTAATATTGCCAATTTATGTAGGTTATAAAAAAAGTCGCTTAGTTAAAAACAAATATTTAGGTGTGCATATCGTAAAAAACTCTTCCCTTAATAATGTGTATTCTGTTTTTGTGTTTTTTAACATATCACATGTTTCTATTTGTGTAGAAACCGACAAAATCTAATAACAGCATAACTTTTGAGCAGTATGTAGGTCAAGTGATCGAATCATACGTAGTACGGTTCGGTTTATACGATAGTATAGCATGTCTTTGTATATAGTCTATTGTTCCGCAGATAAATACAACCAATTGTTACAGATAAGAAAAGTTCATTTACAATATGACAAATGTAAGAAGTTTAATTTTAAGGCGATGACAATGCATTGAATTGGTTGAAGACACCGTTTGATACTAGGCAAGGTTACATCGATTAAATAACAATATTGAATAATTCAAGTGTTTTAATTAAATATTTATTTACCAACGTGGTGCAGAGCTCTATGATCTTGTGTAATGTGTTGTTTTTTTTCTCAAAAATGAAGTCTCGGACAGAGTTTTCGCCCGGACGCTTAAACTCGAAATCGGGGGTATTATGGGTTGTGTTTTTGTAGCAGTCTCAAAGAAGATTAATATATTTTATATTTTATTATTTTT
>OY744515.1:150881365-151173865 GCA_963556195.1 Sepiola atlantica | reverse complement strand
ATTTTTTTTTCCAATACGTAATCACGTTTATAATCCATACAAATCTCAAAACGTAAAAGTATGACAAATCAAATCTAAAAATCTGCAATAGTTTTAAAACTTAAACAAAAAAGAATGCAACGGATTCCTAAAAAAACTTCCCATATTTTGAGGTTTTAAAAAGACAAAATATCTATATATAATTTATTTCCATTTTAAGTGAAGATTAAGTGGGCTACTTACGAGAATTAATTATTTAAAATATTAAGTATTAACAAATTGAAATAATGTAATTAAAACTATATAGACGCTGTCGGAACTGCACTCGTGTGCTTTGAAAATAAGAAAGGTTCACCATAATTTATTATTAGAATTAGTCTTTTTGAATTACGTTTTCTTTATGTTTAGGGGGTACGTCTTTGTCAATAGACATACACACACGCGCACGTCAACATATGTGCTCGCAATCACGCACTTATTCAATCCTAGCAAGTCCCACGGATATTTCTGCTATATTTCGAAGATCTTACTTTAACAGTTTGGTGACAGAACTATCGCGTTCAAGTCGAAAGTAAGTATTTTCGGCGATGTTTACACATCCTTAAAATGTAAAATCTGATATTTAAATAGGTGTTTGGCGGAGAAGAAATAGCTTGCAATGTTCAGTTGTAATCTGCTCATATTTCTTGTAATGTCAAGAGTGTTCAATGCCTGCTAGAGATGCAGAATTGCGTTATTGTGTTCACATGCATATTGTACATCTGGATAAACATATATTTAAAGAAAAACTGCCTTGTATGTCTTCGTGTTTTATAGGGCAGACATGCACACAGAGAGGTATTAATCTTTATTACATACTAACATGGCCCGTGTCACGACGTTTCACGGGGCGAATATAACATCATGATTAAATTGAAAATAAATAAATATAAGAGTAGCAATTCTGAAAAAAATTGACAAGAACACATTTCACTACAAGTAATTAAAGTTATTAACTTATGATTTGGCCATGTTTTGGCGAATATAAAATTAAAATTTAATTTAATAAAAAGAGATATTAAAGTATCAATTCTGAAAAAAAGAAAATCAAAAAAGAACCCATTTCACTTTGCAAGCGGTGACATGGCAAACTAATGCATCTAATTAATTTGATGTCCGAAATAGTAATTGTTTAGCAAAAGCAGGTCGAAAATCGATAAGCAAAGCCAAAAAGTGTTTTTGACTAATATCTTAAGCGCATTTCTGTCAGAGAAAGAAGTCTTTAACACGAATTTGTTTCATGGAATTTGTAGATAACATTTTATTAATACCGAGTATTTAGCAAATAATTTGCTGTTTGATTTGTTGCGTTCTTTATTATTGTTAAAATATTAGAAATTACTATGAGAGATAAGCATTTGTCATGCCCTAAATATCTCTAGAAACTACTCTCTTTCTCTCGCAGTTCGTTAGGAGCTTGCGTTTTTGCTTCACAGACTAATGGTTAGTAGTAGGTTTAAGGGAGGGTATGTTTTATAATTAACGGATGATAAAAGCAACATTGTTTATTAAAAATGTCTACAGCGGATGTGTTGCTGTCTGAGATATAAGCAACTATATCACAAAAACATAAGTTAAAGCAAAAAATTGTGTTTTTACTAAAATCCCAAGTTTATTTACTAAAAAATAAAATTATGTCGGCAACACTAATTGTTTTATAGAATTTGTAAATAAAATCGTATTAATGCGGATTATTTAGCAAATTATTTATGCAATGATTTTTTTTCGTTTTGTCTTTGCATATATTAATTGTGAAAATATCCGAAATTATTTGTAAAGATTAGCGTATATCAAGCAAAATACTCTCTTAACCCTACCACTAATTCTAAGTCATGGTGAAAACTATACTTGTATTTAGGGAGTTGTTTTTTGTCACACGGACAAAGTCAGCGGAGGGTTTAAGGGAGAGTATGTTTTGTAAGAAACAGCTACTAAAAGCAAATATTGTTTACTAATGATGTATTATCTGTTGCAAATGCATAATTAATGCAAAAATGCTTTTCATAAATATCCTAAGTTAATATCCGTTAACAAAAATCAGGTAAATTTTGTTTAATAATAATACTTAATAAATAGTCGTTAATATAGCCTACTCTTAAGAAAAGAAAAATATGAAAAAGTATTCTTCGCCATTGTTGAAGTAAAAGTAGAAGTTTTTGTTTCTGTTCTTAAATATTATTTGATTATGCGAGTACAGAAAATTATGTATAACCGTGAAATAGTGTATTCGAACGCAAATTGAGATATGACGACTACGAAAGCAAATGTAAGTAACTGAATTACCACACGGGATCTTGGAAAGATAGGTTTAGGTGTAACTGAAATGTGACTAAAATGCAAAGGTGTCTTTTGTCATGAAAAAGAAAAAATGTTACAGGAAAAATGAGAGAAAAAAAAATATGTAGCTGCTATGTTCGAACTACCTATTTTTATATTTCTGTTCGTTAATCGTATTCTTGTATTCTAGAATATGAACGTATACATGACGTGTAAAGTGTGCAAGTAAATACAAATGGATATATGAAAAGATAAACGTAAGCTACCAAATGTAACCTATAGGACCCGGAAAAAAATTATGTTGTTACAGAAATTCCATGAGGAGAAAAATAGGAAATATTATTTTAAATGTATGCGAGTAGTAATGAATTATGAATTCGGCCGGTACCGAACAATCGGCTAATTTAGTTTATTTTGGAATGTATAAAAATATTTTTGGAATGGCTAATGTAGGCGTCCTAAAAGAACAATGGACGCGACCCGCATTTAGGCCAAATAAGTATAGCAGGTAAGACTCAATGGCAAGTCAGAAAATATGAAATAATGACGGCGGTATCATTAAAAAATATAAGTTTCCCCGGTGTTAGATGATGGTGGTAGCCGTAGATTTAGGGGTGAGAGTAAAAGTTACTCCGACTTCCTGCATCTATGACCTTTTAAGGAAAATCATGCTAGTCGGAAAAATTTAGAAAATATTTTCTGAAAACACACATCTAGAATCGGCACAAATGGTGAGTCGAATTCTATAGATTACAGAGCTATAATGCGTTCATGCAGAACTCGACTTTACATGATTATATTCGTATATCGAACATCTAGGTATATAGAATGCGATAAAGTGAGAGATAGAAAGACAGAAATGGGGAGGGAATAAAACAAACAGACGGAGAGGTGTTACGTACTAAATTTACCAACATTCTTCACTTACATTTTATCATATATATATATATATATATATATATATATATATATATATATAATGTTATTTGATTTCATATAATTGTGTTTGAAAAATTTGGGAAGAATAGTCGAAGCCGCACACTCGATGTTTTCAGACTGATAATTCCCAACTAAACAATTCAGATATTTGTTAAGTCTACTTTTGAAATCACACTCATATGAAAATATCAGAAAATATGCATTTAACACTTTCGCGGGTTCTGTCCCCATGATTTAGATAGAGGTAAGATACTTAGATATTCGGCACATAGAGACTAACATAGAGATTCGGAATCACTTATATTCTCTTCTGCGATGAATGTTATATACGTGATATAAATTTCATTTAATTAGGATATATTTGAAGTTTAAAAGGAGGTTCATACCCCATAGTTCCCTTAGGGTTTCAGGAAACTTAGAGATTTTGGAATACTTCCATTTTCTTCCGAAGAAAATGTCGTACTTATAATTCTAAATATCATAAAATAGGATATATTTCAGGTTTTAAGTGGGTTATGTCGCCATAGACTACTTTAGAGTGCACTTAAAGATTCGGGAACAATGGTATCTTTCCTGTAAGTCCTACATTAAAATACATTTTTGAATTTCATGTAGATTCTCTAATCTTTTTTTATAGGGTACATACACACATCACACAAATATACACACAGACATTGAGTTTCATATATATATATATATATATATATATATATATATTATTATTATTATTTGATATGTAAACGAATTATTTTAAGACGACCAGCGACCGTTTTTTTTTTCAATTTAATAATAATAGCAGATAAGGTTTTTTTTTCTTCTAGACAGAACTGTAATTAAGTTTGGTTAAACTATTTAGCGATAATACGTGTTATAAAACGTATCAGATGATTAAATAAATAATTGGCATTTGGGATATCGTTCTTCGTTTGATTTATTTCGTTCTTTTCACTTTTGTAAATTTTATCAAACACATACATTACTCCATAAAGTTAAAAGACCTTTAAACCCACGTTTTACTATGAATAGAATTCAAATCTAAAACGCAAATACTATATTATATAGTCTTTCGATCATGAAGATGAGAGTTAGAAGAATCGCATACACTTTGCATATAAACTAGATGTTTCATCTATGTTAATGTTATAAAAAAGTAACGCGATAAAAGATTCAAAATTAGTTTTAATTAATATATAATTAGATTTTAATATATGTTTTGAATAATATAATTTAAATAAATATTTTATCAAAACAAGGAAGTTATATTATCTTTCAGAATTTTTTAGATGAAGATTGATAATTTGTATTATTTGGATTATTCGGATTACTGTGCTAATCTTCTATGTTATTCTTACAACGTTTCGGTCGATGTAACCTCCGACCTTCTTTTGTTTATGTCAAATTCGAAAATCTGTACAGAATTTCGAATGGAACCTTTTTATTTTAGTCACGTGGTTAGCTCGCTTTCCTTCCGTCAACCATGACTGGGTAAAAGTAATTCGTAATCCTGTTTTAGTTTTGCCAACAGGGGCGTGTTGCGCAACGGATATAAGTACTAAGTTATGATTAGTTCTGTTACATTCTTCCGAAAATTGGAATGTGCAATCCTCAGTACGAGCGATACTAAGCATACAATAACGAATTGCTTACTTCAACTCGGTTATGGATAACTGAACGAGAAAAAGCTACCACCATGGATTAAATAAAGATTTCGTTCGAAATTGTACAGATTTTGTAGTTCGACACAATAATTTTTGAGTTTGACGAGACGCACGTGAATATGATCAGATGTTACATCGGCCGAAACGTTGTGATAATTACATCCAAAGTTAGAACAGTGGTTCTAATAATCTAAATGATACAAATTTAATGATATTTTACTCGGAACTTTGATAAAATACTAAAATAATTAATGTGGGGATTAAATTTTAATAGTTATCTACATATTAATCCTTTAAACTGTATAGATTCCTGTTTGCGTCTTATTCGTTTACTATCCACAACAGATCTGTGATACGAACTATAAATCAGCGTACACTAAAGATCATGCAGCTGCTATTTGTCGTGACATTGATCGATTATTAATAAAGGCACTTGAGCTTAACTTTAGTACAATAAAAAACAAGGGGGGTAATTCTCTTTTTAACTTTACACGCAACATATAGTTCCTTTTTTTATCTAGTAGCTACTTGTTTCTTCATATTAAACTTTGTAAGTATATTTAAGGATTCAAGTTCATAGTTTTGTAACACCCACAGTACGCATATTGTTTCGGCCCATGTTTTCTTTTATTTTGCACAAGCAGGGCTACCCGGCGTTGCCTGGAGTGATAAAAAATAGTAGAAATTAAGCAGTGTGTGTAAATCTTTATAACACCACTTCTATTTATTCCTCTCTCTTTCTCTCTCTCTCTCTCTCTCTCTCTCTCTCTCTCTAGTCGTATGTTTATCTTACTTTCTTTCCCTCTCCCCATTTTCCACTCCTCTCCCTAACCCTTTCTTATCTCTTTTGCCCAGCTAATTCCTTTCTCTTATTTTAATGTTCAATGTTTAATTCCTTGCCCTCCTCAATGTCAACATATTAAGAAGGTCATAATGTTAATGAAGTCAACATATTAAGAAGGTACGTAATGTTAATGAAGTCTGAAAGGAGTAAATATAACCAGTTACCTAAAGTAATACTGTAATCTTACAATTTTTTTATGCCTGATCAATTCTTGATTGCTCCATTTAGCGATATTAAGAAGAAATGTAATGTTGATGAAGTCAGTAGTCAGAACACTTTACTATGCACCCATTACTAAAAGTAATACTGAAATCTTACAATTTGTTATTACCTTCCTTTCAGTGGGTGCATATAGACACAATTACTCTCTCCTAGTAAATAACAAATTATTCGCCTATAAAATAATATGAATGTTTAAATACTTAATGAATACTACAATTAATATGTGTAGGTCATATGGTGTTCAGAGGCGAGAGCATGAGTTTATTGTTGTTTTAATCTCTCTATATAACGTTAGTTAACAGATCCTGCTAGTGTTATCAATATTGTGAATTACGATTTAAATTGAAACGATTATTTCCTGTTGGGTTGTGGAACCGAGAAACCAGACGTAGAGAGTTACGTTAGCTAGTAAGACACCACGCTTAAAACACTAATTAAAAATAATGAGGTTCGTTTTTGTCCTCGTAGAATAAAGCAAAACAGTTAAAAGATTTTTGAAAAGACGATTCATTAAAAATTTAGACGTTGCAAATTACTATTCCGCGTTCTATCATTCCCGTTAAACAACTTAAATCATATCAAGTAAGATCTCGTATAAAGGAGAAAGCGTATAATCCAACAGTGTATCTGTTCGTAGGGATACGAGTTTCGCAAATTTCCTTTCCTATTTCCTATAATTTGACGTATTGCATTGTGAGATAGAGTAGCTTATATTGTCTCTGTAAGAGGATAGGGATAGAGTGGCGATGAATTGTCTATTTAATTATGACTCTCTAAAAATAATTGTGAAAATCACATGTCAACATTAAACACTAGGAAAAATCCATTAAAACTCGCGACTTCAATAATATCTAAAAATACCACATTTATAATATCATTTCAGATATTTTACAAAATCCTTAAAAAACAGTCACAACATGTTTAAAAACGGACGAAACCGCTTAAAATTTAAATGACAATTACATAAGTATTTTAAGTAAAACACTTTTACAAATTCAATACACACGCACCTACGTTTAAACTTGCATAAAATAAAAGCTTAATGCCAATCATAGAAAAAATAAACTTTAATTAACAATTTATTTTCAGCGAATTGAAAATAACTTGATACCAAAATTCCTATTAGAATCGTTTAATTTATTTCGGAACCCACTTTTTTCTTCATTCAAAAAATAAAACATAAAATAAATTAAAACTTCTCATCATAAATTCCATGCAGAAAAAAACTTTTTTTCACATTTTAGCTTAAAAAATGTGTTAAAGTTTATTGTACCTAAGAACGAATAGTTCTGCTGCAAAACGCTATAAACTTCATGCAAAAAGTTGTTATAGTACTGCTAAGGACAATGTGGCATTGCATCACCGACTCCCAATCAATTTGTGAAAGTAATGTTCTATTTACATAATATTCTTGATTAAGGGGTTTAGTCGCATTTTAGATTTAAAATAGTTGTAATTGTAGAGTCTAACTTCTCAATTTGACGGAATTAAATTAATCGCGTTTCGCAGTCGAACACTTGAAACCCTCCTGATCTTTCATTGTCATTAGCTCAGAAATTACACATATATATATATATATATATATATATATATATATATATATATATATATATATATATACGTGTGCGTATGTATATATGTATACTTGTGTGTATATATATATATATATATATATATATATATAGAGAGAGAGAGAGAGAGAGAGAGAGAGAGAGAGAGAGAGAAGGGGGTTGTGTAGCATCAGTGCAGTTCCAACGAGAGAAAAAAGTATATTTAAAGAATTGTGGTTACCAACGCTAGTAAAAAAACTTTTTCAATAATTATTTATTATCTTATCATTTTAACATTTTAAGTTTTTTTTTTAATATAATTTCATAACGCGTTTCGAGCATTTATCGTTTATCTATTATGCTCCCTTCGGATGTAAATTCCATTTGATAAAAGTGTTTAATTTGAGAAAACATTTCATTTTTCTTTCATATATATAGCGTGAAGTTGTTAGTTCATAGTGGTAAGTTCTATTAAACTATGACTTTTATAAGATAGTGCTCAATAACAAGTAAAGCTATATTTCAGTATAAATCCTTTATTTGTGCAAATATTTTTTCTCCACATATGCATATATGTTCCAGCTATAACCTTATTACAAGTCTAGCATAATCAACTGACTTACTGAGAATAGACAAATTAACTTTATAATAACTATAAGATTCGGTAGGGGTTGGGAAAATTCATTAGTAATTATTTTAGAAGGAAAATAATTATTGACCTATTTGTATACATTATATATATATATATATATATTGATAGATAGATAGATAGATAGATAGATAACACAATTAGACACAAAAATAATTATTGGCCTGTACATTCGTATACATGATATTCATTTTACTATATCAGGTTAGAAAGAAAGTAATGTCGTATTTTTTACTTCATCACTTTGCAGCCTCTTAAGTTGTACACACTTCTAGATGTGTTACTGACTTGATGTCTTAACATTTTGCTTTGCTTTTCAGATATAGTAATCAGTTTGGAAAATATTAAGTTTAACTGTCTCAGCCGTCAAAAAATAGATATAAGTGAGGAGCAACTGACATTTCATGCTCTATGAATTCGAAAAAGGAAACTCAGCTGCAGAAGCTGCAAGGAATAGTGGAACTGTCTATGGGATACATGTTCTGAATGATCGAAAATGTCAACGGTGATTTGCAAAATTTTCTTCTGAAGACTTTACCCTGTCAGATCAGCGACGTTCGGGAAAGCTAAAATCAATTGATAAAGACACTATTAAAGACGCTGTGGGGGCCAATCCAAAGTTAACCAGCAGATAATTAGCTCAACAATTCAATACAATCCATACGAAAATTATTTCATGCCTTCACGAGTTAAGAAAAGTTTAAAAACTTGGACTCTGGGTTTCCCACAATTTGACCGACGCTTAACGAAATCAAAGATTGACTGTTTGCACATATTTGCTTAACAAGAATCATTGAGAACCATTTTTGAAAGAAATGGTGACTGGAGATGAAAATGGGTTCTTTACAAGAATACCCAACGAAAAAGACAATAGTTAGACCGAAACCAAAGTCCACAGCCTGTTCAAAAAACAATGGATTAAACCCAAGGAAGGTTATGCTCTGATTATGATGGGACATGAGAGGACTGATTCATTACCAGACCTTAATCTAACAATCACATCAGTAAAATATTGTACGCAGCTGGATGATCTAAGAATTGCTCTATCAAAAAAACGACCAACATTACTCAATAGGAATGGTGTAGTGCTTTAGCATGATAACGCGAAACGTCACACAGCACACCTGACTCAGTAAAAGGTCATGATAGGGAAGTTTTGCCTTATCCACCTATTTCACCTGACATTGCTCCATCCGACTATCATCTTTCTGGTCGTTGCAGCATCACTTAAACAATAAAATTTATAAAAATGACGACCTACTAAGAAATGACCTGAATTGGTATTTCTCACAAAAATAAGAGAATTTTATTGAAGAAGGAATCAAGAATCTAATTAATCGTTGGACATAAGACATAGAAACTTACGGAAATTATTGTAACGATTAAAAATGTCATGATGTGAAAGTTTCAGATCAAATAAATGTGTTGGACAAAAACGGCATTACTTTCTTTCCAGCCTGATATATATATATAACACAATTAGACACAAAAATAATTATTGGCCTATACATTCGTACACATGATATATATTTTCATATATATATATATATATATATATATATATATATATATATATATATATATATATATATAACAATTAAACACAAGGGAATAAATGAAAAAAATAAAAAGTATGAAATTAAAATAAATATAGAAATAAAAATAAACAATAAAAAATGTAAAAATAATATATAAGCAATAAAACAAGCGAAAGAAACTGGATAAGAAAAATTAAAGCATACCCATCTACCAATACACAGTTATACACATTCATACAAATACTCAAATAATACACATATGCACGCACTCATAAATATATAATTCAACATACACACACATACCTATATATATATATATATATATATATATATATATATATATATATATGCAATCATATGTATATATATATGTATATATATATATATATATATATATATATATATATATATATATATATATATATATATATGCAAAAACACATATACAAACACATGAGCGTATCTACTTTAACAGTATTTATTGCCATTTCCGAGATAACATCATTAATGTGATTGAAACACTTGCTCCAAGGCTTGATGGTCAAGTAAGTATGAAGTCAGTCTGACTGAAATACTTTAAGTTATGTCTAACGCAACGATAAATACGAATATATTCATATATCAAGTTATCAACGTACAACCACAATCATATATCTATCTATATCTCTCTATATATACATATATATATATATATATATATATATATATATATATATATATATATATAAGGAGCACATGCGTAAGTATGTGTGTGTACGTATATATATATATATATATATATATATATATATATATATATATATATATATACCTATATATATGTATATATAAATATATATATATGTGTGTGTATGTATTGTTATTCCTTATGAACTAATAAATCTTTATTTAAAACCATAGAGGAGGTAAAAATAGTATAATCATTTTATTATTATTATTGTTAGTAGCCGTAGTAGTAGTATTGTTGTTGTTATTGTTGTTGTTAGTAGTATTATCATCATTAGTGCCGTTATTGTTATTATTTATTTCTATGTGTATCATCACAATTATTGCCAGCAATGGAGTGGGAAATTTTAATCTTAATCTCAACGAATCGTATATCAAGGGAGGCGCGAGAGCGCTCTATCTTTTAATAGACTCACAAATGGCCTATGCTGGAAATCTCATTTATTTGATCAATCATAACTCAAAAAACAATAAACCAAATTAGTTAAAACTTTGCACAAAATTTTTATTTGATAGGTTCTATAAGTGTGTAGAATTTCAGCATCATTAGTCAAGGCAACCCAGATATCCAAAAAGTTCAATCATGAATTATCTGTGTGCACGTACGTACGTATGTGCCACCCTGTATCTCATCAACTATTTGATGGATTCAGCTGATTTTTGGCAGAAATAGAGGTTCTAGGGTCTAGTTGATGGCATTTTAATTTCAGTTTACCATTTACCTTAATTTTCCAGAAAATAGCAAAACACCTTATGAGAAGGCATTGTATTGAGGCATAGCCTTTACAAAAGTAGTGACATTCCATGAAAAATGCCAGTATACTGAAATCATATGCCCCTAATAGGGTTAAGATGAAAATTCATAAACACTAAATGTACAAAAGCAGGGAAATTCATAAATTTTTACACTTTTGTTGTCGTTAAGGGTATGACTACATATCAACCAAACCATTTAGAAAAATTCCTACCAGTAAAATACATAGCCCTGTTGTGCTCACATACACGCCATTTTTCATAGAATATCTATTTAGACTTTTAAAAAATCTACGACCTTTGAAATGAGACCGACTAATAATGGAGTTTTTCTGCATCTTAAGCACTTAGGAAGTGAAACAATTAAATATAATAGTAAGCCATCATTATTTGACAGATACCCTCGCTTTTACCACAAAAAACAGACATCAAAACTGTGTTCTTCCTCTTATGTTTGTCGACCCACGTCCCCGCACACATATTCCGTGTAAACATTTAAATCCGGCATAGCAACCACCTTACTCTTACCTTATAACTTTTAACTCGGCACCAAACAAATCCCTCCTTTCCGCATCTAAACTTACGATCTGAGACCTTAAAAATATGTTAAAATAGATTAAATTTTCAATCTTTTTACTCTTCACCTAAGCTTACAAACAGTTTTTCCAATTCTTTTAAATTATACGATGTGACCCCCGCTTATTAATAACTATTGTACTATAACCTCGACAGGTCAGCGTAGCGGCGTTTTGTACGTGTCTGTAGGAATAAAAAGTATTATGTATATATATATATATATATATATATATATATATATATATATATATATATAGTCTACAGAAGCTTTGAAACATTTTAAACACACCAAAGAAATGCAGTTTAAATTCCCAGGGATACTATCTAAATAAATACAGCTGGAAAATTTACAAATTAAAAAGGTGATTCAAGTATAAAACCGTCAAACATAAAACGGGAGCCGTACGTAAAATTGACCAGGTGTTTTGCATGTATATGTTCCGGAGATATAAAAACAGAACAGCTATAACATTCATGGCTCCTCAGCGGTACTGATCAAATAACCACTTCCCCAATAACAAACACGTAGAAAAAATTCAGTTATAATATATATATATATATATATATATATATATATATATATATATATATATATATATATATATAATAATAATAATAATAATAATAATAATAATAAAAACATTACCCTTAAGACTACAATGTAGTATGGTAATTTGAATATAAAATACACAAACGCAAACTTAATCTTCATTAAATATATCGGTGATGACCTACACACTTACTTATAAATATACGCAAACATACATAAATACGCACATACGCATATATATGTCCATGGATTACTTTTATGTACGTAAGAAATTAATATATATATATCAAAAACAAAAAATACGACCTTTGAAATTAGGCAGACTAATAATGCGATTTTTCTGCATCTTAAGCACTTAGGAAGTGAAACAATTAAATATAATGTTAAGTTCAATAACAACGAGCTGAAAATGACCTATAAAAAATTATTACATAGAAACCATTACATACTTGGGTGATAAAAATCGTACATATATCTACACTAAACGTCTTGGCCCAGTGGTTGAAAGCTAGACTATAAATATCAACATCGAGGGTTCGATCTATGTAAGTTAGCCACGCTGATGACGGATGTGAGCAAGAAACACGTGTCCATGGATTATTTTTATGTACGTAAAAAATGTATGTATATATATATATATATATAAACTGTTTCTTGCTTAATTGCAGATCATAATATTGTTAATAACTTCAATAATATAAATCGCACAAGTTTGAAATTTTTCACACGGAAAGAGTGCTCCTAAGTAGTTAAAATACCAAAATATTTTGCCAATCTATATTATATTTCTAAAGTAATAGACATTTATGTATTTTTTAGTCATTTTTACTGTTTCTCGCTTTATTGCAGGTTTGTTAAAATACAGTCCATAGGTAATAAAAAAATGTCTTGGCAGGGTTAATTATTTTAATCATTTAAATCATAAGTAACAATGCGAATGAAATGTAAGGAAGAAATCAACAGATGGAAAGGTGTTATCCTACTGGCAAAATTAACAATTTTATTCCAGAGGGCATCTTTTGATGTACATTGTTGTCCTCCTTCATAAACCTTCCTCTTTAAAATTGACCAGAGCTGCTCAATCGGGTTTAAGTCATGAGAACAAGACGGCCAAGTCATGAGATTATCTCCCTTGAGGCCCAGAGATGCGAGGAAGGTAGTCTTTGCTGCATGAGATGGAGCATTGTCGTGCATAAAAATCAGTTGACGTAGACGAAGTAAAGGCAGGTCGTCCAGCCAATGTGACAAATGCTCATCTAAGAACGATATGTATGCTTGGCTTGTGAGTTTCACACCCTCTGGCACTCGGAAAGGTCCAATTACGTTATCACCTATGATACCCCCTTGTTAGGGAACGCGATGTGAGATAGCAGCTCCGGTAGAACTCCAAACTTTAGCTCATCCATCTGGACCATCAAGTGTGGCTCTAGCTTCATCTGGGAATAGAACCTGTTGGAAGTCCGTTTTCATGTATTTTTCTGCCCACGCAATGCGTTTTTCATCATGGGTTTTGTTCAAGGGAGGCCTGGAAATGGGCTTCACGTTCCTGGCCATCTCATTCAAGACACTGGTCTTCTTGGACATCGGAACAACGCCAGCTTTGCTAAAAATGGAGGCGCTAGTGCCATTTGGTTCCCTAATGATCTGTCTGCGTATTTTTCGCATATTGCCAGGAGTAATGCTCCTTCGTGTACCCTTATCTTTCCTTGGTGCAGTGTTGGGCTTCTCCTTGGCTACATCCAGAAGTGTAAGTCCTTCTGCAAGACCAGCTACAACCCTTTGCCTTTCAGTAGCAGTCAAACGTTAATTTTGGGCATTTTTACAAACCTGCAATAAAGCGAGAAACCGTGAAAGTGGCTTCTCCACAAAAGAAACCAAGGTTCTCTTATCCCTTCTCTGGCTAAATCCAGAAGTGTCAGTCGTTCTGCAAGGCCAGCTACAACCCTTTGCCTTTCAGTAGCAGTCAAACGTCGATTTTGGGCATTTTTACAAACCTGCTCTTGTGATCTGCAATAAAGCGAGAAACACAGTTTATATATATATATATATATATATATATATATATATATATATATATATATATATGTATATATATATGATATATCGATTTATTGACGACATAATGGGTAACAAATAGGTTGAAAATACTAAACATTTAATATATCCTAACGTGTTAAAATTAAACTGTGAACACACGAGAACACAAGCTACATTTCTTGATTTTAATGTAAAAATTGAAGATAAAATATTAATCTATAAAATGTTTGATAAAATAAATTTTTTCACTTTTCATATCGTTCGTATGCAACATAAAAATAGTACCTGCCCTGTGTATATTTCTACGGGAGCATTATGTCCGAATTTCTGAGAATTGCTCGTGTTACCTTAAAATTAGTAGAGGTTATACCCCTAATTTCTGCCTTAATAATAAGAATGATTAAACAAGGTGGCGATCAAATAAAATATTTAGACGATTAAATAAGGCAATTGCCCGCCATCCTGACGCCTTTAAGTCATATAAAACTAATCAAAGTAAATTGATAGAGCAAATCCAAAACTATCTAAGAAATAATGGAGAATATGTATAAACGTATATATATATATATATATATATATATAAATATATATATGTATATATATATATAATAAAATATATATGAACAATTTAAAAATTTAAAAATTAAAAATACATGTATATATATATATATTTAATTTTTACATATATTTAACATAAAAATAAATATAATAAAAGAATACAAATACATAATATCACCCAATAAATAGTGTAATAGATTCGTCCGAACTTTAAAATACAGCAAATTTTCGTAAATAACGGATACATTTTCTTAGACACAAGCGGACAACACAGGTAAGGAGGACATTTTTTTAATAAAAACATAAGTTAGAAAAACATTAATCCGGAACAAAACTTAGATTTAATATGCGAACGTTTTTTTTCTTATCTTTTCAGAGGAGTGGGGTCAACTGATAAACTCTGCTGAGAAGCCATGAGATTAAATACGGTTTTGTTTTTAAATTCCCAAAACAGTTTTTCATTGTAAACAACTGATGATCCCTTAAATAATGTTAAAACTAGCGTAAATTATTGGGAGCTAACTAATATAGTGACTGTAAAAATAAATTAAAAGAAAAGTAATTTTCCACCAAAGGACTTCGGGCTAAAGTGTGTGCGTTTTTTTTCTATTTAGTTTTAACGGTTGACAAACCTCCGAGACTATATATATATTTTAAATTCCCGAAACAGTTTTTCATGGTAAACAACTGATGATCCCTTAAAATAGTGTTAGAAACTAACTAATATAATAACTGTAAAAAATAAATTGACTTACATGAGTGATTTTCCACTGGAAGACTTGAGACTATAAGTTTTTTGTTTTTTTTTATTTTTTTTTTTTTTTATATAGTTTTAATGGTTGAGAAACTTCCGAGACTATATATATATATATATATATGTCCGGAAACAATACTATAAATATCGAAGCAACATGTATACGTACATGTAACAGATACATTACATATAAACGAGTGTACCTATCCAATATACATTTGAACAATATTAATTAAAAATATAAGCATCAGCATAGCAAATATTAAAATATACATATCGTAAAAACAAAAATTATTTACATATGCACATGCAAAGCAACTTAATTCACCTCAGATATATATATATATATATATATATATATATATATATATATATATATATATATATATATATATATATATATATATATATACAAATGCAGAACCAGGATGAAGCTAAATATGACCGTAAGCAAACCGTACATACATATCTACAAGTTACAAACAACAGTTGTTGCTACTGATACACACATATATATATGCATGCAAGCATTCATATAAATCTTAAGTGCAAACATATAAACACATCGATTATTTTACAAAAAATACATCACCACGTCAACGTACTTGCATATATCTGGCAAATCAATAAAAACAATTGCGACAAGGCTGTTTCGTACATCATGTGGCTTCTTCAATAAGGCGAAAAATCCTAGGAGTTTATTTATATATAGAAAAACACACACATATATATACATATTTATTCACATTCTACAGTGCCTACATCCTGTAGATACATATGCTTATACGTGCACATAAATAAATGAACTTCCACGTCAATCACATAGCCCCCTTACACATAACGTATGGATGAAGTATAAAATATATTGATAAAGATAAATATTTAACATAAAATAGAAATAAAATAAACACGAATACAGGATAAAAATACAGAAACTTTAAAAAATGATAATTGAAATAGAGATTAAAAATTAAAAGATAAAAGATAAAATAAAATGATAACAAATTTAATTTTAATTAAAATAATAAATTATAAAAATGCTTAAAATAAATATCCAATACTAAAAATATTTAAAAATTAAAAGATAAAAGATAAAATAAAATGATACATGTTTTATTTAAATAAAAAAGTAGTATAATAAAATTGCTTGAAATAAATAAACAACAGTACTTAAAATATTAAACATAAAAAGATAAAACACAAAATGAAATGATAAAAAGTTTATCTAAATAGAATGATAAAAATGCTTGAAATAAATTAACAACAGTACTAAAAATATTAAGCATGAAAAAGATAAAACACAAAATTAAACGATAAAAAGTTTATCTAAATAGAATGATAAAAATGCTTAAAATAAATTAACAATACTAAATAATATTTAAACTTAAAACATAAAACATGAAATAAAATGATAAAAATGTAAATTTTGATTAAAAAGAATAATAAAAAATAATTAAATTAACAAACAACAATACTAAAAATATTAAAAAGTAATATGGAAAAGATAAACTAAAATGATACAAATATTAATAAAAAAGTATAATAAAGATGATTAAAATAAATAAACAACAATACTAAAAATATTGAAAATTAAAAGATCAAATTAAATGATACAAAATGTAATTTTAATAAAAAAGAATCATAAAAATGCTTGAATAAACAAAAACAATACTGAAAAATATTAAAAATTAAAAATAAAAGATAAAATAAAATGATGAAATTTGGTATTTGAATAAAAAGAAGAATAATGATGATTAAAATAAAAAACAACAATACTAAAAATATTAAAAATTAAAAGATGAAAGATAAAATAAAATGATATAAATCTTGATTTTAATTTAAAAAATACTTCAATAAATAAACAACAATACTAAAACCTATTATAAATTAAAAGATAAAAAATATATAAAATGATAAAATTTGTAATCTTATTTGAAATAATAAATAATAAAAATGCTTACATAAATACACAACTATACTTAAATATTAAAAATGAAAAGTTAAAAGATAAAATACAATCCTAAAATTTTTAATTTTAATTAAGATAATTAATAATAAAAATGGTTAAATAAATAAACAACAATACTAAAAAATATAAAAAATTCGATGATAAAAGATAAAAAATGGTAACAATTTTAATTTTAATTAAAATAATTAATAATAAAAATGCTAAAATAAATAAACAACAATACGATATAAAATTGAGTAAAATCAAATAAATTAAGATAGATGTCAGACAAACGAGAAGGGATGGGGGAAGGACAGCAACTAACAATGGTTGTTTAAAAATTGTTTTATGTGTGTATTCAATGTTTGCAGTTAATTGTTGGTTTATGTATTTTAAGTAATTTATCCTCATTATAAAATCCAATAATGTAAAGTTTTTCTGTTTAGACATGAAAACAAGATGAGTTAAGGGTTTTTATGTCTCAGACTTTATAAGTTGTTTCCATTTAATTATTGGTGTTTGTTATCATTAATTAATTTCCAGAAAATAGGAAGAAGTAACGTGGCATATCTTAACACTCTCACTTGTTCCATTAGATATTCGGCCATTACAAAGTATGGCTAAATTATTGAATATATATATATTTAAATTTGAAAATATTACTTATAAATAATTATATATATATATATATATATATATATATATATATATATATAAAGAGGGAAAATAAAATCCTCTTGATTGTGCTTCATGTCGTGTTATCGGAAATATAATGGGATAAACACACCAGTCATCGCTTCGTTGTATGCACTTCATCGTGTCTGCAATAATTGTTTTTCTTTCAATAAATTAAAAGTAGCTACGCCCTCACAACCCCTTAGCTCATTCACAAAAGAACAACAACAAAATAAACGAAATGAAAAGACTCTTTATCGATCTATTTGTTTTGAGTACTAATTTGTTAACTCCAGACAAGAATTGTTGATTGTAAATCGATAGAAATTGTATGTTTCTTTGTTAAGAGTTCAAAGTAACTAATTGTCTGATATTCGATACGTCTCAACTTTCTCGAAAGTCTCCACCATTTTTTCTGGTTTCATGAAAAAAAATGCTTTCGTCGGAAACAACTATAAAAATTTACTTTAAAGCTTAATTTGGAAAAATTGGGAACTGAACATCATAGTAAACGTTTACGACTTTAATTAAACTGATTTTACTTACGGTTGTAGGCATTACAATTTTACACACACACACACACACACACACATATATATATAGAGATTACTTTACTAACTCAACGTTTGATGAGTAAATGAGAAATTTAATGGAATATTCGAATATCAATGTATTGGATACAAGGATCAAGTGTTAGCCCCAAGAAAAGTTCGCTTAATGTCTAAAAATTTCGACTGAACAGTAAATGAAACAATATATATATATATATATATATATATATATATATATAGAGAGAGAGAGAGAGAGAGAGAGAGAGATAGAGAGAGAGAGAGAGGATGAAAAATAAATCCACAAATATTAGGTATGTATTCATTAACGATTCATCCTTATTTCAAGATTTCCTCAGGATTATTGGTTTGAAGACAATACCACACAATGTACAAAATATTTTAAACAATGTTAGTAGAATTGGAAAAGCTTAAAAAGACAGCTTATGAAAAGATAAATTATGACCTACAAATAGTGGGAGAAATTGAGTTGACAGTGAAGAGTGGGGAAATGGTAGCGGTTAGAGTTATTAAACCATCAGGGAAGGGGAGTGAGCTTGCATGATGTAAGCAGAAAAAGGTCGCTTATAAAATAATAAGTTAATTCTAGCAGTGTGAGACATTAAAATACCTGTGGAAGATGTGAAGGGGCAAACATTGGTAGCGGTCGGACTTATTTAAACCGTGAAGGAAGAAGAGAAAACATGAATCATCTTTATTGAGGTCACAAAGTTTGTATCGAAGCAGGATAAAAATCATGATCGTATAATGTGATGCGAAGGTATACACGTTTAAATACATATATATATATATATATATATATATATTCACACACACATATATGCACATAAACCCACAACAAATATATGGAAAATAAAAAAGGGGAACAATAGTATTATTCATGTCATAGCGTCCTCGGATTAAAAAATGGAATAATGTTAAATAAACAAAATAAAAAATATGGAAGATAATAAATACATAAATTAATGAGATGAGTCAAATTAGTTAACACTTCAAAGAGATATAACTCCAACAAGCACATCTTTATGTATACGAGTTACCTCCCCTCTCCGATCGAACTTATTGAACCTTAAATATCATACACATGATCCCACTATAAATAATTAAATAGAACGCTCCTAAACACGGCACATAATGATAATAATCATCACTGATAAAATAATGTAACAATATTTAAGTACACCAAACACCTAATCTAGTCACACCTCAACGTTTATAATAAAAACACATTTTTTGCGAACCTGTCACGAAAACAACCCGTAATTTCCGGCCACAACTATTGGCAAGATAAAAACACTTCGACAAGTGGATGTATTTTAATTTCCGTCGAAAATTTAAAAAAAAGGATCACATAAACCCTACCATCACGGTCCAGATATAACACATTTGTAAATAAATTATTTGAAAATTATTTATTTCTTAATATTGTCATCCCTGTTTACCATTTCACTGACCGCCAGTGTTACCTAACCAGCGCATTGTCATCACCTTCCAACAATTTATATATATATATATATATATATATATATATATATATATATATATATATATATATATATATTCAATAGTAATAACATAATACGAGTCCACAACATTTTATAAAGGAAACGCCTTCAACAGAAACAGTCCTCCCGTGTGAGAATATAGAAGCTCCCCACTTCTCCGTATTCATATTAACAGCGATACTAGAATAGCATTAATATGTAGTCCCGAAGGTGTTTACTTACTAAATTCGGGTATTTCTAATGTAGAACGTGTATAAGCATATTTTCAGCACTGATGTTACAAATGAAGGGAGATCTATCGAGATTAAAAGTAGGAAACTGCGAAAGACATCGATAGTATATATATATATATATATATATATATATATATATATATATATATATATATATATATATATATATATATATATATTCAAGCACGATTCGATTTTCACCAAGCTTATGCATGACGACATCTTGGATGCGATTTCGTCAGCCGACCTTATAGCTGACGACATTCGGAGACCGATTTCATCAGCCAGGTTGGACCCTGAGCGATCATGTCTATTTTTAGCTGACACGACCAAGAAGACGGGAGGAGAAGAAAGGGAAGGCAAATGATGTTAACCGGCCCGCGAGGAAGAAGGAATCACGGTCTTATGAGTACAAGCGCACGAGAGACAGCAGTCAGGGACACGGCAGTCGCAGAGTTAAGGCTTCCTACTACAGCCGCACGATTTTGGGGGATGAGAATATAACCGCGTGCGAGAAAGCCGGGAGATACTTTTCTCCCGAGATAAGGAATGAACATTCGAATGCAGAACAAGCGACCCGGAATTGCTCTCCTGAGGAAAAATGTATATGAATCTCAGTGAGAGTCAGAACATCCTTCCTGAGAAATCCCCAAAATACACGTTTATGAAACGAAAACGCCAGGACGCAGAGAGACGCGTACCTATTATGAATTTGCCAGGAACACCGAATCCCAAATAAACGGGATACTCACCCGTAAGTTAACAATTGCTGATACTTACTTCTCGGACATTCGCCCCAGGGCTATCTATATGTATATGTATGTGTTAGTGTGGAAATGAATGCTGCTGCTATAGGACTATGATAGACAACCCCCCTTTTTATGATAGACTTTTGTTTTCATGTTTTTTTTTGTTTTGTTTTTATAAATATATTTATCCCCTTATTTTAGTATTCATGAATAAATATTATTTACATTTTGTCTCAGCGTTCGTGTTGTTCTCTATGCATGCTTCACTTCTTTCCCACTCTATGCGGTTTTTACCAGGAGAAATCCCCATCCCTTCACGTTCTGTCATTGATTATAGAACCTGGGATAATCCTACGAGCCAAATTCCCGGACTTTTATTTTTCTTTTAATTATCTTTGTCATGTTCGCAAATCTGTCGTCCCCAACAGAGGTCCCGTCGTGACACTGATAAAATTACAAAATACAAAAGGGGGCCCAAATTATCTTGCTTAATCATTACTTAACAACTATGCATACGACACAACTATTTATTGCAACACCTCAAAGAGGGTTTTAGATCAAGATCTTTCTCTCTCTCTCACTCTCTCTCCTAATACTTGGAGCACGTGCTGCTATGGGACAAGAAGATAATACTTACTTTTAACTCCTCTACAACCATGTTTTTCTCATGTCAGCACCAAAGCTGAGCTTTTCACTGCTTCCCAGTCGAAATGAATTGCTCTCCCTTCAAGGAAGCCGCTTCTTTGATAAGCTCCTATTGCTTACTTTCACTCTCGACTTGAAATGGAAGACTTGGATCAAATATGTTGCTAAGATTGCTGGAAAAATGGGAGAATCATTCTTTCGTTCTAGAAAGTACCTTACTTCTGATGCAATCTTATACCTTCTGATGCAATGCTATACCTTCTGATGACATCCTATATCTTCTGATGCAATCCTATACATTCTGATGCAATCTTATACCTTCTGGTGCCATCCTATACATTCTGATGCAATCCTATACATTTTGATGCAATCCTATACATTTTGATGCAATCCTATACCTTCTGATGCAATCCTATACCTTATGAAGAAATCCTATACTTTATGATGCCATCCTATATATTCTGATGCAATCCTATACCTTCTGATGCAATCCTATACAAGCCAGATTCGTCATCAGATTCAGTACTGCTGTCATATCTGGGGAGGTGTCGCTCAGGACACTTTTTCTTGTCTTGAGAGAATACAAAATTGAGGGAATATGTCTTTTTATCCCTACAGCCTCTTTCAAGCAGAATAGATATTCTTAGTATTTCTTTACTTTCTTTATGTTCATAGTAGGTGTTAGACTGAGCGCTAACCTAAGTCTCCCTGTAAAATATCTATCACAATAACTTGTCATGCTACAACTACAGCAAAGCACGTCCCCTTCTCTCTCTGTGCAAAAAAGGCATCGCGAAACTTCCATGAACTAAGTTTGTTTTCCTAGAACATCCAATCCGATGAACAAGATACCACAAGTATGCTTGCCAACTGACTACAGCATGGTTGTTTTCAAGTCCAATGTGAACAAATACTTGTCGAGCCGTATTTCTGGAAAATCAATCCCATTCCACCCACTCTTTTCAAACTTCTTGTAATGGCGATTATCGTACAATCAGCGATTATTTAAACGCTTATCACTAAGTGACTACTGGGACTTGATAAACGGTCACCCATCAGTAAAAAAAATAATCAATGACGAACCCTAATATATGAATGAAACAAGGGAGTTCATCAGTGGTTTACCATGTGAACGTTTAGAAAATTAAAAACAGAAAATGTATTAATTAATGTATTTATTTATATTCATTATTATCTTCATACCGACTTACCTACTTGTCCATATTTAAACAAAGAAGCCCATAAACAGATACTACGATTCCACCATTACACTAGGGCCATTTATTTAATAATACAATTAAGTTTCGCGTCACCGGTTGATAAAAGTACGAATGCGCAGTATACTTATAATTTATAAGGTTTATTAACACACCACACATGACTTATATTTTTAAGTTCCCAGCTTATTATTTATCTCACAGCAAATACGGAATATTTATGAGTTGCCTTTTTTTAAGAATGGCACTTTTAAATATTAAATACACACCTAAAATCCATATTTAGATAAGATGAACATATGAAAACAGTACGCCTATTTTTACGCATCCGTGGATCCAGACATTAAAAATATAGTCATAATTATCAGTATTTAACAATATTGTTTAGAAGCATTGATCAATTTCATAAAAAATGTTAACAAAGACAAAATGGACTGATTGAAGCTGTCATTTATGTATTTGTATGACTAAAAGTAATAAAGGATTATAAATAAATACATTGTTTCAGAAAAATACAATTGATCCAACGTGTCGCAGCCAAACTTTTCTCCCTTGATTCTGATGTACTTTCAACCTGAACGTGAAAATGGAATTTGAGAAGACAGTTAATAGATGCATGCTTTATGTATGCAAATTCTTTTTAAAACTTTAAATTTGACGCATTGGTACAATGGAGTGCGTGAACATCCTGAGGCGAGTCGCATCATCGTTTTACTCGATTTTTTCCATAATTGAACTTAGTCATTACATATTAGAATATTACGTGGTTGTTGTGACGTGGTTTACGAGTTGTAAGACATAACTATAAAGCAATTAATAAATGAAAACGATTCTATGGAGTTTAAAAATACATGATTTATTAAACAATTTTACAACTGAAAGAATTACTATAAACTGAGAAGGATTTATTTAGGTACGTCCACCAATTGAATGTTCATGTTTGTTGTTGTTGAATGCAGTGCAGATAACTCTGATCGATCAATCATACTTAAAAATGTTTTTTGTCAAAAGAGTACAAATAGTTATCTCCCTTAAAATCGAAGAAACAATCTGAACGTATGATTAGGTGGCTTATGTATCCACCTAGCAGTGTTAATCTACTGACATTAGGCCCTTGACGAGACAGAATATCTTGTTCGTCATTCATAAAAGTATTATTCAAACCTATTAAACGTTTTCTTTAAGATTTATAATACTTCAAGATTTGTTATCACACTTTTAGTTTATTCTATTGAAAATGTTTAAGACAACGTAACTTGATGTGTTTCTTTGTATACAATTTAAGAATGTAATCGACGTACAAAATGTTAACTAACATATGTGTACGTTATCCCCCAAAAATAAATTGTTATCGCCCACAGCTTTACCTTAACATGATTTGTTATAGTTTTATAACAATTTCGTTCAATTAACAAAGTATTTTTTCATTCGATAGATAGATTTATTAATAGATTGCTGGTTATATATATATATATATATATATATATATATATATATATATATATATATATATATATATATATATATATATATATATATATATATATATATATATATATATATAGTAACACATATCTAGAAAATATGTGAGTAAAAAATTAATTAATTGAACGATACCGTAATAAATCTGCATACGGTATTTTTCTGGAAAGATAAGTTGATAGAAACATTAATAGATATGCATATATATCCAGAGAGAAAGAAGAAGAAATGAGTGAAATTAGAAGTCACCTCTCATTCAACCTTACTCTATGCACTCGATGTTATTTTGCTCTGTATATTTTTCTTTCTAGCTAGGAACTAAAATCTGACGAGTATTTTTCATTTTGTTCAAATGATGTGCAAGAATATCGTCGGGTCTCCAATCGCGTCAGACATCCATAAAAAGAAATACGACGCTTTACTTTATTTGATTTATAACTAGCAAGTGATAAAAAAATAGAAGTAGAAGTGGAAGGTGTTATAGCTTGGGGTGACCTGGTATGTTTTGATTAGATTAAAAAGCATAAGCTTATCGAAAACTATTTCAATAAATGGAAATTTGTTTACAACCCTCTGACACAATAAGTGATGCGTACACCATTAGGCCCCAGCCCTAACATTGAATATTATACAATGTACAAACTAAGAATAAAAAAGATAGATGGCATCATAGACTAAATAAATTTTGAAATGTAGTCTATGGTTAATATCTTATAATCAATTAAAAGTCAACAATATCATATAAAATTCGTATTATCTTTCATTTTCTAATAAATACCAAGTTGTGTATATATATATATATATATATATATATATATATATATATATATATATATATATATATATATATATATATATATATAAGAAAGTGGCTATATGTACATATATATACGTATGTAACATTCTTCGAATGTTTGCATATAACCATTGTTTTTCTACCCAATTTGAAACTTTACTTTAAATGTTTTTCTTGAAACAAATGGTAAAAAAAACTTATAGTGTAGTAATTTGTTTTTTTGCTGTTTTTCTCCTTTGATGAGAAGATATTATCTTTGTAATTTCCTCATTTCATTATATATATATATATATATATATATATATATATATATATATGGGAAATAAAAAAGGAAAAACCAAAAAGATGTATTTTTATGTATTCATCAACGTTTCGTCTTTATTTGTAAGACTTCCTCAGGAAGATAATTTTAAGAAAAATGTCATACAAGTATATGAAAATATTGGGTTGACATGATGGGTCAATGAGAAAGAAGTCGTAGCCACTACTGGGAGCACAGGACCGTGGTCCGGGTTGAAGGAAGTCGGTGGCATAGAATGGAAATAATGTAGATGGCTGTAAGTGAAAAAGAGTAGGGGTGCGGGTGAATGAAATTAATGTGGATGAATGTGAGTGAAAAAGTAGAGGAGTGGGAAAGAGGAGGGGAGGGGGAGGCTCTGTGTTTTTGGTGTGTAGGTTTTTAGAAAAGATTTTTAAAAATGAAGGTGATTGGAAGTAGATGGGGTGGGTGGGTAAGAGTGTGAAAGAAGTAGTCGAAAGGGTGAAATGAGTGAGGGGAGAGAGGTGATTTTGTTGTGGTTATGTGTGAAATTTTTGGAGAGTAGGAATGTTTGACCAGCTGGCTATGTCAAGAATGTATGGATATAAGTAAGTTAGAAGGAAAGTGTTGAAATGTGCTGAGAATGTGACAACGAGAGGAGGAAAAAAGGAAAAGAAACAGAAAGAGAGAAGTGATATTAGTTAAGGTGATTTTGGTAATGTTGTGCATGGAGTGATGATGGTTTGAGATTAAATTGAGGGAAAAAAGGATTTTAAATATCTAAATATTTGTGAGAATATCTGGATTGTGTTCACATGCGGGGAATTGTGTGTAAGTACAACTGAGAGCGAAGAGAAAAAGAGGTTAGCCATGATCTAGGTTCAGTTTTTGTTCGGTCAGGATAATTTTGCTTATTAAGGGGAAGAGATTATAGAAGCCATTTCGTTGTCTGATGGTGTTGGAGGCTGTGATTAGTACGGTTTCCAGTAGTCTTCGCTGAGCTTTGTTGTGAATGTATTTGGTGATTTTGGACTGTACACATTTGAAAGCATGATCGTGCTCTAATGCATGGGAGAAAAGTGCACTGAGAGAGTTATTGTTTTTTATGTCCCTTTTGTGTTCGCTCAATCTTTTTTTCAATTCACGTTGTGTTTCTCCCACGTAAATTTGATGGCAGTTGTTGCATGGGACAGTATATAAGCCGGCATGGGATGTGTCTTTTTTTTGGAAATGTCTTGATGTGTTTAAAGTTTGTTTTATAGATTGTGATGTGGTTTTTACTGTTGGAATGTCTAGTTTTTTAAGTGTGTTGCATATGGATGTGTTATTGGAATGTGTGGGTAAGAGAAGATGTCTATCTATGAGAGAGGTGTTTGTGTTTGATTTTTTTTGTGTTGTTTTTAGAGAATATTTGAAAGGCTTTCTTCTTGGCATTTAAGATAAAATGTTTGGGGTATTGCAGTGTTTATAAGGAATTAATGATGTATTTTATTTCTCCATCTATGTATATATACTGTCACACAAAAGTTAGTGAGTAAAACTCCAAGTATTTACAGGAATTGAGACAGCAAATAACAAGTAAGCCAATTTACCAATTTAATCTATTTACAGAATTATACGTTTAATTTATTGTCTTCTTGTGTGCTTTTATACCGATTGATACGTTTTCTTTTACATGTTTAATTTTACAGTTTAAGACGTTTTTATTTGTTTCTACCGATTCAGCCGTTATTGTATGAACATTCTATATGAACACTGGCTAAAAATCATTTTCCTGTCATTTTTGACAGTAGGTGTACACACTTATGAAATAAAATGTGCATAATATCATGGAATATATGTAGTATATGAAAGAAACAGTATATTGCCTCAGAGTATTCTGTTATATAAAATGAAAAGTATCTAATGTCATAGAATATCTGTATTATATCAAGTAAAAAGTATTCAGTGCCAGAATCGAATTCTGTACCGATAACGTTGTAACTAGGAAAGCTAATTAAAAAAAAGACACATTTGTATCGTTTTTTTTTTCAATATACACTCAGCAATATTTCTTTCACTCTTCATCCTTTTCTCACCTAAGCTTTCCTGGAGGTTTGCTAAAGATTTCCAAAGGAGAGTAACCATTCATTCTCTAAGAATCATTTTTCGTTTTTGGTGCAACTTTCAGAGTAAACACGTGACTTGTTTCTTCTTACACTAGCACGTTCACCTGCTGTCGCCTTATTTACTATCGAGTCGTCACCACGCAGACGGAAATAGTCATTCAGCCGCCATTATAAAAGTACATAGCGAAAAGTCATAAATTCTTGTTGCTTATCTTAAGTCAGCAGTCATTTTCATTTTTTATTAATGCATACACAAATATGTTTATTCATTTAGCTTAGCGTATTATATATATATATATATATATATATATATATATATATATATATATATATATATATATATATTCACTGTTTAGCAAATAAACGTGTGTTGCGTGTAGTTTATCAGCTGGCCTTAATATATCAATGATTATTTCTTTATAGAGACAACCTTGTTTACCTTATTTTAATTTTATTTCTATCAGTAGTTATTTAACGTATCTTACTAAAAAGGTGAAGAAAAACTGATGTACATTGATGGGTACACGTATACAAGAAACAGCTTGATTTCAAAAGTTTCAGACTAAAAAAGTGGACGAATGAAAGTTAAAAGAATGTCTGACCATAAGCTTTAAAGAATGGTTGGAATAACAGTACTGAATAAAATAAATAGAATCAATCACTTTTAAGTGTAGATAGCCATTTATTTGGCTCATATATATATATATATATAAAATATATGATTAAATAAAGGGTTCCGTTCGAAATTCCGTCCAGATTCCCGAGTTCAACAGAAAGATTTCCGAGTTCGACAAAGTAGACCTGAAGAAGTGCGGAGGATACATCGGCTGAAACGTTGTAATAAAAACAAATAAGATGAGAACAGTGGACCGAGTATACCAAATTCTACGAACAACAAAATTATTTTAGAATTTAGAGTGGGGCATCAGTGTCGCATATAAATTTAACTTAAAATGATCCTCCATATCCGGGCCATTCTAGGGTTTTATGAAAAACTTTGTTAGTTATTGCATTTAATGCGGAGTGTAACTCTTTAAAAATAAATTATCACAGATAATCTAAGTTGTTAGTTCGTGTAAACATACGCATGACCCGAAGTTATTCGAATTTCAAAATAATAATTTTGAACGTTTAACGTTATTTATAAAATCGTTAGAATTAATATTACTAAAACTAATAATAATAACATTAATATTTTGAATATATATGAGAAAACTTTAAAACTAAAATAGATATAAATTGTTCAGAATATTAATTTACTAGAAAGTGTTTATGAAATTATTAAGCTAATGAAGCATCGGGATAAATGTGTTTACGCAGTGTTCTGTTGGCTATATATAATGTATATGAAAATACTTAAATATATAATTGAATTAAAAAGTGTTAACCTCCTGGTTTTATATAAAGATAGTTAGGATAAATGGAAAATAATTCGCATTTATTCATTTAGTAATTTATATATATATATATATATATATATATATATATATATATATATATATATATATATATATATAAGAAAAAATGAAGTATCTCAATTTTCCACCTAAACTATCGTAGCATAAAACTTAATATAGCCCGCATTACCGAGCCTTACGCCTGGTTGTTGTATACCAAAATTCACATTGAGTGATAAATTGGTTTAGGGTAAATCCTATACATACAAATATATAAACATATACACATACCTAACTATATATATATATATATATATATATATATATATATATATATATATATATCATAACAAAGTAAAGTTGATTTGCTGTGTGAATTCAGACATAATAGCTAATAACAAAATTCATTCATATGCATTACATATATGCATATGGACGCAATCCAATTATCATAAGCCCTCATCCGTGTTTTCAGAAATAATGCTTTCATTTCGTCCCTTTTTAAAAAGTCTTATATTTATATCCGGATTACCTAGTTCTTCCTAAAGAGAAAGGTACTGCAATTTTTAACATCTTATTTGCTACACCTATCGCTACCTAATTGCCCCATAGTACTAATTGTCTATCGCATAATAATGATACCAACACATTTTATACCAGAATACTAACATACTTGCTTTAATATTACTGCTTATACATATTGACTGATTTCTTTTTATATTCACTTCGCATGTTATACATCCAACGATTGATGTAATAACAAAATAATATAATTATTTGAGCTTTGTAGCGAAATTAAATTAACATAGATTACGTTGTAAAAACTCGGATTTCATGCAGGAATAGCAGATTAGACGTATTTATGAACATTCACATTCGCATCCTTGAAAAACAACAAATATCCGCAAAAACTTTAACTCGGTTAGCTTATTCGATTATTTTTTAAATCCTAGAATACTACTCGCTACTACTATTCTTATGTTCGTTTTTTTACTTTCATTATTCTTTATAAGCAAATTACCAATTTCAAACTTCCAACGCTTCAGAATTCAAACTTAACTTTGACTATCAGATTGCCCTAAAGTCTTATTCCACTTAAATCGAAAACAAACGAAAAAACGAGACATAATTTACGATTCTTGAAGATTGTAGAAAACAATAAAAATTCGGATATTCATCGCCACTACATTTAACAATTGTTTTCGCATCAATTATTCTTATGTTCGTTATTTTGTTTATTTTCATGATTCGTTTTCAACAAATTACCAATTTTTAACTCCCTAAGAGTTCAGGATTCAAAATTAATTTTGAGTAACAGATTGACCTAAAATCTGATTCTACAAGAATCGAAAAACAACCGAGTAAACGAAACATAATTTACGATATCCATCACTACCATATTTAACAATATTGTTTCAACTATTCTTATGTCCGTTTCTTTTGTGATTATTTTTAAGCAAATTACCAATTTCAAACTCCTTAAGAGTTCAGAATTACAATGTTGGCTATCATATTGTCTTATTCCACCAGAATCGAAAACAAACGAGAAAACGAGACATAATTTACAACTCCTAACGAGTGTAGAAAACAACAAAAATTCCGATATTTATCCCCACCACATTTTAAAAAGTTATTTAAAAACTATTCTTATGTTCGTTGTTTTTTTTTTACTTTCGTGATTTTTTTTCTACAAATTACCAATTCCTAACTCCACAAGAGTTTTCAGAATTCTAACTCCCTATTGCCCTAAAGTCTGATTCTACCAGAATCGAAAACAAACGATAAAACGAGACAACATTTACGACTCCTGGCGAGTGTAGAAAACAATAAAAATTCGGATATTCATCGCCAGCACATTTACCAATTTTGCCGCAATTCTTATATTCGATTTTTTTTTGTTTTTCTCTCATGATTATTTTTCAACAAATTACATATTTCAAGCTCTCCAAGAGTACATAATTTAAAATTAATTTGACTACCAGATTGACGCATACTACTAATTCTTTTTTTAAATTTGCTCTGGCAGCAAATGATTAAGTCTGATTCTATTATAATCGAAAACAAACGAAAAAACGAGAGAAAAATTACGACTCCTGAAGAATGTAGAAAACAAATAAAAAATTCCGATATTCATCGCCACCACATTTTAAAAGAAATTTCAACCATTCTTATATTCGTTTTGTTTTTTGTTTTTTCTCCCATCATTCTTTTTCAGCCAATTACATATTTCAAACTTCACAAAAGTTTCGATAATTTTAAATTTCAAACTGACCTAATGTCGTATTCCACTAGAATAAAGAAAACAAACGTAAAATAAAGACAAAATGAACGATTCCTGAAAAGTGTAGAAAACAATAAAAATTCCGATATTCATCGCCACCACATTTAGCAAAGTGTTTTTGTTTCAATTATGTTCGTTTTCCAGATTTAAAAAAGAATGACAGCTCCACCAGAGTTGAGAATAACATACAAATGAATGACTAAAAGAACCTGCCGCCCAAAATCCATAGTCTGGACCCCGTCTTGGGAGATGGTAAAAGGGTAAAACAGTGTAACTGCTTAATAAGTTTTTGAATGTAACTTTACGTCAGTTCTTATAGCCCATTTACTTTTTCATAACCCTGTCTAACGAGGCTCTGGTAATGTATTCTCCAACTATTTTGTTTCAAACAATTGTTTTTATTTGCTCACTATTCTATTATTTTGTCGACGTTACATTCGAGTAGAGCTTAGGAGTCACATGAAGGAGACAGGTATCTACAGGGACAATCGTTTCAACTGTTTCACAACCATGGTATTAGAGAAAATTCTTCTACTAATAATATGTAACAGCGACCCAAAACGACAAAAAGTCTGAGATGTCTACTTTTAACTTTGTGGGGTGTCTGTTCACGCCGGATAATCATAAGCAGCAAATAATTCAATGGTTAAACGCTGGACATGGTATTCTTTTAGGCTATCTACTTTCCCGGGAAAAGTCGGGGCACTGGTCAGATGGTATATATATATATATATATATATATATATATATATATATATATATATTCCTTTACATACACAAAAAGTTTGCTTAATAGCTCAATAATGTGCATATTGAGAGAGCTCAAAATATAGTATAATTATTGAATAAAATTGACGAATTTATTTAATAGAACAAATTTTAAATCTTACAATTATTTCGTCCCATTTTAAAGCATTTTAAAGAATACATTCTCTTGATAGAACACCATATATGTTTACAAAAAACTTTTCCAGTATATTGTATATCAAATCAAGCTCCCAAAACATATATCTATATCTATCTATCAACACACACACACACACACACACACACACACATATATATATATATATATATATATATATATATATATATATATATATATATATATATATATCAAATTATTTTCGGTTTTTTTTTTGTTTTTTTTAAGCATTGGTGATAGGTAATAAGTGTCAATAGAAAGCCCTTACAATGCAAGGTAGATTTTTTTTTTTACTGTTGTCTTAGATATTTCGGAGAAACACTCCATTTTCAAAGATGTATTTTTTTTAAAATAAACAAACTTATATATATATATTGTGTGCGTGTATTTAGGCAGCATTTTCTCATTTATGGAAACATTGTTAAAAATAACAGAATTTGTCTGCTTAATTATTCCTTTTTTTTCAATTTTTTATGGTCTTTTTGTATTAAAACCAAAAAATATATAAATGTTCCATAGGTTTCACAAACGTTTTCGATTCTGCATCGAATGATCCTGAAAGCAAATGACCAAAAAAGCTAGATAAATTGAAAAATTGAAAAAATAAAAAAGGTATAATTAAAATGACGTGTCTGTGTTTGTCAACAATGTTTGCATAATGTTATATATATATATATATATATATATATATAGAGAGAGAGAGAGAGAGAGAGAGAGAGAGAGAGACGCATTTTTTTCTCGTATTAAGATAACAATAAAAAATGATGAGTGTGAATTAACTCCTAGTGTTACGCCACATTTATTATTTACTAACAAGGCTACCCGCCTTTATCCGGGAAGTAACAGTTTATTTATTTTCATCAATAACGATTGATGTCTTACTGTTGTCACACGCGAGATTAATTTTATTGTAATAAGAAAAAAAGATTTTTAAAATACGCGAGTTAAATCTTACTGAAAGACTAAATACGGGAGTATAGCCTTCAAATCAAAATAAGAAATGTGCAAGATAAGTTTGACTTAACAAATAAACTAATTCGCTATATCTCTTCTAAATTTGCAAATAAAGCAACTGTGTGCTTGGAGATTAATTCTAATTTTAGTCACGAAAATATTCAGAACAAAGAAAAATATGTGTACGTTTATTAAAAGCGAAAGAAATGATTTCATTTATATTTTGTTATCAGTTACTAGGATTAAGCTACCTCTACTTTATTCATAAAACATAATTTGCATAACTTATTAATGGTATCTGTTCTTTATTATTATCGGTTATAATTAACATTTTCTCATAAAAATAAATTTAGATACGTGATTATTGAACTAATCCGGACATGCGTACGTTCACTTTTATAACATACATTATTGTTATAAAGCTCTGTCTGAAAATATCTGCTCTGTTATTCACCAACTTAAATAAGTCAGCGATATCAAGATGGATGAAATCAATAGATTTTATGGTTAACTAACGTCTCACTTGCGCACAAATACAAGCAAATTAAGAAACGCTTGAGGAAACGTTAATTCAAGATATATGCATCATTTTGCGCTTGTCAGATGTATTAAAGTTAAGCCAGCAATTATAATTTTTTTTTTGTAATTTTTTCATGATTTTGCAAAAAAACCGGTGTGTTAGTAAAGTTGAATCTTTGGTTTGTTGTAGAAAATAATTGAGAAATTAGTTCATTATTTTTTACAATCATATTCATGGTGGGAGCACACCAAGGCTTGGTCCTCTCCCAACTGCTATTCATTCTTGTCTTGACGCCATCACCAAGGACCTGCAGTGGCCCGAGCCCTGGACACTTCTGTATGCGGATAGTGTTCTTCTCACCTTAAAGAGTAAATCTGACCTGCAACACGAACAACAATATTGCGCAGTTTGGTCTGCGTTGAAACATCAGAAAGACGGAATATTTAATTAGCATAACACCATACAAGTTGACAGGCAGAATCATCCACGAACCTACGCCTTTAAATATCTCGGTTCAACCCTCTGTAAAATAGCGAATTTACAGAACGCACCAGTGCAACGTGGCTAAAGTAGCGCAGTACCACCGGCATTCTCTGTGACCGCAAGATAAGGGACCGTCGTAAGTCACCAAACTACCGGACTGTTGTGAGACCCGTCGCTTTGTACAACTCCGAGTGCTGACTTACAACGAGGAAGGCGAAGAGAAGATTCGCCGTTATGGAAATCTAAATGTACGCGTGATGTCTGGAATTACACTGCTCGACCATCATATCCAAAATCTCTATTGAATCGCACTGATTGAGGGAAAGATTAGATAATGGCTACAGATGGGTTGGACATACCAAAAAAAATACAACAGAGTCGCGAAAATTCACTTTGCAATAAAAGTCGGCAGGAAAAGACCGGTAATAATGCCGATAAAAACTTAAAAAACCTTGTCAGATCAGCCTTCGCCCAAAGAAAGCCAGTGATCGTATATAGTGTAGTCAAAAATTCATCATTGAAAACAGCTCGGTTTGAACGCATAAGAAAAAGAAGATATTCATGAAACACTTTTTAGCAGAAATATGTAACACACACACTGATAACTTTTGATATAAGAATTGTGATTGCATTCTTACGAACTTCATGAATATATATATATATATATATATATATATATATATATATATATATATATATATATATATATATATATATTATTTTTGGTAAATCATTCATTATCAACGAACTTTTATCTGGGATTCTGAATTCTTTGATATTTAAGACGAAGAATTCGTACTGTTCGGACACCGTGGATTACAATCTAATACCCCCCCTTATATTTGCTTCCTCTATCCAACCCCCTGGATAGAACACATTATATTCTATATTTTTTTCAATTGAAAATGTTTCTTTTTGCTCACTATTTTTTATATTTTAAGATATATTAATAGTAATACAATTTTTTCTTATTTTTTTTCTTATTTTCCTCTGATAAATACAGCTTATTTTTTAAAGTTCATGAATTTAGGAAAAGAAAATAGTTTTTATTTATTTTCCTTGTTTAATAATTTGAGAAATTAATAAATATTTTATTTTATCGAATTTTTATTTTTATCATTTATTTTCTAATAATATTGATCTATTGCATTAACTTATAACGATATGATATAACATAAAGATATAATAGTCATCTTTATTGTGTCATTTATATATATATATAATATATATATATAAATATATTCATATATATATATATATATATATATATATATATATATATATATATATATATATACTGGCAGAAAGACTCGACATTTCTCGAGATTGAATGAATATCACTACTATGTACCTTTTTCCTATGCTCATAACATTATTTTAATTTTTGTGTTTTTAATTTTTTCTGAACCTGATTCGCCACTTAATATAGTCGGAAGAAGTTGTGTGAGAATTCTCTGAATTTTAATCTCATACGTGTTGTTTAAATTTCATTAAAATCGGATATACCACTATTAACGTTTTTAGAAGGATCTCCCCCCATGCGTCACTTAGAGGTAAAAGCACGTAGATATTCGGCATATAAAGTGAAATGTAAGACTTTTGGACTATTTCCATCATATTCCCTGGCAAACTTTATATATATAGTATAAATTTCATCAAAATAAGATATATTTTAAGTTTTAAAGGATGTTCGGACCATGTAGTACCTATAGATAAGGAGGGCACTTAAGGATTCGAGACCATTTCGATTGTCTTTAAATATATGATTTGAATTTCATAGAAATAGGATATATTTGAAGTTTTAAGTGATTGTGCCCTCATAGCCTAGTTATTCGGGCACAATTCCATTGTCTTACGCAATACATTTGACATAAGAATATACTTTTAGTGTTTAGCTAGATTCTCTAACGTTTTTTCCATAGAGAACGCACACACATCACACACACACACACACACACACACACATGCACACGTACATTGAATTTTATATATAGAGATATATAATACCTATTGTTAAAATATCACAAAAATCAAAGGTATCAGAATTTCCAGGAAGGGTTTTGACCTCCGATTATTTCTTTGCGGGAAACTTAATTAAACTAAATATAGCTCACATTAGGATCCCTTACACCTACACACATTTACACACAGACATTTAGTTTTATATATATATGTGTGTGTGTTTGTGTGTGATGAATTCGTATGCTTCTGTTGTAATACAAAATGTGTTCTCGAAGCTACGGTGACAAATTTCTTCACACTTGAAAAACTAGCTTTACGGGAAACATATGCAACCTATATAATAAAAGTGAACGTACGTGTATCCGGCTCGCTACAATAATCATTTTTATTAGCAGAGAAAGGGAGTATTTATTTTTATCTTCATAATAAGTTATAATAGTAAAGGAAATTATAATCACGTATGCAAATTTTATTTTAATGAGCAATCTTTTAATAGACACAAAATATATGTCCTCGTTCTTCATATCTTGTAACTAAAATATGGATTAATCTACGAGCACAGAGATTTTTTTATTGACAGATTTAGAAGAGAGAGGGAGAGAAAGAGATATATAAAAAGACAGAGCATAAGGAGAGAGAACGAGAGAGTGAGAGAGAGAAAGAGAGGGTAAGAGAGAGGAAGATAGAGAGAAAGATTGACACAGACTGAGAAAGAGAAAGCAGATTGTTTTATTTTTTTATTTAAAACTTAACTCGCGTGTTTGGGTTTTTTATACTTTGATCACGAATTTGTTGTTTGCGTAACATTTAACTTGCGTATTTTCTATTTTTGTTTTTCTTGAGGAGGGGAGTTTTACCTCGATTAATTGTTTCGTTTTTAATCGTAAAATTTACCTTGCGTTTGACAAGAGTAGAAAATCAATTTTCATTGATGAAAATAAATTACTTTCTACTTCCTCACGCAACGGCGCTTAACCTCACTATTTTTTTAGAAATAGTGTTGTTTATAAAAATGAATATAGTACATTTATGAATAACTTCACATCATATATATTTTAGAGTTTTTTCATTACAACTTGTCCTTATCGTTTATGAACTATAAATAATGTTTATATTAACTCCAATTCGATGACAGTTTCATGTTTTCACGTGTCTAGTGGCTCTATAGGTAATTGTATGTTTCAATTGTAAAGAAATTAGAGATTATATTTGCAATTCAAACATACAATTTCATGTAACGGGAAATACGGTATGCATTTCACATTTGAAGTGGTAAATATGATACGAAGACGAATACACAAATGATTTCTTTACGTCATTCGTTTGTTGAACGCCGCCAGCCATCGAGTTTTAAAACAAGTGCGTATTTTCTGAAATATTATTCGTATACTTGTTAAGTAAACGTTGCATTGTTTCAATCTATCCCTCTTCCCACTTCTCCTCCTCCAAACTAAGGGTGGAAGAACATCGAAAAGCAGTAACTGGAGGAGAGACGGAAAAGTCGGGCATAGCCTACCATGTATGTAAGGAGAAGAGTGACCATCGTCCTCTCTGGGAAGAAGTAAAAATAATAAACAGTGAGTCCCTCTGGAAAGTGAGGAAACATAAGGAAACAGCTCACATGATCGGACATGACAACCTACTGAGCAAACCAAGCATAGAGCTGAATACGATTTGGAGACTTCTAATAGAGAAAGAAAACCTTGACTATGTGGCTTAAATACCTTTCATCTATGGCGATATGGAAAAAGGAACAGAATAGTAATGATAATTAAGCGCGGTTTTCACGAACGCTCACAATTTTATATACATTCGGAGTGAACTTGTCCCCCCCCCCAACTGCTTTATCTGTATTAAACATAATGTGCATCGTTCATTGTTAAGATTACCAGCTCTGTGCAACTAACGCTCCCTTTTGTCAGCTTACCTAGCGGTGTTGTATTTAAAATTATGACATTAATAATAGTTCTTTTTTTGTCTCCCGTCCTCTCTCCCTCTCTCTTTATCTCTCTTTCTCTCTCTCTCTCTCTCTCTCTCTTTACTCGTGTGTACGTTAATGCAATCTACAGCTTTACGACGCAGTTCTTTAAGAGTCTGCTATAGCAAATAACGCATATCCATATCTAGAAGCAGAAGGAAGTTATATACTGCTGTAATTCAATGGCATGTTATCAAAATGTGAATCTCATACAACACAGTTCGTTCTTATTGCGAGTTATAAGTGAATTAAAACGTAGAATAATTGAAGTAGAATTATTGAGATCATTACCGTGATCATTTTAGATATCATTACCGTGATCATTATTGTTACACCGGCCGTTCTTACACAGGAGAAACTGCACCGGTTGTCACTATAAATAGTGCGAGTCACCAGAGACAAAGCACACCTTGTAACTGTCTAGCCACTTTCTTACTTTGTTAATACACTTGTTAAACCAACCCTCGACTTGACTTCCTCTATTTATTATTTACTGTGGAACAACTTCACAACAGATTGGCGACGAGGAATCGAAACGATTTCACTGCAAAAAAAAAAAAATCACCCAAAGTGATTCGCAAGATTTTCACAGAAAAAAAACACATCTTAGTCAGATATTTGGATTCGCAAGGATTAACAGCAAATAAACTATTGAGTAGTTAAGCGAAAAAAAAAAAATTCAAAACCTGCTACCAAAAATCGAAAACTAAAACCCACGTAAGACATTTTCAATTATTGAAATAATTGAATACACTGATACCTTAATTTGTTTCTCTTCAAGTTTCACTGACTCGTTAAGATAAATGTTATCCGCGTCAACTATTACAGATATTGTGTACGTTTGTCGTTATTATTAGGACAACATCTGATATTTGAGCAAAATCCGGATTGACTATTTATTAAAACGGTCTACCAAAGAATTGTCGAGAGCAAAGGACGGACAGTAAAAAAATATATTCGCGTAAGTCATTTGTGCTTCCAACAAAGAACTGTTAAATAAGCAAGTCGCATTTTTGCAAAATGAAAAGGGGTTAAAAAGATTTCCCATAAAACTAGGCTTATTAGGCTTATAGCGACGGACTTGGTTTTGTAAAACTACGTAAACATATATATAGAAAAAAAAGTTTTTCTTAGTTTTGTTTTTCAAACAAAAGAACTGGGATTGAATTTTTTTTATTAAGGAATAATATATTTCTTGTTTTGTGTATTAGTTGAGCAAACTAATTATATTAAGCACGTTGTGGGGAAAACTGATTTATTTTTACAAGTGTAAATTGTGTGGTGCATAACTTGAATTCGTGAATGATGGACACTGAATTCAAATATTCTCTTTTTCAATTACTTAAATTCCAAACGGAACAAAATGTTGCGTTACAAAGACAGCAAGTTGAACAACAAATGGAACTTCAAAGAAAACAAGTTGAAATTGAGGAGAAATTAAAAAGAGAGTTGTTGGAACAGCAAAAATCCCAAAGAAAAATGCATGCTGAACAAAAAGAGCTGGCGACAACACGAAGAAAGATTCCAATAAAAACTGCTACAACAGCAGAAAAACTTCGAAGAACTCTTGATAAAAACACAGGAGGAACAGAGAAAGTTTCTGGAGGCAACACAGTTAACGAAAGCAAAGAGAATCATAATGAATTCTCCCAGACGGCTGTGTGGAGCGCTATCGAAATTTTCAATTATAATCCAGAAGACGATGTCACTTTTGCTCACTTCTATAGAAGACATGAAGATATTTTTGTATCGGATTGCAGTACATGGACAAACTCTAAAAAAGTTAGATTTTTGCTAAGAAAATTAGGAGCTGCCGAGCATACAAAGTTCGTGAATTGTATCCTTCCAAAAACGACCAATGAGTTGAACTTTCAGGAGGCAGTTACTTTACTAACAGAACTGTTTTCTACAAAAACTTCTCTTTTCCACAGGAGATATAAGCGTATGAATGTCACTAGAAGAGAGGAAGAGGACTACATTACGTATGCAAGTATAGTAAATAAAGTTTGCGACGATTTTAAATTAAAGGAATTATCATCGGATAATTTTAAATGTCTAAATTCTGGCAAGGTCTGGTCTTAAATAAAGACTCTGAAATCAGACATCGTGTTTTAAATAAACTCGAAAATGAGCCATGTCTAACAATACAAAACTTAGCGGAAGACTGTGAACGTTTTGTTGCGTTGAAACAGGACAGTCGTGACATAGAGGAAAACGGAGTGTCGCACATTAAAAAATTCCATCAGAAGAAAAAATTGACTTCAATGAATAACCAGAGAAAAAAACATGGAAAAGATCCACCTGGACCGTGTTGGAGGTGTGGAGATAACCATTGGTACAATGAGTGTCCCTACATATTCAAACAATGTGACAACTGCCACCAGAAAGGACATAAGGCATCACGTTGTAGGAAGAAATCTGGTAGAAAGACAGCCATTAAACTGACAAAAATTGAACCTGAAGAACAAAATATCCGGAAATATGTACAGGTAAAAATGCTTAAAAAAAGTAAGACTACAGCTTGATAGTGGGTCTGACATTTCACTCATTAATGTACAGACATGGAAGAAGCTTGGGACCACACTATGATCAAATCACAAAAAAAAAACGGCGAGAAGCGTCAGTGGTGAAAAAATAACCTTCGAAGGGGAATTATTGACGAATATTTCTTTCAAGAATAAGACCGTAAAAGCCAAAATTTTTGAAATCGAATAACCTTTTTGGAACTGATCTGATTGAAAAGTTTAGCCTATGGGATCTGCCGTGTAGCTCCTATTGCCAAAAGGTTGAGGATTCGAATGTGGAGGCAGAAAAACTCAAGAGGGAATTAAAAGAAAGTTTTATAGACGTATTTTCAGGCGGTCTTTGGAAGGTGTACAAAAGCGGTAGCAAGGTTTGAAGTCAAACAAATGAACTACCTGTGTTCAGAAAGAAAAGAGATGTTCCATACCCCGCTATAGAGCAAATAGACGGTGAATTAGAAAGACTCGAGAACATGGCTGTCATTTCAAAAATTGATCAGTGAGTGGGCTTCACCTACAGTTTATGTTAAGAAAAAGAACAAAGATTCGGGTTTGTGCAGACTTTTCCACAGGCTTGAACAAGGCATTAAAAGATGACCATTACCCTCTTCCGAGCCCTAAAAAAATATTTGCGAAACTGAGTGGAGGAAAATATTTTTCTAAAATCGACCTCAGCGACGCTTATCTTCAAATCCCTGTCGATGAAGAGTGTTCAAAACTGCTATGTATACATACCCATAAGGGATTATACAAATTTAACCGACTTCCTTTTGAGGTCAAGGTCGCCCCTGCGATTTTTCAACAAATTATGGGCATGATGTTAAATGCGATGGATTTCGCAGTAGGGTACCTGGACGATGTGTTAATAAACAGCGTTAGCAAAGAACACAAGCCTCATGTAAACCAAGTATTAAAAAAATCCAGGATTATGGATTTAAAATCAAAGATGAGAAATGTACTTTTTTCATGGAAAAAAAATACTTAGGGCAAATCATCGATGAGCAAGGAAAAAGACCAAACCAGGATAGGGCAAATATAAAAAGAACGATAACAAAAAAACGGTATAAAGTTGGCGAAAAAGTTTTTTATAAGATCTACAGAAACAATAGGACTTTCTGGGAGTCCGGCACTGTGGATAAACAAATAGGCAACATGGTCTATATGATTAAGGGACCAGATTTCGTGCACAAACGTCACACTAACCAAATCCGGAAAATATACTCGAACATTGAGGTGACCAGATCGCCCGAGGAGGACATCATGGATGCAGTGTTTGATACTTTTCAGGTGCCCATACCAGAGACTGCTCCTGAGATTAGGAGATCAAAAAGAAAACGGAAATCGACTGAGTTGATGATGGTGATTCCCAAACAAAAACGTTATTAATCCCCAGAGAGGATATTTTCAAAGGGGGGTGTTACACCGGCCGTCCTTACACGGGAGGAACTGCACCGGTTGTCACTATAAATAGTGCGAGTCACAAGAGACACGGAGAAGACAAAGCACCCATTGTAACTGTCTAGCTAAGAGCTAGTCACTTTCTTACTTTGTTAATACACTTGTTAAACCAACCCTCGACTTGACTTCCTTTATTTATTATTTACTGTGGAACAACTTCACAACAATTATAGATATCATTGCCGAGATACTTACGCAGTGAATACATTTAATGTAAAATTCATTAGTTGTTAACCAATTCATAACTTACAGCTCATTAAGCATTATCAGTTTCAGGAACTCAGGCGAATATATTAAACTATCATATTGGTATTTCGTAATGTAGTGTTTGAAACAAATTACAGTCTACTTTAAATATTTTCTGGCAGAGTTCACATACTTTCTTTGATCAGACTATATGCGTATAAACGTACCGACTACAACTAAGAACTAAATAATATTTTTTTAGAGAAGTAATTGAAAACATTTCAAACTAACATAAGATGCATAAAGAAAAAGATATAAATGATTGTAGTTACTCAATCCTAATAAAAAAAAAGTCGCAACAGTCGTAGAAATAGTAGGGGGAGACACACAAAGCCTTTGGAGACCACGTTTTGAGATGCAATATTTTATTAAAAATCATTTAAATGTTTCGTATTTTTAACTATTTTTCTGATTAATTTTATCTCCGTGATGTTATCGAAGCGATGTTCAAACTTCGTCGCGAAAACGTTCTGTTTTAATTTCGAACTTAAACGCGCCTGGTAGCTTTTGTGGGTAATAAAATGAATGTTCTTGAAACATCTTTTGAAATTTAAGTAATTAAAAGTAGACAAACAAATGCCTTTAGAAACAACGTTTTGAGAGGCAATATTTTATTAAAAATTATTCAAATGTGTTTGTTACTTCTTTTTCTTAATTATTTCGAATGATAAAATATTCTTGACACTAACGGTATCAATTTGATGAGCATAAATAATCAAGATCTTTTAGATTCTCTCTTCTCCCACCTGGGGCATATCGTACAATGGAAAAAAGAGTGGCTGATCACTTTTAATACGTCTAAAACCAAACTTATCTCCTTTCACCACCAACGCTCTGATTATTACTTTGCCCTATTTGAAATAAATGGTTTTTAGCTTGAGGAAGCCTCCTGCTTCAATAAGCGTCTGGGAATGGGCTTCACTCTAGACCTGAAATGGTAGACTTACATCAAATCCGTTGCCAATGTTGCTAGAAAAATGGTTGGATAATTCTACTGCTCTAACGCAAGTATAAGAGTCAAAATCGTACAAAAGGTGGAATATTGTTGCCACATCTGAAGGTTTCTTGTCTTGACAAAGTACAAAACCGACTCCGAAATTTAGTGAGCGATGTAGTTTTCCAAACCTTACCGTCTCTTTCTCACAAAAGAAGATGCTGCTAGTCTCCTTTTATTTCGTTACTTTTATTCTATAGACCCTCTGCAAACATTCACAACAAATCTCGTCTAGCTACAACAACTGTCAATAAATCCTCTTTTATCTCTCTATATACATAGAACTAAGCGGACATTCCACGAGAAAAGTTTATTCTCTAGAACTACCTATTTGTTTAATATAAACTGTTTCTCGCTTTATTGCAGATCATAATATTGTTAATAACTTCAATAATATAAATCGCACAAGTTTGAAATTTTGCACACTGAAAGAGTGCTCCTAATTAGGTAAGATACCAAAATATTTTTGCAAACCTATACCACATTTCTAAAGTTATAGACATTTATGCATTTGTTAGCCACTTTCACTTTTTCTCGCTTTATTGCAGATTTGTAAAAATGCCCTAAAATCGACGTTTGACTACTACTGAAAGGCAAATGGTTGTAGCTGGCCTTGCAGAAGGACTGACACTTCTGGATTTAGCCAAGGAGAAGCTCAACACTGCACCAAGGAAATATTAAGATACATGAATGAGCATTTTCCCTCGGGATATGCGAAAAATACGCAGACAGATCATTAGGGAACCAAATGGCACTAGCGCCTCAATTTTTGGCAAAGTTGGCGTTGTTCCGATGCCCAGGACGACCAGATGCATGTCTTGAATGAGATGGCCAAGAACGTGAAGCCCATTTCCAGGCCTCGCTTGAACAAAACCCATGATGAAAAACGCATTGCGTGGGCAGAAAAATACATGAAAACGGACTTCAGACAGGTTCTAGTCACAGATGAAGCTAGAGCCACACTTGATGGTCCGGATGGATGAGCTAAAGTTTGGAGTCCTACCGGAGCTGCTATCTCACATCGCGTTCGTCCATAACAAGAGGGGGGGTATCATAGGTTATAACGTAATTGAACCTTTCCGAGCGCCAGAGGGTGTGAAACTCACAAGCCAAGCATACATATCGTTCTTAGATTAGCATTTGTCACCTTGGTTGGACGACCTGCCTTTACTTCGTCTACGTCAACTGATTTTTATGCACGACAATGCTCCATTTCATGCAGCAAATGCTACGACTACCTTCCTCGCATCTCTGGGCATCTCATGACTTGGCTGCCTTGTTCTCCTGATTTAAACCCGATTGAGCAGCTGTGGTCAATTTTAAAGAGGAAGGTTTATGAAGGAGGACAACAATTTACATCAAAATATACCCTCTGGAATAAAATTGTTGATGTTGCTAGTAGTATAACACCTTCCCAAATCAACAGATTGACTTCATCTGTTGATGGGAGACTGCAGAGGGTAATTTCAAGAAATAGAAGATTTGTTGATGAATGATTCAATTTTGTGGTGCATATCTGGTGATTTCTTCCTTACATTTCATTAATATTGTTACTTATGATTTAAATGATAAAAATAATTAACCCTACTACGTCAAATTTTTTTTCATCACCTATGGACTGTATTTTAACAAACCTGCAATAAAGCGAGAAACACTAAAAATGGCTAACAAATACATAAATGTCTATAACTTTAGAAATATGGTATAGATTTGCAAAATGTTTTGGTATCTAACCTACTTAGGAGCACTCTTTCAGTGTGAAAAATTTCAAACTTGTGCGATTTATATTATTGAAGTCATTAACAATATTATGATCTGCAATAAAGCGAGAAACACAGTTTAGTATCCCGAGGCTGATTACGCATTCAAGTCCAATGTAAACAAATACTTGTTGAGATGTCCTCTTAAATAATCAATATCTCTACCAGTTACAACCATTGTCACAATTCATCTCGTTGTCTGACCTGCTCAACCTAATGACCGTTCTCATCGAATGACCTATAAGAGGTAACTCATTTGTAAAAAAAATGATTACGAACAATAATTCTAAAACAATTACTTAGTAAAACTAAATTATTTTAAACTAGTTGCAAATTTCCTACTCAAAGTTGTTTACTATTTTTCCAGTTGCTATTATATATGAACATCTTTGGGTATGTGTTCGTACTGCGTAAATTATTCAATAGTTCGATGTTCAATGTGTTACTCTACTTTCACGGGATACACCGGGTCACGCGTCCGCTAGTATTTAATAAATATATCTACTCAGTCTTCGCACAAAAGCTCAGATGTGCTCATACGCTTTAAAAGTTAAGAGAATTCATAGCTATGACGTTTAAGAGCCATATTGATAAATATATTATTACTTTACTTTGGGTATCGTATCCCCCCCTCTCTCTCTCTCTCTCTACATATATATATATATATATATATATATATATATATATATATATATACTCTGGTGGTAAACAACAATGTTACTTGCCAATTGAAAGCGAGGTAAATTAAGATGCAGATTCGACGTGTTGCAATTTTCTTTTCCAGGCATGAATCGCTATTTGTTTGCTCAATATGCATGGACGGAATTACAGATACTGGTTACTCTATCCAGTGGTTATGCATTAACACAATTAGTTTCAGGCAATACGAAGCATTAGATGTATTAAGATTTATAAGTTCCGGTCCGTTAAAAATTGCAATTCATCTATATATATATATATATATATATATATATATATATATATATATATATATATATATATATATATATATACAGGGTTTGGACAAAATAATAGAAACACCTTGAAATCTTCCCACTAAATCCAGCTTTGTAATGATTTTGGCGAACAGTTTTGTTGAAATGGAATTATCCAGATGATGTTTAAGCGCAGCTGTAATTTTGTGTGTCGTGGTTTTGTGCTTTTTTACAAGGGCGTTGCTATCTCTTTTAGACAGCTTCAGCTTTCTTCAAAACTTTATTTGGAGAAGGATGTTTTTTCTTTCTATTTCATAGGCTATCATTACCTTCGAGATAATTATTGTCGATACGGCCACTATTTCAACCGCTTCCGTTGCATTAGCACCCTGCCTACGAGCACCAATGATCTGTCCTCTAAGGAAATCTGATAATCTGCCATTTAAATTGTCCTTACGAATATGTATGATCTGACATTAAAATAAATTTAATCAACCATGAATACAAAAAATAAAACCAGCAAAATTCAGAAGACGTTACATATATTTTGTCCAACCCATGTATATATATATATATATAGAGAGAGAGAGAGAGAGAGAGAGAGAAGGATAGAGAGAGAGAGAAAGAGAGAGATTAGATAAAAAAAAGCCTTTACAAGTATTGTACAGAGATATATAGCTTATAACGACAGAAATAATAAAGCAAGACTGATTATTTTCTACAAAAAGATTTAGACCCAAAACCTTATTGCAAAACCCTGATACATAAAGTAGAACTAATGTTCTTAAAAAGTTCAGATTACCTTTGCGATAAGTCAACTCACATATAAATAATAAAAAGAAAGTAATAACTACATAGGATTAACTACTACTACCCTTCCACTTAGACTCTCTATGTATTAGGTAAATTCTAGTTTAATTTACCAGCATTTAGATAAAACATAATTTAATTTAAGAAACATACGCGTCGATAAAAAGGTGGTTGATAAAAGTTATCAAATTAACAAGGGGTATATCGTATGACCCTCTTCCGGAAGAAAACGTCAGAAAGTATGCGAATAAAAACTCCAGAACATCTAATTAAAAAATGGGTGGACATTTATATGTTTGAGATATTTATTGAAAATTAAGGATAAATCTCTCAACTAATTAAATGACGTTTTCTGAAGAGAAAGCTTTTCTGATTTTATTACTTTTTAAATATATTTTTTCAAACCCCTTTTCATCGATAAATATGTTTCCTCTTAAATCAACCATATATATATATATATATATATATATATATATATATATATATATATATATATATATATATATATATATTAGCGTTAAACTAAAGAAGCAAAACTTACACGTCAGCATGTTACAGCACTTTTTCATCTCGGAACATTTGAAACCTGCCGCCGGCTTTAAATGTATTTTAATTTCAGAAATGTATGTGGTGATTTCTGTTGGCCTAATGGATTGAAGCGTAGGATCGTGACTCTTTTCTGAATCTACAAACTGCGTTCGAACCCGTCTGACCGCCCGAAACCACTACTCCCTGCACTGATGAGGACGTAAGTCTGAAACAACGTGATCTGTAGGCAAATACACTTTAATATTTAATAGAAATATATTTATAGTATATATATATGTATGTGAAAATATTTATATATGCATTTTTTAATCATATTTAGAATTTTTTAAACACATTCAAATATAAATTTATAACATGAGGTAATTATAATAGCTCAATAGGGTAAGGCCAGAGCTATGCTATATTCAATATTTTTTATGTCATTTTATACCATTTAAATGTTATAAAGGACAGATTCACGTCATTTCATGAAACTTATTTTTTATTCAGCATGCAGTTGTTTTGGCAAACACCTAGATATTTGTACAATGCTCCTGTACATATATTTCTTGGTACGGAAATCTTCAGTGCAAATTGTAGAAAACAAAACGAAAACGCAATAAAACATGACCAACTAGGCGATCAGAGCCAAACTTACAATCAGTACTTATTATCAACATTATATATATAGATATGGTCCCGTTATATCTATGTGGTAACATATATATATATATATATATATATATATGTGTGTATGTATCCCATCCTTTTATTTATTTGTTTGTTTATATATAAGATATTATATTAAGTATAAATCTGAGTTATTTTAATTTTCGAAATATATATATATATATAACTATATATATATATATATATGTATGTATCCTATCCTTTTATTTATTTATTTGTTTGTTTATATATATATATATATATATATATATATATATATATATATATTTCGAAAATTAAAATAACTCAGATTTATACATAATATAATATCTTTAAATCTTTGTTAGGGAACATAATCGTAGTGTCCTAACTGTCCGGTTCCGAGAATAATTTCTAGTATATATATATATATCCATCATTTTAAATTAAAATGTAAAGTCAATATATTCTTACTTAAGTAAAGTAGAAATGCACAATAGAATAAAACACGTATAGTCAATATATAATCATTCAAGAACCGCAAATACTGCAATTATTAGTATCATTGGTCGATAATTAAGATAATCCAGAGCTATTATGAAGTAAGTTGAGCAGACATACATAGTATAATGCATACTCTTTATCATATATATATATATATATATATATATATATATATATATATATATATATGTGTGTGTGTGTTTGTGTGTGTGTGTGTATATATAGGGGGGGATGTGTGTTTGCCTGTTCGTGTATCTGTCTGCGTGTGTCTTTTACGGAATACTGTGCTTTTGGCGACCAACCAGAGTATTCCAAGAATGTGTAATAATCTATGGTGCAATTTGTTTATCAACGGATGGATGTTCTCGCGTTGCCATTAATTAGAAAAAATATGTGCATCGTTTCATAGTAGCCGTCGGCTCGCTCTCTCTCTCCTCAAGGGAAACAGCATATATTTATATCTAAATAAATCAGTCATTTCTCTGCCTCCTTTACACTTGTTCTATTGCATCATGTAAAGAAATGGTAAAATCATATTTTGTATCCTTTTTATTTTATTTGTGTTTTATGGCACATCTGAACATTTTCTGCCAAGCGTTATTAGATGCGCTCTGGTGTGTACTACTGACTTCTTTGTATCAAAAAGTCTTAATATTTTACTAACAACACGGTCGCGTTTTGTGCAAGTTGGTGTGTCGATTGTAAATATTATTTCAGTTTTGAATACATAAAGTGTTGATTAAATTGACTTAGGAATATTTGAATTATAAAGAAAAACTGATTTACTTTTGTCTATATTCCTTAATATTGGATACTACAATTAAAGGAGGCCGAGTTCTCCGCTTTTCAGCCAACAAAGTCGTGAGGGACACCAAAGAGTTGTGAGATGTCCTCCACTTCGTGTTTTCGATCGTCAGTTTCTAAGTTGTTAGGGGTGGGCGCCATTTCGTTAGCTGCATATGAAAATCAGCGATTCGTATAATACGCATTTTCATGGTTGTTTTTCAAGCATCTTTACATTTTACCTGGCCAGACAGCTTTTGAAACATAATCATCTATACAAGAAGACGGACACTCAGATATACTACCAGCGCCACTACCTTACACCGTAAAGATTTATTCATTGTAAAACTATTACTTTTTAAAATTACCAAAACAAGGATTCATATTTAAAGTTTGTTATTTACTTTTTCAATTGAATTTTACATTAAACATACCAGTAGTCGCTGAGGGCCTACATCTAGAGAATAAGGTTTAGGGTTCGGAAGCAATTCGAAGCGCAATTCATGAAGTATGCAACACATTGTAATCGCCGAGTAATTTCGAAAGCCTCAAATATCTTATCGATCTCCGGAAGTAGATGTCGACCACATTGTGAGGTTTTCGTCAAACTCGATTGTTCAGATTTGATTTCAATCACAACGGCCGAAGTTGAGAAAACTCTAAACATTAGATAACTGATACAATTGGTAATATCAGAATGATTTTTTCCTGACTCCCACATTATTTTTCGAAAGTAAATAATGGCATTAGTTTTATAAAAGTATCTGTTATTAAGACTTTTTGTTGAATACTGGGTCATGCATAAATCATAATCACGGTGATACACCGATTCTCGCTAAAAGTTAAGCGACGCTGAGTCTCGTCAGTACTAAATGGGTTACCATCTTAGGATAGCAGATAATTTATGTCGGAGGGCCATCTGGTTATCCCAGCATTGTTCTTAGTCGTCTTGAACTTCTTTCACATGGATTCAGGCAATGCCAATTTATTATAAATGTGGTTGCTCATTGCGAAACCCTTGTTTCACAATACATTCCCTGTACGGGCAACTTTATCAATTGTATCTCGAAGCAAAGCGAGCACCTGCGCTTCTGTGTCAAGAGAAATTATCATTCGAACTCCAAATGATGAGACTATTATATTTATTGCATTTATTTTTTATCTTCGTTGGTGTGCACTTAGCTAAAGCGGAACAGTCATAGAGTCTATTTTAGAACTGCCCCACCTTCGAAGAAAAACAGCCTTATTTCTTTAGTGTTCTCTTTATTTTATTCACAATTGCGCTTGAATATAAAGATTAAAATCCGTTTGAAACTTGTTTGTGTACTCGGCAACATTTATATTTATATATTTTTAAATGTTACATTGGTTTAGTAGTCGTTTATATGTTGCATAAGACACTGTAGGATCCCTTCAATCAATGATATCCATAAGGATCTATATAGTAACTAGCTCACTTCGCCCGATCACATCGCTTTGCTATTAACATTTCAATCCACAACTTGAAAATAAAAAAAACGAAACTAATCGATGGGAAACAGAACACAAAACTGCTGCTATTGCAATTTCAATTTTAATTAATCTATCTATCTATCTATCTATCTATCTATCTATCTATCTATCTATCTATCTATGTATCTATCAATCTATCTATATATCTATCTCCACCTCTCAACTGTTCACTGTCTCTCTCCATACGAAAAAATCAATTACACCTTGAAACATAGTTATTGGGTGATATTGACTATTTAACGCAGAAGCAGCAGCAGTCGACGCTGATAGATTAAAAATTGAATTCTGAATGGTTGACTGCTATCATGAAGCAGCTTCCGCTACTCTGCCTAGTATATTTATCGTACCTTCTTATTCGTCCATCCCCTCCCACCACCTATTCTTCATACCGCGAATCGGGCTGGATACACATACGTTTCCTGTTATTAAACACACTATCTTCTTATTTAAATATATTTTTTATATAAGAACGATAATAGAAGTCATATGTTTGCAAAAGGGTGTATAGTTTAATAATAGTCGAGTTGTGTTAGTAAATTTCTTTTTTCTGTTTAGGTGTATTAACACCTAAACAGAAAAAAAAATGTACTGTTAATAGTGAATCAAAGAAATTATCTCGCAAGGCATGCAGTTACTACCATTATAATCGAGTTCCAGGCTTTATATTTTTGTTTATCTATACGTCGGTTATTACCTCTATTGCTCTAGAAATAATCGTAAAGATTCTGTAGCGTCATTTTTATTACGCGAATTAGCGTAATAAAAATGACGCTACAGAATCTTTACGATTATTTCTAAATATAAACATAATTATTTTGTGCATATTCAACTAAGTGCTCGCCCACCCGAAGCAAAAAGCAGCCAAATGTTATTAACAGCTTCACTCCAAATAAGCCTCAGGCATTTCACATCGGAACATTCTTTAAACTTTACCATATGTTATTATTCCATTAGTCAATCGCCTTTTGAAGATCAGTCTCATAATGCCCTAAAGCAAATCGGATAAACCACTGAACTGTGTTTGAAAAGATATTCCTCAGCAAGATTGTTTGTAATATTAAAATGGCATTATTTTCTCAAAATAACACACACACACATACATATATATATATATATATATATATATATATATATATATATATATATATATATATATATATATATATGTATGTATATTTTTTATGAATATGTTATTTTATACGTAGATAAAAGTAATCTTTGTTTCGGTTCGATCCTTGTCCAAGTTAACCCTGCTAATGACGGCTGTGTGCTAGAAACACGTGTCTATGAATTACTTTTATGTACGTATATAATAAATAAAATGTTATATATAAACGAAAAATACGTCCTATAAAGTAAAGGGCGACTAATAATGCACTTTTCTGCATCTTTATCACTTAGGCAGTGAAAAAATAACACAACAAAATACATAAAAATACATTATAAATATATATATATATATATATATATATATATATATATATATATATATATATACTCTAACAACCGTTCTTTCCCCTTTTGTGTCCCATTGTATATGTGTTTCAATTGATGTATACACTGCCTGAAGTTGGGGTTTATTCATATATCTACTTCCCTCTTCCTATCCAATTTGCTTTATTGCTGAGAGTGAACAATTGTATGTGCTTGAGGCTAAATGTAAGCTTCTAAGTTGGTGTTTATACCCTGTGCTGATAAAGAACTAGATATCAATAAACAAAAAAACTATATTGTCTCAGAAACGATCGTACACAAACTGTTGTTGATGTTGAATTCTTGGAACGTAAATATATGATTATACCGTAATTAATTTTCTTTCTATCTATCTATCTATCTATCTATCTATCTATCTATCTATCTATCTATCTATATATCTATCTATATATCTATCTCTCCTTCACTCTCTCTCTCTCTCTCTCTCTCTCTCTCTCTATATATATATATATATATATATATATATATATATATATATATATATATATATATATATAGCTTTTCATTAAATATTACGGACAACTTGTGTTGTATGCATTTGGATTGTTCATACTATTGCTCTCATATTGGGTGTTGTTCTCACAACGTTTTAGTCAATATAACCGATCTTCCTCCGGTGTATTTTAACAATGGTCGGAGGTAAGATCGGCCGATACTTTGTGAGAACAACACCCAATATGAGAGCCATAGTCCGAATCCTCCAAATATATTATAAATCCTCATGTAAAAAAATAATTAATTGAATAACTTGTGTGTATATCCTTTATAAGTTATTTATTAGTTCTCGAGTTTCTGGCTGGAACTGGCCGATGTATTTGCCGTATCGGGTGTGTATCCTAGTACTTTCACTTAAAAGCTAAACATTCTTGCCCCCTTCTCTCAACTTTGAAAAAACTTTGTAGACAATACTAGAATATTAGTATTAGTATTTATCTTATACAATATTAGAATAGGAAACTCCGAAACTAAGTAAACATATAGCAAAAGCTCTGCATATAAAAACGAAAAAGCCATCCATTAAGAAAATTAATTTAGATAATAGTGAAAACATTCTAAAATGCTTTTCATACTAATACTCTATTAATACTAACACAAACCACACGATCCCTACTAAAACCATATATATATATATATATATATATATATATATATATTTATGATTTTTCTACTCTTTCCCCCTCATTGCCTGGGAAAACCTCCCACCGTACACACGCAAACCCCAAGCACCGATGAAGACTGAAGGATCAGTCGAAAATTTTGTTCTCCATACCATCAACAAGAAAAAACTATTTTTCTTTACAGAACAATTTATATTCCTACACGTCAAAAAATAAATAAATAAAAAAATAAATAATAAAAAGTTATAACACAATATAAACTTTTTTTTCACATTACTTTTTTATATACATACTTATATAAATATATATATATATATACATATATATATATATATGTATATATATATATATATATATATATATATACAACAATTATCCACGGACACGTGTTTCGCCATGGCTGACTTCCACTAAGCTACAAAGGCCCTGTCTGAAAGACGTGATGGTTTTATCGCTTATATACGTTATTGAATAAAACTTATGATCTACTAAAGTGTTTGAGAGAGTTAACTCCATTACACACATTAGGTTCGCCCCCTATTTTTTATACCGAGGATAAATATTTACTCTATAAATAAATAAATATATATATATATATATATATATATATATATATATATATATATATATATATATATATATATATATATATATATATATCCCTAATGATAGGGGGCGGCATTATGTATGTAAGAGAGCTAACTCTCTAACCACTTAGGTAATGTACAACCATAAATCTTACATAAAGCCCTCATCGAGAAAAAAAAGTTTATTTAATTCAATAGCATTTATAAGCGATGAAGCCATCACCTATTTAAAACAAGACCTTTGTAGCTTAGACTGACCACTGACAAAGTCTAATGATACAAAGAAATGACCAAAACGTGTAGCAACGTATATTCAAACAATGAGTACTACACATGCAAAGCGAGTGCTAAAACTACTACTTCTACTACTACTACTACTACTACTACTACTACTACTACTACTACTAATAATAATAATAATAATAATAATAATAATAATAATAATAATACAACAATAACGATTACAACAACAATAAATAATAATAATAATAATAATAATAATAATAATAATTCACAACTCTACATAAAAGGCTAGCACAGAAACTGAGACGATTTATCCATAAAACAGCCGTACTAGAGTGAATGATCAAAGGAAGGACAACACTAATACAAAAATACTCCAAGCTAGGAATAACTCCAAGCAGTTACAGACTAATAACATGCTTACCGACAAACTGCACAACTAAGAGAGAAAATGTACCATTCCCTTTACAGCTACTCTCCGAGGAGCATAAAAGATACCGGAAAGGGAAACGAGGGGCGCATGATTAGTTATATATATAGATCAAAAGATCCTGAAGGAAGTCAAAAGCAGAAAAAAGATCATATCTATGGCATGGATTGCCCACAAGAATGCCTACGAGAGAATCCCTCAAGCATGGATAATTGAATGCTTTGAAATGTACAAGATACCCGACAGGATTATTAATCTCATCAAGAAAGCAATGGAAACATGGAGATTAGAACTGACAGCTGGAGGACAATACTTGATGGAGATCAAAATACAGATAAGCATTTTCTATCACCACTACTGTTTATAATAGTCATGATTCGACTCAGCTACATACTCAGGAAATGTGATGCTGGATGCACATTCACAGGCTCAGAACAAAGAATTAACCACCTTATGTTCATGGAAGACCTGAAGCTATTTGCAAAAAACAAAAAAGAACTAGTAAAGCTGATAAATACGACCAGAATCTTCAGCCAAGACATTGAAATGGAATTTGGAATGGAAAAGTGTGCATTGCTAGAGATGAAAAAGAGAAAGCTGGAGACATCTAAAGACATAATACTACCCAACCAAGAGGGTGTTCGGGCGTTAGGCCAACAAGACAGCTATAGTGCGGGAGTTTGGGAAGCAGATACAAGCAAATCAACAGAAATGAAAGATAAGATTGGAAAAGAATATCTGAGAACAAGAAAGCGCTTAGAAACAAGATTATATAGCAGAAACATAATAAAAAGAAAGTATACATATGCAGTATCACTAATAAGATACTCTGGAGCATTCATAAGCTGTACAAAAGAAAAACACAGGCACCTTGACCAGAGGACTTGAGAATTAATGACCATGCATAACACACTACATACAAAAGACTCTACTTGAAGAGAAACGAAGGGGGGGGAGAGGGTTGGTAAGTATAGAGGACTGTGTGGACGACACTACAAAAGAGCTGGAGAAATACATAAACCAGAACACCGAAAGGCTGATCACCGCAGCACGAGACACCGTCTCAACAAACAACCCAGGAAGCACCGAAACCAGAAACAAACAAGCAAGAAAAAAAAGTGTGAGAAAAAACAATTACATGGGCGTTTCATAATAATGACAAGAGAAGAGACGCACGAAAATAGTTGGACATAGCGGAGACAAAGACACCTGAACAGAAAAACGGAACCCCTACTGACGGCTTCACAAAACAATGCGATTAGGACCAACTACATTAAAGTTAAAATAGATACAACTCAGGAAAACAGTAAATGCAGATTGTGCGGACTACGTAACAAAACAGTAAATCACATAATAAGTGAATGCCCCAAACTGTCCCCAAATAATACAAATATAGGCATGACTACATGGGGAAAGCAGTACACTGGGGGCTATTCAAAACAAACGCATTTCGAACAAATGGTACAAACATAAACCAGAGACAGTACTCGAAAACGAAAAACACAAAATCCTCTAGGATATGAAGGTATAAACAGATAAACTCATACTAGCAAGAAGACCGTATGTTAAAATAGTCAACAAAAAAGAAATATCCTGCCAAATCGTAGATTTTACCGTCCCAGCTAATCACAAGGTGAAGACCAAGGAGACAGAAAAACGAAGCAAATACGCGGAACTTGTCAGAGAATTGAAAGATATATGGAGTATGAAGAAAGTAAATATGACACCAATAATTGTAGGAGTACGAGGACCAGTTCCAAAGAACCTGGAAAAAAGTCTGGGAGAAATAAGAATGAAAGGGAAGACTGAGACTATACAACGCACGGCAATGATAAAAACAGCTGACATCTTAATGAAAATCTTTGAATGCGGAAACCTTTCTACATAAGGTACGAAGACTAACCAATCGCATGCAAGGTGCAATAGGAAGAAAACAAAACCACATAAAGCGTACTAGAAGAACTCAAGGAACAGAAACTGCAAGACATTTTATAAACTACCCCCTCCCCCAAAAAAGGTGATGCCACTAGCCCTGGCTGATATTACACAAAACAGTCGTGAAAGGTCAATGAAGATGGAAAGTCCTAGGAGAGATAGCACTAACCAGACCTCCGCTGGAAGAGTGCCGATAGCACTGGGGCATTGGGGAGGCTTATTGCCATCCAAATCCTCAAGAAGACCAATGGTCGTTACCAACAAGAATTCGATGGTTGCGTCTGTTGTGATGACATAAATTCATTTGCAGTAGTTATAGAGGGAGGTGGGGAGCGCTGGAGGTCTGGGGAGACTTATTGTCGCTCGGACTTCAGGGAGCACCACTGTTGGTTGTCAGTGAGCAATCACTGATGACGGACTGTGTGAGAACTCCTAGTGAGTAGTAGTAGTAGTAATAATAATAATAATAATAATAATAATAATAATAATAATAATAATAATAATAATAATAATAATAATAATAATAATTTTAAAAAATGTTTTTCTAAATTAAACTTTTTTTTTTCATTAATTTAAAAAAATTTTTTTTTTTTTTTAACTGGTGCCGCCCTAGGCTGACACCAGACAACATATTTGTAGAGGGTCGAGGAGGATGAGAAGACCGAGGAGGAACAGCACAAACCAGACCTCCACTGGAAAAGTGCAGAGAGTGCTGAGACCTTGGGAGGTTTATTGCCACCCAAATCCCAGAGAAGACCAATTGTCCTTACCAGCGAGAAATCAATGGTAAAAGGCTGTTGCGATACCACATCGTTATCGAAAAGAGGTGAAGAATACTGGAAGTCTGGGGAAACTTGCTGTCACTCAGAATCCAGGAAATACCACTGGTTATCGTCGGTGAGCAATCACTGACGATGATCTGTGTGAGAACTCTTAGTGAGTACAAATAATAATATCAAAAATGACAACATTAATACGACTACGATGATATATTTGGTATTGTTCTTAAATAGACAATAAGAAAACGCTTTACAGTATCCTGAACATTGAAAAGAAATAGCAAAAGTATATGCAAATATATATTGAACAGTGAGATAAACAAGTGAAGGCTCCAAGACTAATACAAGAGCCCAATGAGACGAAAAATCACAAATTTAAATGGTTATAGTACTGATAAATATTTATTAATATACAATACGTATTATTATACTCAAGCTGAGTTTATCAACCTTGTTTCCTGAGGCTTTTTTCTACTATACGGTAATGACACAAACTATCTGCCAAAATATTCCTTACTTTCAGAATAAATATGTGAAAATATTTCTCTACTTTACATTGAGTTATCCTTGAAAAAATCGATTTTAATTGTTCTATTAGCCGTACATTTTAATTAACTGAACATATCACCAATTTCTCACTTAGCTCTCTATATATGTTCTTGTCGTCTCTCACACTGGGTTTATTCAACCACTCTATTATATTTTTAATGTATGTGTGAGTAATTAGAGAAAGAGTGACTTTCTCTTTTCAGTTAATTTACATTATGTATGTAAATTTAATAGCAAAATAATAGGACGCTGTACTGTTATATTATCCATAAAAGACAATATAGAAGTAAAGAGAAATGTTCCAATGAAATCAAAGTAGAATAAATAGAGGTAATGGTTGTGACCCAACGGGGCAGGGGTGCGTTTACTAACGTTTTAACGGGAACTATTAATTTCATTCACTAAATGCACATATTCAATAGGCATGTATTCTGCTTTACATGTGTGACCAAATCTGTAGTGTTTGTTTCGTTTTTTTTTTCGTACGCTGTTGGACATTTTCGTGGGTCTATTGTCTTCTACGCCATTGTTATTACATTCTCTTGAGAGAATTCGCCATTTTTTTCTTGGTTTTCCTACAAGAAGTTAATCACTGTTATTGTTTCTACCTAATCATTGGCCCAAATAACCCATTATTTACCAACATTTCATTCAGCATGGAACATTACTTCGTTGTCTTCACGCCATAGAAAGTAGCGCGCAGTCATTCTTTGTTGGAAGACTTTAGACGATGTGTTAACGCGTTTGTAAGTACTTACCTGCATAAGATGACATGAGGCAGAAATAATTAAATTAAATACAAACCGATCACAAATAATACTAGAATGAATGTGATGCGTTGGTTTACCCATTAAAATCGGGTTAGATTGTTTGAATCAAAGAAAAAAGGTAGTTTGCAGAAGCAGTTACATTTTTAAATAAAAAGGTTAAAATCGAAAAGTTTTTTATTCTCTTCAACTATATATCTATGTGTCTCTCTCGATTTTTTCTACAGCTACGTGTGTTATGATATTCATACGTTTCTCGCTGTATCTCTTCGTCGATATAGAAAAAACGTTGTTGAAATGAACAAGTACCGACGTTAGGAAAGTGATTACCTTTGACTGTTAATAAGCAGAGAGAGGGACATATTTGAGAAGGACATATTCGAGAGAAACATGGTAAATATACCACAAAGTGAAAAATTAGACACGTACAGGATACGAATCTTTGTCCCAGAAAATGTGACCGTTAAAATTGATGGTGTGGTATTCGTTGCTTATATCCAGGCCCGCAGATTAAACAGTGATATTTTCCGTGTAAATAATAGCACTAACAAAAAAGCAGCTTAATACATAACATGATATATACTGTCAGAAATAATTATCAATTTTTTTAATATAAAAAGCTATATATGTGAATATGTTTATGTATTTGTATGTACATGATTTACTACAAAACTAATAAACCGATCATTATGATTTTTGCAATATATGTGATAGGCTTATGTAGGGGAATGTAGGATACAGTTGAATTCAATTGTATGCAAAGGGCACAAAGATGGGTGGAATTCCTTAATATAAAAACACAATTTAATATAAAAACACAATTTAATATAGAAACACAATTTAATATAAAAACACAATTTAATATAGAAACACCATTGTATTTGAATATTCAAATATTTTATAATTGCATAGAAATCTGATCCATACTAATGAGAAACAAATTAAGCAAGATTCACTTAATCCCAGGCTCTTCTTAAGACCCCATTAAGCTTAATCCTTAAATTTGAGGCATTTTCTAGAATCAAATCATATAATGATCAATATTAGAATAAGGATTCTTGATATAAAGTTAATAGAATTATATACTGATTATAATCAACATAAAAGAAATGTAGTACTTCTGTTCGGGGAATTAATTCATTTCGACCCACTCGGTCTTTCATTGTTGTCTTCTGAAAATGAAAGTTTTTCTTTCGAAAATTTAAGATTACCCTTTGCCGAACTGTTACTTACCAGACAGTATTTACTATTTTGGTATTTAATCAGTTTTTCGTGAAATTATTAATAAATCGTTTTGAGTTTCAATTTCTCTCTTCGTTTATTTCTTTTCACTTTTCCATCTTACGGCAACTACATCGCATTGCTATAGCCTCGGACGACTAATCTGCACTTATACATATATATATATATATATATATATATATATATATATATATAGAGAGAGAGAGAGAGAGAGAGAGAGAGAGAGAGAGAGAGAGAGAGAAAGAGAGAGAAAGATACCCATGTATATAAAGTCGTAATTGATTTGAGCATAATGAAAGTCGAACTATATGTAATCGCAATTAAGGGATATATCTACACTACACAAAGTTCCTCAATTGATTCTTCACCACTGAATGAAGTTTACTATCATAACCATACCACTATACAATTAGTCAATAAACCGTGTTGTTTCGAACAGTTAGCATTTGGGGATGTGTATGATTTGATGAATATTTAACTAGAAATAGTGCGAATCATTACATTTTAAACAGTTGACATCACGGCTTTTAAGATTCAATTCATAATAACACACCTTCTAAAATAACTGTACGTATACGATCCCGTCATTATATTAGTTCTGTTCGTATTGTTATCCTCTAAAATTGTATATTAATTGGTAGCTTTCAATGTAGTCTATAAAAAATATGTTTCATTAAGCACTACGGGTCATCTTTGATTCTCCGATGACTTTGCATCTTCTCCATATCCAAAGTTTATCGAATAATTTATTTACTTACAGTTATTCATTTACAATGAACTAATTACAATCTATATAATAATTATAAGATCCATAGTTACCTGATAAATTTGAACAGAAAGATCTATGATATACAGTGTTTGTTTTCGTGGAAAGGAATTAATATTAATACTCTTGATGCTAATACTAAAGAATAAAAACGTGCAGGATCCAAAGCTACAGTCTTTGTTTTGTCGTCGTTCAATGATGAGCACATTTGGATATGACGTGCAAAATAGTAATAACTCTTACACTTTTCTCTCTTTACGCTGCATTGATTTGATCTGTGATGACTATCTTCCGACACAAAATATATTTTGTTAGTCACAAAAAACATGTGAACAATGTTTAGTCTGTCATTCGTTCAGTAAGAAAGATGCATCGCTATAGACGGAGAAAAATATATCTGCGAAATGATAAGCGAAACACAGCGAGAAACCGACAGAAAGTAGATTTTACGTGGCCTAACACACAGCAATCGAACCCAGTTTACTTATAGCTGTACACACTCACACACACACACACTCACATCTCAACATTCACACAGAGAGTATAGACGTAGTTTCTCTACTAGAAGATTAATAAAAAAAACAATAAGAATCTTGTTATTTGTGTAAGTCGCATTAATAACCAGTAAATTACTTTAAAATCAAAAAGCAAGTAAATGTACGTGTTTTCTTTTTGTGTTTTGTGTAAACGTGCATCAAGGCGACAACGGATTAAAAGCTACATACTCTACCTCATATTTTTACTTCCCTTAAAACGTAAAGTTCCTAAGTTACAACCCTTTTTAATTAAGGCCATATAGTACAAGTATAACAACCGAAATATTTTGAATATAATAAATACGATGGGTAGGACATTACAAATAACTGTACGTATACGATCCGGTCATCCTATTAGTTCTGTTCGTATTTATATCCTCTAAAATTGTATATCAAATAGAAATGTATAATGGTACTACGTAACGTGTAAATATAATATTTTTATTTAGCACCAAAATATTAATTGATACAAAATAAATACTAAAAGTAATTAAACCCTGATAGTATTAAAGAGCACTTAATGCGGATAATGATATTTGATACTAAAAAAAGTCATTGCAACCTACGTGTCTCGAAATATTTATTCTATTCATGAAAGAAAATATATGAATATAATAACGTGCAGAAGATAATTTATAAAATTCAGAAATAGAAATTTCGCTCCTGAATAGTAATACGTCCAGTTGAGTTTCCTGAATTGGTGATGAAGCTCATCTTAAACGATACGAGTGTTCATCGCCACTAGAAAAGTATATATATATATATATATATATATATATATATATATATATATATATATATATATATATATGTGGAAAATAGGTGCCTCGTGAATGTGCCAGCAAATCTCAAATCGCGATTTACGGTCGGTTTTCGAAAATTTATGAGTCACTATGTTACATTTAATATTAGATAAAATTACAGTAATATCCTATAAGTAAAAAAAATAAAATGGTCGACAATAGTCGAGGCGACCCGAAGGATCACTGTTCATTACCTACAACGCCTAGGTGTAAGAGGCGGTGCCACTTCTTTCCAAGGAAAACTCTACTTTTCCTTGGTCCTTACCTTATAAAGTTAAGTGCTTATTAAAGAGGTATTTGGTACCATTTTTCAAGTCTTTGGTATGCCACTACCTGGGATTGAACGCAATTCCCCTAGACTATTAGCAAACACTCTTACCATCATGCGAAATTTTATGGAAGGACCTAATGCCGGAAATGTCATCAGAAATGTTTCATAAATGTTCTTACCTTTTTATATATTTTTCGTAAATATGAAACTATGCTTATATTTTAAGTAATTCCTCTTTTCCTGCAATTTTGTAAATCCATATCAATCTTTATTTTCCCCAATCATCTTTTCAGGTTTGACAAAATGAAAATGCATATCATTGGAAGATATCTCGTTTTGTATCCTGAACTCAGTTCGTTATGTATCCCAGTTTCCATGGCCTTCATTAAGATGTTCGCAATTTTTAAGATATGATGTGCCAAAATGCATTCTTCTATCATAAATAGTGGGATGATTTGAAAAGCTTTTTATAAGCTCTGCATGTCATATCTAGGTTCTACCTCCTTGTGTTATCTTTTCAAGTCGCTTCTTATCGTTGAATAGCATATAATTCATTCCTGTGGGTCTCTTTCATTCATCCTGTTTCATGGTGAGATGGGTTCGGCTGCCTGACGAACGATTTATTATTATCATTGTTAGTATTATTTATTACGCGTTAGGAGTGTTTGCACAAGTAATTACCAGTTATTGTTCACTAGCAAAAACAAGCTGCGTTCCCTGTAGTCCGACATTTCCAGCACCCCCGCTCCTTTTTCTACCACTGTGTGTTTTGTCCAATGGATTTCGCTGGGACTAAAGTGACAATAAACCTCTCTAAGTGTCCAGCACTCTCCAGGCCTTTCGGTCGGGATCTTGATGGTACTTTCTCACCTGAGGCTTTCCATTTCATTTTTTATGAATATGTTCTGTGGTACCGGACGATACACCGTTTGTCGTGGGCCAGGGGACAGTTAACAATGTTTATTATTATTATTATTATTATTGTCAGTGATTGCTCACCAACAACAACAAATGGTGTTCCCTGGAGTTTGAGTGGCAACAAGCCTCCCCAGATATCCACTGTTCTCTACATCTTTCGATACCCACCGCAAATGGTCTTGCGGTATCTGAACATTGATTTCTCGCTGGCAGCGACCATTGGTCTCCCCTAGAATTTGGGTGTCAATAAGCCTCCCAAGGTTCCAATACTCCCAACACCTTTCCAGGACTGGTTGGTGCTTATCCTTCATAAGTTCTCTCATCCTTTTTTACCCTTCACGCTCATTGTGTGTTGTATCAGCCTAGGCTGGTGCCATAATTTTTTAGGGGGAGGGGCAGTTTATGAGATTTCTTGCCGTTCCTGTTCCTTGGTTCTTGCGGCGTTGTTCTTACTGTGGGTTTGCTTTCTTTCTATTGTAACCCTACCGTGGTTGGTTACATTTTGTAACTTATGTAGGTTGATTACCGCATTCGAGGATTTTTCTTTAGGATTACAGTTGTTCTGATCATCGCCGTTCTTTGTGTGGTCTAATTGATCTTTTTGATTCCAATTTCTCCCAGTCTTTTCTCCAGGTTTTTGGGGCCGGTTCCCAGTGCTCCTAGGATTATTGATATTATTTTGACTATCTTCATGTCCCATATTCCTTGCAGTTTTTTGGCACGTTTTGTGTATTTCTTTCGTGTTTACGTCTCATTGATCTTCACGCTGTGTTCTGCTGAGATGGCGAAGTCTACGATTTTGCAGGTTTTTACTTTCTTGTCGATTATCAAAAAATCCGGTATTTTTGCTAGTATGAGTTTATCTGTCTGTATATCGATGCCCCAAAAGAGTTTGTGATTTTCGTTTTCTAGTACTGTCTCTGGTTTCTGTTTGTTCCATTTGTCTGCGTGTTCAAAATACATTCGTTTGCACAGTACCCAGTGTACTGCTTTCAGCACACATGCATACCTGTTTATGTATTCTTTTGCGGCTAGCTTGCTTCATTCACTTATTATATTATTTACTGTTGTGCCTCTTTCTCTACACGGTCTGCATTTACTGTTTTCCTCGGTTTTATCTATTCTAGTTTAATGTAGTTTGTCTTAATCGCATTGTTCTATGCAGACGTAGGTAAAGATTCAGTTTCCATGTTAAAGTATCCTTTCCTTAGCCATGTCCACTTATTTTCGTTGGATTCTTCTCTTATAAGTCTTATTAAACGTCCATGTAGTTGTTTTTCTTCCTACTTTTCTTTTCTTGACTTTTTGTTTCTGGTTTCGGTGCTTCTCGAGTTGTTCGCTGGGACGGTGTCTCTTGCTGCGGTGATTAGCCTTTCCGTGTTCTGATGAATTTATTTTTCGAGCTCGTTTTTTTATCTTCCACGGAATCTTCTATACTACCAAGCCGCTTCCCCCCTTTGTTTCTTTTCATGCAGAGTCTGTACTTATCTTCGTCTAGTGGGTGTAGTGCGTTGTGCATGGTCATCAGTTTTCTATTCCTCTTATCAAGGTGACTCAATGGTTCAGAGTATCTTATTAGTGATACTGCCCAGGTGCTTATACCTTTTACCAGATTTACGAAGAACAAAAACACTCTTAGAAACGAAATTATATAGATAATTTCGTTTCTAAGAGTGTTTTTGTTCTTCGTAAATATTCTTTTCAACTCTTCTCTCTCATTTCTGTCATTATTGTTATTATTATTTCATAGTAGTCTCAACACTTGCATGTTTTAAGTTGGAATTTTCTTTTTTTTACATAAAATCAATTCCCTTGACTTTAGAAATTCGAGCATAACCTTACCACATTCACTGTTCATAACAGGCTAGGCTTTTGCAGGATTGGAAGAGAAATTGTCTCGTCAATCGGTTTAAGCCATTTATGGTGGTTTTCGTTATAGTTCCAAGCGTTCAAATTACGACGGGAATCACTTTTACTTTTTTTAAATTTGTATAGTCTAATTCCCATTTTAAATCTTGATATTGTTTTCGTGTTTATTCTCCTGCACTCTGGCATAGAACAGCAGGCCACATCAATGATGAAGCAAGTTCTCTTGTTTTTTTAAAAAAGATAAGTCGGGTTGTGAATTATCAATCTGTATTCGCATGCCCCAAATAAGTTTGACATTGTCGTTTTCCTTACCACTTCTGGCTTATACTCATACATCTTCTCATTGTGGTTCAATTCTTAAAGTTTGCTAGTATTCTAGTGTACTACCTGAGGTACTTTATCGTGTCTCCATTTATATACTAATTTTGTACTAGTATTAAGCATTCAGATACAATATGCGCTTAGGTGTCTTCCCTTTTATCACACAATCGATACATTGGTGAATCTGCAGTTTTGTTAATGTAATGTTTGTTGTTCCTGGGCTATCATTAAGGTGCTCTCAGTAGATCTTTTGAGATCACCCCTGACCAACCAATTACAGCTGTCATTATCTCTAAATGCAGTATTCTTAAAGAATACACTGTGTAGTATATTTCGAAACAATTTTAACCCTCTCTCGTGTAACCTTTGATTCTTTTTCATTCCACTTTTTAGTAGTTCTTCTTTTTTAACTTCACGAAGAAGAGTCTCATTACTTTCAGAAACATATTTATATAGACAACCTTTTTTTTTATTCACTACATCACTGTCTACATTCTTTATCAGATCTGTCGTTGGGGGTTCAAGGCCATCTGAGTGGACAAGTTTACCCCTTTTTACAACAAGAATGGCATATTTAGTGATACCAAATTCCATTTTTATGTCGTCATTAAATAATCTAACCGTATTAATTAAGGTATCAAGTTGGGTTTCATTCTTTCCAAAAACCTTAAGGTCATCCTGAATAGTAAGTGGTTGACTGTAGGAAGCGCTTTCCCAAGTTAATATCCTGCCTTGATATTACGTAAGAGAAGTGTCATTGGGATCAAACTAATGAAAAAAGTAAAGGGGAAAGACTATCGCCCTGGAAAATCCCTCTCCTGATTTTCACTTTACCAAATGCAACACTTCCCGAAGTAAAATTGGTTTCCCAATTCTTCATGCTAATCTTTATCGCTGTTTGAATGTTGGAGGCTATTCCAAAAATCTCCAGGCATTAGTGTATCCATGAAGGAAGGAACTTGTCAAATGCTTTCTTATAATCCCCTCGTGGCAAGCTTAGTATCTCTTAGTTTGAAGTTTCTCAGGATCATTTTATCGATCAGAAGCTGATCTTTGGCTTTCTGCCTCAGGTAGCAAATTCTTTTGCTCCAAATGAGCATAAATACTTTCAGAAAATACGCTAGTGAAAAGTTTCCACTTAACTGAGAGGCAAGTGATTGGTCTAAAGTTTGTCACTACATCCCCTTTTGTTTTTTTTTCATGGCTAAGACTGTGGGGCCCTCTGTCAAACAGCCATTTATCATTTCTGAGATGTGGGTGAAGAGTCGGAAGGATTTTAAACCAGTATCCCGTAACTCCATCAGATCCAGGTGCTTTGCAATTTGAAAGCATTTTAACCCTCTTCTTCAGCATCTCAACGGTGACTGTTATATTCGTTTGTCGTTCTACTCTAGATGACACCTCCCTTTCAATATCTTTGATCCATTCTGCATCATCTTGATGCTTTACTTCCCTTTCCCAAATGTCTTTTTCAGAATTCACTAAATTGGTCAGCATCAGGTATAACGTCATTCTCTATTCAATTCTTTCTAGTTGTTCAAAAAAGAATTTCTGGTTGTTCTCAAACAGTCTGTTTTGTCGATACCTCTGAATTCTGTCACGGTAACGTTTAACTTTGGCAGTTTTAGCTACGACACACTGTTACAGTTCTTTCAAGTACACACTTGAAACGTGTTCGGTGTATGTAAAACTTACGGGTGTGTATTTTACAAGCGCTCTGGCTTTTGAGTTGGCCATTTTCGACAGCTTGCACTTTACTTAAATCTTTGTTTAGTTGTTTATCTTACGATTTAAACGCTTCCTCCACCAGGGCTCTTTCTTTACTTCTTTTTTCCGTTTTTCAATTCCGAGTAGATTTGATACAGTATTGACAGCAGCTTTAATAACTTTATTAAACTGATTAAGATAATTTACTAATAAAAATGGCAAGACATCATTCACTTTGGTCGTGACAGTTTTAAGTCTTTTCCTATTTTCTCATGTTTCGGCGGCTGTTCTAAATTACCAGTTCTTAGCTTCTCGCATAACAATCTGAAAATATCAATACCTTCTGCCTTCTGTTGTCATCCAATGTTCGATCATATGTTTTACGATTGCATATGTGGAAACCACGTGATTGCCATGAGTTACAATATTTTCGCTCTCAGAGTTTCTTGTTGTTTCTACCCTAGACTTTTCTTCAACTACATATAGTTTATTTATCCCGTCTAAGTCTTCTCGCTCAATTTCTCTTGTTAGTACTTCAATTTCAATAGCAGATAACCATTCATTAGTTTTAATCACCCGGGCTTGTTCTGCAAGTTTTTGTTCTGATAGTTCAAACAAGCCTAGCTCATTCCAGCCTGGGTGCATTCACTGTCTATATCGTCTCGTAGGAAGATCACTCTTCAAGTAACATTTCATCACAATTCTATTTAAAACATTAGTCTAATTAGTTCTAGTTTTAGTGTTAGTGTTTTGAGGGTTTCGCTGGATGACGACTTGGGAAGCCTCGTTCGTTCCCTCGCTGGGCATGGGGCCTGTACTTGACATTCTGTACTCACACACGTCGTTTTCGGTTTGATAATTTTGAACACTCATATTTAAATAATATGAGGAATGGCTGTGTGAAGTTTTCCTTCTCTAGTATTTTTATTGAGATACCATCTCAAGGAGAGTTGCTATCCAAAGCTGACGACGTAATCCTGGCCATGAACCGCAGTTAAATCCTGCCAGATGCAAACCTTGTATTTACAACTGCCTTCGCATTCAATCAGATATTCGTTATCCTTAGAAATGTATCGTTCGTTATAGCTTGCTGGAGATTCTCAACCCCCTATACCAGTTGATCCGCTGCTGGGATAATTGCTATTAATATCATTATCATAGTAATGGTTATCCATTACTATGGGTATCATTATTCCTACGACAACTAATATTGCATTCTATTTTTTTTAAATAAACGAAAGGCTTTGCAATTAAATCAAAATAACTTACCAGTTGCAACATTTTCAATAGTGAGCAATCAACTATAAACAACAAGTCGCCAAATAACTTGGTCTTATACAGAAATCCGCGTGGGAATTAATAATTATCTTTACTAAAGATTTTTTTAAAATATATTTCTTTTATTGGTAATTGTAATCAACGTACGTTCGTTCACACGTCGCCAATTAACTTGGTTGTATACAGAAATATGCGTGAGTTAATAATAATTTACTACTGAAGGCTTTTTTTACATATTATGTTTTTGTTATTGTAATCGATAGTAGTTCGTTCACACGTCACCAAAATAACGTGGTTGTATACAACCATCTGCGTTGGATCTTTTTTTTTAATACATTATTTTGATCTTATTGTAATCCACGTTTGTTCGTTCACACGTCGCCAAATTCGTTCCTTCACAGGTCGCTAAATTATTATTATTATTATTATTATTAATGACTGTTATTTTACTCACGAGTAGCTATGAGCTATTGCTCACTGGCAATAGCATATGGTGTTCCACGGGGTCCGAGTGAGAAAATCATGGAATATGAGTCTATTTAATATACCAGCACTCACTGTCATTCCAATTGTAATCCGAATGCTTTTCTCTTCTCTTGGTCTTTCATCATCATCATCATCATCATCATCATCATCATCATCATCATCATTTACTCACTAGGAGTTTTCGGACAAGTCATTACCAGCGATCGCTGACTGATAATAACCAGTGTTGTTCCCTGGAGTCTTAATGACAACAAGGTTCCTCAGTTTTCTAGTACACTCCACCTTTTTTCGATAACCATTTTCGATCAGTTATCGTCATCACAACAGCCGCAAGCCATTGATTTATAGCTGGCAAACACGATTGGTTTACTCTAGGATCTGAGTGACAATAAGCCTCTCCAATGTACCAGTTCTATCCACATTTTCAAATAGAAGTCTGATAGGTGTTCTAACTATTATTATTTGATTAACTCTGTGATATTAATGTCTTCTGCTCGAAACAAACGCTAAAGTAATAGCTTTGTTATAGGCATGTTTACCATATTGTAAAGATTATTGAAAGTACATGAGGAACCCAAGAATGTGCTTAACTATTGAGTATATTTTTAACTATTGCGTATATTGTTAACTATTGAATATATTGTTAACTATTGAATATATTGTTAACAGCTAGAAAAATAATTGCACGTCGTATGGCATGTTTAAATCATCCTGCTTGAGTATTAGAAATATGCCCAATAGTCTTTGAACGTATAACCTTTAAAGAGAATTACATTCGTCATATTTATAATGAAATATAAGTTAATGTCAATAAAATCAGAAATATGTCATAAGAAACCTGGAAATTCGAGTATACAACTGCTATTTTATTGTGAGAAATTCTTCTTTTCATAGATGCTTCCACGCATATATATAAACGACTTTGTCTCGGTGTATCCAAGTTGCAAATAGCAATTACATCGCTAAACCCGTACACATATGTATAAGTTAAAATAGAAAAGCAGAAGATGTAAAACTCAACGTTTCGACCAGCTGTTACGTGGGCTTTATCAAGAGATAAAAAGCTAAGTAGCAACAACCGTTTTTCTCCTTTTAGCTTTTTCACTCTTGATAAATCCAACGCAACATTTGGGCGAAACGTTGAATTTCAGGTCTACCACTTTTCCATTTTAACGGATGTATTTCATCGTTTTATTGTCATATGTATATATCTGTAGATACGTCAATCACCTCCACGAGACGCTATGTGTATTCGTCAAGCGGGCGGGCGGTCTATCATGCGCATTTTCATTGCTATACGCATCGGCTGAATTTGGAGAACAATTAAATAAACTCAAATATTAAAAATATATTTAGCTGTTATTTCAAACATTTGAACAAACAGAGATGTGATATATTTTCATGAATAATCCTAATAAAATTCAGAAACTTTTCCTGTTTTTGATTCATCGTTTGTTCGAAACGACACCCCATCTGCTCACGTGCACTAAACGGATACTTGAATGATGAATGAGGTTTCGGGACAACATCCGGTCTGTTATTAATCATGATAAACGCCTAAGCGAGGTCACTGATATCAAAATGGATTAGGGAATGATCTTTCGACTTACTAACTTCACACACATACAAGCAAAGTAAAAAAAAATACACGCTTTAGGAAATGTTCATTAAAGCAGTTTGCATTCTTTTTTACGTGACAGATTTATGATAGTGAACCGAACAATTACAAAATATACAGTTGTAAACATATAGTTTATGGTTTTAGGAAATACTGGGCGGGTTAGTAAAGTTGAATTCTTTGGTTTGCTGCATAACATAATTGAAAAATTCGTTCATTATTTTGTAATCGTATTTGTACAGCAAATACGTCACATACAGATGAAAAGTAGAAATAATGTATTAGTATTAATTTTTAAAATATTAGTAATAAAAGCTGTTATTTAATTTGTTTATGGAAGTCGCTCCAAACAAGGCATAAAACCACATGATTTAAGGAGCTAAATAAATACTACTTTATGGTCAAAAACTAACCAACGATACGTGCTAGATGAATAGATTCCGACCTAGATAACAGCAATTTTCCCCCTTTGTCAGAAACATTGCCTATGAATGTGAGGACTAAAGGACAAAAAAGGGAAGCGAGAGTTACGAGGCTACCAAAAATAAACCCAAAGTCCACTTTCTACTCTCTATTAATACTACAACTAATCAACCCGTTCCTGCTAATACCCTCACTAAACATAAAAAGACACGTTCTTTATTTGATATCTAATCCTGCATATAGCTCGAATAGAGCTGCCAGTTCCAACCCGAAACTCGAAAGAAATGCAGACAAAGGTTGAGTGCAATATTTAATGAAATAAAAATAAAAATATAAAAGATATACATAATGCGTGTTCAGCAGGTAAACACTCTCGCTGATTTATCACGTTGTTTATGGTGGCCGGGTGGACAAGAGCATCGGAATTTAGGTTAAAACATGACTCGTTTGCGGGTTTGACTCCTGCGATTCCCGAAATATTTATGATTATAAATATATATATAATCATAAATATATATTATATATATATATATATATATATATATATAATCATAAATATATATATATATATATATATATACCGTTAACCGCCTCGCATTCGTATAATAAACTCAATGAGAGAAATTACCAATAGCTCTCCCTCACTCCATCTCTCTCTCTCTTTCTCTCTCTCTCTCTCTATATATATATATATATAATATATATATAATATATATATGTATGTATATATACATATGATATATAATATATATAATATATATATATGTATGTATATATATATGATATATAACATATATATATGTGTATATATATATATAATATATATATATATATATATATATATATATATATATATATATATGTATATATATATGTATAATATATATATATATATATATTTATATATATATATATATATATATATATATATATATATATATATATATATATATATATATATATTCTAATGTTTCTCTCCAACGGTCATGAAATAGATAATCTTGCCAATATATATATATATATATATATATATATATATATATAAGAGGGAAATATTTAGTCTCCCTCCATGATGGCGGCTGAAGAAACCACGTGCAAAAGAAATCCAAACTATTGCACTTATATGCATGGTGAGAATCTGAAAAGAGATCTCTCGTTTAAAGTCTTAACAAAAGCGTTATAATGTCCAGCATTAAGTAGGATGCATTAGCTTATAAAAAGAGAACAAAATAGAAAAAAATGAACATATCCTTATAGAAAATATGTCCATCCGTATGTCGTTCCGTTTGTCACGTTTAATTTTTAAACAAAAGTCATTTTCATCGCTAAACGGGAATATGGAATGCACACATAAAAAAAAAATGAGGTCTTGTAATACAAACAAAACACTGTTCGATTTTCTTTGTTTCAAAATGAATGCTTAAAAAATACTTGAAATCGATTACGACGCTGACGTACGGATACAAATGTCAATAAAATGGCTGTAAGGTTTTACTCCTATTGTGCCTGCGTGTTTCTCGGTAATGCAAGTATTGAAGAACTGCGTCGAAATATACAATGCGTCTTATACTTGCGACTAGAGAGTTCTTCAAGAAATAAAAATTATTGTCATTACAAATTCCTTTTGGCTGCAGCTGAAATTTTTATTTCATAATTCTTAAGAAATAATGTTCGCCCGGAGACAAATATTATATGCATTATTTTTTATTATTTCTTCCTACTTAAACAGTTATCACTTATGCTTTTGTTAAGAAATATATATATATATATATATATATATATATATATATATATATATATATATATACATATATATATATATAATTATTAATGACAATATATGTATTAGCATATATTATCAGTGCCCTTTTACTTTGCAGGCTCCTTAAAAGATTCATCTCGATGATTGTCAATTAGTGACAACAGAGCAAATATAATTCAGGTTCATATTATATTCCAATAACCATGTTTTTATTTTATTATTTTTATTTTTTTACATTTCCAAAAAACATAACATTTCTGTGAGATATATTTTTTACGGTCGGTTCTATTTGTCTTGTGCCAAACAACATTTTTATGTCAGTATCGTCTCTGCAACATTACAAAATCATCAGAAAAATTCACAAAGAGTAAAAAGTTCTTGGATTAAAGTGTCTTAAAAAAACTTACTCTATACAGTGGTTAATTTTTGGGTGAAACCTAACAAAAAACAAAGAAAAGAGCAAACTCACACGTAGGGGAACCCACTAATACGCAATTTGGAATTTTTCGTTCAGAGCTTGTACATCCTAAAAGTTGTGTGGCCATTAATAAATTTTAATTCAGTCATATTTAGTAATATAGTTAATAAGTTCTATAATTTATTTATAAAAATTCTAATTAACTTGAGGGTATTTTTTTACTTTCTAAAGTTACATCAATTAGATTTCAGATGTCTATTTCAGTCATTTGGATACGAAGCTAACAACGGAGCTGGTCTCTTTTAAGTTCATCAGTTTAGAGCCAGTTTCATAGACTCAGCCATCCATTCAAGCAAAAATTAAGATTGTTATACTTTGTTGTTTTTGTGGAAGATGTTTAGTATTTATTTACTAATCGTTTAAATTAATAATAAGATAAGATTAATTACCAAGAATTATTCACTTAAGTAGTAAGTTTCTATTAAATACGTAACTAATGGGGGGAGTGTGTCCCTTACAACGAACATAGTTTATAGTTACCTAGACATGAATCAAACTACCGAAAAGAGCTATTAAATATCTATTTTGTAAATTAAATGATGTTAATTACCTAATTATAAAGTATCATGAGGGTTCAAAAGTACTTTAAGGACATTTATACTTAAGCTTAATTGTGATTACGTTTCATATTTAACTCGTATTATTGGGTGAATACGTCAAGCATCAATGTCAATATCAGGTCTAAATTTAAGTGTATGCCTATATTCAATATAAGGTTGCGTGCATTCTTTTATTTATTAATATGTTTATTAATATATATATATATATATATATCTACGAAGAGTTTGAACGCAAAACGTGATAAACGCCATTTTCAAAATCACAAAACTGTCCCTACAAAAAGGGTTGTATTTCAACACCCCAAAACTATGTGTTACATGATAGTATACCAAAAAGTTTCTTTTTGATTTCAATTAATATCAGCTTTCATTCGAAGTCTAGATTTAATATGTTCGTTTTTTTATTGTTTAAGGTTATAATTTAAACGAATTGGATGCATGGCGTCTTGCGTCCGGACCGTCCACACATATATACACATACCTACACACTTACATATATATATATATATACACATATACATATGCATACACACATATATATATGTACATTTATTTATTTCATTTTTTACTATATTCAGCATTTATTTGGCATTATATTTTAAATGATTATTGCATTATTGGTTCCTACTCCTCTCAATAATTATCTTATTTACTAGTTACCATTTTGCACTAATTAGTACAGATGAGAACTAAAATGAAAAACATTTCTGCTGATGCTCTCATGATCTGGTCCTCTTATAATTAATTGTCCTATAGGCTTCGTTCATATATTAAAATGTTTTATATTAGGATATTAGTACTCCGTCATCTACTATTAGGTTTATGGTTTCTATTGCCTAGATAGTTTTATAATATTCCTATGCCTTAGATACTATCATATTTATGTTGATGAAAGGGTTAGTGCCACAGGTATTTTATATGGGTCTGTAACGGAATAGGATATATGCGGTTTTATGTAGACAGTTCTGAATCACTTCCTGACTTTTATTTAATAAATTTTCTTTTGACATAACTATATTGTAGGATTATAGAATACAGAAGTTACATCTCTTAGATTTGTTAGGTCTATATTTCCCTTCTCTACCTAGTATAGACCATTTTAGGCTGTATTGTATATTTTTACTGTTTAGTTCTCTTATATGTTTAGCTAATGTCGTAGGGATATTCTTTGAATTTGTATTAGGTTCTTTGAAACAGTGTATAGGTTTCTAAACTTGCCATTGAAACTAGATTTCTGTCGACCCAATGTATGTTTTAATTCTGTTTTCTTCTATGACGTTACACTTATACACTATATCTGAAGTTAAACATCTCCCCTCTAAAGTAAACTCCTTGACATTTTTACAGTTACATTAGAAGCTGTTATTCTGGTTCTGGACTGTACTAGTATCTAAGTTACTATTCTTTTTTATTCTTGCGTTATTTGAACTAACTATAGGTGCTGTTAAGTTTATTGATATTGAAAATAATAGCTTTACTGTATTTTTATTTATAACTTTGCCTAGTCTACTATCCATAGGAAAGTTGTTCTCAATAATTTGGTAAAACTGTTTAGGTATGTTAGTGAGAATGTTAAATCCATAAAGAAAATAGAACCAGAGTTAATTTCTACGTCTGTTTGTCTTCTTAGTGATATTTTCTACGGATGTAGGTTTGTTGATCCCCCAGTGTTTAGTGTAGTATTAGGTGCAGTATCCCGCATATTATTAGTATTTATTCTCCTTTTGATTTGTCTGGAATTTCCCATAGCCATATTGTATGATATTATGTGAGCTGTGTTCCTATTTGTCTTAAAATTATCATTGTGCTTCACCGAGCTTACTTTCATATAATTTACTTTCCCAGTATATACAGATCTGGCTAATGCTTTATTATAATATTTGTTATTCTTATTGAATAGTGACTCGTTAGATGATAGTTTTGATATTCTCTTAGAAATACTAGGGAGTATGTCCTTCTTTAATGAAACGAACCGTAAAATATATATCTCACAGAAAAGTTATGTTACTTGGCAATGTGAAAAATATGAAAATATTAGAATAAAAACATGGTTATTGGAATATAATATGAACCTGACTTATATATATATATATATATATATATATATATTACTGTTTTATATCATACACATATATTCAAATCATATATTATGCATATATATATATATATATATATATATATATATATATATATATATATATATATATATATATATATGCGTTCACATATATGCACACGTAAATATATATATATGTATTAGTATGTAGCACATGCTTACAAACACGGACATATATTTTCTTCTGTTTCGACATCAATTTAAAGTAGATGAACATAGTTCAATGAAGTGTGTATATGTTATGTTGACTTACCTATGTACAACTCTTCCTCTTTGCTCAATAAATGCCAACGGAAATTAACTCTCGCGGGATATCAAGTAAGATAGTTCGAACTCTACTTAGCAGGCGCATATTTCTTCCCTCTGTACTCTATTTTCTTAATACACTTGTTTCTACTTTATACCGTCTACTTCGGTCCCTTTAAACAGGGCCACAACAGTATATAATTAGTTTATCGAATATATAGATAAGCAAGGTAACATTGTAGTAGAAATAAGGACACTAAAACATCATTAAAGTAAGATCAGGAGATTTCGGTCGATGGGTATGACCATATTTGTTTGGTGATTTGGCTTTATGAAACAAAACTCTATATTTTTATACGAAGCAGAAATAATAAATCCAGGTGATAAACAGTGGTAGGAGGGGAGGCAATAGATGATGTGTTTAATAAAATTTCACCCGCTCTCTCCCAATCAATAGTATCATAGATATTATCAGAAATATTACTTACCTCACCTTATTCTAATTTAATAACAATTACTACATATAGAAATTTGTCCTACCTTTGGAAGCATGCCTTTTTTCTGGAATTACTTGAGAGAGGCACTTATACACACCGTATTAAAAAAAGGCTATTTACTTTAGATATAGTGATAAGGAAATTATTATTTTTTAAATATATGAACATAATACGGTCATCAAGCTTGGAGATACTTTACAGTCGTTAGTTGCTCATATGGTTTCTAATAGTCATGATGTATACACGCTAAAGGCAATATATATATATAAATATATATATATATATATAACCTATTAATTATTGAGGTTGCTTCTAGTTTAGTAACTTTAGCTTTTTATTAAATATATATATATAAATATATATACGTATATATATTGTTGTTGCTGTGTAGTAGTTGTTTTAGTAGTAGTAGCATAGTGTCATGGCTGTAAAAATGAATCTGTTTCATGGAAAATAAAGATAACAGTAAATTTGTATGACTCAGCTTGTGAAAAATGTGTTGCGATTCTTACATGAAGGGCCACCTAAGTCGCAATAATAATACGGAACCTACTGGATTAGACCCTCACAAACCCATGTCGCCAGTCCGCGTCGGTGTCCACTTAACCACTGTTACCTTCAAAACTTATATAACTTAATATTATTGAGCTGAACTTGAAATAAATACATACATACGGTATCACAGCTCTTCAGTTTTCTAATAATGCGAGTGCTTCAGCGAAACCCAGTCGGTTTTTGTTTTTTGACAGGCCGAACTTTTATCCACTGGGCACAAAACAAACTGGAAGTTTACTGTTTATATAAACAATATCAACAGTGAAAGAGTGCCCTATTTTTTCAAGAAGAACTTTGCACTATCCTTAATTAGAGCTGACGATTTCACTCCCCGCAGTGAAAATGTGGACTTGGTATATGGTATACATTAATTCACTACCTAATCTGATGTAATTCAACTCTTTTCTGTAAATCCCATATTGAATTATCTTCATCGTGTTTAAAATGTTACTCTAACACATACTAATTTCTATAATGGAAAAAGCAACACACTTCATCAAGTATATGTATGTGATTCTCGCGATTCTTGGATTCTTCCTTTTTTGACTATTTGTTCAAATCTTAACGTGTTTAAATTTATCAGAACATTTACAGTATTATACCAACTAGCAATGTTCGCATATTTGTGATAGTCTGGACGGATGATATCATGACGAACGAACATGTACTACACTTCCCCCACTGTAAAACGATGACCAGATAAATTATGCTTCTCTAGTGTCCGCACTATTATTGATAAACAGATATAATAACGTCTAAATCAGTAAAAGCAAAAAAGAAAACAAAAACAATGAATTGGATTAATAGACCGTATCACTTGAAAGAAGAAAAAACAGAAAGAAAAGTCTTAATATGAAAATAGAGTGAAGTATATATTTTCAAGTTTAGATGGCGAACGTTTGTCATACATATTCACCTAACGCTTGAAATAGTTTAGATTTATAAATTTTTTTACTCGCTAACTTTAGTGTGACGGTCGAACACATATTCATGAATGCATTTATGTGCAAATAAATACCCATAGATCTTTATTATAGAACGGAGGATGTCCACTATAGATCGAAGTGCAATCATTATTTTTTAAACTTTCAATTAAATCACCTCTGATTATTCTTTCCAATAAAACATGTTATCCTATGTGTTCGATCGTTTCAAATGACTACAAACCTTCCCTTTTTTATTAGTGCTGTCACTGCTTTTTGCTGCCTTCAATTCAAATCTGAATTTTCTCAATGTTTTTTGCTGCCTTACAAGTCTATACATTGAAACTAATGCATGAGTACAATATTCTATATGCGGTTTCATTTCGGATTTATCGCCCTATATATATATATATATATATATATATATATATATATATATATATATATATATATATATATATAAAGTTAGGTATGTTTATATATATATATATATATATATATATATATATATATATATATATATATATATATGATATTCATAAATAATATTACTTTTAATAGTCATCGTTTGAATACTTGATTAATTAATAAATAGTGTAATTTATCCAATTTAAATTTGTCATCATTGATTTACTTATATATTAATATATATAATATAAATATTTTCTCTGTATTATTTTACTTCAATGAAAGTTTTCAGAAATCAACGTGCCCCTATCACTTCATCTTTTTATGAGATACATAGGTATTCGCGTGTTCCAATAAAGTACTCATTTAGCTCTCAAACGGTGAGTTTGTAAAAAATTAAAGAACATTAATTCTCTCCTTGACCAGTTAACTATGCTGTAGTACATCTTTCTTGTGGTCTCTTGGTCTTACCTGATTCCAGGACAAGAATTAATTACTCGGAGAAGGTGCACCATTCCTCGTATGAGCCAGTGTGTAGCTCTGTAGAGGAGATTTAATTCGTGCTCCGACTATTATGTTGTTTTTAATATTTGGTCAGGTTTTACTTTTAGGATAAAGTATCCTCATGTCAGGTTGTCTTACAAAAACCGTTTACATAAAGACCGAAGACATTTGAAGATGGTGCCTAGTAGAGAATTCAAACTTTCCAGTAGGTAATTCAATTGTTTCACATATTTGTTTATTTATTTTATTTTCTTATCTTTCTGTTTTTGCTGGGGATGGGGCATCTTTCCGGATGCCATGCATTCACTGGCTATTTAAGACACTCCAGCATAGAGATCTTTTTAAAATTCTAACCGTCCCTTTAAGTGCAATTGTGTGTATTTCTCTTACACTCGGTTCACCGGGTATACTCGACGGATAGCTTTTGAAATTCTTTTTCATTAGTCCTGTTGCTCCTATAATTACTGGAATGATGGAGATTTTCCCAAAATTTAAGTTTCCTTTCATGTCGTACATTAGACCTTTATATTTCGTAATCTTTTCCCTTTCAGCTCTGTTTAATCCTGCATCATTAGGGACACTTACTCTAACAAGGGTTGCTACTTTCTCCCTTTTGTCCAATATGACGATGTCAGGTTTAACAGCTCCGTTTTCTAGATATGTAACCTGTAGGCATTGCATAGTCATACTGGATGGTGTATAAATTATTTCCAACTTTTCTCTCTGGTATATGTTCCCAGGACTTGCTGCTACACTGGAGATTCAACTTTTTACATACAGTCCAGTGGAGATATTTACACACTCTGTTGTGTCGTATTATATAATAGCCATCCCCAGGAGGACCTTACAACTGGATGTCAGATGGCTCATATTTCTGTGTGGCAGAACCTGAACTTGTTATTGTTGCTGAGACCACTCATTTTTTTAAAGGCATTGGTTATCAAGCCTTGATATTTAACAGCCATTACCATTCTCTCCTGATCATAGTGAAAATATCCTCTTTTAAGCCAGTCTATAGAGCCTTCTTTATCTATATATTCCTGGGATAATTCACCTAGGAAATACTTAGCACGTCGTTGGCTGGTCCATTCTTCCAGTTTTCTTGAATGGAAGGTATTTGTGTATTTCTGGCGGCTTTTGCAGGCTACTTTTGTGGCAGCATTGTTATCTGTTTCTGGCTCATTTCTAAGACAGTCCTGTCCAAGATGTTTGGCCAGTTTTGTGATAGAGGTTGTTCTGCTTGCTCTGATTTCTTGATGTTGGCATACTATCATAAGGTTTGGGTTCTGGGAGCTCATCAGATATTGGCAGGTTCTCACAATAGTGGCTCAATGTTGATAGTCAATTTCTGAGAGACCCATACCCCCTGCTCCGCTTGGCAGATACAGCCTTGGTAGACACTAGTTCCTGTACATTACTCTGTATATTTTCAACATTTTTCTCGTTTTAGTGTTTAATCTATTAATGTCGGTTTGTGGCCAACCAATAATTTTAAAGCTGTATGTTATCACTGACATAGCTAATTGGTTAATGGCAGTTTTGTTTGTAAGATGTGTCTTGCAAATTTTTCTAACACGGCGTATATATTCTCTGTCAAGTTTTTCTCTCATCTTTGCATGTTGAATTGAATCGTTTTCTTCTATGCCAACGTATTTGTATTGTTCCTGATCTTCAAGGTCTTTGATGTCAGTATCTTCATCAAGCTGTATGTTTTCTGTTTGGATCGCTTTCCCAGCTCTGAGGGAGCACTTGGAACATTTGTCCAGACCGAACTTCATTCTAATATCTTTGAGGAACGTACGTACAACCTGCAAGAGTCGGTATAAGTCAGCATCTGAACTAGCATACAGCTTGAGGTCATCCATGAAGAGCAGGTGGTTGACTCTTTTCTTTATATCTTGTCTGCGGCCCTGGCTAAGATTGTAGGCACTCTGGCTTTTGTTTAGTAATTTGTATAGCGGATAAATTGCCAGGTAAAAGAGTAGAGTAGCTTAGCTATCTCCTTGGAATATTCTTCTTCGGATCTTTATGTCAGGGATTTCTATTGTTCCATTAGTGTGTATTAATGCCATGGTTGTTTTCCACATATTTATTTGTACTGTCATGATTTTCTTGATGACCGGATGGCAGCACAGGGGCCATGCGTGTGGTACACTATTTTGGTAATCGATCCATGCAATGCTTAGATTTCTCTGCCTCTTCCTACATTCCTCAAGGATGGTCTTATTGATCAACAATTGGTCCTTTGTGTCTAAACACTTCCTTCTCACATCCTTTTTGTTTTTTTCCAGGTATGCTCCAGAAGAAAGGTTTCCGTAGATGCTGTCTGCAAGTGACAAGTTTGTAGGTTGTAGTGAGACAGCAGATCGGTCTGTATTTTATAGGGTTTGTGTATCACTCGTTTTGGGTATGAGGGTCGTATCACCTTTTACTAGCCATGCTGGTGTGGCCTCCTCACCCCTCAACAGTCTGGTTAAGCAGCTACTATAATGGCTATGAAGTACTGTTAGTTTCTTCAGCCAGAAATTGCAAACTGGCATAGACAATATGTCTATGCCAGTTTTTTTGTAATTCTGAAATTGATCTAGCTTCCGTTGTATTATTCCAGACGTTATCTTTGCTTCTGGCATTTTTGGCTTGCTTTTATTACTTAGAGCTATATCTAAGATCCACTTGGCTTCTTGGTTGCATGTTCCCTTATTCTCAAACACAGGCCTCCACTGTTCAAACTTTGAGTAGTGGTAGCAAAACAATAGCAATTTCTTTTGTGCAAAAGTCCATGGTTGGGCTTTTAAGCCTCTTATATTCCTGTTCTTTTTTGTTGCTGCACTTGATGGAGAAAAGGGACCAGGACCTTTTTTCTCAAGGCCTGATTGCTGACCCTGGTTGGATTCTGTATTGGCTGGGGAACCATTTCCAGAGGCAGGAAGACTCACACCATTGCTTACATCTTCACGCCTGGTGTATGAACAGGTTGATGGGCCCTTTTTATCCTGGGTGCCGGCCTGCCAGCATTTATTTTTGTTTTTATTCACATTTTTTATCATTTATTTCCTCAATAGCAACGGCTTCTAATTCATTATTCGAAGCTGCCCTCTATTAATATTAATTAAGAGGGGTTCCCCGTCCGCAATACGAGAGACGTGCTGGATGGCTTAAGGAAACAGCACACCATTTTCTTTTAATATTTGGTCAGGATTTACTTCAAGTAAAAAGTATCCTCATGTCAGAGTTACTGACAAATCCCTGTACAAAGAGACCCGAAGGTGGTATCTAGTAGGATTTCAAGTCCTCCCCTGCGGGTATTCAAGTCCTCTCCAGTAGGCATCTAAATCCTCCCCAGTGAGTTTTTAAAGGCCGTCCTAGTAATCATTCAAGTCCTCACCTATATGGGTGTGTGTGTGTGTGTGTACTGGGAAATCTTCTAAACTAATGAACGGTTTATTATGATTTATGGAATATATATATATATATATATATATATATATATATATATATATATATATATATATATATATACATTATAGGAAACACAGTAAGTAACATGTTTGTGCATATATTTATCACTTCATCTTTGACGGAGGGTGTATACTCGTTTTTTTAATACTTCTCGCTTAAGGTAATTTTCACTGAATTTTTAAGAAACACACACACACACATATATATATATATATATATATATATATATATATATATATATATATACATATTTCGTATAAGCTAGTGAGCTAATCACTATGTATTTTGCAATACATATTCTCAGAAATACAGTTATTTTCTTTAAACTTTAACATTTATACACCATAAATATATATACAAATGTATATACAAAATTGTATATACACATATATATATATATATATATATATATATATATATATATATATATATATATATATATTTCTTTGTATAGAATGCACAGTTAAACTAATTAACCGACTATTTAAATTCTAGTACAGTTAAATTCTAGTAAATTCTAGTACAGACTAACTAAGGGGTAAAGGGTCGTAGTGTAATTTATTTTTATACAAAATGGGGCCAAAAAAAGAATTAAAAGCTGTTTCGTGAAAATTTAAATACTCCTGATTTTTGTAAAATATAAATAAATATTAATTAATAAATATTCCCCAAATTAAAGTTCCTTTGGAGTGTTTTAAAGAGTTTTAGGGGGTATAATATCGGCATTACCTTCTATTTGGAAATGAAATAATCCATGACATGAATAGAATACGGTTGCATTAATTTCAATCTTTTTAGGTGACATACACATAGAACAAACCCTTTCTGTACAGGGAATAAATTGTACCCATCCTGGGACGGGTATTTTCTTGTATCTTTATAAGAACGTTTGTTTCGATTTCCTCAAGTAATATTTCAAAATGTCTAATGAATCATTCAATTAGTCTTTTATACTATAAACATATTCTTATCATTAAAACCAAAGAAACAGTTTGTAAAAACACCAGCTTTATTTAGTCTTAAACAAAGTTGGTATGCGTTTGGTTTACTTCTAACGATTTGATAATCTTCTATACTTTGTATAATTCGAAATCATAATATAACTTTGATCTTTTCTATTGTACTCTTTATGATATAACCGATTATTGTCTGAAGGTAAATGTAATAATGCATCTCCTCATAGATGGTATTCTAAACAACGTGTTCATGAATTATATGTTATAGTTTTTATCAGAAAATGAGATCGTTTTGAACACGTATTACGGCGCCTACTTTTCTTATTATTGTGCGTCTTAAAGAAAATCGACACGTGCATTTTTTGTGTTACAAATAGATTTATCATCGAAGAGAAAAATGTCTGACAAAGAATTGTTTTAAAAGAAGAAAACATAAAAAGAATAAAATGGAGATCGCAAAAATGAAAAATGTTATCGGATTCCCATCAATTGTTTTAAAATAAAAAATGTGTATATATTTTTAATTAATGTTTTATTTGGTGGTTAAATGTTGAAGACAACGTAGAAAACTCTAAAACATTTTTATTAATAATTCAACATCGTAAAAAAGCACTTTTTGAACGATTTCATCGATCGAATATTTTCTCTTCTTTCTCAAGGAATTAAAAACTGAAAATATCTACTGTACGAAAACAACGGAAATTTTGATGATACGTACGCGTGTGACATACTGATGGACGGAAACACCCGCTTCTAGATTTGCGGCGACGCATATATAATAATCGGGATTTAAACGTCTTTCATCGATCGAATATTTTTCCTATTAAGATATTTGTAAGTTCATCATCATCATCATCATCGTCATCATTATCATCATCATCTCTTATTATGTGCCAATGCGATCACGTCGTTTAAACTGTATAAATTGAGGAAAAATAGTAGGTGATAAAACAGAAAAAAATTATTAGCTACAAACGCGATATTGTCTTGTTTTTTGTTTGTTTGTTTTTGCCTTCTTTTGTTCAGTAGTATTTGCATCTTTTCGCATTGCCGCCGCTCCCCAAATATATTGATACACTACGCAGTTCAAGTTAACTATAACATATAACACTTATACATAACTAGAAGAATACCCATCTCGAACAGAAAAAGTTTTGCATAACTTTTATGAGCTCTTACAAATATTAAAATAAGATATAATGCTACTAAACCTTATTCTAGAACCTTTATTCCAATTATTATCAAAACTCATTACATGATTTTAATGATAGAAAAAGTTCCAAATTTAAGACGTTAGATTAAGAAATATTCAAAAAGAATTGGCATTTAAGGAATATTTATTAATTAGTGTCAAATTTACTGAGAATCTGTAATATCCGAATATAATTATATAAGTATATAAGTATAGTATAAAGTTATACCCATATTATGTCTTCTAAAAGTAATTAATTACTCCAGATAAACTGATATTTGGGGTATATTTATTTATTTATGTCTAATACATATTGTACAAAATTCCACAAACATTAGAAACATCTGACTTTTTACGAAGAGTTTTCAACTCTTTCCCGCCTAGAAATAAAAAAAGATTAAACTTAAAATAGCATGTATTACTCACGTTTATGCCTAGCAGCTGTGTTCCAAAATTCATTATGATCGATTAATTAGTTTAGAATTGAATTGTTATATACAAATATATAAACAGGTAAACATCCCTCCTTTATATAAATAGGGATTATTTTAAGTCATTGTTGAAATAAATATATAATATAGTGATATTTTAGTCCGATGATATTTTTAACAATAGAATTATTTTACGTAAACCCTTATTTTTGTCTATGACTTTTATAGTTTGTCCTTGTATTAACCATTTCGTGCATTATATTTCATAGACATTCTACGTACCTCCTCTAGCTTTTTCTTGAACCAGGTGCCTTCAAGTTTGTCTAACTTCATAAGAGTCCAAAACGACTAATAATGGAGGCAAAACCAATCCCCCGCTTTCCCGGATTCTCACAAAAACAGATATAATTGGTCAAATCTAAATATATGATAATTCATGACGACTTTTCTATTTATTGTTTTGAAACAACAGTATTCATGGAAGGGTTATAACGGAATAACATGTCTGGTACCCCATAAAACATGTCTGCGCAATATCATACGTTTTTCTGAATAACAATCACTTACAGATTATTTGTAATTTTATTTTGTTTATAATCCCGATGTCTTTTATACGTGTTTTTTTGGTATATCTCAAAAGAGATTGTTTTTAAAAGAATGATATGCACCTTTTTTTCATTAGTTAGCCATAAACCAACAAACAAATGTATCAATACGCCTTCCACCTCGTACTTGATCTTTATCGGGGCTCGGTATATGATTAGAGCTTAGTAGTAGTATACAATTATATTCATGGCAAGGGCGCTACACAAATTATTTCAGCGTATCTACATTGCAATTAATATATGAAGAGTTCAACGGCATTTTCAAAATTACAAAGCTATCACTACAAAACGTATTTCGTTTCAACACTTGAACATACCGCAAAATCATGTTTTACATAATATGATACTGGCAAATATTTTGGAGGGTTTTAAATTAAAATTAGCTTTTTTGTCAAATGTTTAGATTTCATATATTTGTCCTTTTATTGTTAAAAGTCTCAACTATTTTGTTCTTTAGTCTTCACATGCCATAAGCGATGTTTCTCCCTTCTGCCAAAGGAAGAAGAATTGCTGTTTTATGGGTCGGAATCTATCTGTTGGCTGTTTTTTTTACCTTCTAGTAGAATGTCTTCGCTCTTCACATCCGGTGGCTTCGTGCTTTGTCTGGAGCGATTTCGATAAAAAATGTAAACGAAATGGATTTATCGAGTTTTGCATTAAAACTCTTTAAGTTATACTAAATCTAAATCTATTTATTAGTAGTTAAATCTTAGTTAATCAACGTTTTCGCTATTTATTTTAATCGCACAACAAAATGCTAAAATATTCTTTAGTTTTCCAATAAGTTATATTTGAAAAAATATTAATTTTCTTTCTAATTCACCGTAATTTGTAATTTACCAATAACCAACTAAACAATCGATTCCTAAGTTTCAGTCTATTACTCACACTTCTCTGACTCTAAACTGTTTTAACCCCGTCCTTATTTATACAGTTTATATCAATCTCACTTCTGCGACTCTCTTATTCTCTTTTTTTTCTCTCTCTCAATCTATATCTTTCCCTCATTCTCACTCTCTCTCTCTCTCTCTCTCTCTCTCTCTCTCTCTCTCTCTCTCTCTCTCTCTCTCTCTGGTTATTAATTGCTAAAGGTAATAAAACTAATTATACAATAAAATATTTAAAACACTAAAATAAATAACACTAAAAAGTAACGATTTCCAAGTTTTGATTTCAAAATCACCCAAAATCAAAAAATCATCTGATAAATGTCTGATTCGTTAATTACTTTTATTATCAGTATTTTTGCTGTTATAAATAGCGAAAACAATTTAATCATTTGAAGTCACTCTCAAATATTTTGTTATGCTACAATAACTAGAGAAACGGTCGAAATTATTTCAATTAACGAAGAATGATGCTCAGAAATATAATTCCGCGTTAATTATTCTGTCCGAAGAAAAGCTAGCATCTTGGAAATATATGGCGACCTTGAAGATGTGATGTTTTATCTAAAAAAAATAATTATTGCAGGAAATCGATGTTACCATTGTTATGAGACGAATGATAGTTGTGTAATCCGTCCCGATAACTATACCATTAGGTTTAAATGTTAATATTTTTGGTAAAGTTTTAAAAAATACTATGCCTGTTTTTTAGAATACATATCCCAAAATTCATGATGATAAGTTCAATAGTTAGGTATTTTCCATGTACATATTATTCACGCGCAAGTGTTAAATTGCTTGTTTATAACACGTCGGAATCTCTGGCGTCGTAGAACTCCTCGTCTGTAGATCCCGAAACGGCATCGCTTGCCAACAGGACGATATTTCGTTTCTCGATTCGAGAATCCCAACAGCCCGGGAACTATTCGTACTAACCCTGTCTCTCTCTTTCTCTATTGCCTCACCGTTGTATGGAACTATTCGTACTAACCTTGCATGCTTCGTTGTCGCCTGCAGCTTAATATCTCTGTAGGCTTTTGTGTCGCTGCTGCTATCGTTAGCCTGCGGAGCCGTCGCCGCCATCACTCTTTGCAGACGTCTGTTGTTGTTACATTTTCTGCCGGCGGTTTCTTTCTGTAACTGAAACCAAATCTCTCCGTACACGATAAAAGATAATAAGGCTCTCCTTTTTAATTTAGAGCCATTTATTTACTATACTGCTTGTCGATACTGGGCCAGTTCTTTGTAGCAGTGAGAGAGGCTTACGCTAGTTATTTTTCTAATTACTTAGCTACTTGTAAAGGAGGGAAGATGGGGAACATCGCTTGGCCCTTAATTGCGATGAATCCAAAATCCCTTAGCTTGTAATCGCTACATGGCTAAAGCTGATAATCTCACTCCAGTTTTCCCAGCGGAAAAACTGTGACGTCACGAAATCTCGTGATCGACACACACGTGTGAGCTAAGCTTCGAACCTAAAGTCTCGTCACCCGTCACCGCGACCGTGAGAAACAACATTGCACTAAACCTGCACGAGACAACCTCGCCACAAATCGCGCAAGTCAAACCCGATCTGCAACAGATACGTCCATCCCCATAGGGGCATTATCTAACACAAGTGCGCGCACCGAACATTGTAAAAAATGTATCACTTTGTATAACGCAAAATTAGATGTAGAACAATTCTTTTCTCTATTAAATATTTTGTATTTAACTTATTTTAACAGTTTTTTAAAGTTAAAAAAGAAATACTTCGTTCATGTTACTCACTGGGTTTCAAAAAATATATATCCCAAAATTACTAATTATCGGTTCATAAAAATAACTTAATTAAAATGTTAAAAAAACTGTTAAAATATGAAAATATAATTTAATATTATAAGAAGCCCCTTTAAGTAAAATTAAAGTCGAGCACTGTAGAGAGATTTAAAAAAAAACATTCACTTCTTGCTTCAATGCGAGACGCCGAATCTGTCGTTGAGTCCTATCTGAATGTCTCGATGTTTACGCTTAAATATAACTTAATTTCTCCGTTATCACGTGATTACCGACAATGGCTAAAGGGGATACGGAAAGGAATATATATATATATATATATATATATATATATATATATATATATATATATATATATATATATACAAACACCTTACTTTATAAATAAAGAGATACAGCGAAAGGTTTAACTGTTTTATTTCATGTATTTATTGTAACTATTTAAATTGTTTAGAAATAAATAATTTCTCCTTCATATCGTTGAAATAATTGTCAACTAAATATCATTTAAATAAATATACCTCTAGTGATCAGGCGATCGTCTATTGGTAATAACGTACGAACAAGAACTTGTCTTGATATAGATTATTTATTAACTAAATAAATGCGCAATAAAATTGCTGTGAGATTTAAAACAATTTCAGGTCTTAGTAATATGTAATTAAATGTATATAATAAAGATAACAAATATTCAAGAATTATAAAAATAATGCAGTTATTGAATATCGCAATATTCCATCCAAAAGTATTTATTTACATTTGACAAAAAATATTTTTATCTACGTAGGAGCTGAAAGCATGAAATTCTTTCCCCTGAATTACGAAATATTATGTATATATTTTCTTTATTCTTAGATTTAGCATCGATAAACAAACGCTATGAATTCAAATGAAGGCCGCTGCGCGAGAAAAGTTCTTTACATGTTTTATCTTCTGATACGATAGTTTCACACTTTTTTACGCAGTCCTTGGCATTGTTATTGTACTCTACAAGACCTTTTAAGCTACACACAAGCAATGCTGCATCATCTGGTCATCCACGCAATATTCGCAGATACTTGGGACATATTTGAGCTTAACGTCTAATTCACGTTCTAAGGCGGTTCGGTGTCCTCCATCGGAAGCAGGGTGCTTAATATATAGGAAGGAGGACTTCCGAAGAGATGACTGAACTGTCAGTAGAAGAAGGGCATTCTAAGGCTCGCTAGTCCACAGCTGCATTCTCCCTGAGATATTGTAAGAGCTAAGACAGCTTCTCATTGACTTCAGATGTTGGGTCGTTATTTCACATCAATGAAGGAGGTGGCGTCCATCACTGGTAGCCTTTGTGATCATGACTAATGTTTGTTTTAAATAAACAACGAAATGTATTTCAGACGCATTTACTTAATATCTGAATTGTTTTTCGATTCAAAGTACCATCTTTACTGTGAAAATGTTTCTTGTTGAATAAAAACTGATATTTTTACGGTAAAGAAAAGTCCCGGAATGTACCTAATAATTGATTATTTGATCATACAGATATTTAACGAGGATCTTGGGAGGTGTTGTTGCTAAGTGGATACCGTAGCGGACCAACGACGTAGATAAGCAATGTTCGAATCCTGTCAGTTCCATAGCATCATTATAGATGTTGGCAAACTTCACGTGGTCCATACTCTAAGTATCTGATGTTAAACAGAGTTAGCATAACTAATGCCTAAGATCATTCGAGCAAAAGTTGAATGAGTTAATACAAACTTATGTGTTTTCTCAAGCTCTTCGTTGCACAATTAGTTTATTTAAAGTAAGTCACATTAAAAATATATCTATATTTGCAGAAACACTATTTAGTGTGTTTATAAAAGTCATATTTCTCGCCTAAAAAACAACAGTGAAATATTTTCTGCAGCTGATGTTGATTGAAATGTACTTTTCTTCTAAATCTGTCATTTGCACTGTCTACTTATATATGAGATATTAAGAACGAAACATATGAAGGTAAAGTTCAAACATTTGATTTGTTTACATTCATATATAATGTTCTTTATTCCTATGAAGAACATATGACTTTTATAGAAAACCACTCTTTGGTTGGACAAAAACTATATTGAATTATGAATTACAAGAACACGTTAATGCTTATGACTTTTCCTGTGTTTCGAATAGTGCATTTACAACATTTTATAGTCACTATTAACTAAAGACTAATCATTCCAAGGAGATACTTTTAGACTGGGGAGGTCTCATTTATAAAACATCTCTATAACAAGGGTGTAAGTTATAATATTTTAATTATATAAGGAGGTTACGCAGAATCATTTAAAATTTAACTTCAACAGTTCAAATGTCTAATTTAAAAACATGTGCGAATTATGAACTTAATACATTGTCGTATTAAATAAAACGATTGAGATTCTGTATTAAGACGAAATTTTTTATTCATGAAAGTCCTACCGTCGCATATTTTTGCTAGTCTGCCGCGTCAGAAGTGAACGCTCACCCGTAAACTGATGGCGCCCCAGTCATATTTCTTGGGTGGTGAGACGTTGATTTCTTTTTGTTCTGGACCCCAAAATAATTTTTACCCCCAAGTCTAATTTTTTCTACTCTTCCCCACCCTTTAAGTTAAAAGAAAAAGAATTCCCCCCAAAAAAACGAATATTTTTAGTTTAAGAAAATAAAATAAAATTCTGTCCCCACTTAAATTTTTTTTCACCCTCCAAAAATATTTTTAGTTACTAAAAAAAAGTTCTGCCCCCCAAATGGTTTTACTCTCCTCCAAAAAAAAATTACCCTCCCCCACCTAAATAAAAATTCTTAGTTAAAATGAAAAAAAAACATTTTTCGAACCCCCCCCCCCCCGCAAAGAAAAAAAGAACAGTTAAAATATGCTATTGGAGGTGCCTCGTCATATCAAAGAACTAGTTTTGTTATTCTTCCAAAATGGTCACCATTTAGTAATGGTCAGGATATGCGTTGCGTAACTCCGACTTACAACAACACACCTTGTCTTAACGTAATGAAAATAAAGAATAATAATGTGGAAAAATCCTCTCACAATGACGTCATTGCCGGGATATATGTACATTAGTCTGAAATAGTATATACTATACTATTTCATAAGTACACTAATCTTAAATAGTATAGTTTTGGCTTCAGACAGACAGACAGATACATAAACTCCATAGATAGACTAAGCAAAATAGCCTCCCTACGGTCGTCTATTTTTGCCAGGCTGCCGCGTCAGAAATGAACGCTCACACGTAAACCGATGGAGCCCCAGTCATATTTTTGGGGTGGGTAAACATTGATTTTCTTTGTTTCTAACCAATAATAGTTTTAGTTAAAAAAGGAAAGAAAAAAAAACATTTTTTACACCCCCCAAATTTTTTTTACCCTCCCCCATGAATACTAATATTTTAAGTTAAAAAAAGAAAAAAACAAAAAATAATTTTTTACTCCCCCCTCAAAATTTATTTTTTTTACTCTTCCCTATGAATAATTTTCAGTTGCAAAAAAAAAGAATTTTTAACGCCCCCCCCAATTTTTTTACCCTCCCCCATGAATACTAATATTTTCAGTTAAAAAAATATATATATACTTTTACATCCCCCCCCCCAAAAAAAATGTTTTTTACCCTTCCTCATGAATAGTAATATTTTCAGTTAGAAAAAGAAAAAAAAATTATTAACACCCTCCCCCATTCATAGTTAAAAAAACATTTTTAATTAGGAGGCGCCTCGGTCATATCAAAGAATTCATGTTAAATATGCTTCAATAGCATATTTAAACATGAGTTCATATCAAAGAACCAATTTTGTTATTCTTCCAAAATGGTTACCCATTTAGTAATGGCTGAGATATTTGTTGCTTAACTTCAATTTACTCCTTGTTTTATCAACGTAATGAAAATAAAGAATGATAATGTGAAAAAATCCTCTCACAATGACGTCATTCCGGACGGACCGGAAGGATGAGTCGGCAATTTATTTTTCCGAAATGGTCACCCATTCACTAATGGCTGGGATATACCTTATTTAATTTTAATTTACAGTAGAACACATTGTCTTAACAACGTAATGAAAATGAAGAATCATAATGTGAAAAAAAACACATCTCAAAATGACGTCACTTTCGAAAGGATGACTTTGCAATTTGAACAGTACTCGCCATTGAAAGTATGGTTTAGAAAACCGGCTGGTTTCTGAAGAAAATGCCTTTAATTAATTGTATGAATAATTTTTATTAATATCACCATATCGGAAAATATTGTAAATACATATGTAAATTTGATAATAGCAGTTATAACTGTATACTTGTAAATATGAATTTAATTGAAGGTTAAAAGGAATGAATTATGTAAATGGCACAACCCGTCTAGTGTCTGAACGACTTTTTGTAACAGTATATAAGGAAGTTGAAAAAGTATTAGTTTAAGTAAGAATCTTGACACGTTTTCCGTTCTAATCGCAGGCTCCTCTTGAAATTTCGTTCTTCTTTGTTTATATATTATCTAATGTTATTTAATGTTATCTAATCTACAGTTTCCTAATTCTAATGGTAAACCAATATTATAAACGCTGGCGGACTTAATAAATAATCATACAACTTTGATGGAGTTTCGGCTTCAGACAGACAGACAGAAAGACAGACAGACAGATACATAGACTCCATTATTAATAGATGGCAGGTGCTCGACTAAGCTTCAATCCTGTAAAATATTCACAACATGAACGCGTCTAGCTACAACTACTGTCAATAGTTTCCATTTCTCTCCCTCTCGTCCAAAAACTAAATGAAACTTCCATGAGTAAAGTTTATTCCTAAAACTGCCAGTCTGTGGACCAAAAACTGCTGAGATGCTATCTATCTAACTACAACATTTTCAAGTCCAATGTAAACAAATTCTTGTTGAGCCGCCCTCTTAAATAATCAAATTCTGAGCAAACATTACCATCATTGCCAATCATTGAATCCTTATCCTCTAGTGGCTTTTGGGCCTTGATTATTGGTGACATCCTGGTAAAAAAAAATGTGCGAATGTCTTATTGATTAGTCTATTTGTATCATGTTTAATTAGTGATAACAGGAGCATGCATGGTGTATTGTAGCCACATCTGGGCCGGTAAAAAACCAACTAGTCTCCTTCTCTTTGACAAGGTCTAAAAAGAGCTACAAACATAATAGGTACGAAACTTACCCAGCTCCAGCACATGTCCCATCACCGCAATATTGCACCCTTGTTTTACAAGTATTTCCACGGAATGTGCCCCGACGAACATACTGCACTTGGACCCCATCAACGTAAATACCCCAGATCAACCCGACAAGCAGCAAAATTCAACCTCTTCACTTTAGAGATTCCTAGATGCCGGAATATTTCTACTCTTATTGCTTATTTTTTCGAACCGCCTAACTTTAGAATTCCCTCCCTGCTACTTGTTTCCCCGACTGTGCGCACATAGATAAATTTAAATGTACTGTGAACAAGCATCTCGTTGCACCACTCTCCAAGAGGCACCAATAAATCTGGCTCCTAATAGTACAGTAGCGCTTTAAGTCTCAGTTGCAATGTGCCTTGTTATTTATTCCATTAAATAATAGTAAAAACTAAATAAATATCATATTTAAAGATACGAGAATTTACATACTTTGTCAGATAGAAGCTACACTGCTTTACGATTGTAATGTAACTGCAAAGTCTACGATACTCAGGTTATTAAAGAGATTCACCAGGAAGGCTTTTTTATTTGTTTTAATATCACACATTTTAGGGCTTTACTGCTGCAACACAATCTTAAACCGTTTATTATATGCAATTTCTGTTATTATGTTATTCATACCTTTCTCCATATTATAGGGTGACCTTTCCCCAAAACGCTACCCTTGGAAATCATTAATATTCACACCCCTATGTGAAATCCAACCATATTTAATAAATATGAACTTCAGTTTCTGCCTGCCTTGCCCACCAAGTACAGTCATGAATGTTCGAACAGTATTTGTTTTATCGCCGATTCATTTCTAATAGTCTTCACACTCACGAGTTCACGAGTTCTGCTTTGAGTGCAGCAAGGATTGTGAATATTATTAACAAGCCAATGTGTGACATTTCCAGGGTTACCCTGTATATAACAAACAAATGGTTTATATTTCGAAATGTTTTCGATGAGGATTGATAATTTGTATTATTTGAATAATTGGGGCTATTTTACTCATCTCGGGTGTAATTCACACAGCGTTTTCACCGATGAAACACATGACCTTCTTCGGAGGCGTCTTGTAAAATTCGGAAGTCTTTGTTTCACATGGGAAAATATACTAAATTTGGAATGCAACCATTTATTTAAACGACGGGGGTACTTTATTCTCGTCCATGATCGGGTAGACGTGTTAAGTAATTCTGTATCATAGTCTAAGTACTGGGGATTAAACCTTAAAGCTAGAAAAGTAAATACTTCGATAATTTTAATTTTTGTCCTAATCTAGAGTACACTTTTGGGGAGCTAGATTTTTCCTGTTGTTAATAAAGATAAATGTAGTGATATGTAACCTTTCAACTAGATACTGTTTTAACATCACATGGATCGACTTCAACCAAAAATACGTGACGATAAAAGGTATGTAAGAATGTTTTTACCTCTGAGGAAGGCGTAATCGTCGAAAAATGTAAGTTAAAAATGCCTTGTATGGCTTTGTAACGTTTACATTATTCTTCAAAAATTCAAATTTATATATATATGTATATCATTTTTGTTAATTATTTATTCAGACATGTATATAATTCGCGTCACTAGCATGTCGATGTTATCGATCAACAACTGTTAGAAACTGATATATATAAATTTACATATCATAGTTATTCTATGCTTTGATTAATTGCCAGTTACTGCCAGAAAGTTAAAGTTGACCATGTCTAGTATTTTTAATCTTAAATATAGTCTTTATCTCATCCTAATCTTTGAATTTTAATTGCAAAAGACATAGTATTTGACAAGTTTTTGCTTTCTCATATTTAACTTCAACTGATATACTCGATGTTCCCCCTATTTATAGATGGAGATAAGGATAAATGTATTTTTTAGTATTAACAGTACTATCATTAGGACGTGAAATATTAATGTCCCGAGTATAGACAGTCAATTGTACTATGGAACAGCGGGTATCGCTTGTGGGATCAAGAAAGTCACCTCAGGGGCATAGTGGTCCATTATCGATTCAAAATATTGGAAACGAACAAGACTAGTATGTATGAGATGTGATACTCATTCCAATATTAGAGCCATGTGTATAAATGCCATACTTTCTGCGGTATACATACTGTGTATAAATGCCATATTTTCTGCGGTAGACGTACTGTGTATAAATGCCATACTTTCTGCGGTAGACATACTGTGTATAAATGCCATACTTTCGCTCTGTTTCAAACCAGAGAACACGGTAGACAAGTATTAGAAATAAACTTTTCACGATCAATATAACCCTATTTTGGGATCAAGTTAGAAGTGTCAACTGATTTACTGGCGAAGTCCTTTGCCAAGCAAAGCGCGAATGAGACGGAAATGAGCCAGGAATATAAAATAGACAAAGGAACGGGATATGGAGAGAAATAAATGGACTGTGAAAGGAAAAGAGACAGAGAAGCGTGAGAAATATACAGAAAATGACATTAACGTTGGAATGAAACGAGCGAACATAATAGCAGATTAAATGAAAGAGATATCGAGTGAAATAAATTTAAAGGAGACGAAAGGGAAGAGAGAGAAAATAATCTATAGATAGAACTAAGGACATGGAAGCCAACATGTTTGCAAGGGAACGATTGTGGAAACGTAGAGGAAAAGGAAAACCACTATTTTTGAAAATGAAAGCAAATAAAAGATAATGAAAATGAAAACCCTAAAAAGGGCAACCATTTATTTTTATTATTATTCACCAGGGTAAATATTTTTTATATCAAAGTGTAGTATATGTTCTCTCCTCAGTAAGTAGAGGGATTTTTTTCTAGAATGAGGCAGTTTTTTTTTTGTTTTAATCAAGGGTACACTTTTGGGTGGGATCTGGATTTCCTTACATTAAAAACAGATCTTGTGTCTAACTCTGTCCTCGTTTTGAGTTAAGTAAATAGGGACTTATATAGTATGAGGAAAACTGTTCAAATAATCATCGAAGATCTAAAGATGATGATTTACAAATATTTAATGTCGTTATTAATGGTGATGCTTTTCAAATCTATTGTTTCTTGATGAAACTAAGTTGTTCTAACTCATGGCATCCGTTCAGTCTCGAGAGAAAATGGTTACCCCCTGTAAGGGTGACTGCGCGTATAATAGTGAAACCAGGCCTGCGCAATCTGCAACCACACCTTTCTAAGATCGGCAATACCTGATTCCAGTGGCAAGTAGAAGTCTATGACGACTGGAAACAATGTCGAGCTAAGCGAGGAGCACACAAAACACCTGGTATTCCCCCAAAATCACCAATGTGAGTACTGACCAGACTTCACGTCGTTATGGGATATATTTTGTTTGAAAAAAAACTAGGGTTCTAAATTATTATAATTAGTCGTAATTTACAATTAAAAAAACAAGTCATAAATCTCTTAGCTATCCCTGCTCTTATTCTACGATAATTCACCCACACTCTAATATGCAATGTCTCTATATGCATTTTAAGAAACGGTGACTATTTTACTAGTAAATTGTTAGCAATTCGATGACGTGCTTGTCTCTGAAAAACTCTTTTTTTATTGTGAATTAAAAATAAAATGCTTAATTTTCTAACGTCTGATACAGTATTCTATGTAAGTTTTAATACATGATCTTCTTAGATTATTGGTTAACATAGACTGATTTTTACATTTGAGTAATAGATGATGAAAAATGTATTACTAAATCAACAATCCATCCATATCTTATGAATGAGATGTGTTATTGTCGGCAGTGGTTTCCCCGATATCTTTCCAGGCATAATACTTTCTAAAGAGAAATAGTCACAGAAAGGACGAGGTGGAAGTTGTCAACATCCTAAGTGGAAGTGTTTCCCTGGAACGAACTTGATTCGAACATAGCATACTCAGTCCGTATTGTTAGCCACTCACCCACACAAATCTGTAATAGAAATGTGGTCTCTGGTTTTCTTTGTCCATATATCTACTCGGGGATTAAATATAAAAATAAACTTATAGAAAAATCGAACATACATTATTCCGAGTAGAATTTTACGAAAAATCCAAAGGTGGTACCATATTGGTATCAACATGGTTTACGATAATATCCCGAAACCTCCACCGACGGTGGGAAACCATGAATATCAAAGACGAGTCTTTTTTATATTTACCTAAATTATACTAATTTACATACGAGAATAAAACTGAGGTTCAGAGCCGGGAGGAAGAGGACACATGTATCGTTATTCATACCTGGGAAACGTTTACCCAGCTTGTAAGAAACTTGATGAATATGAAGTTACTTATCTGCAACATGATTTCTTGTACATCTCTCGATTTTATTTGCCTATGAGTTATCAATGCCAAAAACGACTTGACAGTAATGGTAAATGAGAGTGATAGATTATCGGTTTAATCACTAAGAATATTACGAGAATACTGAAAATGGTTAATTGAATGGATTAAGTGTGTTTACTTATATCTACGGTTTATGCAAGTATTTGTTGGCATTAGATTTTAAAACGACCATGTTGTAGACTAAAAGAAAGCAGTCACGTTGTAATGTGTTCCACAGATATTAAGCTCGCAGAATGGAACTATGTTTATAGAAGTTCCGCCTCACTCTTGGTACACGGGGGATAAAAAACAAGTTATTTTGATGAGGCGAGTTCTTACTGCAAATTTCTTATGACGGTGAACCAGAGATGCATGATCAGTCGAGCATATTCCATATAAATAAGGATAAAGAAAGAAAAAGCAATATTTGATCCGTGAGAAACACGCTGCGCGGACAGAATAGATTATCTCCCACTATATTGTGAAGAACAATCTTGTAGTTGGTCAAAGCAAGAAATTTGTGGCAGAAGTACTTCATCTGTCGTGAGAGATAAATGGATAGAGTGCATTAAAATAATATAATTTTCTGTCAGTGTGAATTGCCAATTATTCGTTTAATTATACTAAATCATATGAAGAGTTCGATGAATCCAATTCCTTTAAATTGAGAAATTAAATAATAAAAGGGCAAACATATCCAATCTAAACTTCTATTCAAAGCTTGTTTTGATTAAAAGCAAGAAACAATATGCCAGTATGTAAAAGATTATTTTACAGTGTCGTAAACTGTTTAAATGCAACACTTTTTATCGTGATAGTGTCGCTATTTTGAAAATGGCGGTTATCAGGTTTTGCATTCGATCTTATTATATTAATGGTAAGAATCATATATTCTATTTTTATATAGAAAATAACTGATATAATTTCATCTTGGCTGCTTTATATTTTGTGATTTATTTTTATGTTTTAAAGCTACGAACAACATGGATACATATACTATTTATTTGGGTACCATTAAAAAGGTAAAAGGAAGACAAGTGACAGGGCAATATATTATTGTAGAAAATGATTTTTTGGTGTCGATTGGGAAATGACAAGAGAAAGTCTGGCGATAATTTATCAATATTGAAATCTCTAGTTCAAATTCATCACATCCACATGCCCTGACGATACAGAGTACCCTTCGTTGCATCTCGTCGTGCGACAAGCTTTATAAATGATCGCACATACATTTATTTAACATGCTTCAATGATTGCCACAGAAATGAGAAAATCTACTTTCATTTGGGTGACTCTAGACAGGACAGAAACCAGTGTTGCTATGAATACTAATAAAATCTATTTATCTCCCTCCAGTTCACCCCCTCATCTATCTCTCGCTTTCCATCTCTCTCTCTCTATATATATATTATAAATCTCTTTAAGTTAACACACTCATTTCTGTTGTAGCTCAATCGTGTACAGCAAGAGTTCTTCATATAACATCATGTCAACTTTTGTTATTTAGAGATCCGCATTCCATATTTCCTTTAAAAACATTTTATTTACAACCAATTGTTTCCGCACATTTTAAGAATATGTATTTTTTATGAAATACAACACACGACTGATATTTATGAGGTGGTTATATCAGTGTATAAACATTCCACAGAGGCTGTAAAAATTTCAAGTCGACCGCTAGAACAGCACTCTGTACGCTCTACGCCGTCAAAAGTCTAGTGTGAAATTATCATTTTTTAATATTTTCTACATAACCGACTATTGCAAAATAATTCATTGATATTCACGGTTAGCAATGAGTTTCGTGCAGCATCCGTTATCCCCCTTACTAGAATGCTACACCTACAGGTGGTTATATATATATATATATATATATATATATATATATATATATATATATATATATATATATATATATATAAAGACGCCTGCCTGCATCATCGAATGTACCTCTTATTGGACTTTTTACCCTTTTTGGATTTTCTATTTTCGCCGTACCTGAAGTTGTGGCTCCTTGGAATTTAACTTTGAAACCTCTCTCATCACTTCTCGTGCCTCTAACGACCTACCTATCTACATCTTATTCTCTCCGCTGGACTCTTCGACACCGGACTTTTTGGCAATCGGACATTTGCTTGCACCCTGGCACAGTTTTGCCCTGCGTTTCTTTCCCTACAACTTTTATTTCATTTTTTCAAATTTTAAATCTTGGCCATTGCCAACTTATCTATCCCAGCGACTTCCTCTGATGATAAGATTTTGATCTTTCAAAAGCCTGGCTTAAGGAAAATTTAACTTGAATAAATTGCCTTTTTGCGGAATATACCTTGCTTTGAACTTTTGAATTGAATTTTGATTTGGCTTCTGCTTTCTCTAATTCCTTTCCATTCTCCTTCATTATATATATATATATATATATATATATATATATATATATATATATATATATATATATATATATATATATATTGGCTTATTATCTTAGGGGGTTGAGCGTCAGACTCTCACAATAAATAGTGAGTAATATCTGAAGTCCGTACCTCGGGATTGGTGCGCTAACTGCATCTAGACACACTGACAAGTCTTGAAAAGACAAAATATGTGTCTCTGAGTGATATATATATATATATATATATATATATATATATAGAGAGAGAGAGAGAGAGAGAGAGAGAGAGAGAGAGTCAGGTTGTATATGAAAAGAAATCAAAGAAAGTGCTCGATCATATAAGAGAGCTAATATAATTTATTTAGATACTGTATATTACAGATTTCAGAAATGTACCGCGGTTTCATCCAAAAGGGCATGACTACAATAATTTCAGCTTGCTGATGATTCCACTAGGCACGGAGATTTACTAAAGATGTCTAAATCTGCCCTTTTGGATGAAACCGCGGTACATTGCTGAAATATGTAATATACAGTATTTAAATAAATTATATATATATATATATATATATATATATATATATATATATATATATATGTGTCGCCTCGAATCTACGCTGGCAACTGTAGTATTAATACAGCCGTCAATATCATGACCTCTTCCGGGCTTTCGAATCCTGCGACCGGCTTGAAAAATTATCTTTACACTGACGATTCTGGAAGGGTGAAACTTATACGTATATAAATAAAGAAAATATGTGTAATTATTTGTCGCTCTTAATCTAGGTTGGAAACTGTGGTGATTAGTAATTATACAACCGTCCACATCATAGCTTAAATGCATGTTTCTTTAAATGGTGAACACTATTAACGTCGTATGCCTACAAAAGGTTTTAAACTCGCACTGTTTATGAAACTGTTCATTGTGGCCGAGATGGTTAAGATGTCGTCATTTAAAGTATAAACATGGCTTGTTTCGTGTTTCGAATCCTGCCACCGGCTTGAATAATTATCTCTACACTTAAAATTCGGGAAGGATGAAACGTATACGTATGCAGATAAACCAGGGTGTTTCAAAAGTCTTGGGAACATAACGATTTTTAATAACTCAAAAACTATTAAGAGTTGAAAAATGAAATTGGTACCGTTGGAAAGGTTAAAGTTTCAAGTTTTGTGAGGAATCTTCAAAGTTGCTCAATATGAGCACCATTCGTCACACGGCAGACATCTAGTCGATAGTCCATTTCCTGCCAAACGCGTTCCAGAATCTTGACGTCAATGGTTCCCACATCTGCCGTTACTCGAGCCTTTAGTTCGTCAATATCTCTTGGAAGGGGCGGCACATAGACTTGTTGCTTGACAAAGCCCCAAAGGAAAAAGTCACACGGGGTAAGATCTGGAGACCTAGGAGGCCAGGGCATGAGAACGTCATCACCTCGCCCAGATCTCCCAATCCATCTACCAGGCAGCCTTGTGTTAAGAAACTGCATTACTCTAAGACTCCAGTGTGGTGGTGCACCATCTTGTTGAAAAATGAAGTCATCAGATTCTGCTTGTTCCAACTGAGCCATTAACCAGTCTTCCAGCATGTTGAGATAGGATTCACCAGTGATAGTTGCCTCTTCAAAGAAGAACGGTCCATAGACACCTTTCTTGGAAATTGCACAAAACACGTTCACTTTTGGTGAATCTCGCTCGAGCTCAAGAAGTTCATGAGGATTCTCAGTACCCCATATGCGAGTGTTATGCTTGTTAACTTTGCCATTCAGATGGAAGGTCGCCTCATCGCTAAAAACAAGCCGGTCATCAAAGCCGTTATCTTCCAACTTCTCTTGCATTGCAATGCAAAAGTCACGGCGAAGTGGCTTATCAGTGTCCTTCAACTTTTGGACCAACTTGAGCGTGTAAGGTACCATTTGCAGTCGTTTCCTTAAGACACGCCAGACAGTTGCTGAAGCAAGCTGAAGTTCCCTGCTGGCTCTTCTCACTGATTTACGGGGGCTCCGCTGAAAGGCTGTCCGAACTTGCTCAACTGCATCTTCTGAAGTTGAAGGGCGACCTGTTCGCTTACTTAGGCACACACACCCATCTTTCACAAATTTAGCATGCCATCTGACAATGAATTTCCTTTCAGGGGCTTCTTTTTTAAATTTCCTGCGAAATGCACGCTGAACACATGTCCACGATTCAGTCTTTGCAAATTGGAGGACGCAAAATGTCATGTCTTGTTTAGAGAACGCCATTACTGCACCTGGAAAGATAACACGAAAATCATTAGTATGACCAAAAACTTGATTAAGCAAGCTTAAAAATGGCATCAGTTTCATTTTTCTACCTGGAATAGTTCATGAGATATACGCATTTGTAATGTTCCCAAGACTTTTGAAACACCCTATATATATATATATATATATATATATATATATATATATATATATATATATATATATATATATATATATATATATATAAAGAGAGAGAGAGAACAAGGAAATTTCCTCTTTTAGTTATTTTTTAATCACTGTCTCAACTCGGCGAGTAGTGGTAATTTATGGAGTATAGATACGAAAATTCCTAAGCGATTCTAATCTTCGCGATCGTTTTTCTCTAAATTGTTGTTGTTTTTACAGTGTTTCTCTTATTTTGCTCGGTAGTTTTGGCGGGAGAAAAAGTGTAGTTAAATCTGTTATTTTTTATGTATCTTTTTATTAGTGTCATGTTTTTTTATTTATTTATTTCTTTATTTATTTATTTGTTCATTGTGGAACACATAATTGTTTTTATTTGTACTTGTATATTTTATTATTTATCTATTGTTGTTGTTTAATTTGGTTATTATTGCGTTGGTAGCGACGTTACTATATAATCTATTAATATATATATATATATATATATATATATAAATATATATATATATATATATATACAATGTTAATATCGTAGAGCTGTAAAATGTAGATATTAAGTTCATTTTGTTCTCAGATGTATACATCTAGCGTCTTAATATAGGTAAAATAGTTGATTAAAAATGTTAGTATTTTCGTCTGAAAGTAAACAACAGTATAGTGTACATTTCTCTTGATTTTTACAAACTTATCAATAGTTTCGACTAAAATCCATAACATATATAAACCTGGTTAAAAGTCAAATGAAAATAAACAACCGTTGTCGATTTCAATTTGGGTGTCACAGAAAGTATTTCCTCTTTTAAGTCAGTATTACAAACATTTTAAAACGGAATAACATAAACGTGTCATTTAAAAGTATGTTGATAACTCATGGAGAACAATGGAAACATTTCTCGAAATATAACTATATATTCCCACAGTCTATGACAAAAGGGTTTGCCTATTAAACACTCAACAAGACTATAATTGAGTCGTGAAACTGCATAGCTTCGCCTGACTATTCAAATAATTGAGTTCAATCTAATATGGGCTTACTTCACCATTAGCTATGAAGTATTTTCGAAGTTATGACATAGAGAAGGTCATAACACAAAACTATTTATTTGTTCATGCTTAAATTTTGAAAGGTGGTTACCGTTATAAAAGAGCATCAGATCCATATATTAAATTTAAAAAAATCTGAAATTGTACTTCCTTCAAAATTACACAATGACCAAACGTTTGAAGGTTATAATCAAATGTCATGAAGAAATGGTTTAATTCAAAGACATATGAGATGCGGGACTGCATTGGCGGAATATTGGCCAAGTAGATAGTCTCTATAATAAACTGCACTGAAGTTATCGCCAAAAGTGTAACTTTCACTTATTCTGTAACCTTGATCTTTTAACAGTATATCAAAAAAGTAATTCAGTTTTGAGTCAGACGACGTCTGATATTCTGACCATATCGTGAAGGTCTGTATGGGTATTGTTGCGTTGTGGCTTAAAAATCATGCGACGCCATGAATATCGTGATATTTTACGAATTTGTGATTTGTTTATTATTCTATTATAGCTAGTTTTGATGGAGATAACTAGACTCAGTATACCGTATACTGTAGAACGTTCGCTTTTATTGCGAATCATGTTTAAAACATTATGAACATATGTCTGTGAATAACTACAGTAACTAAGATTTTCGTAGGATCCCAAATGAAACCTGTTTCCTTTTATCGTGCAGATATTTTGTATGAATTAACAGGTTGTGTTTTATAGACTTCCTCGTGTTTTTGAGAATCGGTTACGCACAGGAGGGATGACATAAAGTTGGTCAAAATCCGCACCAATGTGATGAAAAAGTCGTGTATATTTCGAACACAACACGCGTCTAAGTGACATCCTTATTTACTAAATTGTCTCTCGGTTTACGTGGGTGACAGTGGTAGTAATTATGACAGTGCGTGTGCGGTATTGATGCAACCTAAAAAAAAGCAGCAATCTGAGCTCATATAGCGACTCGATAAGGGGGCGTAAGGAATTTGTCAGTTTGTCAACTACACACGTACAGTGAGTCGTTGTGTGGTTGTGGTCTGAGGCTTTGTGAAAATCCCTAGCTTTTGGAGAGTTGTCAAGAGGAAAATGTTGGTATCAAAGAGATGTTGACTTCTTTTCATCTTTATCTTATTTTCCTTTTCATTTTTTATTCTCTTATTCCTTTTACTCTTATTCGTTTGTATAAACAGCAAACAGTTACAGCTTACACTGCTGCTGATTTCAAACTAAGTCCACAGACTTTACATATCATTTTTAGGAGTTCATCAAGACAATTTCTGAGCCTTACTCTATATTTGGCCACGGTCAAAGTGTAGTATATTTGTCTCGTGTCTTCTGACTTTCGAAATATGCTGGGTATCCACTAGTGATATGACGATTCCAATATTTTCCTGATTGCAATACAATTGCTGATTCTGATTCCGATTTTTTTAAATCTCTAAATATTGTTGTTAATTTACGGATTACTGTAAAAAAACATGTAATATTTCTATATATTTTCACAAACGTACAAGTACGGTTATGAGTAGTGATTTTAGTTTGAACATGAATAAATATTTATCATTTTATCATTAGTAACAGCGATGGTAAATTAAATTTTAAACAAAAAAAAACAATTAAAGGAATCGTTTCTGCCATCAGAAAATAAGCACATATTGTTCCGATTCCGATAGACTAAAGATATTTCGATTCTGATTAATCGTCTCAACATTAGTCTCCACACACTTAACCGGCCTCATGTTGTATTCTATCTGCGTGGGGTGGTTAGTACTACATTCCCCATATGTATAGTTTTTTTACGCAGTAATCAAATTAAAAGTGTTTCTAGTTGTCGCTGAAAAAAAGTATCAATACATGCAAAGGCCGAAATAGCAAAAGAAATTCACGGATACTTCGTTATCATTTGAATTATAACAGTCCATTTAATGTATAATGAGTTTCTTAGTGAAAATAAGGAAGTTGTTACTTGTTTAATTGTCACCCAGTATCGGCCTCCCCCTTTACAGTTTTTTTTTCTGTTCAAACTTTCTCCTTCATATGTAAAGATTTCTCTCCAATATTTTTATATATTTAATTTCACCCTCTATAAACTTTATGAATCCATTAGAAATTAAACGATTTATATAAGAACATGGGTTTCCTTGTATGATCTTATCTACTTTTTATTACTATATAATTTACTTTCAATTGATATAATAAAATAATACTTTTAGAATCTCATTCATCTTCATTTGGGTGAATCATTTCCTCGGTCATTCACTATCTAATATCAAAACTCTGATGCACCAAACTGTTTTTACGTGTTTTTTATTTGTATATACCTTTTATTAAGTTTATATCTATAATTAATTTTAGAAAATAAACTATGTTCCGTCTATGCACGCCGACGTCACATCGTTACACTAATGCAACTACAAAAACATTCACTTACATACGAATATTGTTGAAAAAGATATGGACGTCAATTTCAAATATATGAGTGTAATAAGCAAGCAGTTTTACGAGAAATTCATGCCTTGCTAAAAGATTGTAATTTGGATTAGTCGATCACATCGGGTGTTTAGAGAAAAGCTGTTAGAAAGCAAAGAAAATACAATAAAAAACACGTTGTCTAATATTGCTCCATTCGCCATGACCAGCGAAAAGGCAATGGGGACTGTAAAGCGATAGAAATGCATGGCACAGCTAACCAGTCGCTTGTTTAAGGTAAAATAGCGTTCTTCATACTCATGCAACTGTTAATTCAAAACGACAACAGAAAATCGTCATCACACATGAATTTTCGATACTTTAGTTATTTTTATTCTTTTCTTTTTAATTGCATTTTTAAGGCAATATACGTTAACAGTAATATATATATATATTACTGTGAACGTATATTGCCTTAAAAATGCAATTAAAAAGAAAAGAATAAAAATAACTAAAGTATCGAAAATTCATTTATTGCTAAATAAACACATTTATTAAATTTATAACAAAACATGTACTTCAATAAGTCTTTTTCTTTTTTATGGAAATCGCTCAATGCAAGTCATGGGGCCGCTTGATGTAAAGAGCTAACACGAACGAAAAATTATTATCGCAACAGCAGGCGATGCCTATTGGTCTTAGTCTTGAAAATACCAAGGCTATAGGAGGAAGAGAGTTAACAAGCCTGCAGTTCTTGAAAAGAAGCTACTAGAATAGGAAGCTGTATTATAACGAGGTATCAAAACAGCGAATTTATGGATACCACAAGACCAACGAGTTGAGGCAAAAGAAGCATGGAATAGATAAGAGAACTTAGAACACAAGCTATAATAGTATTTATAGCAACATCATATCTGTGAGGGAGAAGGTGCAGAGAAGAAGAAAGGGTAGAGCGAATCAAATTACATTTCGGCCAATACGGAGAAGAATAGGACAGTAATTAACCAGCCCAAATATGGAAGCATTACTTCATGCATGGTCTTACCTCCACACGTGCGTATTCTTTGTTGTTTTCTGCATGAAGACTAAGACGTTGTGCGATGATGTTTTCATAAACATAGTGTTATCTTGAATGATAGCTTGAAGATGCGCTATATCATAAAATCAGTCTCCCAGTTCTCATTTTATTAAGTCGTTATCAAATAAATGTTATTCTTTGTTGTATTTTTTTAATAATTTTAGAGACAATATACTGTTCTGAATTGTTTTGTAATTGTTGAAATTTAACGAGAATTGTTAAACATACATTTTGTTTTTATGTGTACGTGTACCGTTCATGCTATTGTCGTTGCTATTGTTTTATTATTTTTTTAGCTTTCTAAAATGAGTGTGCTTTTGTACTTACTAATTTTATCTGGAAACTTAGTACCGTTTGTATAAGTTGGTTTATATTTTACGTATCATTTTAGGTAGGTAGTGTCATCAATTACTAACTTTAGAAATGAACTTTCGCAACAATTGTTTTCCCTTGTTAATTATTTGAAAACTTTAGATGAGATAAAAAATAATAATGATAACGCTTGATCTCTATAAGAGAAACATAGATATTCGAATATTCCATTAAAGTTATCCGCTGTTTGTCAAACGTTGAGTTAGTAAAGAAGTTAAGAACATTAGTTTTCCCTTCTCCATTTGACCAGGTATAGTATATCTTTCTTTTGGTCTCTTGGTCTTACCGGATTCCAGGACAAGAATTCATCTCTTCTGGTGGGTATCCAGCTAAGTGTTGTTACTTCAGATAACATCACTAGGACAAGGTACGCTATTTCTCTCATTTCTTACATGTGCTTCGAATACTCTGTTATTTTTAATATTTGATCAGAGTTTACCTGTAGAGTGAAGTATCCTCATGTCAGGTTGTACTAACAAACCCTTGTACAGAGAGACCGAAGACACCTGAGGTTGGTCTCTAGTAGGTAATTTAAACTTCCTTGCCTTTTTATTTGTATGTTTTCGTGGTGTGTTTACAATGTGTAAAACACAAACAGTGCGGTTATTTGAGTGAGGTTATATATTTATTAAAAAACACAGTTTAATTTACATGTTAAATTTTATAACCTTAACTAATTTGTAAATTGAGACATATTTTAATGAGCAACTGGGGAAGGATGACCATTTTCATGGTCGAATAAGGGGTTTACAGATTTATGTACGGTTCAATATTACCCTGAGTTAAATGGGTTCTGGACGTTTCAAAACTATCGTATATGTTGATTAGTAGACAATAAAAAGTGTAAATATTTGACTGGTTGAAGGAGATAATACCGGGAATTGTTTAGGAATCCAGGCCAATTTTATTTAGAAATGAACTAAGGGTTAGGGTTTTAGTTTGGGTTTAGGGTTAGGGTTAGGTGTAGGGGTTACAGTAAGGGTTAGGATTTAGAGGTTCAGGGTTAGGGTTATATATAAACAAGGAATGTATTGATATATTTTTTATGGAAGTCGTTTCAGACATAAAGCTACTTTATGTAAGGAGCTAAAGAAACGAAGGGTGATGAACCCAAAGAACGGAGATGCCTATTGATTTTAGTCTCCGAAAAAACTAAAGCTATAGATTGAAGGAAAAACATTCCACATGAGTGTTGTTCTCGGAAAAAAGTTACTATAATATGACGATTTATTATAGCGAACAGCAAATATATGAAGACCACTAGACTAAGGAGTCACACGATCTGGAACATAGGAAGCAGGGAATAAATAAGACAATTCTTAAGGATACATGGCATGATAGTACTTATAGAAGAGGCCGAGACGAACCATATCACGTCTATGAAAAAAGGTACAACGAATATGGAGTGAGATCATCAATATTACAGATGAAATTCTGAACCTTAAGTAGATTTCTAGAGATAAGTAATAGCCTCAGTTGTGAGAAAGTGTTTTGAGCGATAGAGATAGCCAGCTTTACGAACAGCAGAAAGAGCAATGGATCTAATGCATAAACTCCAATAAGCATTTGATGAGAAAGAAACATCAAGTGGTTTTAGAGTGGATTTATTTGTAAGAGTAATCCATGAAGATATCAAGAAGAAAAGGGTCACGTCTATAATTGAAAGAAACAAACTGAGTGTTAACTGGCTTAAATGAAACAAGCCATTACTTACCTAATCTAAAACTTTGGATAGCTAACAGTTTTTTATTGAATAAAAAATGATGATATTAAAATAAAGCAAAGGAAATAGTTCATTGCTATTTTTTTATTTTTGAAGGGGCCTTAAAGATATAACTGCCTCTCCAAGATAAAGCTTGAATTATAGTAGAATATAGGAGCTTACTCAATAAGCAATTTGTTTACTTACTTCCCCATGATAAAATGGATAAAATGAATAGATGTACATAACAAGTCGGAAAATATAACTTGTTTATCTATTGTATTAATATTCAGTATGTGTGTCTGTAGATAAGTATGTGAGTCTGTTTTCACATGCATAGGAAGAAATCCTACTCAATTGGTTAATATTATTTATATGTACGTAAAAGGTTGTCTCCAAAATTCAGATTATTCGTGTCGTGTCTTTTCATATGGCCAAGGTGGATCGTAAGTGTTTTTTACCGGAATTGAAGTCTAAAAAATACACTGTAATTTACATGACTTCAAGTGTTAGAAAATGCTTTCGCTGATTGAATTCTGGTAAAAAATATTACATGTTAACAAGGCAGAATTAGAATTATCGAGGTGAAAGGATACCGTCGTCTTTGGGAAGTAAAAAGTCAAGACGACAAATGTTCTTCGTATTTCCTGGGAACAGTCACTTGCAGCACTGGTTCAAAGGAGTAGTAATATAAATGAGTGGACCAATCCATGGCATGCAAGTCAAAATTTGAACTTAAATCATTTAAACGACAATACACATTACAAAAAAAAAAAGAAAAAAAAGTTAATTAATTTAATTATCCGACGATTAAACTCTACGGAAATATAAATGAGATAATCGTGCCATGGATATTGGATGAATCTTATGAGAAAAATAAGCAAATTCAATAATGAATGTATGCATTGATTTGAAAAGTGAGCATTTTCTCTTCTGATTAAAACACTTCATATCTTTCCATTGTTTATATCGTGGAAAGTTATGAAGTGTTTTAACAGATAAATTCACATATTCTTATTCTCTTTTCAAGCCATGTCGATATTATTACGCTTGGATTAACTTGTAAACAACTCCTTTAGATATATGAGGCCGTTGTCCTTAACGTGAGCGATAGTGCTTTCCTAAATTAAAGTAGTTTTCAACATATTTTTTTTTAAATTTAAATCAAATGTGCTCACTATATTGTAGTGTGAAATAACAATATTAATCTTAACAGAATTTATATTAAATCGGATTTTCTCGCATTTTTATTGTCCATCTGATCTGAACAGGTGTTAGACTGACAAAATATATATAAACGTCGATTGTGGAATCAGCTCTGCTGAGTTAAACTTAAATCAAATTGGTTGTGCTCATGTATGCACGATTACTGTTCCGCATCCGGTGTGTTCAATAAACCATTGTAATGCAGTAGATGTTGTATTATTTAGATTATTCGAACCACTGTCTACATATTGGATGTAAATCTCACTACGTTTCGGCCAAGGTAACCCCGTTCTCCTTCAGGTGTATCTCGTCGAACTTGGGGATCTTTCTGTCGAACTTGGGAATCTGTTCAGAATTTCGAACGGAACCATTTATTTAATCCACGAAGAAGAGTAGTTTGGTCTCATTTCGTCACCCATGCCCGAATAGAAGAATTAAGTAATTTGTAATTGCATTATTTGTATCACCTCCTGCACTGAGGATTGAACCTTCAACCTCCAGAAGACTGTCACTTAGAACTGATTATTACTTCATCACCTTATCCGTTGTGTCACGAGTTCTTGCGAAATACAATTACGAATTACTTAAGAATTCTACCCGTCAACTCTCTATATCTAATTATAACGGTAGTCGTTAATTATCGCTTCTCTCTCATGCATTTTCGCCCCTAGAATCATGTTTAAATACGTTAGGATCAACTTCACATGTGGCACAACGGAGACCGATTCTTCAATTCCAGCAGATTCTCCGGATAGGGTCTTCTTAGTTTTAATCTCGTTGTGTTGTCTAGCAGCAATTCGGTTTTCTCCTCTTCTCTATCGTTTATATCGTATTGTTTTAAAACACTATCACTATAGAACAGCGTCGAATAACCAAGTCTTCACTGGTTTTATTGTTCATCTCACATAACCCTATCCATCCAGATAAAAGAATTGAAGCGGAGTCACGAAAAAGGCCGGTTTTTCTTGTGATCAAGAACTTAACATGCTGTGATCAACTTATTCGCCACGTGTCAATTCGAGCTTCCTGTCCGTGGCGTAATTTCATGTACACATAGCTCTAATTCTTACTTTTAACTTCTCTATTTAATTATAAACTGATGTGGAAGATTTCCTATTCTAACCTTATTTTTACACACCAGCGTATAAATATCACTACACAGTTTTCTTAAATCAAAGTTGTGTAGATCTATACTCGTAGGTAATGGATTACAGTTTTTTGTTTTCGTTAATTATGTTAGATAGGGACAATTTCAAATATTTTTTCAAGATTACCTGGTGGCTCAAGTGATGCTATATTCTCATCATGATAATGCGACTTAAGTGGCGTTGTATGTAAGTGCTTGTTTTGCAGATGGTCTCGCTCTAAATTATATAAGACAGTGTTAACAGAAGATTAGTCGATATATAGAATTTTTTTGTCTCAAAATCCGTTATTTAACTCACGAACCGTTCAAATAGTACATCCATTACTTTATTACTATAAACCGCACACATTTTTTTATCATGAGTTAAAGTTATCCAACAATTGTTAAACGCAATATCGAGCGATAATGGTAAAGTAATTGTGGTAGAAGGGAATGGAAATAACATCGAATATTAGCTCGTGGATAGAAATAGACTTTTTGTGATGAATTTGTTAGGATAGGCAGAAATGGGCAAATTATAGGAACGACGAAAGATAATATTAAATCTAATTAATTAGACGAGCAAGAAATAATTTTTTTGGTCAAGCAGGATGAAGAAGAAGAAAAAGAAGAGAAAAAACAACAGCATCAATTACAACAGTAAAAATGTTGGTGAGGGAAAGGAAATAAAAGGATAGACGATACACAACATATAGTTTAGAACTTAGAGGACCGGTGTCTTAGTATTGCCTGGGAAAATCTTATATAAATAGGGATTTTCTCCGTGCGTCTCCCTGTTCGTCTTTCTCTCTTGTTAAACGTTATAAATACATTGTAAAGTAATGGAGGATACTGCATATAGCTAATATTCCAAACTAATCTAATCTAAATAGAAATAAATGCGAATCTTTTCTAAGTATACTAACATCAATACCTTTGAACCTAATGATACAATATATATATATATATATATATATATTGTATTTTTCAAACACCGTCCAAACCCGCTTTTACATATTTGCATATTTATTTACTTTTTAAGTTTCTAATAAATCAATATTCTGTAATATACAGTTATAATAGGTATTGTCAAATTTTATTATATATTTATAATATTTTCCTTGATAGTAATATTATTATAATTATTAATACAATTTATTGAAGAGATTTTATGAAAAATCGACAGCTTTTTAAACTTTCAAGAGAGATAATTACATGAAAACTTCCGGCGCTGATGTTAAGAGAGCAGATACTACACTTTGATCTTAGGCAAAAGGCCAAGGAGCAATAAAAATATTTTTTACTAGACATTTTTAAATGAATAAAAACAAAATTGATTTAATCGGAATTTATATGTGTAATATCGGTTCTGTTGTCATAAGATCGTCCTCCCCAAAATCCCATCCTCCGATTTTAAGGGGATATGGGGGAATCATCCCATGTATTGCATTCACTTTTATATTTAAAACTTTAAAAATAACTTTTGAAATTAAAAACTGAATGGACAAAATAGACGTTTACCTTCGGCGTTCAATTGTGCTATAGAGGTTATTTGAATATATCGCTTATCTCGTTTGATTTTCGCACACATTTTGGATAACATTTATTAATTAGTCTTAAATTGTATTTTTTACTCCGAAATAATATTCTTATTTATTTTTTAAAGAATATAAAATCGAACTTTAATGCAATACCTTAATCGCTGGCAGCCACGTTGTAATTTCCTGTTATTTTATTTCGCGCCTGATATCTATCAAAATAAAATTTGTTTGATTTAATTTTACTCATGAAAAACTATTGTGGCTGAGTTTATTTTCACATTCATAAAAAGAAAATAGGTTTTATTTTATGAAACTATTGTGGGGTCTGCGTTGGCGCTTAACATCTAACAATAAGGTACTTTACTTAATTAGTTTTTGTGAGTAAGCATTTTGAAATGTAAAAAAAAATAGGAATATCTTTTAATGGAGGTGAGTACTGTAGTATCGATTCTGTTCTCATCAGACTGTCATCCCAGGAATTACTTCCACCGTTTTACGGGGATGGGTTTGCGGGAGAGAATCCACCCTTAATGAAATAAAAACAAAATTTAAAAAATTATTTAATCGGAATATCTTTAAATGGGGGTGGATAGTGTAGTATCGGTTCTGTTGTCATAGGACCGCCTTCGCAGGAATTGCCTCCTCCTTTTTAGGGGGAGGGTGGTAGTGTTCGTCCGTCATGATATAATTCTCTAAGTCATAGGGTCAATTTAGTATATGTCCGTTCGCCATAATCCTAGCTAAGGTAGAACGATAACTCAAGTTTATAAACATATATTTTTTTAATTAGAAAATAATGAAAGAAGTTGTCGTTCTTTATTAGCTGGCATATTTCTCTTTGTTTATAAAGATGGTGACTATATTTTTCCGGTCCATTTTTATTTAGGTGTTTCACGTGGACAATAAAACTTGCCATTATTTTAATAATATCTATAGATAATAATAAACGCGAAAGTTTTTCCACCTATCCTAACTATATTAACATTAAAACGAATGATGCGTATTTAATTCTGTGTAGTATATTTTAATTCATCATTCCTCCCAGGCATTACCTCCTGTTTTTATTGGGGGAGGCAGTATAGTATAAGTTAGTTCCTCACGACACAATCATCCCAGGATTACCTCCTCTTTTTTGTAGAGGGTAGTGTACTATCTATTCTGTTGTCATGATATCATCCTCGCAGGCATTAACTCCTACATGTGTAACGGGGGGTTGGTAATTTTTCATGATATCATTCTCTCCGTCAATAGCTTATCCTGTAGGGTTAGTGTATGTAGTGCGTTCATTATGATATCATTCTCTCAGCCTAGCAAAAATATTCAATCGGAGGGAGCATATATTTGCGTGTTTAATAAAAACACGAAAATGACAACTACAGAAGTAAATTGATTGGAAAGGACCTGAAAGATGTTCTTAACTAAAAAAAAAAAGAAACTATTTGTGAATAGAACAGTGGGTTGATGTATAATACAAGCATTCATCGAATAAGAAAACATAAAACGCATAGTTAATTAATTAGAGTTCGCTTTCTTAAAGCAATATGCAAATTGTGTATTCACCCCGCGGCCGTAGTTCGTATAGACAAGATTGAATATATTGGAAAGCTGTGATTTTCTATTATAAATTAGAAGTTGTTTTTTTACTCTCACTCAAACAAATGTATCAAGTTTATAAATATAGATAACGAGAAGAATAAACGTCCCAGAACAGGTACAATTATTCTCCGAACAGAATAGTATTGTAGCACTTTCATGTTCCCTTACAGAGCTTTAAATCATCATATAATGTCATTGAAGCTTATGTCTCGAATCCTTATTTCAATTTTAATCAAACTCAAATACTTGATCGTTACATGATTTAAATTATGTAAAATGTTTAAAATTTGAGACTTAGCTTACTTAATTTATCTCTAATAACTATTAACCAAATTTAAAGCATATCTGAAATATTTGAATTTTCGAATGGGAGGTTGTGTCCATATCATGACTCCTAAAATCCCTTGTAAAATATTCCAAGGGAAACTGAAAGTTGAGCTATAATTATCAATTAATGCTTAATACCTATTGCTAATATTTCACAAAAATTGGCCGTATCACAAAGGGCTTCCACCCCTTTTGCATAAAAATTAATTAAACGAAATATAGCTCTCATTACCGCAACTTATGCTAAAATCATTGTTTAATTAGTTAAAGAGTGATTCTTGTACGCATAAATAAATAAACATATACACATGCGTAACTTTATATGAATAGAAGAAGGGATAATTTCATAAGTTCGGTCAACACTAAACTAACTCTTTTACTATAATTTTACAAGAAGACAGACCAGTTATCAAATAAGGAAAACGATACATTAACAACTAATTCAATGCTGTATAAAATAGTTTCTACTTTAAACGTAAATATTTAGCTTTCTTTAAGCAAACACATCGATTGGCTCATCGATTGCTTTTAATTGTAAGAGTATCTTTTTCTACTACTGAAAGGTGATAGTCTGTGAAAGCCGAAGTCAATCAAGTAAATCCTTCTATAACTTTCACAGAATTAGCTTCAACTTTTTACATTCATGCTCACCCGTACGTAAATGATAAATACGACCTAATGGGCGTTTTACTTCTGTAGACACTCATCTACCGAACTATTTTGTAAGCCGGCCAGTCAAGATCTCAACTGATGGACATAGCTACCATTTTTCATCGTCAGTGAAGACAAGCAGAAAATTGGGCACGCGCCTTCAGCGAAAACTGTATTAAGAAATCACAATGAAGAAGTAATGTCTTCATAAGTGATAAGGCATCTATGTCTCCCGAGTGTCTCTTCAGTTTGAATGATCTTATTCTGGTAAGTACTTTTTTAGTCGAATGAATTATAGTGATATATATCCTGTCATATATGAGTTTTACATTATATCTTATATTATAAGTGTTGTTTATGTAATATTTTCACTTACTGATAGGTGTATACACCATTATGCATCCATGTCGTCGTCAACCTATTTTTTGTTTGTTGATAAACACATTCAGACACTGATGTTTCTAAAAATGTATTTAATAAGATAGTCACATAAAACATCAGAGCGACAGTCCACTTATGTACGCGTGAGAAAGAGGAAAAGCGTACAAAGAGATAGACAGACAGCTCGCCCTGCCCCACGTGACCGCACGGTGTGTGCTTTCGCTATCGGTGACAGCACCCAGACACATATTTTCTGATCGAATTCTCCTCAGCCAAAGAGAGAAAATCCCTGGCCTGACGTCACGGGGTTTCATCGACTTCCGCTTTGAGATGCACCTCTTACCTTTATTTACTTGTACTTGTACTTAAAGCGACATTCACCCTTGGCGTTTCAATGTCATTCCGAACACTGGCGGCCCACGCACGACAGACCTATGCAAGTTCACTGGAAATAGCGATCCATTTACGATTCAATCAGCGTAGGCCAACAACCTGCGGGCTCGAGAGCTCGGAGATGTCCTTCTTGATCGTCATTGCTCAGGTCTTCAGCTGCCCAACCAGTGCATCTCCGCCATTTGGAAAGTGGAAGTGGAAGGAGGACATTACGACACAATTCGACCTCCGGACGGCGGATCGCATGGCCAAACTATCGCAGACGCTGCTGCAGGATTGTCTGTTCCGGCAATCGGCGGCTTCCGCATCGATCTTTTCCCGCGTCTGCGGGAGATTCCTCGGCAATAGGTCGTTTCATGCATACTGGATTGAGGGGGACCGCTTGTGAATCCAATATTCCCACGAAACTTCTAACATCATTCCTCTTACTTTTAAGGAGTCGATGCATCCCTTTTTATCCAAACACTGCCCTCGCAATGTAAGATTAATAATAAGTTCTTGTCTCGGCAGGTGGTTTATTGTAGGAAGGTTTGTTCTTATAACTAACCAATTATGGTTGTGACTGCAGTAATAATATATAGGACTTTCAATATTGTTTTTAAAATAAATTGACTATAATCGCCATTCACTGGTATGTAGAACGACGTTGACCATATTGTTATCAGTAGAGGTTGCGATTTTAATAGGCTTAACCACGGCCTATGATAACTAAGGCCTGCTATCTGGAAATGACTGTCGAACAGTCAAACTATGGGCATGAATCAACCAGCTTTAATGAACTTTTCAGTATTATTAAGTAACTATCACGTAATACGATTAAGCATTTATTTATTAGAAATCTCAGTGCAAATTTATTATTTCGTTTAAACAAAGAACGCCTTTACTAAAGTTATATCACAGGGTTCTAAAAAACGCATGTATGTATTTTCATGAGAATAAAACATATAAGAACTATATTTGAAAATATTTTATTTTTAACCAATAAAATATTTTAAAATATAGTTCTTATATATTACGAAAAAAACATTAAATTTCTTTATTAATAAAGTCAATATGACTCTAAGAAAAATACATTTCTATAATTAAATAATAACACCATAGAAATAATACAACGCGGTTTTCTAATCTTTTGCACGTATCTAATGAATAAGAGCTTTAAAAAGCATTAGAAGACTTTAAAAATTGCATTTGAAACGAAAGAAAAACACGATTTTATTTATACTGAAACTAGTCTGTATTCAATATGAATGTAAAATGAAAAATTCACAATAAATAGTTACATGTGTATGAATTCAGGAAACAAACAATTAAATAAACAAACAAATTATGAATAATTTCTTAAATGTATACAACCAGGAAATAAATTTCAATGAAAACAAACAATAATTTAAACTCTTGTTCAAAACTAAGAAAAAATCGTAAACAAACATCTACAATATTGAATAAGTCCAAAAATCGAAATTTAAACAAAATACTGGTAGAAACACATCCAATAAATGTCACCGATCGTGCGAAAATGTTCTGTTCTACCAGTGTTTGACTGATTTAATCCATGTGATCAATTACGGTCATGAAATTACAAAATCAAGTTTTAAAAATAATCAATTAATGAAACATTTATTAAAATGAATTAAAATGCGTGTTTTTCTTTTTGCAATACGAATAGTTTATTTAATATATATTAAAGTTTGAATATCATGCTTATTTTGTTTGATTTTCGCACACATTTAAGATGAAATTTATTAATTAGTCTTACATTATACTTTTTTATTTCGAAATAAAATTCTAATTTATTTTTAAATGCTTGAAAATTGAGCTTTCATGCAATGTCTTCATCGCTAGCGGCAATGCTTTAATTTTCTATTATTTTCTATCGAACTTGACATCTATGAAAAAGAAATACGTTTGACTTAATTTTTCACAATTAAAAAATGGAAACAGGTTTTACTTTATTTTATTTTATTTAAAAAATATTGTGGGGTCTTCGTTTGCGCTTGACATCCATAATAAGGTACTTTATTTTCTGTTTTATTTATAATAATATTGTTGGGTCTTCGTTCGCGCTTGACATCCATGAATAAGGTACTTTATTTTCGTTTTATTTATAAAAATATTGTGGGCTCTTCGTTCGCGCTTGACATCCATAAATAAGGTACTTTATTTTTTTTATAAAAATATTGTGGGGTCTTCGTTCGCGCTTGACATCCATAAATAAGGTACTTTATTTTTTTATAAAAATAGTGTGGGGTCTTCGTTCGCGCTTGACATCCATAAATAAGGTACTTCATTTTATTTATTAAAATATTGTGGAGTCTCCGTTCGCGCTTGACATCCATAAATAAGGTACTTCATTTTATTTATAAAAATATTGTGGGGTCTTCGTTCGAGCTTGACATCCATAAATAAGGTACTTTATTTTATTTATAAAAACATTGTGGGGTATTCGTTCGCGCTTGACATTCATAAATAAGGTACTTTATTTTCGTTTTATGTGTAAAAAATATTTTGAAAAATTATTGTATTTGTCCGTCCGTCAGTCACATTTTCTTAACGTAATTAATATTTAAACACATAATTTAACGTAATACATATGCGACCAGAGGGACCATATATTTACAAGTTTATGAAGTTGTTAAAAACATAATTTAACGTAATACATATGCGACCAGAGGGACCATATATTTACAAGTTTATAAAGTTTTTAAAAACATAATTTAACGTAATACATATGCGACTCGAGGGACCATATATTTACAAGTTTATTAAGTTGTTAAAAACATAAGTTAATAAACCTTGCTATATTTCGTAGGACTGAAGTAATCTCCCTTAATAAAATGTATCGAAATAATTCCTTATCTTTCGGAAAAGCAAAAACAATTACTTTGGGGCCAATTTACCCTCGTAATATGGAACGACACAAGAAGGCATCTTTGTCTTTCGAAAATTACAGCAACAACCGGAAGTACCTTTTGTAACTTCCGGTCCTGATAGATATTAGTTCTTTCTCCCACCATCAATGAAATCATCAGAAAAAACTCGACTCAGTTAGCAAGCCCTTAAGTAGTTTACGTAGGCCGTGGCTTAACAGTCACCCGACCGTAACCATCCAGCTTCTTTTTTTTATCTCTGTGATTAACTAAAAGATAGATTCTATCAAAATAATTTTGACACAATTCCTGAAATCGCGCACAAATCAGCGCAGTGCTTAGAAAAGCGTGTGTTATTAACTATTTTGCATGTCGTATTCAAATATGCGTGTCATTGAACGGCAGTAAAAAGACTGCTGAACATTCATTACAGAGTGTTAGTGGACAAGTCAGCCGTCTGTGACTCTTGAGTGCATACTCAGTTTAAATGGTATTATCTGTTAAGTACTGTTTTTAGTCGAATGAATTATTTCGATGTATATCCTTCCATGCATAACTTTTAAATGTTCATAATAATTAACTTCATCTATATCTCGACACGTAGGAAAGTGTTATTTATTCACTAGCTGGCTATAGTATGTGTGGAAACTACAGTAATACTACGAAACATGTATTTATATTTATATTTATATATATATATATATATATATATATATATATATATATATATAATGTGTGTGTGTGTGTGTGTGTGTAAAGTTGGTTTATGTTCGTATATTTGTCATGGTGTCACAGGTAAACGGTTTATCTAAGAATAAAACTAACCACAGATTCAATATCAGCACCTTTGATATGATGGACTAATATATGTCGGACGTTCTGCAAACATTTTTAGACTCATTATTCAAAATGAAAGTACGTAAATACAGCATTAGAAACAAATTTTAGCATCCACTTTCAGACGACCGAACGCGCAAAATGATCGTACGTATGTGCTGTATTGTTTATCTAAAGAAAACATTTATATTTTTATTAAAAGTGGATACAAAATATGAGATAAATGTAATCTACTACATGTATATCTATGAAAGAAAACATTCTTATTGACATAAGTCAATGAAAATGTTTATTTTTATATTTATATTTCTTTATGTTTATTATTTATTTTAGACAATGGAACTAAAGTAATTTTGGTAGATCGGTGTCCTTGTAGATAAGCGTTTGCCATCAATTTCAATACTATATGCTAAATGTTATTTTCCTATAGCCTTTCCAGTTATTGTCTAGCCGATATCGATCATCATTATAAATACATGTATTAATATTTTCCTAAGAAAAAAACAATAAAGCATATTTTATAGATTGTCTTAATTTCTAATAGTGTGTATAAAATTGACTAATTCGAATGCAAAAATTGATAAATTATATTTTGAGAGTTGCTAACCTATCACTACAAAAATTGTTTCATTTTAATACTCTCGAATCCTGTTGATTTTAATGCATTTAAAAACTTAATTGGACTTAATTAACCAACTTATATTGCACCAGCAACATACTTCATTGCGTCACAAATTAAATTGATGCAAAAGTCCCGACAAAACTCGAACTTGGCGCTTATCTCACAATCTGCACTTGTAAAACGACATCACGCCACTTTAATATATATATATATATATATATATATATATATATATATAAATATGTACCCATCGGCTTAGTCATGTTTTACAAATGTAAAATTTAGCATGTCTTCTCGGTTAGAAAAGTTTGTTACATTGCGTTAATTATTTTTAAGTATTTTCTAAATGGAAACGTAATATGTTATGCGTTATAATATTTTAATAGACATTAAGTAAGAGCATATATTTAAGAAAACACTTTAATCATAGCGATCAACAGGAGCATTATGATGTGTTATTTTTACTGTTCTATTAGGTCTGTTCTTTGTATATTACCATAATTTCAAGGATACTGTCAGATATGTTTTTATGAACAGAAGTTCGCATATATACACATACACATATGCACATACATATATCGAGAGAGGAGGAAGATGGAAAAGACAATTGCAATGGTGTAATAGTTATGTGTTCATTTTTAAAGCAACGAAATTGCTTATATTTATTTATTTTACAGATGATCGCACATCTGTTGTATACACAAGACTGTTGGAATTGTAACAATAAAGATGAAGGCCTTCTGGAAAATGGAAGCGAGTTTCTATCAGTATAAAAAATGTCCAGAAGTAAGAATATTTCCTACCGCTAATTTAGCAGTGGATTCAAAACGCCGGAACTTGCTGCCTCCGACAAGTGTACAAATTTCCAATGAGAATCTAATCGATGCAAATCACCGGATATGGCATGATCAGAAGTAAATTGAGTTACATCCGCAGACCTGGTCGAATAATCCAATGCCGCAAGCCATGCGATCCAAACTATTATCGAAACTGCAAACAGGAGCAGCATGGTGGCCTCGAACATAATGGTGATCATCATCATGAGCAGCAGCAGAAACACCAACACAATCATCACCGTAGCCAGTAGCAGTAGCTGCAGCAACAACAGCAGCAGCGGCAGTAGCCTCGACGGAAGCATCATTATAATTATTATCGCCATTTCAGAAATATTCCAGACCTCTTCAATTTCCTTTCGTTTTTGTATTTAGCTTACCTTTTACGAATTAAAACCTGTCTTTTTTACCGAGACTGAAGCCGTTTAATAAAATAAATATATTCGGTTTTCAGACATTACTTAGTCTTATTCGATTAGGAAAATGAAACGAGTTTCTCATACTAGGTCCCCAATTAATACAGCAGAGACAAAAGTATAAATCGTATCCCGGCAGCTGAAAAGTAGATGTAGTATTGATGAATATGAAAAATATTAGTTGTATAGGCGTTAACTGAAGTGTTAAAGGATCACAAAGTCGCTTTTCTTAATATTAGGAAAATATAATTTCGTTAGTTGAGAATAACAGGATGCGCTGTGCGGTTGGTGTCAGCTTTGTATACTCAGATGTCAGCTCGACCACCTGTGTGCTAGATACGGATGTGACGGCCAGAGAAAGAGTGCGACGGATGTGGCTAGTACGCAACCTCATAACTCTTGCTTTTCTTATTTTGTTCTTTAGTCCTAACAATCCATGAGCGATGTTTCGTACATGCTAACATTTATCATTGTCTAGTAGTATTTTTAGCTTCGTACAGCAAGGTGCGTAATGCCTTATTTGGAGCGATTTCCCTAAAAAATGACCATAAAAGGAATATTAACATTTTTGCAATATCATTATTTTAAATATTATCATGCTTAAATGATATTCTATTTTTACATATTGAAATATAATTGCATTTTTTTAACATATAAGAAATAGATGTATGAGATCAACATAAAAATAAATGTATATCGAATATGCTATTGATTCGAAAAAGTGTAGTAAGATATTGCATATATAATTAAAGTAATACTGTTTTATGACTAAAATATCATTACTTGTGAATGTTTCTAATTTTAGTTAAAGAAATTGAGTTAGAAAATATCTACATACCACTGTATAATAAAAGTTATAACACCCTATAAAGAATGAGACTATACTGAACAAGCTGTCAAATTAATGTTGTAGTTATAATAGGAAATAAAGATTGAGAACACAACTTCTGTGTCGATTTTAGTGCTTTAAATAAAATTACTAAGTCAACAGCTCATCCATTGTTTTTAATTGATAATATATTAGTTTTATTAGGGAAAGCTACCTGCTTCTCCACCCTTGATTTCAGGCTATTGGCAGGTCGCTATGGATGATGCCTATCGGGAGGAAACGGCTTTACTTTCCAATTGAGGCTTTATCAGTTCCGAGTCATGACATATGGCTTGGCAGGACTCTCGGGGTCTTTCGGCAACTTACGTCTATTGTGCTTACAGGCCTGAACAATTTTAGCCTGGCCTATATAGATGACATACTGATGTTTACTATTTACTCAGAAATTCAATTAAGACACTTGCAAATCGTATGTGATTGATTAAGGTTGTATGAGCTGAAGTTGAAACTGCCGAAGTGTACGTTCCTTAGTTATGAAATAAAATATCTAGGGTGTATCCTAAATAGCAGTAGTGTGAAACGCGACCTAGAGAATAATAAGCAATACGGTTAGTGCCCGAACCTCGCACAGTGACAGAGGTCAGAGGCTTCATCGGGGTCGTACGCTATTATTGAAGGTTCGCCCCTTGATTCTCCAGGATAGCACCCCCCCCCCCCTGATAGGACTGACCTTGAAATATGCCTGATTCAACTGGACGGATGATTGGCAGCGTTCTTTTGATGAATTCAAGGAGAAATTGATAGCCATTCCACTGTTAGCGTATCCGGATTTGAGCAAACCGATGACACTATACACTGACGCAATTGACCCCTGTGTTTGGGCGTGTTTTACCCAACACTGTCAAGAGCAGGATGGATTACTAAAGAGAGTGAAGGAAGAGATCCCAATATACGGTTTGTCCCACAGGCTGTCGCCACCCCCCCCCCCAAAAAAAAATGGCCAACATATCGAGAAGAAGCCTATACGATAGTATATGTCCTTCTGAAACTGCATTATTATCTTGATGGGGCATAATTTGTGATTAAAACATATCACAAACCATTACAGCATTTGTTCGAGACTGATTGGACTAACAAAAAATCGAACACTGAGCGGCTACAATTGACGCATCAAGTTCATTTTCAGAATGGAAAATACAATTGCAGATCTGTTGTCCCGAATTCCCTACAGATTAGACCAAGAATCACATGTAATAGAATCTGAAGCGGATGATAAAGCCTACCGAAGTAATGTTATAAACCTACATAAAATAGTAAATAGACCGAAGTGGAGTGATTCTGAGAATTAAAAAGAAATAAAGGTATTGTTGTCGCGGAGGAGAGTAGTAGAAGAGTCTGGGCGAGATGACGAATTAAGGGTCTGTAAGGAGGTTGTTCTAAAAAAAGTTAACAAAAACAAAAGCCAGTAAATATAATATAATAGAAGATGTGCTATACTATGTGTCAAACGAGGATGAAAACCCTAAGTTTAGGCTATACGTGCCGTACAAATTCCAGAGGCAAGTATTAGAACAATGTCACGAGAAAATAGGACACATGTGGTCACATAAAACCTTCGAACTGATCAGTCGAAAATATTATTAACCTGGTTTGTACCGGTGGGTGATCAGCCATGTAGCTGGTTGCATGACCTGTTAGGCCAGGAGCAGAAAGAGCAATGCAGCTCCACTGATAAAAGTGGAAGTACCCTCCTACCAATTTGAGAATGTTTGTATGGATGTGTCAGGGCCCTATACATACACACGCAGAAGGAATGTATAATGGGTGTTGTTGACTGGTTGACAACTTGGATGGATGCGTTTGCGGTGAAGGACAAAGCTGGACAAACAGTCGCCCGCTTGCTGGTTGATGAAACATTCTCAAGATATGGGATATCATTAAAGTTAGTGAATGATAACGGATCTGAGAACGTGAATGTGGTAATGAGCCATACCTTCGATAGCTTTAACATAACGCACATAACGACCTCACCGTATCACCCACAGAGTAATGCAAATGTAGAAAGGTTTCAATGTTTCTTTGGAGACATGTTGGCAAAACCATCTGAAAGGGAAATGTAAATCAATCTCTGGTCGTAGCACCGTTCTCTATTTAGGAAAGCAGTATGTTTTCCCCTAACTACATGTTGTTCGAACGAGATATCGTCTTACCCTATAGACAACATTTTGAGGCCAACGCGAAAATATGTGGAAGAAGTGCATCATAAAATTTTAATTGAACTGTAACATATGGTTTTCGTACACGCTATTCATAGAATATGCAGAGCACAGAAGGAAAACATCAGTGCGATTAAGCGTGTGAGATCTAGTATCCTATAGGGCCCACCAGCAACTGAGAAAATAGCTACAAAGATAGAATCCGTATTATAGAATAATCGAGCAGACTGAAACTGTGTCTTTTTTACTTTGAGTCAACTAGCTGGAAAGACGAAGCAGACTCATGCGCTAAGGGAATGGAGCATGCCCAATATAACTAGAAGAGAGAAATCAGTTCGCGGAGCCACATTTGCCGAACCAGAGGCATAAAGAACATAGAGAAGGCACAGTCACACCTAGAGATAACGTCAGATGAGAGCAAGTACTACTGCAGCGAGCACAAGGGCAGCGAACACGAGGGAAGCTCGACAGAATAAGAACGAGCAGACGAAATCATGTTGGCAGAGAAAGAATGTGGAAATAGACTCAAAAAGAGTAGATGACTAAACCACTCCAGCAACGCCGGGAAGAGATGAAGAAGGAAATGGAGAAATAATTGAAGTTACCTTAGCGGAATATAAAAAGAAAGCATTGGGGTAGATATGTACATGGGGACTAGACTGGGGAGAACCAAAAGTAGTGATCTACAGCTTTTGGATACCTATGATGCCTTAAGTAAGTGACAGGCCAACATGGTGATAATTCCTGTGAGAGTGACAAATGATAATGACTAGGGACACATCCTAGTGGGGAGATCTGCGTATGGTTTGGGAGTGTGACGCTCCCTGCTGTGCGTACGCATTGGGCTCAGTAATGGGTTTTTGTCATTGTCCAAAGAATGGAGACGTTATGGCTCCAAGTAGAAGGAACGCAAATGATCCTGCAAAAGCCTTTTGATTCAGTCGCTCTCCTGTTATCTTTGCATGATTTTTTGTCCGCGTGCACTTGTGATCTTTCTGATGATAGCCACTGCTGAGACATGCAAACAGGTACAACACACCCTTTGCTCACACCTTAGGCTATTCTCTATCTCTACAAATCTACTATCAAACCATGTATGGAGTACTGTTGTCATATTTCGGCTGGTGAATCCGTCCCATTTAAGGGTAAGGCGCATAACGTCTCTGTAATTTTATTGGTCGCCCCCTTTCTTCTTCTCTGCACCTTCATCCTCACAGACGCAATGTTGCTAGTCTCAGTCTTTTCAATGAATACTATTATGGCTTGTATTTTTCGGAATTGTCTATTCGATTTCCTGAATTCTTTGTTCAATCTCGTTTGACTCGTTTGTCTTGTGGTATCCATCAATTCGCTGTTTTGATACCTCATTGCAATACAGCTTCCTGTTCCAGTTGCTTTTTTCGAAGAAATGCAGGATTGTGGAACTTTATTTTTCGTGCTGACCGTTTCCTCTTACCTATAGCCTTGGTCTATTCAAGACTAAAGTCAATAAGAAGCTCCTGTTTAGTTCTTTAGAGTTATGTAATCATTAATAGTCATACCGGAGTTTTTCGTGCATGTTTTGCCATCATTCTCTAAAGACAGATATTAATTCCGTTAGCTGCGACCCAAATCTATCTGATATGCTTTCATAATATATTTATTCAATTAATTCAAGTAACACGTTATTAAAACACGAATGTATTTATTGGCAGACTTTCTTTTCGCAGCTTAAATGTCAAAAGCGAGAAAAATAAACATAATTACTTATGGTTTAATCACATTGCATAATTATTTACTGTGTTGTAAGACCAGCTTTAAAACGCGTCTTCTGCGTTCAGTAGTAACTGCTGCACCCTCGAGAGTCTCGCTTGCTCACCTCTCTTTCTCTTTCTTTCTTTTTTTTCTTTCTTTCTCTTTTTTCTCTCTCTCTCTCTCTCTCTCTCTCTCTCTTATTCGTTCTCTCTCTTTCTATATATCTCTCTATCTGTTGGTATGTCTGACATCGTATCCGGTTAAATATCATTGACTTCCGTTTCTCATAATACAACTAGGTCAATCCTTTGACCCCTTCGTGACCTTTGTTTGAAACGTTTCCTGTTTTCAAACATATATCTCAACAATAGGTTGTAGCCAATATCTACTAGTATATTTACCCGTACCAATATCTAACAATAAGAGAGAACCGTAATCCATGGATCTTAGCCATTAGAGGTTCGTATCTTGTAATCGTCTTCTTTGGCTGTTTGTCTACGAGCAAAGTACTTGTGTTCATACTACACTCAATCTGTTCTGTTCTCAGTTGTGAAGGAGAGTCTTTCTAAACTTACGCAATTTTAATTTGCGTCCTAATCCAGAGTGGATCAATTTTAACCACTTTAAAAACTGACCTCGGGTTTTACTCTGCCCTCAGCGGGGAGTAAATATGAACTCCAGAAATAAATCTACGATTAAATATTGTTTTAAAAAACAACACATGTCTCCCATCTACCACTATATCTTTCTTAATAAATTACAATCTTTAAACAAATATCATGTATTTTATTTTAGGCTGTTACTTAAGGTAAAGATGCTTTTTCATTCCGTTGTCTGTTTTACAAAATCATAAAAAAGCAAAACACACCCGAATTGTAAGGCCAAGAGTTGTTCTGGCTGTGCTACAATTACAATCTTCATTTTACATATGATTTTAATGAGATTAAAACTAAAGAATTATTTCACGTAACAATTTTGATTCTCAAAGTTAGATATCATTTTTGAAAACCTTTTTATTAAAGTATAACGCTATAAATATTCACAAATACAGAGAGTCAGATAAGAAATTCCACTGTTAAAAATGAATATATTAAATATGGAACCACCATAATCAGAAACACAAGTAGAGCCACGCATTTCTAGTGCAAACAATTAGTGTTCAATGTACAAAACAACACATGTCTGCCTTCTCTCTATATATCTATCTCTTTAAAATAAATTAAACCATTTAAACAAATAGTATGAAGTGTATTTGAGGCACTTCTCTGGATTTAAATAAAAGATGCGTTAAAAAGTATTATTTTTCGATTCTGTTGTCTTGTTTTCAAAGTCGCACATAAGATACATGCGCGAACGAATGCAACGTCAGATAAGAAAACGCACTGTTAAAAATGAATAAATTAAATAAAGAACCATCATAACCAGAAACACAACAAGAGCCACGTAATTTCTGTGCAAACAATTATTTTACTAAAAGTTTGCTTCTGAATTAGATAGAAATTGTAGAAATCGTATTTTTACGAGAACAAGTGCATCTATTTAAATATACAAATGAAAGGGTGCATAAGCCGTGAGTCATTTAAAAATGTTGCATTGCTGTGTTAGTTTCTGTGCACAATTGTCTCCAATATGTCTTCCTTAGAACCTTTTGTACTTTGCTCGTTCGCTTCTTTCTGTTAGTTTTCTGTTATCCTTTTTCCGGAAATCAGATTATTTGAGTAAACGTAAATCTCATTCTCTACGGGATTTACAGTTTGTAAGGCTCTCAGCTATGGAAAACATAGAATTTACTTATTTTTAAAAAATTACTGCAGAACTTCAAAAGCCCCATAGGATTTTCTTGCGAAGTTTGTAAATTGTTTAGCTTAGTTTATATTTAAATATGATTGCGTGTACACTTTATTTGTATTTCTTCTTACACTTATTCTTCGTCGACATCGTCGCTTTCTTCGTCTCCTTTTTTTTTTTGTCGCTATCGTCGTGTTCTCTTTCGTCGCCGTATTCTATTTCTTCGTCATCTTCTTCTCCCTTTTCTTTTTCTCTCCTATTTTCTTTTTCTTCTTCATCTTCTTCATCGTCATTGTCACTGTCGTCGCCGTCTTCTTCTTCATGTTCTTCTTTTGTCACCGTCGTCTTTTTTTTATCGTCGTCGTCGCTGTCTTCTTCTTCTTCTTCTTCTTCTTCTTTTTCTTCTTCTTTCTTTTTAATATTATGCTGACCGTATTCGGTATTTCAGGATTTTTAACATCATATATATTTAGTAAGTTTTACGAGCTTTCGTTACGCTATACGCTATAGTTTTTTAGACATGTTTTCATCGTTTTGGTGGCTTCGGTTTTTAACGGTTTCAACTTTATACAATCAGCCAATGAAAGAGCTTCGTTTTGATTTTCTTTCTATATAGCTCTATAGGGGGGAGAGCTTCTGGTTTATTCAGATATTATTACTTTTATATCTTGAGGTAATATTTTACTATTCGCCAATTCCAATGTTACAGCTGTCGTTTTATGGGAGAAGAGGATGTACATAGTATTTCACTTTAAATTTCAAAGGTTATCTCTGTAAAAAAAAAAATTCATCGCTGATAAATAATCTACAATCTTGAAACAATATATTGTTTCAAGATTAAACAATTTCGTCATATATATTACTTACTGGTAATCATGCAGTATACTTAAAAGTCTAGAAATCGACAACAAAGAAAATATACCAAAAGCATTAAATTTAATATCTACCGAGCTGTATAGTTTTACAGTACTTAAACTGTTTCAAAGATTTTAGTTTTTATTTCGATATAAGACCTCGTCCATATTTGGCTTTTCGGATAGAGTCAGAATCCAATATGGCGACCTATTTCGATTAGTGTTGGTGTTTCATCTCTTAAAAATTGTTTTAAAACATGTCTTACTTTACGACTTTACCACTTTCCTTAACTTCGTTTGGCAAACTTATTTTATTCTCAGGTAAGCCTTTTATTTACTATCTTTGAAGCCTGAATTTAGCGACTATTTGCAACCAAAATCAACCGTCATATTTAATTGACTCGTGTTCGACTAAGTCAAAAAAACGATAAGTTATTCGTTGTATATTTTGGTTGCTTGCGATATCTCGGCTGTTAACTAAATTTCACGGTTGAGTCGCTCAATCGCTAGTCGTCGTAGTAATTAATATGACGTTATCTAACGCACGATGTAATACGTAAAACTGTCTGCAATACGATTTATATCGTATTTCTGTTACAATTTTATGGGTGACAGACATTTTACTGGGTGATACAGTAACTTCCACTTTCAAGAATAATGAGAAAGCGAAGAAAAAACGACTGATAGAATAAAATGTAAAAGTCGCTGAATTCGAACGAAATTAATTTTTATTGAAGACATATATCAATAATTGGACTAAATCACATGATATGTATCTTTTGTTTACTAAGCTATACCGTTATAGCAAATCAGGGAAATCTCACTTTATTGTATAATATCAAATCATATATACAGTGTATTGTATTTAACACTTCAGTTAAATTTCAAGTCCCATAGTTAGTTTTGTCGGTAGATTAAGATACTTTTAATCCCGGTGTCGTAGATTGAAACCTCACATCTTGCTTACTTTTAATGTAATTTTGATTATTTGAAATTGAATGTGAAGATAATTACTACTTCAATATTTTAATTGCCAACTTAAACGAAATTGTAAAAAATTCATTTTTTAATAAAATACCATTTGTTAGACTTTTCATATCAATATATTAAAGATCTCGATCACTAAATATGAGAGATGAAATTCTAAATCGTCGCAAACTGAATAATTACTCGAAACCAACTGAAGATTATGGACTCACATGTTAGTATTTTGTCCCAAGATTTCAAATTATGAAGTTAATGCGAATTAATCTGAATCGTCATCGGATAATAATCCACAAAATTAAAATAATGCAAACTAATAAAATAGATAACTCGTAGAAAGGTGAAAACAGGAAAAGCTATTTTCTTCAGTTAACCGTGGAATTTCTACTATGATCTACATGCGTATATCTTTCTGTGTGTGCGGCTACAAAGCATACACAATTTACATTTGGTATTAAGAATCTCTTGCCTATTTGCATTGCTTTAATAAATGTATGTTTATCCTTTTACTTCTTAAAGAGGACTCCAATGAAGAGGGATATCATTCTAATGCGATTCTAGGTGTCCGTGGAAAGAACGTGACATCAGCGTAAAGCGTAGCAAATATATTACTATACATTTTTTCTTGGGTTGTCCGCGGAAAGGATCGGACGTGTTTCCAGGATATTCTTCTCTTCTCGCACTGGAGATGAAATAAGTGTAAGACTATGCTATTGCTTTATACTGTGTAATAAAACTTAACTAAAATAAATTATGAAAACCCAGACAAAATGTATGTTTTTGCTTACGATTGAAACGAGAAACAACAATTTCTCTTGCGTCTACCGTCACATCAATGAGCGAGAGACACCCTCTACACACAGCTACTATTATGAGAAGTCACATGTTAGAAACGACGCTTCATCCGTTTTCGAAGCCAAGCAATGCTACAATCGCCACCTTCATTTTACATATACTTTTAATGAGATTTAAACCGTTGAAATATTACATAAAATAAGGTTAATTCCCAAAATTATTCATCCTATTTGAAACCGTTTTAATAAAGTCTAACGCCATAAATATTCAATCGAGTGACTTATGTTTACGCATTATTAACCATCGTAGTATTTTGGGGAAAATATTTCGGTCAGAATTTTAAAATAAATAAATGAGTATGCAAGAAATCGTTTGAAAGAAAACAAAATACATATAATATATATGTGTTTTGTTTTCTTTCAAACAATTTTTATGCATAATCATTTATTTATTTTAATGCCAATGTATTTGTGTATTTTAATTGAAGAATTAAATAATTAAATAACATAGAAACATGTAAACAAATTGAAATTAAATTTAAATATATACAATATATATATAATATATATATATATATATATATATATATATATATATATATATATATATTGACAATAAAGGAATAGGCAGAGTACGTATTACTAAAGTACTTATATTTACAATGGCAATATCCGAGTTCGAATCTCACATACATCTAAATAACTTTTTCAACTTAATACCTGTGTTTTTTAATGTAATGAAATGAATATAACATAATGCATACAAGACATTTGATAAATATTTTTACACTGTGACATTTTCTTGATAATCTAAAAAAAAATCTTGAAAATAAAGGTTATCAATTATTAAAGCGGATTATTTTGCTTAAAAACATAATTTCTTATGTTTTCGGTAACAAAAAAATGCGTAAATACATTCACCAATTAGTTACATACTCTCTCATGCAAATACTAAGTAACGTATTTATTAAAGAAAATAACAAATATTTATCTTCGAGCGGTAAAATTTAGGTAAAAATAGAAAATTGACAAACTCAGGTCTGTAACAACACCGCTCAAGTAGCGGGTATGAGCTAATTTTATTTCAAAAGTAAATTCACGGTATCATAAATACATTTCAAAAGTAATTTCATTCGTCGGTTTTCTGCTTTTTACGTTTAACTATTTCCCTCTTTAAATAACTGGAATAATATCCATTAATTTAATATTTTTCTACCATTTGTTGAGTTAAGTAATGCTAAATTGATATAAAATATAGGTCTTTATTTTGACTCGTCCAGTGCGTCTAAAACTAATTCCCGTACGAGCTTCTCTCTCGCCCTTTTCATATCTATGTTAGCTAGCTTATATTTCAAAGTTGTCTATTAGCTAATAAATATATATGTTGATAGCATCACTTGCTTTCTTGTGCTGACTCTACTATATGTTTATAGAAAAATAAGGTCCTATTATTAAGTGCTCGTAATTTTGTAAATTAATATAAGAGAGTGTATACCATTGGGTTATATTTAGAATATGGGCGCTAGCATTAGCTACCACCTTTTCAAGCCACCTGGTACCCGAATCCACTGATTTCACAAGGAAGTAAAGGACAAAATAGAGGGGAGCCCTATGTTGTCCCTTTGCCCTCACATTCAACAAGCGATGTATCTGAAAAAGAAGGTATGATTACTGTCAGCTGTTGTTTGAGGAATTTGAACCCTATCATAGTATTTATCATCATTCAACTGTCAATCTGTCTATATCATTAACAGATGAGTGGTTTAGCCTTGCTGATTGGTGATTCATTAGTAAAAAATATGCTGATGCGGTTCTTGGTCGGTTTGAGAAGCTGTGTCGAATGCTAGAACTCTGATTGAATTCTAAATAAAACACTTTGTTATCATATTCAGTTGTTGTAAGAATTATATTCCAGCAATAAATGGCGCATAATAATAAGTGACTTTCGAATCAGACTGTACATTACATCATTACACACACAACACATTTTGAACATTACATTTTATGGCGCCATTTTAATGCTTCTCCTGCTTATCTAATTTTACCAAGCAGAAAAATCTTTCCTTTTGGTCATCATCAAATTGATACGATTTATCAAACTCCCATATAGTGACTACATCTCACGCTTAATTTTAAACATATCGATCTTTATTATCTTAACTTGCCCAGTGTGTATAAATTCATTTACTTACAGCGCTATTGCTTTCGCTCTCTGTATATCTTTGTTACCTACGCATAGCTAATAGTTTTATATTACGTAATAAACATAACGATGAATCGCACTGCGTGCGTTTTTCTTGTGATGACATCGCCACAGAGTGATGGAAAAATAAAGCCATATTGTAAAGTGCTCGTATTTTTTTTTAAATGAATATGATGAGAAAATGTATTACATCGGCTTTATCTTTAGAATTCAATATGGACACTTAATAAGGAGTTACTTTCCAATCACCATGTATATTACACCGTTACAAAGATATATCAGCCTGTCTATGAGTCAATTCTTCTAATGTTTCGTCGGTGAATTAAATGTTACCCAGCAGAAAGTGAATCTGTTGCTCACCAATGAAATCAGGATTAAGTAAACTCAGATATTGTGACTACAACCTATGCCTCGAGATCAACGCTTTTCTCAGTCAAACTTAAAAGACGATGTATGTCTAGACATGTATTACAAATGCATGTGACGTGCTCATCCAGTCATAGTTACGGGTCAAAGTTTACATCAATGCATATTAGATATGGTTAGCTTCGCAGAGGAAATAATAACCTGATTAATAAGCATAAGATTTTAATCGGAAACTTGAAAGATGTCCTACTGAAAACCCCAGTGGCGGAAGAATTGTAAAAAAGGAAATTAAATTTTAAGACTAATCTATAGATTTATAAGAATAAGGAAATCGTCGATGTTGTCTTCAAAGACCACCAATTCTTCATGGCACTGTGCCGAATAGCTATTGTTTAACTGATAGAATGATATAAAAGGACCCAAATTAACGTGCAAGTCTTTTTTTACTTGATTAAATAATCTTTCTGTAATCGATGAGGTACGAATTTATTTTTAGATTGTATAATCTACAAATAAATTCGTACCTCATCCATTAAGTTATTTTTTGCTGTTGACTTGAATCTAAATAAGGAAACTATAAATGCAATTACTTTTTTATGTGCCGTGACTTGTGTGTTTTCGACCACGTGTTTGGTCAAATATTAAGAATAAATATGGGATATATTTCGATCGTATACTATCAACCACTATTGGCAAAGTTTGATTTCATGTTCGTCACGTGGCTCGAAATAAAGGAACTTGATCTGATTAGTTAGTTTCATCATTCGACATAAGATAGATTTTCAAGTTACCCATGCCTGTATGACAACAGAAAAGATCGGGTTGGCATATGTTTAAGCCAGACTTATTCCAACAATTGATTACCGCTTCAAATGTGGTACTATATAGATTTAACTCAACCTACGATTAAATATTCGGTATAGTTAGGGATAGGGTTAGGGTAAGAATGACGAGAGGAATACAGCAACAAGACGAACACATTCTTTTTGTTTAACTAAAAATGCACATATATATATATATATATATATTATATATATATATATATATATATATATATATTATACATATATATATATATATATATATATATATATATATATATATATATATATATATATATATATATATTATGATAAATATTATTAAACTCTTATCTACAGACAGATGTATTTCATCCTTCTACCGGGAATCATCAGTGCAGAAGTTAAATGATTCGTAACTCTAAGATAAAAGTCAATTAATGCTTAAGATGTGGCCACCAAACAAAGCACGTTGAAGGTGGATTAAGATATATTTTGTCTAAGTAAAGGTTACACACATAGAAGGCGTTCAGCAACAGTGCTCAACGACTCGTTGGCCGAAACTATTAATAAAATTCTGAACATTTTTATAGATTTCAATTCAAATTCAATATGGATGTGATGTATTAACATTCATCAATATATACATATATATATATACATGTAATAGTATAAATTAATATTATATACTACGTATATGTATACATATATATGTATATATATACATGTAATAGTATAAATTAATATAATATACTACGTATATGTATACATATATATATATATACATATATATATATGTATACATATATATATATATATATACATATATATATATATATATATATATATATATATATATATATATATATATATATATATATATATATATATATATATAAAGAGATTTAGTGAATTATAAGATTCCAATTGCTAAACGGATTAGAACAACAAGTCTAGTATGGCGTACGGTCGTTTCCTCAACATTCTGGAAATACTTTATTTCATTCTTTAATTTTTAAAAAAACCAACAAAAGCTACTCAAAAACGTCCTTCACAGCGCCTTTAGCACCACATCTTAAATCAATTAAATTGAAATTCAAGGAAAAATAACAAGCTCGTCTCAGAGGAACATCCATTGGCGAGAGGGCGTACATAGACCAATATTGGAAAAAGAATAAGTTACAAACATAAAATAAGAATATAAAGATAAAACTGATAATGATAATAATAAAACTTTATAAACATTATAAAGATTAGTAAAAAAAAATGAAAAAATAAAAATAAGAACAAAAATAAAGAATAAAAATAAAATAAAATATAACATAAAAATAATAGAATTAATGAAGGAAAAATAAAATCAGAGGATAAGAAGTAAAAAATAAAAATAAAATGATAAAAATAGAAAATAAAAATAAAAATAAGAATGAAAATGAAAATAAAAGTAAAAATAAAAATAAAAATAAAAATAAAAATAAAAATAAAAATATAAAAAATCTTAAAGTATAAAAATATAAGAAAATATAAAAGAATTAAAAAATTGAAAAATTAAAAATTAAAAAATTAAAAATATATAAAAAAATATATAAAATATCAAAATATATAGAAATACATAAAATAAATAATGAAGTGTAATAGAGTAAAATAAAATAAAATAAAAAATAAATAAGATATAAAATATAGAAAGTAAAATAAAGTAAAATAAAAATGTAAGTTTGATAATAGAAATATAAAGGAATACGAATATATGAACAACATAAAAATACATACATATGCACACATATATACATACATATATATATTTATATACAAACGCACATATATACACATACATAAAAATATATAAGAAAATAATAAAGTTAATAAAATTATAAGTAAGTAAATAAAAATTGTTAACTTATAACATAGAATAAAGGTAAACGAAGAAATAATAGAGGTAAAATTAATAATAAACAGAATTAAAGATAAAAACAAAGGTACCAATAAGGAGATGATATGTCTAAAACCATTTCAAGAAAATAAATCGCCTTGCAAATTGTGAAGAAACATATCCAAATTGATCACAAAAAATCTATATATCCCAGATGACTAGACTAATTACAAAGCAGACTAATGTGTAAGTACTTAGTGCTAATTTCTTATCTAATAATTTAAATGGAATAATATGTATGTGTGCTATAGAGGTGATAACTAATGAGTTAATTTTTATCAAATTCGACATATATATATATATATATATATATATATGTATATATATATATATATATATATATATATATATATATATATATATGTATATATATATATATATATATATATATATATATATGTATATTTATATAATTATATATATATGGGTTATGATACGATAAGTGTCATAGCTTATTTATGGTTGTCAGCATCATCATTAGAGGTTATAAATGATGGCAAATAATTACTTTTCCTTTGACCTGGAGCCACTCAAAAAATATGAGATAAGATCAGATTTGACTTCTGGTTTTAATGATGAACACGAGCGGTAACTCCACCAAAAGGGCGCCCTTATATATATATATATATATATATATATATATATATATATATATATATATATATAGGATCAAATATAAATCAAAAGTAAACTTTTAGTAGATTGAACCTATAGTGAAAAGGTTAAGCTCAATATACGAGATAGAGCAATTGTAGAGATAGAAGAAATAAGAGTGATAAACATGTAACGAATGTCTACATTTATTTCAAATTTCGATTGTTCAATGCAAGGTGTATTCTGTAATAAACTAGTGTTTATTATTCTTTCTTTAAGCCAAGGCTTTTGAAAGGTCGAGATCTTATCATCAGAGGAGAAATACAGATAGATGAGTTGGCTGTAGAAAAAGCCAAAGTTTAAATATTTGAAAGTTATTATTAAAAATGTAGTGAAAGAAAAATTCAGTAAAGAAGATATGTGGTTTTCCAGGTGGTAATTGTCCGTTAAAAAAGTGTCCAATGAAGAGGAGATTTTGGAGAAGACGAAAAAAAAAAATTTTTTTCGTAGGCAGTGTGGAGAAAGTGCTCAAAATAAAGTAAATCCAAGCGCACTTAAATAGAATTGATGTGAGAAAAGCTTTCCATTATTGATAACTTCCTGGGCCATAGAAAAAGCGAATAGTGTTATTGCTGAGATATTCGCTCAATCGAATCCAAGGAAAAAACTTAAGTGAGACTAATGCTAAATTAGGGGTTGGGATTGGGGGAGGGAAAGTTAAATATGGTCGGAATGGTAGAGAGAGCCGCTGTTGCAGCTGGGAGGAAAAAGTGGTAGATAAGGGAAGAGGGGTTCAAGTGATAGGGGATTGGTAGGTAGGAAGCAGGCGATGGTTAGTCAAAGGTTAAGAAGTATGTCATTGAGTGTAAATATTATTTGAAGAGAAAAGGAGAGGGAATTAAAAGGATCGTAGATAAAAACTGAATTTAGGGTGGAGACAGAATAAATTCGAAATTTTAAGATGGTTGCCGAATCTAAAAATAGAATTCCAATGAGTGGAATTCTAAATGTAATAAGCAAAAATTGGGCGAAAGACTAGCGTTACTTCCTAAAGTTTCTAGGGATTTAAAAGGGCTACCTGATTGGTTAAATTCATGGTAACATAAGTACAAGTATATGAATAAATAAATAAATAATTAATTAAAATAATTTAAACATTTTTTAATAGATTTTTATTAAAATAAGGACCAGATGAATGATTAGATGAATGATTAAATACTTTAGAAATAGAATAATTAAAGAATAAATAAGATAAACTCGATGTATAGTTATACATCTCGCCTGTCCCACTCAGTATAATTAAGATTTAGGGTAGGGGAACAGTTCATGGGATAAGGTTAGACTGTTTGTAACAATTTGTTTCCATTATAAGCAATATGGGGTGTGGGTAGGTTGGTTTAATTGAAACTTAAGTGTAGTGTCAGTGCTTTAAAGTAATGAAAAGCTTTATAAGCGGAAGAAAAAGGACCGATTTAAGAAGTAATTAAAGAGCGTGGTTAAATGCGAGATGAGTAGAATCTACGAATATGATAATTTCGGTAGAAAGAGACATGTACAGGGTCGGTTATGAGGATGCAAAAGAGGGAGACAAGGAGTAAGTGAAATTAGAGAGCATAAGATGCAGAGGAAAGAAAGAGGGATATGTGGGTAATGTTTAGCTATAGGTGAAAATTTAAGTGAAAAAATGTGTGTAATTTGAAGAGTAGAGGAGAGGGAGTCGTAGTTAACGTGGAATTTGAGGGGAAGATAAAATAAATTTCGAGAGTTTAAAGGATTACCATCACGGAGATTGGGAATCCAAAGAAATAGGAATCTATAGTTTAAATGTTGAGTAAGCAGTAAATAGGCAAAGATTAGCATAAACAAGTTTAATTTACCGGGAAGCTTACAAAAGGCTTCCAAGTAGTTTAAAAGAATGATTAAAAAAGGATGAGGGTAAAAATAAATCAAAATAACAGTAGATGAGTAAATGAGTTATTGAAAAAGGCCCAAGAGTGGTCAAAGAAATTAAAATTAAATTAAAGTAATTAAGGCAGGCCAGATGTGTAGTTATACAACTAGCCTGTACCACTCCATTTATGACAAATTTGGGGTTGGAGGCTGTTAAGGGAATAAGGTAAAGTCGCTTGTAACAACTGATTTCAATATAAGTATTATGGGGCGGGCTTGGGTTGAATCAAGTATACTTAAATATAATGTTAGTGTGTTGGAGATGTAAGTGGGTTTATAGGGGGAACAGATGGATCAATTTGGAGGGGAAACCGAGGATCGTAGTTAAAAGTTAGATAGGTGGGAGCTACGAGGAAAGGTATTGTCATTAGAGATAGGTCCATACAAGGATACATGGAAATAAGAAGGAAGTGAGATTAAGAAGAAATGGAAGAGTTTATGGGGCGGTTGGCAAACAGAAGAGAGCAAGACGTTTAGAGTAAAGATGAAGTAAGAATAATAGGAGCTATAATGCTGGGAAGGGATAATTGTCTAGACATTAGATTGGTTAATGATCGGTGGAATGTAGGAGGAATGATGTTAGTTCTTAATTTATTATAAGTGTTACGGGTTAGTAAAGTTATTAGGTGCAATTGGGGAGGATAATTATTGGGATGGTTTATTGGTGAGGATGGGGGAGTTAAGAATAGAAGTTAACCAAAATGACCAAGATATATAGTTTAGAGATTTGTCTGATGATATAGAGGGAGTGATTGGCTTGGAGGAGGAGTGTAAGAGGGAGTGATGAAATTAATGTATTTAAATTTTCGCTTGTGCCTGCAATTAGAAATGAGCTCATTTTTAGAGTTAATAACATTTAAGTTCTTGGGTGCTGTGGCCATCATAACAGTTTCCAGAGTACATAGTTGGCAGAAAATAGAACCAGGAGTGTAGGAGTTAGACTTTTTTAATATAGACCAACTTAGGGAGAAGGGAGTCTTTTTAATGTTAAAGCTTTTTATTAGATTGGATAGAGAGGTGCTAGTGGCATTATTATTATTATTGTGTTTAAAGGAGTAGATCTGGTTTGAGATTCGAGTTTTAATGGGGAAGGCGCTTGCGCTAATATAGGTGTGTATTTTTGTGCGGGGTTGCTGTTATAGTATTTGTGTTATTAATAGTATTGGGAATGCTTCGGGTTTGTATGCTCGAGTTCTGGGCCAAGTTTAAGTCGGGGTTATTAGTTGGGGAAGATGAGAAACTTTGAGGGGTGAGATCAAATCCATTATTAGTTGGCGGTAATTTTTGGTTGGTGTGAGGGGTGCTATTTAGGGTTTGGTTTGATGCAGGGAGTTGCATATGGGCAGAACTAGGGGAAGGGAGGGGGGATTTGTATGTTGGTATTACTTTGCATAATGGTGTATTGGGGAAATTGTTTAACAGTACAGGAATATATAACGTTACTTTGTATGCAATTACCGTTTAATGGGCATTCTCTAGATTTTGGCAATTGCAGTTATTAGTGGGGCGCATGGTAGGTGCTGGTTGTTCGGCAGATTTTGTTTTGTTTTGTTAGATGTGATGATGGTTTGTGCTATAATTGGCATTGTGCAGTAGAAAATTTTAATAGAATTCTTATTCAAAATAGTGCTGTATTTATGTGGGTGCTTGAAAAGGGTTATCTAAGATTTTTAAAAATTCCTTAGCTATATTAGTTTTTACATTGCAATTGTAGGGTGGGTTAAACCAAATACTATTCTTTCTTCTATTTTTTATTTTTATTTTTACTGCGTTCTTGAAGATTAGCAAGTTTATCAGTATTGATAGTTTTAGTGGGTCTATTTACATATGTCTTGGGTTTCTTAGGTAGCGTAGTGTTAGTTCGTTGTCTATCTCGTGTAGCCATTTTATAGGTAATTACATTTAAAGGTTTATTCTTCTGGAAAGGGGGATTATTTTCATATTTAATTTGATAAGTGTATCGCGAATTAAGGAGTGCGTTATTATAGAAGCTGGAATTTTGTTCGAAGATGGGTTTATTAGCAGAAAGACTTGAGATTCTATTTGAAACTGAGGGGACTATTGAATTAATGATGGATTTTGGGTGGTTAGATAGCTTATGTACGTAAAATAGGGTAAGATTTGGTTTGTGGTAGGGGCTAAATGATTCAGAGTTAAGGTCTAGTGTTAGGTCAAGGAAGTTAGATATTCTTTTCTCAGGTTCTATAGTTATGGTTAATCCAAGGTTTTTAAAGAAATTGTGCAGGTGTTTTATGGTGTTGTATTGTCTAGATCTCTCCCTAGAAACAAAAAGTGCACCGTCCCTGTAAAGTCCACCGTGCAATGTCCGAATTCAAACTTTGATTCTCTCAACAAGTATAATCCTACAAGGTCAGTAACCTGGGCAGAGTCTGAGGCTCCCATGGTGATGTTAAAGTTATTGAGGGTATCCTTCCTAGTCCAAAATTTATTGTCAAATTCTAAAAGGGATCTCCTGGCTAAAATGATTAGATCGGTTTCTGAGTCTGTGATATCTGAATTATTCTTAGCGAAGATTAGAGCTTTGTTTAGTAGGATAGGGGATATGGACTGATAATAATTGTTCATGTCGAAGGTAATGAAGTTCAAGTTAGAGTTAGATTTATCTTTGAGGAACAATCGAAATTTGAAATAAATTTGGCCATTCGTTACATGTTTATCACTCTTATTTCTTCCATATCTCTCTCACTCTCTCTCTATATATATATATATTACTGTTACAGGTTACATGTGCACATATATATATATTTATATATATTTATACATATATATATATATATATATATATATATATATGTGTGTGTGTGTGCATGTGTATGATTTATACATATATATAAATATATATGTATATATAATGTGAATATGTTCATATATGTGTATGTACAGGATACACTTAGACGGAGATTCTACAAGTATATATATAACCTGAAAACTCATCCTCTCGCAGTCAAAACATCCGATAAAAACAACAGATATTACACAGACAAACGGTTGTATATGCTTTCGTACATAGCTTTATAAGAATAATATTAATTTGAAATGAACATCCCAACTATTTACTGTAATTTCATGGTAAATCCAATTCTAAGAAGTGCATTTATTTCTATTCAAAACGTATGTGTACATTTGAATGCGAGCTCAAACTAGCAAAAAAATGTTTAATGTAAAGATGTCCAACGTGTTTTACGTACTGTTTCGGCATGGCATTATAACAAAAATGTTATTACATCAAGAATTCTTCAATTTGTGATGAAGTATGAAACTTGTTTACCTATATAGTGCACTGAATTACAAGCTGTTCGCTTTATAAAAATACTGAGTCTTCCAAATTTGCAAAATATCTTGAATACTTCTGAATATCAAGTACAGACTATAAAACATTGTCGAAAAAATATATCTTGTATTATAACAATAATATATAGTTAAAACAGATCAAACAGCGAATTATATAAGATATGGGAATTAATAATTGAATATGTTATAGACTCTTCTCTATAATTGACAAGAAATACATCGGTATTCATATAGATGATTGACTTTACATAAAAATAATGATAAATGTTACTGTTATTTTGTGTTTTAATATAGTAATAAACATTAATTGCAGAGAATAACATTTTAGATATCACTGTCAATTTAAATTACGAACTATACAAGTCTTACAGAATAATATTAATACCAATTTATGTTATTGTAGAAGAAAAAACAATTGCCATTGATGAATAAATGTTTAACAACTAATGTAATATACAAAGTAATCGTAAAGTACGAAGATAAAATATATATAAAGGCTACAGAAAATCTTTTTCAAATCAATATAGTCATTATATGATAATATTTGATAATAAACATATCAGAATAGTACTACATTACTTACGTATATATGAGTACACAAATAAAATCGTAGATAGTATAGTAATATAAATGGGAAAAATTTTCATTCAGACATTCTAGTTATATAACTACGAGGAACGATAATTTTTGCTTGGACGAAAATGATAAAATCATAATCTTGAAATTGCAAATCAAATTACGAGAAAAAGGGCAAGCATTTGTAGCCAAATGCATAACTATGCATAAATATTTGCTTTGTTATTTAAATCCTGATTAAAGAAAATAAATGAAGTTAGCAATAAGAATAAAAAATAAAATATATATATAAATAATTATAAATAATATATTTGCTGCAGTTATATATTTTCTCACGCTAAACGCTTTTAGGTTAAAATATATGTGCAATAATATCAACTTGAGAGTGTTACGGCAATCATGTTTTAACGTGTAAGAGCAAACATGAAAACTAAAACTTGGAGGTTGATATTTTTAAGGTAAGCATGTAAACTCAAGCTTTAATGTAATGAATAAACATGTAGACTAAAACTTAAACGTTGATAATATTACTTTACTAAATAAAACTTGTTAATTAACGACATTATTTGGGGGGGGGGGATGGGGGTGCTAAATCAATTTTTAATAATAGTGAATTTTTTTTAAGTATGTAAACATTTTTCATTGGTTAATTGGAAAACTACTTCTTATCATTGGATTTTCAAAAGATATACAAGTTTTCCATCGGCTATTTGAATTTAATATTTTGACCCTTTCGCTACATAATTATTCATTAGTACGATTTCTTAAGACAAACATATATCTAGAAGTATAACGTTGAGAATGGTAAGACAAATATATACCGGAAGCTTAAACGTTGAGAATGTTAAGACAGACATATACCGAAAGCTTTAACGTTGGAAATGTTAAAACAAACATATACCGCAATTTTTAACGTTGAGAATGTTCAGACAGACATATACCGAAAGCTTTAACGTTGAGAATGTTAAGACGAACATATACCTGTAGATTTAACGTTGAGAATGTAACGACAAACATATACCGACACGTAAAAATTGAGAATGTTAAGACAAATATATAATAAAAGCTTTAACGTAGAGAATTTAAGAGAAATATATACTGAAACCTTAAACGTTAACGTTGAGCATGTTAGACAAACATTTACTTAAATCTTTAACCTTGAGAATGTTAAGACAACCATATACCTTAAGCTTTCACGGTGAGAATGTAAAGACAAACATATATGTAAAGCTTTAACGGTAAGAATATGAAGACCAACATATATCTGAAGCTTTAACGTTGAGAATGTTAAGGCAAATATATAGCTAAAGCTATAACGTTGAGGATATTAAGACAAACATATATCTTAAGCTTTAACGTTGAGATTGTAACGACAAACATATACCTAAAGCTTTAACGTTTAGAATGTTAAGAGAAACATATACCGAAAGCTGAAACGTTGAGAATGTTAAAGCAAATATATACCAAAAGCTTTAACGTTGAGAATGTTAACACAAACATATACCTTAAGCTTTAACGTTGAGAATGTAAAGACAAAAATATATCTAAAGCTGTAACGTTGAGAATATTAAGACAAATATATTCTGAAAGCTTAAACGTTGAAAATGTTCAGACAGACATATACCGAAAGCTTTAACGTTGAGAATGTTAAAAAAGCATATACGTAAAGCTTTAACGTTGAGAATGTAAAGACAAACATATACCTAAACGTTAACGTTGAGTTTGTTAAGACTAACATATAATTAAAGCTTTAACGTAGAGAATGTTAAGAAAAATATATACCGAAAGCTTTAACGTTGTGAAAGTCAAGACAAACATATACCGAAAGCTTTAACGTTGAGAATGTTCAGACAAACATATACCTAAAGCTTTAACGTTGATAATGTTACCACAAACATATAATTAAAGCTTTAACTTTGATAATGTTAAGACAAATATATACCGAAAGCTTTAACGTTGAGAATGTTACGACAAACATATAATTAAAGCGTTAACTTTGATAATGTTAAGACAAATATATACCGAAAGCTTTAACGTTGAGAATGTTAAAACAAACATATACATAAAGCTTTAACGTTGTAGATGTTACGACAACCATATACCTAAAGCTTGAACTTTGAGAATGTTAATACAAACATATACCTAAAGCTTTTACGTTGAGAATGTTAAGACACACATATATCTAAAGTTTTAACGTTGAGAATGTTAAAATAAATATATTCCTAAAGCTTTACCATTGAGAATGTTAAGACATACATATACATTCAGCTTTAAGTTCAGAATGTTAAAACAAATATATACCAAAAGCTTTAACGTTGAGTATGTTAAGACAAAAATATACCTTAAGCTTTAACGTTGAGAGTAGTAAGACAAATCTATACCTCAAACTTTGACGTTGAGAATAATAAGACAAACATATATCTAAAGTTTTAACGTTGAGAATGTTAAGACAAATATATACCTATAGCTTTAACGTTAGAATGGTTGGGCAAACATTTACATACAAGTTTTATTGTTTATAATGTTAAGGCGGACGTGTTAATTGAATATGTGTAAAATATTAGGGTAGATATGTCAACTCAATCTTAAACCTTGTGAATTTAAAACTTTAACGTTGAGAATGTAAAGACAAACATATATCTAAAGCTGTAACGTTGAGAATGTTAAGACCAATATATACTGAAAGTGTAACCGTTAACGTTGAGCATGTTAGACAAACATATACTTAAAGCTTGTACCTTGAGAATGTTAAGACAAACATATACCTAAAGCTTTCACTGTTGGAATACTAAGGCAAATATATAGCTAAAGCTATAACATTGAGAATGTTAAGAGAAATATATACTTAAAGCTTTAACGTTGAGATTGTTAAAGCAAACATATATCTTAAGCTTTAACGTTGAGATTGTTACGAAAAACATATACCTAAAACTTTAACGTTTAGAATGTTACGACAAACGTATACCCAAACGTTTACATTGAGAATGTTAAGAGAAACATATAATTAAAGCTTTAACGTAGAGAACGTTAAGACAAATATATACCGAAAGCTTTAACGTTGAGAATGTTAAGACAAATATATACCGAAAGCTTTAACGTTTAAATTGTTGATACAAACATATACTTAAAGCTTTAATGTTGAGAATGTTAAGACAAACATATACCGAAAGCTTTAAAATTGAGAATGTTAAGGCAAATATATAGCTAAAGCTATAACGTAGAGAATATTAAGACAAACATGTATCTAAACCTTTAACGTTGCAATTGTAAAGACAAACATATATCTTAAGCTTTAACGTTGAGATTGTAACGACAAACATATACTGAAAGCTTTAATGTTGAGAATGTTAAGATAAATATATACCGAAAGCTTTAACATTGAAAATGTTAAGACAAACATATACCTTAAGCTTTAATGTTGAGAATCTTAAAGCAAATATATACCTAAGGTTTAACGTTGAGAATGTTAAGACAAATATATACCGAAAACTTTAACGTGGAGAATGTTAAGACAAATATATACCTAAAACTTTGACGTTCAGAATAGTTAGACAAACATATATCTAAAGTTTTAACGTTGAGAACTTAAAGACAAATATATACCTATAGCTTTAACGTTGAGAATGTTTGGGCAAACATTTTCACTCAAGTTTTATTGTTTATAATGTTAAAGCGGACGTGTTCATTCAATATGTGGAGAATATTAAGATAGATATGTCAACTCAATCTTAAACCTTAAGTATTTTAAGGATAACAATTCCAGTTTTGTACGACTCATAGATTACTCAGAAAATTCATATTTTGAAAATTATTTCGTAAATGTAGGCTTTAAACTCCACTTTGAGATAGCTAATCAACTCAGAGCAATGATTAGTTTGTACAAATAATTTATATAACTTTCAACTGTAATTATACTTGCATTCATTCTGATGAGTAAAGTACAATGTAAAAATGATTCGATGAATTAATCAGTTTTATTCAAATAAATTGTTACTTACTTGAAGCGTAGATTTTTTTTAATTTCTTACTTTACTTGCAGTTTCTCAATGAGTACAAAACATGTTTAGGTAGTAACTCAAAAGTAGCATTCTATATATGTTTAATGTAACGTGGTGTGTCTTGATTCTTTGTATCATATAAAGAATATACAGTCATTGGTTTGTTAAGTAATAATAGCCTCCATCCAAATGGACTGGAGATCAACTAGGAATGATATATAGTTGAGAGGTTAAAAAATAATCCCAGCGAATAAACGGAAATTAAGAAGCTGACGTCATTTCCGAAAAAGGATATTGTTGTCGCTGTTTCTGCCATCTTTTTAAGTAAGCGGTTAAGAAGAGCAATCGCCCGTCCATGCCCTGATGTGGGTGATTGATGACAAGTCATGAATTGAATATTCTTTATATATATTTATATATATATATATATATATATATATATATATATATATATATATATATATATATATACATATAACCTAGTATACGCATTTATATATGTCTCTCCCTGATTTGAGTAATTGTCCTGTTAATATGTACTTCATCTTATTAAATACTTATTTTTGAAGATGTGTTATGTGCCATTTGATTTTATCGCAGACGGAGAGTAGAGTACACATCAGACAAGGTTACAAGGGTGTATAGAGGTTATATACGTATAAACGAACGAACCAGTGTGTAACAGGTTGTGTACTAGTGTCCATAAGTACATTTTCCTGTTGACTACAATTTATCATAATTCTTTATTTGTTCTGTTATCTTTTTAGAAGGCAAATTTAGATTCCATTTAAGAATTGCCTACTTCTAATTTAAATAGAAGTCTGTGATGAATACTCAATTTGTGTAAAACAACCATTGACATGGCTATCAACTGATATAGATATTTATACTCAACATACTCTAAAAGAGCTGCAAAGTAAAGTTCATTTTAATGCAGAGGGCAACCAGTGAATTGTAATATTCTCTATATTTGTTTCTTTAGAAATTTTTAAGTCCAACCTCACAACCTGCACTTGAAATGTTGTTATCTGGACGGTTAAATTCTTTAAAACATCCGCGACTCTCATTGCCTGTAGACCTCCAGTTTACTCGTATTATGTATGTGAGATTTTATGAAGATTATGTGTGTGAGATATTATGAAGATTATGTGTGCGAGATATTATGAAGATTATGTGTGTGAGATATTATGAAGATTATGTATGTGCGATATTATGAAGATTATGTGTGTGAGATGTTATGAAGATTATGTATGTGAGATATTATGAAGATTATGTGTGTGAGATATTATGAAGATTATGTGTGTGAGATATTATGAAGATCATGTATGTTCGACATCATGAAAATTATGTGTGTGAGATGTTATGAAGATTATGTATGTGCGATATTATGAAGATTATGCGTGTGAGATATCATGAAGATTATGTGTGTGCGATATCATGAAGATTATGTGTGTGAGATATTATGAAGATTATGTATGTGCGATATTATGAAGATTATGTGTTTGAGATGTTATGAAGATAATGTATGTGAGATATCATGTAGATTATGTGTGTGAGATGTTATGAAGAGTATGTATGTGCGATATTATGAAGATTATGTATTTGCTATATTATGAAGATTATGTGTGTGAGATATTATGAATATTATGTATGTGCGATATTATGAAGATTATGTGTGTGAGATGTTATGAAGATTATGTATGGGAGATATTATGAAGATTATGTGTGTGCGATATATGACGAATATGTAAGTGAGATATTATGAAGATTATGTGTGAGATATTATGAAGATTATGTGTGTGAGATATTTTGAAGATTATGTATGTGCGATATTATGAAGATTATATGTGTGAGATGTTATGAAGATTATGTATGTGAGATATCATGAAGATTATGTGTGTGAGATATTATGAAGATCATGTATGTGCGATATCATGAAAATTATGTGTGTGAGATGTTATGAAGATTATGTATGTGCGATATTATGTAGATTATGCGTGTGAGATGTCATGAAGATTATGTGTGTGCGATATCATGAAGATTATGTGTGTGAGATATTATGAAGATTATGTATGTGCGATATTATGAAGATTATGTGTTTGAGATGTTATGAAGATTATGTATGTGAGATATCATGTAGATTATGTGTGTGAGATGTTATGAAGATTATGTATGTGAGATATCATGTAGATTATGTGTGTGAGATATTATGAAGATTATGTATGTGAGATATCATGAAGATTATGTGTGTGATATATTATGAAGATTATGTATGTGCGATATTATGAGGATTATGTGTGTGAGATGTTATGAAGATTATGTAGTTGAGATATTATGAAGATGATGTGTGTGAGATATTATGAAGATTATGTATGTGAGATATTATGAAGAGTATGTGTGTGAGATGTTATGAATGTTATGTATGGGAGATATTATGAAGATTATGTATGTGAGATATTATGAAGATTATGTATGTGAGATATTATGAAGATTATGTGTGAGATATTATGAAGATTATGTATGTGCGATATTATCAACATTATGTGTGTGAGATGTTATGATGAGTATGTATGTGCGATATTATGAAGATTATGTATTTGCGATATTATGAAGATTATGTGTGTGAGATGTTATGAAGATTATGTGTGTGAGATGTTATGAAGATTATGTATGTGAGATGTTATGAAGATTATGTGTGTGAGATGTTATGAAGGTTATGTATGTGAGATATCATGAAGATTATGTGTGTGAGATATTATGAAGATTATGTGTGTGAGATATTATGAAGATTATATGTGTGAGATGTTATGAAGATTATGTATGTGAGATATCATGAAGATTATGTGTGTGAGATATTCAATTATATACTTCCTTTTTTTGTGAAAGACAAGTGGCGTGTTGGTCCATGTTTTTGTGTGTCCTCTTCATTTGGTTTCACAATCTCGTTCTAAAACATTGTGTCTTTATTAGTTCTTCAAACAGCATCAATACGAATAAAGGTGTGTTATTCTGTCATCATGCTTTTAATGACATTTGCTTTAATTCTTTCCTCATACATGATGGAATTTACATATCAACCATAGGTTTAAAAATGGTTTTTAAATTTAATACCAAAAGGTTCGCAAAAACATCGAAACATCAACACCGATAGCATTTCAAATCGGATTTATTTGACAAAAATTGCATAGTGCAACAAGCCAGGTAAAGGGACAGATGGAAACCATTTAGATCCACATAAAGGCCGCTTTAGACTTGGATATGTTTGTCATCGTAACGACCTTCTATGCCAGATTGTTCCACGAACCAGAAACACAGAAAGAAAGAACTTTGTGCCTTTTATCGAGCCGAAAGTGACGGCTATACATCTTTTGCGGATGTCCGCGGAGAGAGACAACAACTTGGCGTTAAAAATTCTCGTTAATGGTATCGCATGTCAGAATCAAGTCTCCTCGCATCCATTGCTGTTCAAGTAAGAATAGATTAAGTCCTGTAATCATCTTGCCACCTACTTGATAACATATCAAGAAAATTCCATCAGCCTATAATGCGTTCAGTGAATGTTTGGCTAAAGATAATAATCTACTGGTACATCACTATTAATAGATGAGTGTGGTTGAGAAAAGAGCATCCTGGTGAGGGATGGCAACGCAAAAGGTGATGAACCTAATTTCTCATGTTTTTCTAAGATTCTGCTCCTTTTTTAGATAATTATGGAAGCCTATTTATTGATCCAAGTGAAAACGACAATCAAGCAAGTAAGATAACAAACAAATGTTTTATAAGTATAATAGACCCCAGAAGTCTACATGTTTCGTTTAAAAAACGAACTCGACTGTTCGAGTCACTGGTAATGTAGATTAAATGATCTTTTACCCACTTTCCTTCTGGCTTAATATATTATATCGTTAAGGTTATGTGGCGTCATCCACTGTTCACAGTTATGGGCTATGTCTTCTAATGTATAATATCATACATTACCGGTCATTAACTGTTGTCAGTTATCTACACATATGTTTTTATGCACAATATAATGGCCGCATCTAAACAGACAAACAAGCAACATCCACAGAGTTTTAGTAGAAGGATATTAATAGATTACATAATTTTATGTCATTAGCTTCAAATTCGAGATTTAAGCATATCTGTTGTGTAATTTGTATTGAATTTGAGGTTATGTTGGCTTCTATTATTATATGATGCTGTAGTTATTTGTTTACCCAGAAGTTCTGTGTTTTATGTGCATATAAGATGTTAGTAATAGCTAGTTAGCCATGTGCTCCAGAGTCTCCCGGGAAAACGTAAAAAACCAAAAGAACTCCGCGCCAACTTCTGAAACTCATATAATTATCATTACTCGATGTTTACCTATCTATAAGTATTAAGTATATCGTTCTAAAATTATTAAATGTATAACTAATAATGAGCATCTAACCGTTCGTAGTACTTACCAACTATGAAAGAGAATCTTCATAGTGTTAGTTGGTGTCTTATGACTATGGATCAAATTTAATGCAAACACTTAATATTTGAATTTTCAAATATAAAGCTGTGCCCATATAAGGCTTCAAAACCATTTAATATACTCAACAGAAATAGAAATTTGGGAAATATTTATTAATTGATGCATCATATATATTGTTAAAATTTCCCCAAATAAGAGTTATATGGGTTTCCTTGAACAGCTTTAAAACTATGTTTGAAGCTTGATTAAAATAATTACCGCTTTCGCCTAGCAGTTTATTCTAAAATTTAAGATGATCGGTAAATTAGTTTAGAGGTGAATGATGTACGTAGAAATATATAAAATATACACATACTTTAATTCGAGTAAAAAATGTAAATATTTTTTGTTCGCGTTTTTTTTTAAATGTCATCAAAATAATTTAATAGATTTTGAGAAAAATTGGACTAAGGATTCTAGACATAAGGTTTTGGTAGCATCCTGTCTTGCTTTTCATTTTCATAGAGTGATATTAAAGTGCTGAAAAACTTCTATATTCAGGGGTTTCTTCCAGTATATGGCATGCATATCTATATATATATATATATATATATATATATATATATAAAATATAAATAAAAGCAAATAAAAATGTAAATATTTCTCTTAATTTTTGCCAAAGTAAAATTGATGTTTGCTGTGGCAATGAGAATAAAACTGAATGCTTCCATTTTAGTTTTCTAGGTTGTATAAATCTCAAAGGGAAAAGAAACATTTTATTATTTAATGAAACCTTTTCTTTATCTCCGCGAAATGGTGATCGACTGAAATGAAATATAAAATATAAAATAACGAGTTTCGTAAAAAATATGTTCGGCGGTTAGTAGGAATTTCTGCTGCTTTCAGCATTTTAGTTTCGAAAGTTGAATGTAAAATACAAGCGAGAATTTTGTCTTCCTCTTTTCTGAGTGGAAACAAAATTCTCACTTATAATAAGGAAGACGAATGTTTTGTGCGGATGAGAAAAACTACGACATCCGCAATTTCATTTCGCGCTTTTTTTCTTCATAAAATAGATGTAAACTTCTAACGCTAAAATCAATGATGTAGTAGCAACTGTATCTATGTAGTACGTTTATCAAGAAGTGACATGAAAGAAGGAATGAGTAAGCGTATTGCTACTTTTTATTCATAAGATCCGTCCACGCATCTAAGCTCTGTCTATTCGATTGTCACGCTTTAGTTGGAAATTAAAAATTCCATTGCTAGACGCGTAGATTGAATTGGAACATATTAGTTTTTAGCGGAACCCGTGGAAACTATACAGTTCTTTCTACATAATTCTGCCTTATTCACTGTCACAAATAATATTTTATTTGAAATAATAAATGTCGCTGCGTGTAAATACTATTAAGAAGAAAATTATCCTTTCTTCTTCCGTAAAAATAAGTGTAATTTTCAGGTAAATATTTTTTAAACGAATATGTCTTTCTTTATTTACTTATGAACGTAATTTATTTATTTTTAAAACAATAAATATTTTCTGTCTGCTTATCGTAAAAATAATTGTCTACAAAATAGTTTTCAAATTAATAAAATAAAATGAATATGAATTTTTGAAATATAGTTATTTAAAATTGCACTGTTTTCGTCGACGAGACGAGATGATTTGATTTGGGGGACATTCATTTAAAATAGGTAAATGTGAATTTTTTACTTTAGCGTCATAAGATTAATCGCCATCTTTCCTGAACGGGCGATCTCATTCTTTTAATGGGTGTGAAAGGGTATAACGTACCTATGGACATGAAGTGGCTTAACGTATGATTATATGGACTAGAAAGACCTGTGAAAATTCCACAGTTGTATACTTCATCTGTTGTATTGTTGTTGCTAGGCTTAGAAATATGTTCATTCTATAGACGGGCGGCACGAATGCATGACCTACGTATTATTTTACTGTCTTCTTTTTTTCAAACTGAAAAATGCTTATCTAACTACTCTAGTTAATGTAGTTTTATAATATATCTGGCCATCGAGGTCTATCTCCGAAACACATGTAGGTGTTTGTGACATATTTCCATGCTACGGACGTCCCGCGCGAACAGAGACCCCATGATATTATTGAACCATATTCGGACAGAACAGTTGCTACACTTATATCCTAGCCCTAAGGCCAAGAAAGTGCAATTTTGTTTGAGTTCCATGTTCAACACGACACAATACTTTTGTTCATTGGATCTTCAGCGATAGGGGGTCCAATCTCTTAGTATTGGTACAGGTTAATAACGTAACGTACAAACATGAAAGTTCTTGATGTGTGTGAAAGGTGGTAATGTACGTACATATTAGTATATAGATTATCTAGACCCCGGAGACATTCCACAGTGCATTCTATCTACAGCAATCTATATAATTTACTCTTAATAATAATATTGCTTTTTAAATAATTAATGTATGTCAGATTTAATACTATTAAAAAATTACTTGTTCCGTAAAAATAATTGTAATTGTCAGCCATATATTCTTTAAATATAAAACCGAATATATATTTTGTATATTAATTTATTTATTTAACATTATAGCAATTTAATTATTTCTAAAACTAGAAATATTCTCTTATTCCCCAAATTAAATATTCTGGAAACAAATAAACGAATATCACTTTCTGGAAACAAATATTTATTTTAAATTGTACCGTTTTGGTTTGACAACATTTTCTTAATGTGCAATTCATTTTAAAATGACGAAATTCAGAATTTCTTTCTTTCAGAACATCAGATTAATCACTAATCAACATATTGGCTTATCTGACGATCTACGAGCATGAAATGGTTTAGCGTATTTTTATATATATAAGTCTTCTATAATATCTCTGCCCATCTACGTATCTAATTAGTTTGTATGTCACGTTAAAGTGTGAAATAAAGACGCAAACTGCATGGCCGCATCTTAAAAAGATTCGTTCCTTCAACACCCTTTTTTAGTATTCCTCTGTAGGTATCTATTTTAATAAATATATTCCATTTCATATTTTCATGAAAATTAATCTCTCTCTCTCTCTTTCTCTCTCTCTCTCTCTCTCTCTATATATATATATATATATATATATATATATATATATATTAATACATATCTTAGAGAACATATAATGGAAATATATTGTTTTTGTCGTGTGTGAAGTAAATGCATGCCAATAGAAGAAAAACGCCTGACTTTTTATCAACTAGAACGCAATTATATTTTTATTTTACAGAACAGAACTAAATTCGAATACAAATTGGGCATCTTTTTTTTTCACTTTTTCTTTGTCCGAAAATATATATTCAAAAAGAAAACAGGAGTAAATTCCAATTTTTCGCTGATATCAGATTGATTCATAATTTAGGTTGGATTTACTTTACTATTCGCTTTGAGGCAGATAGAGATGATTATATATATATATATATATATATATATATATATATATATATATATATATGTATATATATATATAATACACATAAACTCTACCATCTGCATATAAATATTTATCTACATTCTATCTTCGCATACAGGGACACAAAGAAATATCCCGCTCGATGTCCAGCAATAGCAACAATTCACATATCTTTTAACATACAGATACTTATGGCAGGAGAAGGTGATATTAAGGGTAATTCACACACATTAATATAGACAAGTGTTAAAAAGTATTTTTATTATATTCATTAAAAATACATTTTAAAGGACAATATCAGTGATTATACATTAATCTTTGTCTTTGTTTTTGAGTTTGACGATAGAGACAATGCTAGCGTATCTACGGTAAACATTTATTATTAAAAAGTTGTACATTGTCGTACCCCATACATAGGAATGTCTAAATATTTTCATTATTATTAAAATAATATTTTTTTATAATAAAAATGTATAAAAGAGGGTCATAGTTTGTTTTAACAGTTGTGTGTAGTGTATTAATGCATTTTGGAAAGCTGTGACAATTCGGAAGAGTATCAGCACACAGATACCTGAGCAAACGAAATAAAGAGGCACAAAAAACGACAATAATACAATATAAGATGTTGTTGTAGCTGCGATTTATATTTTCTTATTGGTTCCTCCAATTTAGAGAGTGTACACCGGTGCAGAGCTTCTAATATTTCGGGGAATCTCATCCTTGAAAGAGAGAGAGAGAGAGAGAGTATTTGAAGTTTTTAGACCTTTAAAACTATATGAGTGGAAAAAAATACTTTTTAGTCCCCCGTCCTCGGTTTGGAAACTATTTGCTTGTAAGTCAATTTATCTCCTGTAATCACTGTATAAGTAAGCTTCCAAGAATTTACGCTAAACTTCAAATTATTGAAAGTATAATCAGTTGTTTACCATGAAAAACTGTCGCGGTGATTTCACAAAAAAACAGTATGTTATCTCATTGCTCCCCAGCAGTGTTGATCAGACATCATCTCCCTGGAAAAAAAAAACGTTCCGTATATCAGATCTTGTTTTTGCTCTAGATTACTTTTTCTCTGAACAAAAATATTTTTCTTAACTGTGTTGTTTGTCTTTGCTCAATAAAATGTGTTAATTAATAACAAAACTACTGTATTTTATAGAGTTTGGACGAATCCATTATGCTATTTATTACCTTCCCTCTTTTGTCCTTCTTATTTTTATGCATTCATATTACTATTTATTTGATTTGATTTTTATATTTATTTTAATTTCATTTAAAAATATTTATATATATATATATTTATATATATATGTGTGTGTATGTGTGTAAAGAGAGAGATAAGTGTGTGTGTAATCGCTGCGTATATATGTGCAAGCTTAAAACCTAATTCTGCGCCTTAAAGCCAAAGGCTGTGCTATTATATAAATATTGTAAAAAACGTGTTCGTTCTTAAGCTATAAACTCACAGTTTGTCTTCGTATATTTATGAACCAAAATACTTAACATTTAAAAATCTGTGTAAAATATATATTCAATGTAAAATCAATTCTGTCGATATAATGATAGCTGTGAGGAATGAAATAATTGACAAATATTTATTAATAAGCGATTTTCTGGCTGTTTTGTCTGTTGATACTTATACATTTTTAAACCGAGATGTATTCCTGAATATACAATAACAATATTTAGAAAAAAAAGATTTCCCACTTGAACATAACTAATTTAAATCAGTATAGACTTCCAATGTTATTTTTCCACCGTCTAGGTTTGAGTTTCTTCTTATTTTTTTAGTGTAAAATATGCTACACTTTTAATAACAATGAGTTTCTCTCCAAAACCTTGATTCAGCCTCAAGAAATTGATATTATTTAGAATGTTCATTGTAAAGGAAAACAAAAAAAAATCATTTGCACCATATTATTAGAATGTTTCAGTATTCAAGTACTACATAGATACCCGCCTATGTATGTTGACTGCTTCTTTCTAAACACACACGCATATATATATATATATATATATATATATATATATATATATATATATATATATATCTTAATCCAGGTAAGGTAAACATCCACAGGATAAAAATCCAGAGCATTATAAAAAGTTCTCAATATCAAATAGAGCTTTTATATATCTGCTTATTTTTATTTGTACATACAGGGTCGGGCAGATAAATTGGAACTAATTTAAAATGCTAATATCTTTTATATTTTTGATCATATGATTACGGTTTTTTTTACTAAGGATCCTTAAACACTTTATTGCAAGATAGCATAATTATATTTACTCAAATTTGTTTTAATATGGCGGAATTAGCACGAAGAATAACTATATGCGAAATGAGACGCGCCGGGAGTTCTCCTTCGGACATTGTTAAGAGCACTGGCTATGCAAAAACGACAGTCTATCGGGTTGTGGCTAATTTCGATGTCGAGTGTAAGGTTGAGAGAAGTCAGCACAGTACTCGTAGTGATCGAAAGCGTACAAACACTTTCCTGGTGGGGCTAAAAAGGTCGATAAAGGCAGACCCAAGTCAGTCGATGTCGAAACTGGCAAAAAAGCGCAATGTGAGTCGCAGAACTATCAGCAGAGCAATCAACGAAGACCTTGGGATGAAGTCCTACGTTAGGAGACGCCATAATCTCCTCACTGCCCGTTCAAAAGCTATCAGAGTTGAAAGATTCCCCAAGCTTATCAACCATCTGAAACACAAAGGAGGACATGTGCGCATTTTTATTTTTGAGAAAAATTTCATCGTGGATGAGGTTCCAAATCGCCAGAACACTCGAGTTATTGCCCGTGACCCTACGGAAGTTCCTCCTGTGATGCAGAGCAAAAATCCTGCTTCTGTGATGGTTTTTGCAGCTGTGGCAAGTGATGGAAAGGTGAAGCCTCCTCATTCCATCGAAGCGGGTCTTAAAATCAACACAGCGGAGTATTTGAACATTCTTAATAATGTTTTATTGCCTTGGATCCGTAGAAACTACAACCCTACGAAAGTCATGCTCATCCAAGACTCGGCACCAGTGCATGGATACAGGAAAGTCCAAGATTTCATGAAGGGGAATCTTCCCTTGTTTGTTCCGAAGGATATTTGGCCCAGCAGCTCTCCAGATCTAAATGTTTGCGACTATTATCTATTCGGCGTCGTCGAGGGACAGAGTAATGTCAATCCACACCCAAATACAAACTCATCGAAGACAGCCATTCAACGAGCATTTCGCAATCTCGATCCCAATAAAATAAAGAGGAGCTGTTCACGGTTTTGTCAAAGAATCTCCAAAATAATTGATGCAAAAAGTGCTCATATTGAATAATTTTGTTCAATAGACTGTAATAATTAAATAAATAAATGTTAAAATGATATTTTTCCATATTTAATCCTTTAAATTATGAATTTTGTAAAAATAAAAAAAGTACCAATTTAGCTGCCCGACCCTGTATATGTACCTAATCTGCGACACTGGCATGTCGATGTTATCGATCAACAGCTGTTCAAACCTTAGATCTCATCAGGAAGAATAATCATCTGATCCTTCCCTTGGCTCATATTTGGAAACAAAAACTTTCCAAATATGACTTAAGGGGAATGATAATATATATATATATATATATATATATATATATATATATATATATATATATATATATATATATATATATATATATATATATATGTATGTGAATGTGTATATATACAGGGTGGCTAAGAAGTCACTGAGGGATCAATAAGGGATGTTTAACTTCAATAGACTAGCCAAAATATCCTCCCTACAGCTGTATATTTTTGCTAGGATGCCTTGTCTCTTACTCCTTTGACTGAAGAGTATTTTGTTTACTTTTCGATTTTTAAGTGATTATCTATGCTCAGCTGCAGGGCTCATGGCTAATCATTTTGTTTTTCGTTCTAACAAAACAGAATGGACACCAGGTGTGTTAAAGAAATGTTTAAAATAAGGTAAAACACAAATAAACTTATTTAAGTAGGTAGAAGAGTAACTTATCATACCTTTCGTAATATGTGGTGCATATTTGTGGGTTTATTCACCCCTTTTTGTTTTGTTAGCTCTTGTAAAATTACCCAATTTTCTCATGTTTGGTAAAAGTTATCTTATTTGTTTTTATTCACCACTTTTTTATTGTTAACTATACTTTTTTTTATTGTTAACTATACTTTTTTATTGTTAACTATACTGCGCAATCGTCTTACTGTCTACTCTTCTATTCATAGAATTATAAGTTTGAATTTGACCTCAAATTCTGTGCATTACAGTATCTGACGATCGTAAAAGTATGTGAAACTTGATCATTGTAAGTACTATAAATATATATATATATATATATATATATATATATATATATATATATATATATTTAGATAACTTAGATATAATTATTTTTCCTATCCCTTGATATGCAATGAATGAAAAAATATCGTATTTTCGGTGGGAGGGGTGGGTCAAGAATATAAAGTTACCAAAATGATTGTGACGGTATTTATCTGGTTAATTCGTCGTTTCCCAGCTAAAATGGCGGACAATGAATCGGCTGCATTTTTCTGATATGTTTCTGACCTCACAAGTGAGTAAGTAAACCCTAAATAAATTGTTTTGAACTCATTTTTCAATTTAAGGTAAATTTGAAATTAGTCTAAAACAATTTATTTGGGTTTACTTACTCATTTGTGAGGTGGGAAAAATGACCGACGATTCATTGTCCGCCATTTTGGCTGGGAAACAACGAATTAACTATTTATATTTCTTCACAACCGAAAAAGCTAAATATGACACGACGTCGGCTCTATAACGTGAGTAATTCAGCCCCACCCTCATAGGGCACTCTGGAACGTGCTAAAAATAGCCTGGATCGGTTTCGTCGAAATTCCCTTGTAAGTTTTCTCTAGGTTACTTACAGTGGCGATTTAGTCGTTTCGCAGCAAAAATGGCGGACAATGAACCGTCCGTTAATTTCCGAATTCACAGATGAATAAATAAACCCGCATAAATTGTTTGAGACTAATTTCAAATTTACCTTACATATTTGTGAGGTCGGAAAAAAATCAGAAATTAACAGACGGTTCATTGTCCGCCATTTCCCGAAAGAGGATGTAATGCCAGGAGAATAGCCTCCTGAAACTGAATAGGACCACTCTGATTCTTTGAGAATTTTAGCTCGATAACTGGGTCGTGGACAACGTAATATATATGGGCCACGGCTGGGTGCAAGAGGGATTCTGTTGAGCCCTGCTAACTCACAACAAACAAGGCTACCTATTTTACGGTAGTAGGACAAAAACCAACTGGCCCACAAAAATAATCCAAACACGGACAAGAGCCGGAATAGGAACCCATTATCAACCAAAAGCCCACTAACGTAAAAAGATGTAAAAAATTAAAAAAAAACTTTTTATATTAAATTTTTATTACAAATTTCAACTGTAATTTTTTTTTCTTTACATTTTTTTTTTATTTATAAACATTTGTCTGGTACTTTGTAAATACTGCATTCTTTAAAAATAACATCATAAAAAACACGCACTCTTTTTACTACTATCTTATAGTAGTAGTAAAAAGAGTGCGGGTGGTAAAACGAAAAATACATTTTTAAAAAGTATGCATTATATTACTGACATTTCGCGGAAAGAAAAAACAACAATTATTTTAGAATGCTGATTGAGAGACCAGTTTTTAACATAATTTTAACATAAAATGATCTTCCATCTCCGGGATATTATAATATTTTATGGTATTTAACCAATTTTCCTTTGCCATGGGAGATATATTCTACGCATTGGTTTTGTTATGTTTTTTAAAGCGATTACGTGTTGTTTTACGATTTTGCCAGACTTAGTGTTAGTGGTAAATAATTAGTTAACTTACCTAAAAGTTAGAATGGCCCGGAAATGCCTACCTAAAAGTTAGAATGGTACGTAAAATGTATATGCGTAACTGATCCATTACTTTAAATAAAAATAATAATTGTTTGTTTTTTCAGTGTGTTCACACGTAATCGCTTAAAAATATAGAATCGCATTTTTTGTTTTGTTGGGGGGGGGGTACTTTTATGTTTTGCATTTACGAATTGCATTCAAGATTTTGATAAACTCATTGTGAGAATTTAATTTATATTTTTCTCTCGTACCATTTTTTCCTATTTACCAACTTGCGCCATTTTTACGGGTGCCATTTTAACTGAATTCAGTGAAAATAGAGATTTGAGAGATATAATTATATGCTAAACTGATCCCTCAATTAGCATACTAAAATAATTGCTGTGTTTCTCTTTCCGCGAAAGACGAGTAATACAATACATTTTTTTTAAATATATATTTCGTTTTACCACCCGGACTTAGGGTATACAGTATTTATAAAGTACCGGTAAAATGTTTACAAACGAAATAAAAAAAACTTTTTATCAATAAAAAAAAATTACAGAAAAAAGTTATTGAAAATGGTTAAATACAAAAAGATTTGGGCATTTATAACGACACCTAACAAAACGAAAAGTCGTCAAAATATATATACAACAAATAAACGTTACCATAGCTAATAATAGTTACTTTCCGACCTACCTAGATCATTTTTTTGGTATTTTTAAGTATTATTAAATTTTTTTATGACATTTCAAAAGTTCATTTTTTAAGAGCCGTTCAATTATTTCAGCAAGATAGCCGACAACACACGCGAGGTCGTCGTCTTTCTTCTAGTTTTTTCAAATTCGCTGTATTTTTAAGCGCAATTTTTCAAAACTTTGGCGGATATGTTTTGTTATTTGGGGGGGGGGGGATTTCTTTTGGGGCTTTGGTGGGGGCTACTACCTGTTATTGGGGCGCTGGGTTAGGGGAGGGTTTTTCTTTTCTGTGTGCCCTTCCACGACTACTCTTACACTTCACCTCTTTTTAAGGGGTTATGTTGGGAGGGGTGCCCCGGGGTGGACTTAGTTGTTAAGATGTTCCCTGATGTATTTCTTATGTTTCTGACTTGAACATTAATTAAATAGTAATTACCTGACCCCCATTCCCTCCCTTACGTTTACAAAAATTCTCACCGACTGACAGACAGAATGACAGACAGACAGAATGACAGACAGAGAACATGCTCGTTATATTATAAGTGGACTAGCTAAAATAGACTCCCTAACGGTCGTCTATTTTTGCTAGTCTGCCGCGTTCTTGGGTGGTAAGACAACAAAAACATTGTCTCCGAATACTTTTTTATTTAAAGAGGAAAAAAAAAATTTTCCCGCCAACATTCCCCCCCCCCCAAAAAAAAATGGGAGGGGTGAAATTTTCCCCCTCCCCTTAAAAAATCGAGAGCGCACGCAGTCCTAAAGTATTTTCGAAAAACAAGTTATTACACGATCATACATTGCTAACTGAAAAAAAGTGCAAAAAAAAACATTTCTTTAAGTATTAAAATTGTCTTCGTGGAGCAGTGGTAGAACGTCGTCCAAATTCCTCTGTGACGTTGCGGTTGCGAGTTCGAATTGCGGCCTCGGAGTCGAAATTATTTATTGTTTATTTAGTCGTTAATATGTGATCTAATATATTTGTTTATGTTTCTGACTTTTAAATTAATTAAATAGTAATTACCCCCTTTCTCGTTTACAAAAATTCTCGACGACGGACAGACAGACAGAAAGACAGACAGAGAAGGTGCTCTTTATATTATGAGTGGATTATTTATTTTTGATAGTGTCTTAATCGAATTTTAAAATAACATGGCAAGACAATGGAGATTTGTTTGCAAAAAAGAACAAAAATGAAATAGTTGGCAATGTAAACCGGGCCTCACATTCCCCAGACTTGAATAGCCTTGACTTTTTCTTGTGGAGATATCACAAAGAAAAAGTTTACATGAACCAACTTGAAACTCTACATGATTCGAAGGAGAACATAAGGAATAAAGTCGAGAAATAAACTCGTATCGAGTGATCCTGCAATCTGTTATAAATAATGTTTTGGAAAGGGCACGAATTTCTGCAGCTGAAAATGGGAACCATTTAAAAAATTCTATTTTACATAAATACATTCATTATAATTTTTGTTCGTTTTTTTGTCGTAATATTATGTTAAACTTCCATTATGGTAGCATAAAAATAATGAATCTATTCAAGTTAAAAAAATCCTCAATGATCAATCAGTGATGTCTTGGCCACCCTGTATATATATATATATATATATATATATATATATATATATATATATATATATATATATATATACAATTCCATTGAGGGAGCATAAAAATAATGAATCTATTCAAGTTAAAAATCCCTCAGTAGTCAATTAGTGACTTCTTGGCCACCCTGTATATATATATATATATATATATATATATATATATATATATACATACCTATCTATATATATATATATATATATATATATATATATATATATATATATATATATATACATACCTATCTATATATATATATATATATATATATATATATATATATATATATATATATACATACATTTATAAATACATATTAAATAATTATTACCTACAACAATAGGGTATCAAGCTTATCGCTTTCTATCAGTGTATGGAGTGATAAGTTACAGTCTATTTTTAACATCCAGGAGAGTGCTAAACTTTAATTTCTCAAAATGGCCTTTATAACAATATATATATTTATATATATATATATATATATATATAGGATTACAATGGAGCTTATTTTTCATATTTTATAGGAATCCATTTAATATTAGTCGGCGTTGATATTATTTTTTTTAATGTTAACTGGTCAACATTTAGGACACTGTTGGTATCACCGACATCACTTCTTAAAGTCCAACACTTTCTCGCCATGGTAGGAGAAGTCACAAACCGGCTAATAGGACTGTGGCGAAAATTTAGGTAAAGTCGGCATTAAGATATGGTATCTTCTGGTCCTCTCTGCCCCTACATGTGGACAGCATAAACGTGTCAGGGGCAGAACAGTAAGCCAATTGACTAATAGTGACAATGTTTTTTTCTGCGAAATTACTTGCCGTGTCCTGGGCCAAACATTCCGCGATTAGCTCCTTTCGGGTTAAGGAATAGCTGCGATTAACGAGGGAGACTTTTTGCAGACCGGACAATCTTGAGAGACGATCTTCATGAGTTCGATGCAGAGGCGCTAATTCCTTACGAACAGCAACAATCATCGATATCATAGTCCCAATCGTAAGCCTAAACAAGTCACACATTGAATACACACTCACATAAATACACATTAGCTTTGATTTTATATAGATGTTTTGCATGTATTCTAGAACCTAGCAATGAATAAAGGCCTGAGGGCATCTCTTCTTTCCTAAGTTTGAACGTCCTTTAAAATATTTCACCTCTTCCGCCGCCACTATTTATCTATCCATCTATTTATATATTTATATATCTCTATCTCGATCTTCCTCGCCTACACACGCATTCCATATATAAATACATACATCACCGTATTTTTCTTGCGTTCCTCTGTACTAAAATGGCTCGCAAAACTGTCGTGTTAGCCATCACTCTTAAGCGAGTATTTTCAGCAGAACGAGTTATATATTCAGAAAAACAAAACTAAAGCCTCATTGTCTTTCGCATTCGAAACCTTTGGCCTCATGTATATTTATGAACACGCGTGCACCACGCACATTTTTCTTTTTCGGTTGTACAAAGAAACGTATACATATCGATATAAATATAGATAACTAAACAAGGTTGAAAAAATGGACGTGACGGATCTTGGCAGTTGCTTTTCAATCTACTGTTCCAGAAATATGAAAATATATATACTTACTTTTTATTGTTATCAAACAAATAGGTTCAATGAAACTGATATAATATTTTTAACAATAAAATTATATTAGATAAATGAAAATGATCAAATAGAAAGTAATTAATAAAAAATATATACATGAAGGTATTAAATGATAATTTAGATATATGTATATTATTAATATTTAATAAATTGTATAGCGAATGTAGGTGTTTATTTCTATGTCTGTTCGCAAAAAATATTATAAAAATACGCTGGTATTATAATATCACATTGATTTGAATTACGGAGTCAATGAAGATATGTATGTATGAAACAGCCGTGGCTGTAGTAAGTATATTTTGGTGGAAGCCAAGCTCCTGTATTGCGACCATCAAACGTAACGAAGGTGGTTTTCACCATGGAGAAATTGCACAGAACAATCGCTGAGCTTATTTTCGTCTTTTCTTGGACATGAGAGTCGACAGAAGACAACATTAAGTAGTCTATGACACTACCAGATCAAGCATCAGTCGACACAGAAAGTTTTGTTAAAAGTATTTTTGAGCTTTTGAATAATTCGAACTTCGAAAACATCACTATGAAGATTTAACTATAGTTGAGTTAACATTAACATTAGAGGTAAAAGATATACTCAGTGGATGGCGTCATATTCTATTGAAAACGCGTTACTAAAACAAAGAAAATAAGATTCCCGTGAGAAAATCTGCATAGGTGAAAAATGATAACAAAAAAAAGATTAAGTACAGGAAAAAAATAAACTAAAATTAATAACAAATAAACGTCTAACTTACTAGTTCATGCTGCGTGTAATGGATGATTGTAGAAGCAATATAAATCCCGATTTCTTTTTTATGTTTGTTTTCTTTTAGTTAATACATATATATATATATATATATATATATATATATATATATATATATATATACATATATATATATATATATTAGATTTTTTTAATGTGAGATGATATATATAATTATTTCCACAATCAGACAACGCCGCAGCTCACAACCTATGAAAGAAACAAACCGGAAGTCCTAGACTCGAGTTTCGCCCACCTTTGTTCTCATCAGTAGAACACATCCGAACTCAGGATTCGAAACCCGAGTCACTTGCATGGTAAGCGAGTACTCTGCCACTGAGCTACCTCGCCACATACAAGACATCGGCCTGAGTTATAAGTAGTTGGATGACTACACCCCTTGTTGAAAAGAGAAGGTACATTCCACAGTCGGTCATTGCCGCGGTTTGCTTAATCTGTGTAAATTAATAGACATTCTTGTCTGTGGTGAGGTAGCTCAGTGGCAAGGTAAAATTTAAATTTTCGCTTGTGCCTGCAATTAGAAATAAGCTCATTTTTAGAGTAAATAAAAAAAATTGGAAGAAAGAATAATATTTGGTTTAACCCACCCTACAATTGCAATGTAAAAACTTATATAGCTAAGGAATTTTTCAAAATTTTAGATAACTCGTTCAAGTACCCACATAAATACAGCACTATTTTAAATAAGAATTCTATTAAAATTTCCTACTCCACAATGCCCAATATAACACAAACCATCATCATATCTAACAAAAAAAAAATTAAATCTGCCCAACAACCAGCACCTACCATGCACCCTACTAATAACTGCAATTGCCAAAGATCTAGAGATTGCACATTAAATGATGATTGCATACAAAGTAACGTTATATATTCCTGTACTGTTAAACAATACACCATTACACAAACTAATACCAATATGCAAAATAATACCAACATACAAACTCCCCCCTTTCCCCTCAACTATCCCCATCTGCAACTCCCTGCACTAAATAGCACCCATCACACTGACCAACAACTACCGCTAAATAATAATGGATCTGATCTCACCCCTCAAGGTACTTCATCTTCCCCAACCAATAACCCTAACTTAAACTTGGCTCAGAACCCGAGCATACAAACCGTAAGCATTCCCAATACTATAAACAGAACAAATACCATAACAGCAACCCCCCCACAAAATACATACCTATATTGGTGCAATTGCTTTCCCCATTAAGACTCGAATCTCTAACCATATCTACTCCTTTAAACACAATAATAATAATAATACCACTAGCACCTCTCTATCACACCTAATAAAAAGCTTTAACATCAAAAAGATTCCCTACTCCCTAAGTTTGTCTATATTAAAAAAGTCTAACTCATACACTCCTGGTTCTGCCTTCTGCCAACTATGTACCCTGGAAACTTATATGATAGCTACAGCACCCAAGATCTTAAATGTTATTAACTCTAAAAATGAGCTTATTTCTTATTGCAGGCACAAGCGAAAATTTAAATACATTAATTTCATTACTCCCTCTGACACTCCTCTTCCCAGCCAATAACTCTCCTTTTTTAGCATCAGACAATTCTCTAAACTATATATCTCGTTAATTTAGTTAACTGCTATTCTTAACTCCCCTAATCTCTCCAATAAACCATCCCAATAAATTTTTCCTCCCCATTGCACCTAATAACTGTATCTACCCGTAGCACTTATCGTTAATTGCACTAACATAATTCCTACAACCCACCGATCATTAACCTATCTAATATCTAGACATACATCCCCCCTCTGCAATATAGCTCCTACTATTCTTTTTACTTCAGTTCTACTCCAAACTTCTTATTTTTTTCTGTCCGCAATCCTGCCCACAAACTTCTTCATGGCCTCTTAATCTCACTTCCTTCTTATCTCCATGTATCCACTATATCGTCCTTATATTAGCCTCCCTGGCAATATCGTTTCGTCGTAGCTTACTTTTGTCTTCCTTTTAACTACGATCTTCGGTTTCCCCTCCAAATTGGTCAATATGTCTCCCCCTGTAATTCCTATTACATCTCCAACACACTAACATTAAATGTAAGTTTACTTAATTAAATCCAACCCCGCCCCATAATACTTATATTGAAATCAGTTGTTACAAGCGTTTCTACCTCATCCCCTTAATAGTCTCCACCCCCCCCCCAAAAAAAAATGTTTAACTAATGGAGGAATTCAGGCTAGTTGCATAACTACACATTTTGGCCTTCCTTAAATAATCTTAATTCTTCTAACTACTCGTGTGCCGTTTTCTATCATTATTTTACTCATTTACTCATCTTATCTTATTTTGATCAATTTTACCCTCATCCTCTCTAATCATACCTTTAAACTACTTGGAAGCCTCTTGTAAGCTTCCCAGTAAATTAAATTTAAACTTGTGTATGCTAATTTTTTTCCTGTTACTGCTTACTCACCATTTAAACTATAGATGTTAAACACTGACACTGCACTCAAGTTTCAAGTGAACTAACCCAATTCCACCCCTTATTACTTATAATCGAAACAAATTGTTACAAACAATCTATCCTTATCGCTTGAACTGTTCCCCTCTCCTAAATGTTTAATATAACTGAGTGGAACAGGCTAGATCTATAACTATACATCGAGTTAATATTACTAACTTATTCCTTAATATTCCTTCTCCTTTATCATTTAATTTCTCTTCTAATCATTCATCTGGTCATTATTTTATAAATGTTTTAATTTTAATTAATTATTCTCTAGTTCTTTTTAAATTTTAATTTTAATTCATTCACATACATTTACTTACTCTACCATGCTTTTAACTAATCTGGTTAGCCCTTTTAAATCCCTAGAAACCTTAGCTAGTAACTGACAATATTCGCCAAATGTTTGCTTGTTACCTCTGAACTGTTAGAATTTCACTCATTGGAATTCTATTTTTAGCATCGGAAAACATCTTATACTTTCGAAATTACCCTGACATCTCCCTAAATCCATTTTATATACGATTCTTTATTCATCCCCTTCCTTTTCTTTTCAGATAAATTTTACACTCAATAACCTATCTCTTAACTTTGACTATATATCGCCCGCTCCTACCCTCAAATCCCCTTTCACTTTAACCTCATCTCCCCCATCTACCCCATTTCTATCCTCCCAGCTGCAACAGCGGCTCTCTCAACCAATCCGAACACTACTACCCCCTCGCTCTTTAACTCCCCCTCTCCCCAACCCCACATTTAGCTTTTTTGGTTTAACTTAAGTTTTTTTCTTTGGACTCGATATCATTTGCCTTTTTCTATAGTCAAGGAAGTTATCAATAATGGCCAGCTTTTCTCTTTTCAATTCCATTTAAGTGCGTTTGGATTTACTTATATTTGAACATTCTCTCCATACTGCCCCTACCCAAAAGCTTTTTTCGCTTTCTACAATTTCTCCTATTCATTGGACATCTTTTCAACGGAAAATTACCACCTGGACAAACCACATATCTTTTTTACGGAACTTTTCTTTCACTACATTTTTTTAATAATATTTTTCAAATATTTGAACTGCGGCTTTTTCGAAAGCCAACTTATCTATCTGTATTTCTCCTCTGATGATAAGATCTCGATCTTTGAAAAGCCTTGGCTTAAGGAAAGAAAAATAAACACTAGTTTATTACTGAATACACCTTGCATTGAACAATTGAAATTTGAAATAAATTTGGACAATCGTCGCATGTTTATCACTCTTTTTTCTTCTATCTCTCTTTCTCTCTCTCTCTCTCTCTCTCTCTCTCTCTCTCTCTATATATATATATATATATATATATATATATATATATATATATATATATATATATATATATATATATATATATACATACATATATGTATATATATATGAGAAAGGAAGGATGAGAGTAATCCGACGTAATGGGAAATGAAAAAAAGAAAACCCAAAATATTTTTTTATATGTATTCATCAACGTTACGTCTTTATTTGTAAGACTTCTGCAGGATGATAATTTTTAAAAAAATGTCATGCAAGTACATAGACATATTGAGTTGACATGATGGGTTGATGAGAAGTAGTAACCACTGCTGAGAGCGCAGGACCAAGGTCCGGGCTCTGCCACTGACTTTTCTCAGCCCGGACCTTATAAAAAAACATATTTTGTTTTTTCTGTTTCATTAAGTAAATTTTGCGTACAACAAAATCGTAGGATTAATTTCAGAAGAAACATTTCTAATCAATGAAACGGGCGAGTGAAAAAAAAGAAAATTGTTTAAATTTTCCCTAAGGCCTTATCGTCTGACTGTCTGAGAGGAATCGTCAGAATGATAAATTAAAATCTAAGAAAATCGAATGAGATATATGGGGGAAAAATGTTTAAGTGGGAGAAAACTATTGAGAGAAACAAAAACTGTAAATCTCTCGACGTTATGGTGAATTTGAATCAATAATGATATCCAACTGATGCTTCAAAATCTTTTGTCTACACAGGCTAGGTCGGGAATTGTTGATAACTAACGCCTCGATAATATTGAGATGGCGCTCTGTAAAACAGAAAACAATCCATCGGGATACTTTTCAGAACAACTATTTGTACTAACCAGGTTATTACCGATGGCTGATTCCTGTGCTTGAAGGTTCTCGGATGATCTGGAAACCTTGTGTCAACGAATATCACGTGGTATGTATTGGGATATTCTAATTTATAATCTTTGGGATGTCTTACTAACGTAGTCAGCTCCACACTGACACAGGAATTTATTAACAACAGATTTTTTTTTTGAATTGCTGTCAAAACAAAAACCTAAATCTCCACAATTTCCTGAACGAATTTTTGTTGAACTGATTGAACTTGTTACTAAATTAGTTACCTTCAGTTTCAACAATATTATGTATCGGCCAATTGATGGTATATGCATGGGTAGCCCGCTTGGTCCATCGTTAGCCAACATTTTCGTTGGATTTTTGGAAAACCAATTATTTTCTAAAGTGACCAAGCCGGCTTGTTCACATGTTACGTTGATGACACTTTTGCTTGCTTTCGCTCATGGAGTGATGCTGAACAGTTTATTTGTCTTTTTGTGACTTGCATCCATCGTTGCAATTCACCATGGAGGTCGAGGATTGTTGTTCTCTGCCATTCTTTGATGTTTTAATGTCTAAAGCTGGTTTATCGTTTGAAACCTCTGTGTATAGACAACCAACGTTTACAGGTCTTTATCTAAATTGATATTGCTGCGCCCCAAAATCAAGAAAAATAAATCTTATTGGTACTCTCACTCATCGAGCACTTATGATGTGTTCACCAACACGACTCGATGCGAAACTTGGTGAAATTACTAATATTTTTCTTGCTAATGGATATCTCATCAATATCATAAAAAGCACCATTGCACGCAAAGTTGCTATATTTAATGGTGGTAAATTTATTGGCCCGTCACGTTGCCCTATTTATTTGAAACTTCCATGGTTTGGTTCTGACGGCCTTGATATTGTAAAAAGAATTTCTTCTTCTACTCAACATGGGTTCTAGCAACCATGCTCAGAGTAGTTTACACGACTCGAACGTTTTTCTCTTCTTTTTGTAAGGATTTTTTGTCAGCCATTCAAATGAATTCTGTCTTTTATAAATTCCTGTGTCAGTGTGGAGCTGACTACGTTGGCAAGACATCTCAAACATTAGAAATTAGAATATCCCAACACATACCACTTGATATTCGTTTACACAAGGTTTCCAGGTTGAACTACGATCTCAATATTATTGAGGCGTTAGTTATCAACAATTCCCGACCTAGCTTGTGTAAACAAAAGATTTTGAAGCATAGGTTGGAGATCTTTAATGATTCAAATCCACCATAACGTTGAGAGGTTTACAGTTTTTGTTTCTGTCAATCGTTTTCTCCAACTTAAACAATTTCCCCACATATCTCATTCGATTTTCTTAGATTTTAATTTATCATTCTGACGTTTCCTCTGAGAGGGTCAGACAATAACGCCTTAAGAAAAAAATTGGCAAGTTTCATTTTTCTTCCACCCGCCCGTTTCATTGATTAAAATGTTTCTCCTGAAATATATATATGTATAGTGCAATCCATAATTTATATATATATATATATATATATATATATATATATATATATATATATATATATATATATATATATATATATGGTGGACCAAGGCAATCTTAATAATTGACGGAATTAAGCGCGATTCTTTCTGACAATCGATTCAGTATTATGTATTCCTTCTTTTTTCGTCTACTTCAATTTCTTATTGAACAGGTAATAACAATTTTTCCGACACTATCTGCAAATATAATAAGCGCAACTATTTCTACAGTTTTGTTCTGAAATGACAAAAACATTCACCATCGGATATTGATCGACGTTATCACGTAGAATCATTGCCATCCTAGTAGAATATCTTAACAACGTCACAATTTTACATCAGATTAAATGTTTTTAAACATGTGATTATGACCCGATTTGGTAGCTGGATCAAGATCATCATAGGATATTTTACAATGTCACCATTTCTCATTGGATTTGTAGAAATGAATACACGTAAATCCAGATGTTAATTAAAATCATATACAAACAACGTCAGTATTTTCTATATAGTTTTATCGAAATTTGCACGTAGATACATATTCGAATAATAACCGAAAGAATTACTATTTTTATCAATTATTTACCTAACTTCTCACATAGATCTAGAGGCAACATTTGTTATCGACTGTGAACAAATTTGGCACATGGTTTTAGAGTCCCTAGAAAAATATAAAAGCAATGAAAACCTCACATCAAATTTTGACAACAAAATAAATACAAAAAAATTCATTAATTTATATAAGAGTTTGATTAAATTTTACACAGAGATACGGTGACATCGTAAGAATAATACATGATCATCATGATAATTTATCTTTTTGATTTTCACTAACTTTAACGTGTTTGTCCAAACGCGTCACCAAATGATATATAAACAATATCAAATGTCTCATCGGATATTACCTAAATGTGGTACTTAGATTAGAATAATATATGCACAACGTATCCTATTTTATGTTATACTTTAACAAAATTGTGCACGTAGATATAAAGGGATCCTATATTAATATTCTGTTTAACAATTTCATAGCAGGTTTTTAGTAAATATGGTACATAAGTCCTTTGTTATCGTAGAAAGATCTACAATGTAACGGATGTTTAAAAATTAGTTATGTAGTCACATATGTATCCTTGAATAATATGACCTGTTAGCATTATATGCTGCCTTAATTTTACATATAGATCCCAGCTACTTTAGTATTATATTAAAACGTCATCATTTCGCATCAGATTTAGTCTTGTACGTCACTAGGCATTTTTGAATAATATTCCATGAATATCGGAATTTAACATCTGATTTTGAATATAAACTCCGTCAATAGTTTATACCAAAGTTAAGCAAATTTGCCCTGTAGATCCAAAGCTGTGCTAGAATAATTAACCATCCTGATCATTTTGAAATATTTCGCACGTCGATCCGGAAACATGTGAGAATGCAAACAACGTATATTCATGAAAGTATACAGTTACAATTTAAATCAGATTCTATTGAATTTTACACGTATGTCTAGATCCATCCTGAAATAGTAGACAATGTCACCAATTAACACCAAATGTTTACTCAATTATGCAAAAAGGCATATTTCTCACAGAGCATAGCTAAATTAACTGAAAAAGAGGTGTAAAAAGGAGTGTGAAGAAATGTCATGTTTAAAACCGCTAAGATTACGGTTATATACTGCCATAATAATGTTGAATGATAATGCAATCAGCGTACTCCTACTTCGTCCATAGCTCACACATAATACACATTCCTATGAAATATAGTACTACAAAAAGCAGATTCCAGCGACTACGTTATTATTTATCAGGAAAGAGGTCCCTTCTTTACGGTCGTTGCATCATCTGTCCAGACAAACAATGTATCTAAACATATCCTGAAATTTCGAGAATGGTGATTCATCAGAAGAAATAAGTTGTGTAAATATATATATATATATATATATATATATATATATATATATATACAGTATGCGGCAAAAGTAAATTCCTTGACAGAACAATTTTGCACCACATTTACACAACTTATTTTTTCTGATGAATCACCATTCTCGAAAATAGGGCGACCATTAATAACGAAATTCGTGCAGATGGAGGAACTGTGTTGACCACACATGGTTCAAGGGGTGGAGGGGGGCAAGGGGAAAATAGAAGGAGGAGCACGAATCGGTTTAGCCCTCCCCTATAGCCAACATATTTGGACTAACATTCCAAAAGTATTTTATAACATTGTAGAGAAAAAATTCCCCAGGGGCAGCGGATTGGAAGGGATCATTAATAAAAAATACTGTCCTGCACAAATGTATCTTCATCCATCATAGGATATAATATTTCAAAGATTGATAAGTTACGGAATTATACATATATTCTTGGTGTCGATCCTAATAACAGCTATTCATGGAAATCCAGCTTTGTAAATATACTTAACAGTGGTCTATCAAACGGGGGCTTAGTATCCAGTTGTAATTGTAGAGCTAGCAACATCTACCCACTGGAGGGGAAATGTAGGATATCAAGCATCGCTTACAAATGCGATGTAATAACTGGAAATAATAAGAGGTCATATATCGGGTCAACTGAGGGGGTTTCAAGGAAGGATTCAAGAATCATATGAGTTCTCGTTATCAAACAGGCTCCCTTCGAATTGAAAGTATAGGCCGAACAAAAGAAAAAGATGCAACCTATGCGCATTAAAATCGTACCATATAATGACATCTAGGAATATTTTTTTAAACGCCACGCAAGAGATACTTCAATGATGTTTGCATAGAAATAATTGACTATTGTCAAGCATGAGACCTAGATAGGGAAGCATGAGACCTAGATAGGGAAGGGACACAAAAAAGGGGGTCAGAGAATCTCCTCATTGATGTAATTTGACTAGTGCTGATTCTAATTTTTTTGGCAATATATACATAGGATAGGCATAACGAGGTAGTACGGCGTATAGGTTTCTAGCTGGGGCATAACACAAATCTTAGCGGTGAGTTAGGATAACGGGATAGCGGGGTAGAAAGCGGGTGATTGGATGTTAGGTAGCAAAATTACGATCTATTTCCTTGGGGGTAAATCCCCGTAAAAATCCACCTTCCGTGGAGAAAACTGTGTGAGGGGCGAATCACACATTAATAGACAAATAATAAATAAAAAAATATTCAGGAAATATTTTTGTATGGGAACAGCACAGAGATTTTTTTAATTTTTCTAATGTAAATAAATCTTGCTATTCTAAAAAATAGGAGAGAGGAGGGAATAGCCCAGTTACCATATTACTCCCAATTAAACATGGATCAGTACTTGTTCTGTCAATTCCTTCCTGAAGGAAATAACCCTAGGGCGGGAATGAGGTAGAATAGGTGTGTTTGGAAACGAACACGGTAAATGTAGGAAATAATTACATAAATATTACTGCCTGAAACATTGCAATCAGCATAAACTGATCTAATGGATAGGATAAACTAGAATAAATTAATAAATATAAAATATTAAAATTTGTTTAGGGATGATTAGTTTTTCTTATAAAAGATGGATGTTACTTGCTTATCGGTAGTGTCGATCGTGTGTGTGAGGTGGATGAGTAGTGTATCATGATTCCACATTCTGATTTAATCCTATTTCCTTTCTCATTAATTAATATCCTGGTCCATCGCTACGAAAAAATAGTTACCAGTTATCAACCTTTTCCTGGTATTAGTATAAATAAACGAGAGAGAGGTATTGTCAGTTGTTGAGGTCAATATCTTAGGTGTGTGCTTGCTAGGTAGCGAAACACGTGTAAGGAACTATAGCTTTACACAAGAAAATAAAAATAAAATAAAAGATTTTTCCGTTGTGATGAATCCTCTCTAGAAGAAAAAGAAAAATATATCTTGGTACACTCTCCAAATATGTATATATATATATATATATATATATATATATATATATATATATATATATATATATAAAATATTTATATATTATATATATATATTATATATTATATATATATTATATATATATATATTATATATATATATATTGTGTATATTTAATTGAAGTGTATGTATTCTTACATTTAAGCAAGATATTTACAATGAATTTAATAGAAATTAAAATAAAAAGTGAATACACTTTATCTAAATACATAAATTAAATAAACCTAACCCTAACGCTAACATCATGTTTCCATGTTAAACTAAATATGAACCTAGCTTTACAGATGGTGTCATTGGTATGTTGTCCAGTATAGATCAATATTAAGTTTTATATTCAAAACCATTACAGTTGTGAAACTCTGCTTCCATAAATTATCGTAGCATTTAATAAAATATCTATTTAGTTGGCAACTACGTTCCAGCAGTGTTTTAAATTTTTAAATCTATTTAATCTATTTAATGATCTGTTTTTGTCTAGAATACTTTTTGTAATCTATTTACTTTTTGGTGTTTATAGTGTTTTTATTGAAGTGACTCCAGACAAAGCATGAAACCACTTGATGTAAAAAGTTTTAAAAAATAATAATACTTTATGGTAAAATACTAGCGAACAATAAGTGTTAGATGGATAGATTCCGACCCAGAAAACAGCAATTCTTTCCCCTTTGTCAGAAACATCGCTCATGGAATGTGAGGACTAAATGACAAAATAACGGAAGCGATAGTTACGAGGCTTCCGAAAGTAAACCCAAGGTTCACTTTCTACTCTCCTAGTTAATTTAATTAATGTTTATTTCAGATCATTGGAAGAAGATAATGAATATTTATGCTTTTTGTTGTGTTTAGCTTTTTGAGTCTTACAAAACTCAAAAAGCAAAACACAACAAAAAAGCATTGTTAACGTTGGGAAGTTGAAAACTCAAGGTAGAATACATAATCGATTAATTGGTTGTTACTTTTATTTAACCTTAAAATTGTAACTTAAAAAACGTCGCGAACTTAGTTATCAACCTAATAGAATAGTCTGTATTAGTGTTGATACATATCTATAAATACGATTCCATACATAAGACACTTTCACATGTCATAAGATAGAAAATATGAAAATGTAACTATAGTCTGCAATTCTATCAGTTTATTTCAAACAAGTAACACTTTGTCCATGAAATATTAAATAAAAAACAACTATAATTTAAGGGGACAACAAATAACAGAATATTAAGGCCATATAAGTATGACTTTTTATCCGTAGCGTGTCAAAATCTACATAAAGCAAGTATTAGTAGAAAAAATAAATCACGCTGTAATACATCGAAATTGCTATGTAATTTTATTCAAAAATAAGTTTGTTTTGTTTTTCAGTATAATTTTAAAATCAAACCAGAAATATAATTAATTTTGAAATAAAAAGAATCTGAAATGTTTGACTATTACGTGAAAATGAATATCCTAAAAATGCCTTCACGAGATCACGTCATTCTGAATAAATTTGAAAACTTTTCTATATAAATTAATATATAAATGAGATTTTGGATAATTTGAGTTTGCAAACGTATTGGATGAAAAATACACTTCAGACTATCGGAACAACCGATAAACTGCAATAAATCAGTAAGATCATCAAATATGAATTTTTAAACTATAATTTTCGCATATAAATATATTCAATATTATATTTCCATAATTACATTTTCCATATATATATATAAGGTAAGTTGAGATAAATAGAATTAGAACATTATTCATATCAGTTTCAAAAATTCAAACACAACGAATATATTGCTTATGATTGTTTCTAAACTAATTTGTGAAAATTTCATTTTGTATTATATTTTTGATGGTTCGAAAAAGTATTCTCATCAGCGTTCTCTTATAATATAATCACGTATAGAAGTCAACATTACTTGAACAAACACATATCCCGTTAATGTGGGAGAACCAGAACTTCTTATGATGAAATCCACCATATATCATATAATAGAATGCCGCGTAGACAGAATGTACGATGAAAAAGGCAGAAACAGTTACAGAAAGGGAGAAAAAATCAAACAAAAACGTGGCTGTTTCGTACGGATCAACAAACATCTTTAGAAAAAGTGAACGAAACTGTTCAATTTGTTGTTTGATCTGTTTTCCTTTCTTTAATTGTGTTTACTTTTTGTCCCATCTCTCTCCCTCTCTCTCTCTCTCTCTCTCTCTCTCTCTATATATATATATATATATATATATATATATATATATATATATATATATATATGTAATTTGTCAGAACTACTGTAGTAATATAATGAATAAACTCAAGAAATGTACGTATGCATTTCCGGTCATCTATGGATCAACTACTAGGGTAAATATTAGTGGTATTTTTATGTACATGCTGAGATGCTGATATACATCAAAGACTCTGATTGGTGGGCATGATAGGAGAGAGCGCATCTTTTTAATAGTGAGACTTAAGTAGAGTTATTTTCAAGCATTTATGACGTAGAGAGGCCTTCTTGGACATCTGATGTCACGATGTAATAGAAACAAAATATTAATGAACGTATTCTTGGCCATGAGGATTTGGTAAAGGAAGAATGCAATGACCTTGTGAAGGTTCGTCGTGTCCCTATTTACTTGCCTCCGAACTTGGTCAGTTAAACGCAAGGTCGGTTTTTGATATGGAGACAATCTAGTTTCCAAAGATTTTCACTCTGGATTGGACAAAAACATTTTAAAATAATGCCGCGGGCTAGAAATATATCTTCTGTACTGATCGAGGACGGAAACCATGAACCGTAGCATGAGAACAGATACTGTACTATGAAGTAGTGCTGCTAGTCAAAAAGATAAGGATGGTGTGTCATTTTATATTTTGTCGTTGCTTTTCTATCAAAGTGTATCCTTTTCTCAGTTAATATTTTCGTTTTCAGATTGAAAGATGCATGAAATATTTTAAATATTTTTTTCTCTGTAGTTTAACTTGCTGCTCTCAGTCATTTTTTAAAAGATCGTTCCTATCATTTATTGGTTAATCTTCTTTACTATTATGTCCGTCTGTCAACTTCCATCCATTGTTTGACTCAAACATCGAGTCAATTTGCTGTTTTATTCAATGCCAGCCAAGCCATCTCTGACGATAAGTAAAATCGATGCTATTCCGATTTCCATCAACTCGACTATAGAAAAGTGTTTTATCAGCTGTTTTACTATATTCTTTACTTCCATCGACTTTGCTTTCGTTCAAAATACGCTCGGAAATAATTTGAAGCATTAACGTGAATCTGCCGAGATGTTTCCATTTATTTTTTTTATCTCAAGTAGAATAAGTATTAAGAAAAATGCATACGACTTTTAATCAAATTATTGCAGTCTGCATGCTATAGGATATTCCGAAGAAAGAAAAGCGATTACAATATGTGGAATAGACAATTTCGTATTTCTATTAAAAATGCGATAGATTCAAAAACCTGTTTTTATTCTTGCAACGAGTCTTGGATATTTCCCCTCGTGTGATAATGACCTGATAATCATTTCAGCTGCTTAATTTTCAAAGGCGGATATGCATGCACGAATATTAAGGTTATACAGTATGATGAACAAAACATAGCGTGTCCATAATATCGGTTAGTCCAATAGAAAATGTATATAACTAGTTTCTTCTCTTGAAAATGTAATATAAGACATATTTCTCGTGTATTCTAAAATATAAGCCGGGATACACGTCATGTAAGGATGTGTGTGCGATAGGGCGCATAAATCCCGCAGTCTCCACCTCACAGTACAATTAAAGAACTGGAGCTCCATAGTTATGTCTAATAGAATTTATTCAACTAAAAAGTTTCGTCGCCTATTTATTCATAGATATTCAAACAAGCCCTACGAAAAATAAAAACAAACACAAGAACTAAGGTTAACCCTGAAACCATAAAAAATATTTTATAACATTTGATCTATTACAGTAATCTGTAACAAAAGTCTTTGATACTTGGTAAATAGAATTCACCCTATTCGTCAAAATTATAAAATGCTATGTTGGATATATATTATACATGTGAATGTTTTTGTTGCATGTTTCAGGTACACGGTAATGTCTTAATGAAAGAGGCACATCTTATCTAAAATTCAGTAGAGCGAGTAAATAATAACATATCAGAAAGGAAACAAAAAGTCTACGGTATGTAGCGCTTCCAAACAATCTAACACCAATTAGTTATTAGAGAAAATTTGTCACACACATCCATCTATCTCCAGTGGCGCCGTTATAAAGTGTCAGGCATATGACGCGCTTCCCTTACTTGTCGAAATCAAAAAGCTATTTCCTCTCTAAGCTGATCGTATTAAACAGGATTTGTTTGTTTATTCTGAAATTGCTTAATTAAAAATATAATGTTTACGTTATTGATTTCAAGCTAACATATTTCTTCATTCAAAATCTATTAGAACACTCAAAACTTGAATTCCAGTTGAGATAAGACTTAATTATTTCCATTCTGTATACAATCTTTTTTGTGTGACCCACTTTCGCGATAAAGGAGTAATATCATTTTCGTCGTCATCATGATTATTAATTATCACATTAACATCCTTATACAATAAATAGCTATAAGTATTATTATTATTAGTAGTAGTAGTAGTACTTTTTACTACCTAGCCCAAGTATTATAAGGGTATTTAGAAGGGTATTTTCCAGGGAGAATCTCTATTTCCACTGCTATTTACCGTAGCCAATATGCCGCCCAACAACATGTCGGATACACATTTATAGACAATAAAATAAATGCGAAACACAGAGGAAAAAATGTTAACATCTTACGTATATGCATGCTCTTAAATTATTTACAAAAGAAGGACTAAAAACAGTAAAGCGATAAGAATACTTTGTGGACGTGTTAATTATAAATATCTCGGAATTCCGACAGCTGATACCATAACATCTCCAAGGATCATAGCAATGATTAAAAGAGACGACCGCCAAAAAGATAAGCTCCTTCAAACTTAAAGCAATTAATACTTGTGCTACATCCTGAACCCTTTATAAACTGAATAGAAAGCCCATGAAAGTGGATCAAAACTAATTAATATGCACAATTTACTGCATAGCAAGATGACACTGATTGACTAAATCTGAGGTTGAAATGACTAGTAAGTATTAAAGATTTCGTAGTCAAGTTAAAAAAAGATTTAGAGAAATATTACACAAAACAAATACAGGCAAATTACTGCCGCCAACACAGACACTAAATTCAACTACATAAAGCACAAACGCTAACCAGCACCATGGAAGTTGCAACATTAATAACACAAAGACATTATAAATACCTCGGAATTCCGAAAGCTGATACCATAACATCTACAAGAACTGAAAGACCTCATAAACTGCCCCTAGTTCCCAAAAAGAAATATTGTATGGCACCAGCCTCGGCTGATACCACACACAATAGTCGTGACAGGTTATGGAGGATGGAAAGACATAGGGAGTGAACTAACAAGACCTCCACTGGAAATCTGTGACGAGTACTAAGATCCTGGGGAACCTTATTGCCAGCCAAACTCCAGTGAAGATCAATTGTCGTCCCACCGATTAATCAATGGTAAACAGCTGTTGCTATTAAGCAAAATAATTTGCTATGGTTATAGAAAGAGGTGGAGAATACTAGAAAATCTGGAGAGACTTGTTGTGAGTCGGACTCAAGGAAACGCGACAGGTTATTGTTAGTGAGCAATTTCTGATGATGACCTGTTTCAGAACTCCTGGTTAGTTAATAATAATAATAATAATAATAATAATAATAATAATAATAATAATAATAATAATAATAATAATAATAATAATAATAATAATAATAATAATAATAATAATAATAATAATAATAATCATAAAAACTGGAATCAGCTGGACGCTGCTATTAAGAGTGTTCTCCATACACGCTCTTGCCACAGCGCAGACTATGACACATATCACTCTTTGGTCTGCTGCAAGATCAGGCTAAAACCAAAGAGGTTCCAACGCTCCAAAAACAGGGAACCTTCGCATAAATGTCTGCAAGATGCCTCAACTATAACTTGTGAAAAAGTGTGCATAAACCTTTGAGAGTGAACTGCGGTCCTTGTATCCCTTATCAGTTATTGACGTTGTTAAGCATCTGCGAACAATGGAAGAGCTGAATGCAGATGTTACCGTACAGGAACTGAGCAAGCTTGGTTTCACGCAAGGTCCCAGGTAGTTATGGAATTCCCCAAGACTTGATCAAGCACTGCAAGAATACTCTTCTGCCTCCGCTGTATAAAGTTTTCTGTCGGTGGTGGCAAGATGAAGTCATACCATAGGACATGAGATACGCAAATATCATTACCATCTACAAGGACAGAGGTTGGAGTAACGACTGTAACAACTACAGAGACATCTCCTTCTTAAGGATTGTCAGAAAAGACTTTTCTAGGGTCATCCTGATCCGTCTGCAGAAGCTGACAGAACGTGTCTACCCTGAATCGCAGTGCAGTTGCCGAGCGGAAATGTGAGTGGTAGACATGATCTTCTTCCTCCGCCAACTACAAAAGCTGAACAGATCTTACCAACACGTTTGACCTTGTAAGCAGAGACGGTCTGTTCAAGATCCTTCCGAAGGTTGGCTGTCCACCGAAACTACAGTGCATAATAGAGTTCTTCCACCCGAATATGAAGGGGATAGTCCAGTTGTGCGGGAGCTATTGTATCCCCTTCACTATCTGCAGCATGTTAAGCAAAGGGGTGTTCTTTCTCAATCTTCGGGATATTGTTGGCCTCATCATGAATCACGCTTTTGGTTCTTACACCGAGGGAATGTATCTGCATACTAGAACAGACGGAAGGCTACTCAACGTGCCCGCCTGAAAGCCAGAGCAAAGGTACGTGAAGTTCTAATCAGAGACATGCTGTTTTCCGAAGACACAGCAGTTGCGACGCATACCTGGTAGGAATTGCAGGCACTGTTGGACCTTTTATCAAATGCTTGCAAGGATTGTAAGCTTACCATCAGCCCGAATAAGTCAAACATTATTGGACAAGACACCGAGGTACCACCTGATGTCACTATTGATGATTATAAGCGGCGACAACACCTTCCACCTGCGAACCTCCGCTGCATTCTTGCCATATCTTGGCAATATAAGGTGTCCAACACATAGATCCTATCCCGCATGAGCCTTTATAGCATGTTCACTCTCCCAAGGCAACGTAAGCTAAGCTGGTTGGGGCATGAACACCGCATTGAATATAGGCGTAGTCAAACAAGGATCCTATATGAAGAGCTTGCATCTGGGAGGATGTACATTTGCCGTCTCTAACTCCGATATAAAGATGTTGTGATGCGAGACATGTTTGCGATTTACATCAACATTGGATCTTGGAAGAGCATTGCAGATGACGGCTCATGATTGAAAATAAAAAATGAATATACATCTGAAAGCAAGGGACGAAGAGGCTGATAAAATTTGCTGCAGTAAAAAACGCACGCAGAAATACACCAGAGTATTCCGCTCCCGCATTGGTTCTCTTCAGCCACAAGTAGTTTTGCTTCAACCAAGCAGAGAGCCAGCAAAACTAGGCTAAGGATGCATCACGCACTTTGACCGGCGGAGGCTTTCTACTAATAATTATTAAATAATAACTAAAATATTTAAACATTGACAATGCACTACTTCATGTTCTAATTGGATGATAAGCCTTGGTGCATACACACACACGCACACATATATACACATATATATATATATATATATATATATATATATATATATATATATATATATATATATATATGAGGGCATATTTGTGCGTGATATATTTTATAGATTCTATTATTTTCTGCAGTAATTTTAGGCTCACGAGAACTTATTGTTTATCATTGTTCTAAACTTTTATAATATCGCCCCCAAACCCAATTAGTCCTTTATTGAACCACGCTGTTTTGTCTTCGAGTCTTCTATCTATCTATCTATCTATCTATCTATCTATCTATATATCTATATATCTATATATATATATATATATATATATATATATATACATTAATCTCTCTCTATATATATATATGTATATATATATATATAGAGAGAGAGAGAGAGAGAGAGAGAGAAATTAATATATATATATATATGTATATATGTATATATATATAATAAATTAAATGACATAATAACATGAGAAATTAATCAGATTTTATTAAATAACAATGAGAGATACTACATCCTCATGAGTTTACAAGGAAAATCTTCTCCTCAGAGAACCATTGCGGGTGATAAAAATTAAGCTTTGAAAATATATGAAAATGTATGAAACATACGTAAAAATACATATAAAACATCAAATATATCTGGAAATATTACTATTATTATTATGAATAAATTAATAGTAATAATATCAATACTATATTATTACTAATTATTTATTACTATTTTTTAGTATTAGTATATTATTAGTATTATTATTTATTATTATTATTATAACTATTAATTTACTAGTATATTTCTTGTTTTTTATTTTTTATTTCTAATTTACACTAGCAATACATCTATTATTATTATTATTACGATTAGTATTATCATTACTATTAATTTATTACTATATTTTATGAGTATTAGTATTTCGTTAGTATTATTGTTTAGTATTATTATCATTATTATTTTACTCGTATATTTCTTGTTTTCTTATTTCGTGTTTTGTATTTTTCACTTGGCTTATTTTACTTTTTATTTTTATTTATTTTTCATTTTTATATTCTTTATATTATTATATTTTTTATTTATTTCTATATTTTTATTTGTTATATCTTTATTTCTTTATCATGCATATGTTCCTTACATTTCCATTTCCATATGATCTTTAATTTTAAGATATGTAAAATTAAAATCCATAATCTGTAGACTTATTAATACCCTAATCTTATTGGGCATTTTTACTCATATTGCCTTACCTCCTAATTACCGCTACGCATCCCGATTGCGAACACCCCCAACTATCAAGGATATATCAACTAAATTCTACTTTGCATTAAATTTTCCAATAATAATTATATTTATCTATGGCTACTTTCGCTGTAATAGTCATTATCAGGCGCTGTATATATATGTAAGTGGGTCTATGTATGTATGTATGTACGTATGTATATATATATATATATATATATATATATATATATATATATATATAAATATATATATTTGTATGAGTGTATATGTGTATTTATATATATATATGTGTATGTATGTGTATATATGTATATATATATGTATATGTGTGTATATGTGTGTGTATGTATATATATGTATGTATGTGAGTGTGTGTATAAGTATACATGTGTGTACATTTGGTATGCATCTGTGTGTATATGCTTGTATGTACGCATGTGTACGAGTGGAAGTACGTATGTGTGTGGGTTTATTCGTCTGTGAGTAGGTGTGCACATAACATTGGGTGTAGGTAAGCCTACGAATCTATAGATGTATCTAGGACCTGATACTTCATCCTGATTTAACTTTAAAGATCTCTTGCCGCAGTTGCTATATTTTCTGTCTGGCTGATACCGCATAGCCAGACAATAGTCCAACCCCACTCTGCTTCTATATCCTTCCGGCCCCTTTCCCTTAACTGTATTCGTGTTCCTCCTGTTTTCATTTCTCTCAACTTCTTTATAGTTAACTTTCTGTCTTTCTTTAATATGCCTACCTTACAACCCTGCACCTTTCTTCTTTTGACACTGTCTTATATTTTATGAACTGCCCTCCTTTCTCTTAGCATTTTCCATTCCCCCGAACCTTCCCTACCTATAATATATTTAAGTTTTCGTTTAAGTTGGCTCCTGCTGCTTTTGAATGTAAGCCGAACATTAAATATTATATTTTTCATTTTCCAATCCTTATTTTGTTAATTATTGTTTTTTCATCGGGTCTTACTGCATATTTCTACTCCATCAGATTTTTTCTATATATACGTCAGACCAGGAAGTTAGTACTATCAACTCCTAAGAACCCATTATTCCGCATTATAATATTCAACTCCGAGTAAGTCTTCTGTACTTTTTGTGTGATTTTGCCCTTTCTATGGTTTTATTATTAATTTGCATACACCCTAAATGCACTCTTCACTGTCATCTACTGCATCGATAGCAAGCAAATTTCCCGCCTGGATAACTCTTTTTAATTTTGGACTACAAATCACCCCTTGTGCTGTTTTTTAATCGACTTCTCTGACATTTTTTCTCGAAATTGCTTTAAACTTCATGACTTGGATGAACTGTTTTTACGCGATATATTTGATGTTTTATATGTATCTTCATGTATTTTTAAATATATTTTTTGTATATTTTAAAAGCTTACTTGTTATTACCTGCAGTAATGCCATTGCGGTAATGGTCCTCTACGTTATGGACACAGTATTACTTCTTGTTTTTGAACTTTGATAACATCTTATTAATTTCCTATTTTATTATGTCATTCAATTAATATTATTGCTCTATACACTATATTGAGCTTTGATAGTCTACTGGCTAAAGATATTATTTATATTTTAAATGTATTATCTTACAATATATATATATATATATATATATATATATATATATATATATATATATATATATATATATATAAGCTTATGACAAAATTGTAGATTCATACATAGTTTTTTATCAAAAACGTGTAATAGCTGTCGGAGTGAAGTAATTTAGTAATAATAATATCATATTATGACGGGTTAAATCAACATGTCAATGTTTCAACGTATACTTTCATACTATTAATAATAATTATATATATATATATATATATATATATATATATATATATATATATATAATTATAGTCATAGAAAGACACAGTATGTATACATGCAGAAAGATGTAGATAATAGATATGGTAATGAGTTTTACGTGTCGGGTGACAAAATAAAATAAACGTCCAGTGGTTTGAAACTAAGTGATACTTCATATAGCTGAAAATCCGTGTATTGTCAAACCGTCTCTGAAGACGAAAGACCTGAATGAGAAAGTTAGTAAACTTAGTGAGTGGAGCCATTTGCAAGTATTCCTATTTGAAAAGGCTTAAAGGGAAGAAACATAAATGTAACTTTCTGGATGTGTTTTTCAATCATCCCTGACCTAATTCATAACGCTTTCCTAGATTGTAATTTCAGCTAAATAAGCTGTTATGTGATAAGGTGCACGTATGCTTTTATTTGTAGATTATGGACGATTGTCAGACTGCGGAAGATGTTAGTGTTGGTTTGTTGAATTAACAATAATTTAGAGATGTCATAAGTGTTATTCGAATCTTCCATATAGGTGAAGACGGTGTTTTAACTTATCATTCATTTGAATGGATATCTTGTTTTCGTATATCATTTGACTTAAGTTAGACTGTATTTTACCGATGTAATATTTGTTGCATTTATTGATGATAAATGAGTAGATAGCAGTGCAGTGCAGTATTTGTGTGTATTGATTAATTCGTTTCTTTATTAAAGTTTGTAAGACCAGGCCATCTACTTTATATACTGCATCATATAAATGCGTGCTATGTGTGTTTGTAGCTAAGGTGATTGATCTTGAAGAAAAGGCAAAAGCATTGATTTTCAACTGGAGGACCCGTGTCCCCTAGGGCTCGCAAAGGAGTTTTAAGAGAGCACGAGATGTTGCTGCTGTATGAAATTTGCAAACTCACATACATATGCAGTCGATTAGATGCGACATACACGAATAGTATGAATGTACCTGTGAAGGTTTGCAGTTATGTTCATATATCGTTCTCTTTTACGAATAATATTAAATTAAAAGTGTAAAGATAATATTATTCCAAAGGAGATAAATAAAAGAAACGTTTGCAACAATAGATTGTATCGATGAATATGGTGTATACATGTCATTTTTTATGTATCGATGAATATGGTGTATACATCACATTTTTTATGTATCGATGAATATGGTGTATACATCACATTTTTTATGTATCGATGAATATGGTGTATACATCTCATTTTTTATGTATCGATGAATATGGTGTATACATCTCATTTTTTATGTATCGATGAATATGGTGTATACATCACATTTTTTATGTATCGATGAATATGGTGTATACATCACATTTTTTTATGTATCGATGAATATGGTGTATAATCTCATTTGTTTATGTATCGATTGATATGGTGTATACATCTCATTTTTTATGTATCGATGAATATGGTGTATACATCACATTTTTTTATGTATCGATAAATATCTTGTATACATCTCATTTTTTTATGTATCGATGAATATGGTGTATACATCACATTTTTTTATGTATCGATGAATATCTTGTATACATCTCATTTTTTATGTATCGATGAATATGGTGTATACATCACATTTTTTTATGTATCGATGAATATCTTGTATACATCTCATTTTTTTATGTATCGATGAATATGGTGTATACATCTCATTTTTTTATGTATCGATGAATATGGTGTATACATCACATTTTTTTATGTATCGATAAATATCTTGTATACATCTCATTTTTTATGTATCGATGAATATGGTGTATACATCACATTTTTTTATGTATCGATGAATATGGTGTATACATCACATTTTTTTATGTATCGATGAATATCTTGTATACATCTCATTTTTTTATGTATCGATGAATATGGTGTATAATCTCATTTTTTTATGTATCGATGAATATTGTGTATACATCTCATTTTTTTATGTATCGATGAATATGGTGTATACATCTCATTTTTTATATATCAATGAATATGGTGTATACATGTCATTTTTTATGTATTGATGAATATGGTGTATACATCTCATTTTTTTATGTATCGATGAATATGTTGTATACATCTCATTTTTTATGTATCGATGAATATGGTGTATACATCTCATTTTTTTATGTATCGATGAATATGGTGTATACATCACATTTTTTATGTATCGATGAATATGGTGTATTCATCACATTTTTTATGTATCGATGAATATCTTTTATACATCTGATTTTTTTATGTATCGATGAATATCTTGTATACATCACATTTTTTTATGTATCGATGAATATCTTGTATACATCTCATTTTTTTATGTATCGATGAATATCTTGTATACATCTCATTTTTTATGAAAAGCTGTTGCACGTTGAAAAGCTGTTGTTTTTTAAACCTCTGCTAAAGTTTCAGAATTTTACTGAAAAGTTGAAAAGTAAAAATACTTACAATGTAGTTGTTTATTTATTCCTTGAACCTCACTTTTTTATTTATTATTTTCAAAAGACTAGTGTGATATTCTTCGCTAAAATTTTAAATTGTATTTTTATCCTTTAAGATTCATGATGGTTCAAATAAAGATTAAATATGATGATTCCTTTCTAAAACAAGTTTTTTTCTGTTATAAAACTGAGGGAAAAAGAGACACCACAGTGTGTGATACTCTTGAATGTATGGCATAAACTTATCTCAAATCTAGCAAGCTAAAATGACACCTGAAAACGAAACATTCCGATTTTTTAAAACAAATATATTGATTTCATTCAAGAAAATGCCGAACAAGTTCACAATTCATAACACACAAAAGTCGTCGCAAGACTGACAGCTTCAGACAAAATAGCTGTTGCAAGGAAACACCTTTTACAATTTCAGAACAGCTTATACTTCATTGCTGCCGGGATATCATATCGAATTTGTTTGGACATTCGGACTGTCAATAACTAAAGCAACTGTCTTTGTCAAACAATATTGTTAGAAACCGTATTGTGCAAATGTCTGATGACATATTCTCCGAAGTGATATGAAATAATTATGAATTCTACTTTCAATTTGTATGCAACCCAACTTGATGAAATCGCTAATTTGGCTCAACTCTGCGTATATTCCATACATAAATGATAATATCTGTATAGACTATATTTTCTTTTATTCAACAAATTAGACAAGTTTTTCGTGAACAATGGTATAAAATGGTAGATGCAGTTGATGGAGCGCTACAAACGTTAGGATGTCGACAAACTTTGATAATCGAAACAGCACCGTAAAAGTTCAAAAGTGTGTTAGCTGTTGTGGTCAAAGCGGTAAACTTTATAAAAATAAGTGCACTTAACTCGCGTTTATTTTCTTAGCTATTCAAAGAAGATGAACAGTTTTAAACCGTTTTACTGCACTCACGCGTTATCTTGCTATTAAATAGAAAATATTTGCAAAGAAAGTATTTTTACTACGCGATAAAATACAATAATCTTTGAAAAACGCTAAAAAAGATATCCATGGAAAGTTTACAGATAATCGCTTTCTACAATACCTGTCGTTTTTGGTCGATCTATTTGAATTCGACATTAATTCAGGACTTCAAGGAAAAGGTATCAAAGTGTTCCATTGCCACGAAAAATTCACTACATTATAACTGAATATTGCATTATGCTACTCTAAGTTGGAAAGTAAATAATTGGCTTTATTTCCACAATCAAATTCATATTTATGATGATATCGTGAGCGAGATGAAACAACACATATTGATGTTTCGTTTGGAAATTAAATGAATTTCACGAACTTAGAAGCATTTGATTAGCTGTATTAGCTGATTGCAATTTCTATTTACGACCTTCTGACAACACTATTATTTTAGTGCAGTTAATAGATGTATTTAATGATGGAAATGCAAAACATAACTTTCCTGAAATGTCTGTCAGTGACTTCAGGATTTACATGTTACATTTTTTATCCAGATTTTGAAAAGATGTCTCTAAAAGTGACTCTTTCATTTGCCGCTACTATTGTTTTCCACTTTTCTTACCATCAAAGACAAATGTCGCAAAGATTGGATTTACAGCACAATATAAAAGTCGCACTAAGCAAAACAATTCCAAACATTTAAAAGCTAGTTAAAGGAAAGCAAATCCATGCATCACATTAAATACGAGTAAATGATATTGTGTTTTTTTTATTTATTTACACAATAGTTTCATTGGTTTCAGTTGTCACTAGTTCTGTCATGTATTGTTCCATTCATTGTTTTATTAACCTGTGTCACAGTTGATATTTATTTTCAGTGAAGTATATTTGTCATAAAAACTAAATATATAACCCCAGGGTCGGGTAGACCCTGTTTTGAGCAAGTATGTTATAGGGGACCAGCATGTAAAATAATTTGAAAAGTTAGGGTTTGATTTTTATGTATTCTGATAACTTTTTCCTAGCGTTTAAAATGAAATATCTGAGATATTATAAAGTTTTTAACAGATTCTCAATCGTCTTGTATTATTTTTATTGTGGAATTCGTATTTTAAGAAGTTGTGAATATAAACTTATAATGAGACATATCTTAATTTTGTTGGTGTGATGGAAATAGAAATGTATGTAGTCGTTTTATTTTAATTCTGCGTTTTTGAGAGAATTAAGAAGTTGTTGTTTTTGTGAGAAAGACGCGGAAATATATGTTGTAGTGCGATTTGTAGTTAGATTTGTTATTCGAGGGAGTTTAATATATTTGCAATCTTTCTATTATTATGTCTCGGGGAAGAAAAATCGATAAACTATCAATTCAATTTTTACCGTTTCTCGGTAATCAATATTTGAAAGGATCCAATTCTAGTAATTTTAGTAATAAACATGATAAACCCCCCACTAAGTTGATTTCTGTTCAAACCGATCATTTGTATTTATTGTTAAATTTAAAAATAAGTAGTTTGTTATGTGCCAGTAATGGATTGCATAGATAGGTATAAAGTGAATATGTTATTAAGTTGGTTTAAGCATTAGTCTATGTGTATCTTTCTATATAAAAGTTAGGTAAGTGTATATATTTATATATTTTTTATGTACAAAATAATATAATAAATTAATGAACTGATCATTATGAATTTTGGAATATATATCCTAGGCAACACACTGAGTAAAATGGGAATATTATTTTTGTGTAAACTTTTCAATTTATGGAGTTCACCATTCCGAACAAGCACTCTCTCCCCAAAACAAGTTAGATACAACATATTTAATAGATGAAAAAATTGCACTCTGTCAACTTTTTTTGTTATATTAAGTAATACATTTAAAAAGAAACAGTTGCTTGGTAAAATCCTGAACTATTGAACTTATCATTTTCAATTATGGAATATGTATTCTGAGCAACATGTTGAGTAACTTGGTCACATTATTTTTTTCTATTGTAAACTGTACCGTTAAACATGACGGAGGTTCCACCTCAACCGTACCATAGCCGCCAAAGAAAGAAAAAATATTAAAATGTAAAACTAATGCAATATTTATTACTTATACCCATCTTGAGACCAGTATTCCACAAGTATGTATATATCACTAGCAAGGCTACCCGGCGTTACATTTAAACTTCTATCTCTCTACCCCTCTATCTCTCTCTCCCATCTCAACTTCCCAGCCCAATCCTTTCTAGCTGGGCATACACACATACAATTCCTCTGTATCTAGCTCCCCCGATGAATGAATCTGCATAAAGGGGAAATAACTCTTTGATAAAAATCAGAGTTACTTCTTTTTAGTAATTAAATTGGCCGCTAAAAATGACTGAAACACCAAGCAAACGACACATTGGTACATCACTCCCAAAGAATAGTATTATTCATTCTGGGCAACGCTGATCAAGAAAATATCGACTTTGTCGAGTTTTAGCTGGATATAAAAACATACAAACATACAGACAACTGTCCTTTATATAATAGACTAGCAGTGGTTCCCGGCGTTGCCCGTGGCTCTCTTTCCTATTCGGCCCATTTCACCGCCCCTTCTTCCCGTTGCCTTGGGCAAAAGCTGTCTCTTCCGTGGTATTCCCCTCACCCCGACCCCTCTATCCGATGCACGGAGAAAAAGCTCACTTCCTCGGTCGTCTCCTTGCTTTCGCCCTCCTCTCTTCCGCTCCGCCTATTCCTGTTGCTCGGGCCATAAGTGTGACATATTTCTATTACATATTTTTATTTAGTGCTCTGAAATCAAAAATCAGCGGGCTGCTACGTTGCACAGATTTACGAAGAAGCGCATATATTCAGATATATAGAGACAAGAAAGTACGCATTTCCAGGGTATCATCTATATCTACAATAAGATTTGCATGTTGTATTTGAAACCTCTTAGATTATATTTCAATCTGGCGCCTTTAATAGCGAATGCTTGAATATTTCCCTTGACATCGACATTACAGATGAATGAAAGCATTTTCGATCGCACAGAGTACTCATGCGAATTAATAGCTATTTTTATTTAAAATTTTATCTTTAGAGATCTAAATGGAACCAATATCAATAGTCGATGATTGTGTTTCATGTGTAAGCCGTGTGATTGGAAATAAAGTTAAGGAAAATTACTTTAGACGAAGCAAAACCATTATAAAGAGCTCTGTACATTGGTTGAGCAATAAATTCCGACTGTCCTGACGATTGACTCTCAAGATTAAGCAATCGCTTGATGTATATGATATCGAACCTATATGTGTTATATGAGACACGTTCAGTTCCGTTTGTGAATGGGAACATGTGGATAGATTTTCATTGATAGCATTTTCGTCTGTAAATATAAAAACAAATAGGGAATAAATCTATAATCATGTGTTCTTATGTAAGGAGGGAGTTTTTTCGTTGTGTAATATGAAAGGCTGAATCGATTTTGCTTTTCAAAAAACTTCCATCACCTCGACGGTGTGTGGTCAAGAAGATGCAGTTTATTAACACCTATTTGCTGTAAATTGCTGTAAAATATAAATCAAATCGCAGAGTAAATAAGGAAGTAGCTTGTTGTTCTTTGTAATTACTTCCATAATTCCAGCCACTAAGTAAAGAAAAGATCGCCATCTGCATCACTACTAAATCCACTTTTAGAACTACCTATTACTACATATTTAACAACTTCTTACAACGAGTCAACGAAAGAAAATTGTGTTCTGTCTGTAAATTGCTAAAAAATATAAATCAAATCGCGAAGCAAATAATGGAGTTGTCTTTGTTGTTTTTATTGCTTCCCTTATTCCAGCCACTAAAAGAATAGTGAAGAACAAATCAACATCTCTGCGGTCATTACATTACTATTTTACAACAAGCCGTTAATATTTATATCTCATTTACTCTTCTGTAATAGGTTATGATTAATATTTCGCAGACCAGTTTATGTGGAGATAGTGTTTTATGTTACATCTGCATACTTTATTGTTTATTAATAGTTACACAATAGATTTATTGAAGGTTTTGATGTATTATCTTAGTTATTGTGTATGTTCTAGAAAGAAGTGTTAGCAGTTATTCAATGTATACGTGTTTATGAATAATAACAACATTACAGCTCTTATCAGTTAATCTAGGGAATATATTCACATTTGTACATCTTTGTAGATGTAACTTGTTATATCGGATTAAACAGAGAATATAGTATTTTATATTGCCGAGGAATTATGTTGCATGTGACATACTGACAATATGTGAAAAAGAAAATTGGACTGACTCTAACAAAATATTTAGAAATAAATGGATGAAAATGTATAATCGCACAGATACAATAGCAAAGCAAACTCGAAAGCAGATAAGATATTACCTCGATATATATAGAAATTTTTTTCTATGCTGATTGACGATTACAAAAATAATAGCAAGATAGATATGAGACGTTTGGGTGAAAAGTAAATCAGGAAAATAGCGTTAAGACTGATAAGAAGACAATAGGTATAGATACGGAGAGCCGTATGAATACATAAATGCCATAGAGAAAACGTTTAATATTTGGAGACATAAGGTATAGATACCGAGAGCCGTATGAATACATAAATGCCATAGAAAAAACGTTTAATATTTGGAGACATAAGGTATAGATACGGAGAGCAGTATGAATACATAAATACCATAGAAAAAACGTTTAATATTTGGAGACATAAGGTATAGATACGGAGAGCCGTATGAATACATAAATGCCATAGAGAAAACGTTTAATATTTGGAGACATAAGGTATAGATACCGAGAGCCGTATGAATACATTAATGCCATAGAAAAAACGTTTAATATTTTGAGACATAAGGTATAGATACGGAGAGCCGTATGAATACATAAATACCATAGAGAAAACGTTTAATATTTGGAGACATAAGGTATAGATACGGAGAGCCGTATGAATACATAAATACCATAGAAAAAACGTTTAATATTTGGAGACATAAGGTATAGATACGGAGAGCCGTATGAATACATAAATACCATAGAAAAAACGTTTAATATTTTGAGACATAAGGTATAGATACGGAGAGCCGTATGAATACATAAATGCCATAGAGAAAACGTTTAATATTTGGAGACATAAGGTATAGATACGGAGAGCCGTATGAATACATAAATACCATAGAAAAAACGTTTAATATTTGGAGACGTAAGGTATAGATACGGAGAGCCGTATGAATACATAAATGCCATAGAAAAAACGTTTAATATTTGGAGACATAAGGTATAGATACCGAGAGCCGTATGAATACATAAATGCCATAGAAAAAACGTTTAATATTTGGAGACATAAGGTATAGATACGGAGAGCAGTATGAATACATAAATACCATAGAAAAAACGTTTAATATTTGGAGACATAAGGTATAGATACGGAGAGCCGTATGAATACATAAATACCATAGAGAAAACGTTTAATATTTGGAGACATAAGGTATAGATACCGAGAGCCGTATGAATACATAAATGCCATAGAAAAAACGTTTAATATTTGGAGACATAAGGTATAGATACAGAGAGCAGTATGAATACATAAATACCATAGAAAAAACGTTTAATATTTGGAGACATAAGGTATAGATACGGAGAGCCGTATGAATACATAAATGCCATAGAAAAAACGTTTAATATTTGGAGACATAAGGTATAGATACCGAGAGCCGTATGAATACATAAATGCCATAGAAAAAACGTTTAATATTTGGAGACATAAGATATAGATACAGAGAGCAGTATGAATACATAAATACCATAGAAAAAACGTTTAATATTTGGAGACATAAGGTATAGATACGGAGAGCCGTATGAATACATAAATGCCATAGAGAAAACGTTTAATATTTGGAGACATAAGGTATAGATACGGAGAGCCGTATGAATACATAAATACCATAGAAAAAACGTTTAATATTTGGAGACATAAGGTATAGATACGGAGAGCCGTATGAATACATAAATACCATAGAAAAAACGTTTAATATTTGGAGACATAAGGTATAGATACGGAGAGCCGTATGAATACATAAATGCCATAGAAAAAACGTTAAATATTTGGAGACATAAGGTATAGATACGGAGAGCCGTATGAATACATAAATACCATAGAAAAAACGTTTAATATTTGGAGACGTAAGGTATAGATACGGAGGGCCGTATGAATACATAAATACCATAGAAAAAACGTTTAATATTTGGAGACATAAGGTATAGATACGGAGAGCCGTATGAATACATAAATACCATAGAGAAAACGTTTAATATTTGGAGACATAAGGTATAGATACGGAGAGCCGTATGAATACATAAATACCATAGAGAAAACGTTTAATATTTGGAGACATAAGGTATAGATACGGAGAGCCGTATGAATACATAAATACCATAGAGAAAACGTTTAATATTTGGAGACATAAGGTATAGATACGGAGAGCCGTATGAATACATAAATACCATAGAGAAAACGTTTAATATTTGGAGACGTAAGGTATAGATACGGAGAGCCGTATAAATACATAAATACCATAGAAAAAACGTTTAATATTTGGAGACATAAGGTATAGATACGGAGAGCCGTATGAATACATAAATACCATAGAAAAAACGTTTAATATTTGGAGACATAAGGTATAGATACGGAGAGCCGTATGAATACATAAATGCCATAGAAAAAACGTTTAATATTTGGAGACATAAGGTATAGATACGGAGAGCCGTATGAATACATAAATGCCATAGAGAAAACGTTTAATATTTGGAGACATAAGGTATAGATACGGAGAGCCGTATGAATACATAAATACCATAGAGAAAACGTTTAATATTTGGAGACATAAGGTATAGATACCGAGAGTCGTATGAATACATTAATGCCATAGAAAAAACGTTTAATATTTTGAGACATAAGGTATAGATACGGAGAGCCGTATGAATACATAAATACCATAGAAAAAACGTTTAATATTTGGAGACATAAGGTATAGATACGGAGAGCCGTATGAATACATAAATACCATAGAAAAAACGTTTAATATTTGGAGACATAAGATATAGATACGGAGAGCCGTATGAATACATAAATACCATAGAAAAAACGTTTAATATTTTGAGACATAAGGTATAGATACGGAGAGCCGTATGAATACATAAATGCCATAGAGAAAACGTTTAATATTTGGAGACATAAGGTATAGATACGGAGAGCCGTATGAATACATAAATACCATAGAAAAAACGTTTAATATTTGGAGACGTAAGGTATAGATACGGAGAGCCGTATGAATACATAAATGCCATAGAAAAAACGTTTAATATTTGGAGACATAAGGTATAGATACCGAGAGCCGTATGAATACATAAATGCCATAGAAAAAACGTTTAATATTTGGAGACATAAGGTATAGATACGGAGAGCAGTATGAATACATAAATACCATAGAAAAAACGTTTAATATTTGGAGACATAAGGTATAGATACGGAGAGCCGTATGAATACATAAATACCATAGAGAAAACGTTTAATATTTGGAGACATAAGGTATAGATACCGAGAGCCGTATGAATACATAAATGCCATAGAAAAAACGTTTAATATTTGGAGACATAAGGTATAGATACAGAGAGCAGTATGAATACATAAATACCATAGAAAAAACGTTTAATATTTGGAGACATAAGGTATAGATACGGAGAGCCGTATGAATACATAAATGCCATAGAAAAAACGTTTAATATTTGGAGACATAAGGTATAGATACCGAGAGCCGTATGAATACATAAATGCCATAGAAAAAACGTTTAATATTTGGAGACATAAGATATAGATACGGAGAGCAGTATGAATACATAAATACCATAGAAAAAACGTTTAATATTTGGAGACATAAGGTATAGATACGGAGAGCCGTATGAATACATAAATGCCATAGAGAAAACGTTTAATATTTGGAGACATAAGGTATAGATACGGAGAGCCGTATGAATACATAAATACCATAGAAAAAACGTTTAATATTTGGAGACATAAGGTATAGATACGGAGAGCCGTATGAATACATAAATACCATAGAAAAAACGTTTAATATTTGGAGACATAAGGTATAGATACGGAGAGCCGTATGAATACATAAATGCCATAGAAAAAAAGTTAAATATTTGGAGACATAAGGTATAGATACGGAGAGCCGTATGAATACATAAATACCATAGAAAAAACGTTTAATATTTGGAGACGTAAGGTATAGATACGGAGGGCCGTATGAATACATAAATACCATAGAAAAAACGTTTAATATTTGGAGACATAAGGTATAGATACGGAGAGCCGTATGAATACATAAATACCATAGAGAAAACGTTTAATATTTGGAGACATAAGGTATAGATACGGAGAGCCGTATGAATACATAAATACCATAGAGAAAACGTTTAATATTTGGAGACATAAGGTATAGATACGGAGAGCCGTATGAATACATAAATACCATAGAGAAAACGTTTAATATTTGGAGACGTAAGGTATAGATACGGAGAGCCGTATGAATACATAAATACCATAGAAAAAACGTTTAATATTTGGAGACATAAGGTATAGATACGGAGAGCCGTATGAATACATAAATACCATAGAAAAAACGTTTAATATTTGGAGACATAAGGTATAGATACGGAGAGCCGTATGAATACATAAATGCCATAGAAAAAACGTTTAATATTTGGAGACATAAGGTATAGATACGGAGAGCAGTATGAATACATAAATACCATAGAAAAAACGTTTAATATTTGGAGACATAAGGTATAGATACGGAGAGCCGTATGAATACATAAATACCATAGAGAAAACGTTTAATATTTGGAGACATAAGGTATAGATACGGAGAGCCGTATGAATACATAAATACCATAGAGAAAACGTTTAATATTTGGAGACGTAAGTTATAGATACGGAGAGCCGTATTAATACATAAATACCATAGAGTAAACGTTTAATATTTGGAGACATAAGGTATAGATACGGAGAGCCGTATGAATACATAAATACCATAGAAAAAACGTTTAATATTTGGAGACATAAGGTATAGATACGGAGAGCCGTATGAATACATAAATGCCATAGAAAAAACGTTTAATATTTAGAGACATAAGGTATAGATACGGAGAGCCGTATGAATACATAAATACCATAGAAAAAACGTTTAATATTTGGAGACATAAGGTATAGATACGGAGAGCCGTATGAATACATAAATACCATAGAAAAAACGTTTAATATTTGGAGACATAAGGTATAGATACGGAGAGCCGTATGAATACATAAATACCATAGAAAAAACGTTTAATATTTGGAGACATAAGGTATAGATACAGAGAGCAGTATGAATACATAAATACCATAGAAAAAACGTTTAATATTTGGAGACATAAGGTATAGATACGGAGAGCCGTATGAATACATAAATACCATAGAAAAAACGTTTAATATTTGGAGACATAAGGTATAGATACGGAGAGCCGTATGAATACATAAATACCATAGAAAAAACGTTTAATATTTGGATACATAAGGTATAGATACGGAGAGCCGTATGAATACATAAATACCATAGAGAAAACGTTTAATATTTGGAGACATAAGGTATAGATACGGAGAGCCGTATGAATACATAAATACCATAGAAAAAACGTTTAATATTTGGAGACATAAGGTATAGATACGGAGAGCCGTATGATTACATAAATACCATAGAAAAAACGTTTAATATTTGGAGACGTAAGGTATAGATACGGAGGGCCGTATGAATACATAAATACCATAGAAAAAACGTTTAATATTTGGAGACATAAGGTATAGATACGGAGAGCCGTATGAATACATAAATACCATAGAGAAACGTTTAATATTTGGAGACATAAGGTATAGATACGGAGAGCCGTATGAATACATAAATACCATAGAAAAAACGTTTAATATTTGGAGACGTAAGTTATAGATACGGAGAGCCGTATGAATACATAAATACCATAGAGAAAACGTTTAATATTTGGAGACATAAGGTATAGATACGGAGAGCCGTATGAATACATAAATACCATAGAAAAAACGTTTAACATTTGGAGACATAAGGTATAGATACGGAGAGCCGTATGAATACATAAATACCATAGAAAAAACGTTTAATATTTGGAGACATAAGGTATAGATACGGAGAGCCGTATGAATACATAAATACCATAGAGAAAACGTTTAATATTTGGAGACATAAGGTATAGATACAGAGCCGTATGAATACATAAATACCATAGAAAAAACGTTTAATATTTGGAGACATAAGGTATAGATACGGAGAGCCGTATGAATACATAAATACTATAGAAAAAACGTTTAATATGTGGAGTCATAAATAAAGGGTCATATCAGGATCGATAAGAAAAAGATGTAGGTAACAGAACGTGAAAATAGCGATTGGAGCAATTTGAATGTGTCGAACTGACCTTAACTTGAAAGTGCATTTGGAGAACATATGTAAGTGCTATTTTGGCATTTATTTTATATTATACTGTTTAATATATGACATCTAATGATTTAATATGTTTCTTGTGTGCATTGGTTGCAACTGTTTTTTTTTTATTTCGTACAGTAATTTAATAAATATTCATAAGTTATGTATTTTTCAGTCTCTAAAGATTATTTGCAAGTGTTAAAATTAATCTTGATGACTCGCAGAAAGAACTAACAAGTTATGAAAAGAATTATATAATAACATAAATGAGTAAATAACAGTTGTTGCATCAAATTTTAAATAAACGAACATCCAAGTAAGTATGTCAGCATGAAGGTCAACCTCGCGAAAAAAGTATTTAGCTTTGTTCAGGGCTCTAAAAATATAGATCTGTCACATATCCGAAGATAAATGATCCTAAATCCGCTTGCTTGTAGTTTATTCATATATAGAAGCTCCTGTGGTTTCAAGAGAATAAGATGCAAAGCATTAAGAAAGTTTGCTGATGAAAAGAATCGAATCAATAAACCGATTTTAACTAAGAAAAATAAAAAATAGAGTTCAGTGGGATAATAAATATATTAAAACTGATGTCAGGAAAGTATTTTTCACAAAGTAGTCCAGGTTCTTCATTGATTGGCCTGATGTATGGACGCGAAGTTGTGTCTTTAAGCAATGTTATTCAATACAATTTGTTAAACGGAAACAAGGCGCGAGTGACATCATGATATGGGATTTTATTGTTGAGGGTGAGCTTGTGGGGCCTTTTGATATCGATGACCGAGTGATAATGAACTCTAAAAGTTATTGTGATTATCTAGAGCAAAATCGTTTTTGAGTAGTTATGTAACCAAGCTTCAGGCAAACGTAGATCGTTGATATTGATACAAGGCAACACACCAAGTCACGCTCTCAAGGTCAACAGAAAAAGAAAAGAGATATGTAATGGATTCGTACATGAATTGGCCACCCATAGCCGTGACTTAAATACGATTGGACACGTGCGGAGTACCCTTAAGATAGGTATTTATTCCCATGCAAGACAGTTAAACAACACGTATGAACGCTGGCAACCAATAAAAATTACTGAAAATCACTTATGAGTTGATACGATAGGAAACTTAACATCCGCTATCGATAACAAACTATTAGAAGTTATCAAAAAGACAGAACTATCAATGATGCCACACTTTCCTTTGTACGTCGGTTAAGTTTTCTTTTTTTGTTAAATCTCAATTTTGTTATATTCTTGTTGTATAAAACGGTGAACTTTAATATTTATATACTCTTATATTTATATATTCTTTTAAAAATAATCAAATAATTTAAAATTATTTTACAAAAACTTGCAAATAAAATATTGACATATAGTATTTCTAAAAGAACATCAATTGAAATGCTCTATCACTTAACATGTAAGTTAAACATCTTATACAGTATAGGTATACACAAATTAATAGAGATTAAAAATAGTGTATTTCAAAATACTTGAGGGTTAATTAATTGCATATAATCTCTAGGCGCACTTTATACTGTAAAATGTACCGTGTGTATGAAACAAAAATAAATCGAGGTTTCTTTATTGTCCTTAATCATCATTAATCTAATTCCATATATATATATATATATATATATATATATATATATATATATATATATATATATATATATAGATAGATAGATAGATAGATAGATAGATATAGATATAGATATAGATAGATATAGATATATCAATAAAATAAAACATTGATATATATATATATATATATATATATATATATATATATATATATATATATATATATATATATATATGGAATTGGATTAATGATGATTAAGGACAATAAAGAAACCTCGATTTATTTTTGTTTCATACACACGTGTGTATGAAACAAAAATGAATCGAGGTTTCTTTATTGTCCTTAATCATCATTAATCCAATTCCATATATATATATATATATATATATATATATATATATAGAGAGAGAGAGAGAGAGAGAGATAGATAGATAGATAGATAGATAGATAGATAGATAGATAGATAGATAGATAGATAGATAGATAGATAGATAGATATAGATATATCAATGTTTTATTTTATTTTATAGGGGTCCTAACTGAGTTTGTTTTATTTCTAGGGGCCTCGAGTGAAAGTAAAACAAGTTGAGTGTAAAAATGTACTATAATTCTATAGGGATGATTATAAGATAATCTAGTGTAATGGAAAATTAGGGAAGGGAGTGCTTTATGGAGTCTAAGTTTAAGTTTTTGGAAAACAGGTGAACAAGAAGTTCAGCCTAATCTGTTATTGTGGAAGCAACTACATGGTGATTAGATAGTGGAGGGACTGTTCATTTCCCATTGCTAATAACACAGATGTTTTAGAAATCCTTAGTTTCTAATTTCTCTGACACGATGTCATATAAGTCATCTGAGTATACATTTTATTAGTTGCCGCTATTATATTCTTACACTGGTGTATTGATGCTATAAATGATTGCGTTCCTTCAGCTGACTTATCGCGGTTGAAACCGTCGAATGCTTGGGGTCTATAACTAATAGCAGTTACACAGGCCAAAGCGAATAATTAGATAGAGTGAGGCTCTCTATGGAAAAGCCGCAAGTGGAGACAAATATTTATATTCTTGTTGTGACCCATGAGCTTACCTTCTATGCACAGTGTTCGCCACAATAGAATTTTTTCTCTAAGGTGCATCTCTGCTGACATGAAATTCCCAATTAGGACTTAAATAATATCTGGTAGTTTTGAGTAACGACGCTTCTATTTTGGTCGGAGTTATCGTAATATCGACCATTACGACGAGGAGATCGACATGCTTGGGTAGGCTATGAGCATCTCTAACACAAGACACGGGAAGTTGTGTCAGGATCAGGTCGAGAAGTAAGGTTGCCTGGTCTTTACGATATATGAGGCGGGTCAGGAAGTTGACGATTTGAGCAAGAGAATAAACGATCGAGAAGTTACGTGTTATTACCAGATGAGTCTGCAGATCTCGGGAAACCGCGGTAATCAATGTGAATGGCATTAAAGCTTTCAAATACAGTCTGTTGAGTGCTTGGATTCAATAAAATGTGCTGTGCCGATATTATCAGAGACGTGGTCAATTATGTTACAGCCCTAGATTGAGGGGATGTGGTAGAGAACATATAGGTAATAACAATGCGTTGTATAGTTGATCGAAAGCACATGTACGTCTGATCTTCGGATTCTAGACTAAGTTCTCCAGGTAAAAAGAAGCGTGTTACAGCTATAGATCCCAAGGCTGTGCATGTGTTTGTATGATTCTATACGGCAGATCGGGAAGTATAGAATCATACAAACACATGCACAGCCTTGGGATCTATAGCTGTAAAACTTTAATTTGTTACACATAGTGCTTAGATATCTGAGGTTAAACTCCTATTCACAACAAAACATACTACACAACTACCCAACCAAAAAAAGAGAAGATAATATCTAGGCAGACGGTATCATGACCACAAAACACATACTATACTACATTACTATAAACAAGGAGGTAATGACTAACTGGGTGTTATCATGACAACAAAACATATAATATACTTCTTTCTATTGATTTAGCATTGATTGTACATTAGTGTGAAATAGTATAATTAACTGAATTGAGAATTAGAAATAGTACATTAGTACAATTAATAAAAGTAATACTTTCGGCATCAAACTGACTGATTTCGAATCTCAATGAGTAATTGTATTAAACATTTAACTGTTTCATTATATTTCAGTGTATCATTATTTGTATCAAACTGTCGGATATTTTTCCAATTATACATATATATATATATATATATATATATATATATATGCTTTAATTTTACTTTAGTAAGTTCTCTGAAATTAAGGAGCCCCTTTCTGGTGCTAACACTTGATTTCTATAATACATAGATGTCCGAGTTTTCAATCAAGATTCTATTCTACGTATCAAACATTGAGTTAGTAAAACAATGACGAGTGTTTAGATTGCATGCAGTCTATTTCACATAATAAAAAACGTTACTAGAAGCTCTTTACTGTATTGTTATGTTGATGATAAGTGCTCGACTGGGCTCACATGCCTGCTCCCCCTTGATAAAAGATTAGCAATAAAAACTCGTCTGGCTCCAAACACAGCGAAGAAATTTCCGAAAACTAAGCAAAACTTCCATTGAACAAAGTTTATTTCATAGAACATCCTATCTGTATAATAAGATACAACGAGTCTGCTTACTAACCGACTACAGCATGGTAGTCTTAGAGTCTAGTGTGAATCAATATTATCAAGCCAACAAACAATCCTTTTAACTCTTAGTTTCAAGTAGCACCCGCGCCCTGATAAGCAGTTGACCCACCAAAGAACACATACGGGTATATATTCAGTCTTTTGATACGTGGTACTTTAAGGAAATATAAGAAATAACCTGAACAGAAATAAGTGCTACGTGACGCATAACCATGTAAAGCAATGCGAGATTTTAATCGACACTACTCTATAAAGAGATTAATTTTCGTCTACATTAGAAACTTATGTGAAACGTTGCATATTTTTATTTAGTGCCCTTAAATAAAAAGGAGGGGCTGCTACGTTGTACAGCTTTAGAAAGAAGAGTATATTTTAAAATATATTGAAACAAGAACTTACGCATTACGAGGTTCTCGTTTATATCTACAATAAGATTAGCATGTTGTATTTGAACTCTCCTTGATTGTATTGCAAACGGACGTCTTTAATAGCCAAATCTTGAATAGTTCTCTTGACATCGACATTACAGATGAATTTAAGTATTTTCGATCGCACAGAGTACTCATACGAATTAATAGCTATGTTATCCTTAAATATTGATCTGAGCTGATGTAAGAATATCTTTAGATCTGAATGGAACCAATAACAAATCTCAATAGGCAATGTTTGTGTTTCATGTGTAAGCCGCGTGGGCCATACTGATCGGAAATAAAGTTAACGAAAATAACTCTAGACAAGGCAAAGCCATTAGAAAGAGCTCTGTACATTGGTTGAGCATAAAATTCCGACTGTCCTGACGGTTGCTACTTTAGATAAAGCAATCTCTTTATGTCAATAATACGGAAACGAACCTATATGTGTTATATGAGACACGTTCGGGAATATGTTGATAGATTTTCATTAATAACATTTTTGGCTATAATTCTTTTAGGCAAATAAGGAATAAATCTATAATTATGTATAAAATAAATAAGTCTATAAATATATTTTGTATTATAAATAAGTAAATTGATCTCGCTTTTCAAAGGGCTACTCTACCTCCACGGGATATTGTCGAGAAGATGTAGTTCATTTAAATAGTCTTGCTGTAAATTGCTGTAATATGTAAATCAAATCGCAGAGCAAATAATGGAGTTGTTGTTCTTTTTAATTGCTTTCATGATACTAGCCACTTAGTAAAAAAGGATAATCGTCTCTATTCTGGTCACATCACTACAACATACACGTTTAGAATTAGCTATTGCTGCTTATCTAACAACTACTTACAACAGGTAAACGAGAGAAAACTGTGTTCTGTCAACGGGGAGATTACATGCCATACTGTGAAGATAACAGTACTCCCCATGCGATGTCACAATTATACTCGTTAAACACAATTATACTTAAAAGCTTCATTAGTTTCCTTAAAGACAGGTCGAATACTTCTATTAAATGAAACGGACGATGAAGAAACTAGCAGTAAGCTCTTGTAAAATAGTTACGTTGTTTTAAGATGCTTCTGGAGGTGCAAAATTTGGTTACTATCCGATGGGAAATTTGGACACTTTATATATTATTCAAGGATGCCTTTCGCATAAATACCAAATTTGATTACAATCGAATGTGTTGTTTGTGAAAGAGATCATGACTAGCGGAGTCCCGTGAAAATGTCATGGTTCGTTCTACATCAATTTTTAGAATGTCTTTTAATAATAATATTCTTTTTGAAATAATAAATGCCAGTCAGGGTCACTACTATGAAGAAAATTAGTTTCTTCTTCTGTAAAACATAATTGTCATTCAAAACAATAAAACTAATGTTACTTTATGAAATGTATTTATTTAAAATTGTAGTTTTAGTCGACGGGACAACATTATTTGATTTCGGAACATTTTATTTTTAAATGGGTAAAGTTGGAATCTTTTATCCTAGTGATATCAAATTAATCACCAATCCACATTGCTGATTGGTCAATCTCCAATGTTTAAAATTGAAATGCGTATTATTATATGGATATTGTCGTTTGGTTTTGTACGAATACAAGATTGAGTATAAAGTGTGCCAAGTAATGCATAACGTTGATACTATGTATGAACAGAAATCTTATGTTCATTTATATTTATAGAAATACTAAAAAAATACCCGTCGCAGACTGTTTCGCACCAATTGTATGTTGCCTTACAATGATTAAAATCAAGATATAAACCTTTTTTTTTATTCTAATGAAAATCCAATGGATGGTATTCATTTTGGAAAAGGTCTAAAATTTAAAGCTTAAAGGATGTTAAAAATAAATTGAAATTCAGGTAATCTTCCTAAATTGGTGTCTAATGACTATGAATTAAACGCAATTAATATTTTATCCACTTATAATTCTTAAATTTGAGGTTGTCACTATATTATTCCAACTGAAACGTTTTAAAATAACCCAGAGAAATTGAAATTTGGGTAATTTTTATTAATTGATGTTTAATACTTTGTGTTAAAATATCACTAACTCGTAGGTATCTGAATTTTCACGAAGGTCTTCCACTCCTTTTTACTCCTTTGTGCGTAAAACCAAAATTTAACGTAATATAAATGACATCTGGGTCTAGTAGTTGGGTTTAACATTTAATAATGATCGGTTAATTAGTTTTGGAGTAAATAGTGTATATTACTATATAAAAATACATAACTTCATATAGATAAATATAACTGTAGACACGCATAAATAACATAATATGTCGGTCTCAGAAAAAAGTAATGTATTGAAATTATCAAAGTAGTTTATGGAAGACATCATATGTTGTGACTGGGTACAGAAATCAATATCTGCAAAGTTAGAATAAGCGTGTCATCACGTTATAGACGTGTTTGCAGACGCAGAAATAAAAATAGAAATTTCAAACAAAAGCAACAGAATCGAAATAAAATATGCGCACACGGTCAACTTGAATTCGTGAGTTTAAGATTAACAATCATGTAATCGGATAGATTGGAATGTAAGAATAATTTTGGAATATAAGAAGAATATAGGAGTTGAGAGCATATGATTCCTACTATCTATTTTTTATAATTGTGAGTTGCCAGAATTATCTACATTTTAACCATCCTTCCTTAATAATAGCTCTTACAACCACCGATTTACATGGCTGATAGCACCCTTCTTGGGAGCAAAACATTCAGACTCCTCGACCGAGCATTGACAGGTGACATGAATTGGAATTAATATATAGACGACACTGACAATTCTGCTGCAAACAAGGTGGGCTCTCTATATCGGACTAGAAAAACTACTAAGCCATCATTCGCCTATGCATGGTGTACTGTTGCCACATCTCGGTTGGGGCGCAAACAATTCGTCTCTCCCTCTGTAAAATCCTCTGAAAAGTATCTAACCTATTAGATGCCACACTGTGTATCAACTCAAGCCCATGTCCCAGCTCCATAATGTTGCATCCAACCATCCATTGATTTTACAAGTACTTCAACAGCATTTGCATTGAAGAACTTGTTGCACTTGTGCCAGCTCAACGTAATTAAACCCATTCACTGTAGATGATCTCAAATGCCAGAAAACCATTCACTCTAATAGCTTTTGTCTTCGCTTGCCTTTGAAATTCCCTCCTTTCTCTCCGTTTCCCTCACTGTACCAACATAGAGACACTTAAATGTAATGTTAACAAGCATCTCGCTGCACACCTCCACACTTACAATGCCTCTATAAATCTGGCTCTTAATTCACAGTAGCCTCTAACGTCTCAGTGGCAGTGTTACTTGTTTGGGATAAATTGAAGTAAAAAGAATAATGAATAATACTTAACTAGCAGTGACAATGAAGATATAAGCGTAGAATATGAAACATAGATTTAAATAAGTGATGCTAAGAGGACATCTACCTGAATACGCAATGGATAGATAAACAGAAATAACAGAGTGGGTTTCGAGAAGCCAACATCAGAAGATAGACGAAGATAAAAGACGAAAAATAATACGATAGAACATGGAGAACATGCGTATTCTATTATTACTGATGGTTTAGGTATTAAGAGTGAGCTGGAGTTCAGAAGAGATTCTATATAATGTTATATATTATTATAGTAAATCTGAGTTAACGTTTGTTTCCGTTAGGATTTTATACTCCATAGTGTAATCACACAAAATGTATGCTAAAATATTACTTAGTTTTGGGATTGAGTTATGTTTGAAAATTTCTGACTCTCACTCTCACCATCTTTCACTGTTTGTGTTTGTCCTCTTATTTGATATGGCGCCTATCACTTTTGATTCTCCTTCTCTCTCTCTCTCTCTCTCTCTCTCTCTCTCTCTCTCTCTCTCTCTCTCTCTGTCTTTATTTGCAGTTAAAGATAACAAAAGTAACTATGAAATAACTCAGATTCGTATAGTAAATTATAAAAAGAAAATATCATCACCAGTAGTATTACTATTAAACTTTTGGATAGAGAATGACAGACAGTAAAGATATAGAAAGATATAGTAAGATAGAGGAATATAGCGAGCATAAAGAAAATAATTTTGGATATTGATAAGATTTAATATATAGTGATGTAGAAAAAGATATGCGTGGCCAAAACACAGGTAGTCAAGTCTCTTTAGTTTTCTCTGTGAATGACGCAGATTTCGGAGAACTCCTTCCCTCTCGCGCACTGAAAACAGATGTGAGGAATCGAATAATGTGTATTAATACTATGCAATCCTAGTTATGCGTAATCAAACTACACTAAACATATAAAAACTCAAAGCAAAAATGTGTGCGATTATTATATGCCGGCTGTTTACCCGCACACACACAAAAGAAACATTTACAACGGCTGCAACAAAGAAAAGTGAAAGAGAGAGACATAATCTACAGTTTCTCGTCCTGTTTATTCTGTTCCTTCTACTCCTCCCCCTCCTTCTCTTCCTCCTCCTTCTCTTCCCACTATGAAAGAGACAACAGACTAAAGGTATGCGCGACAAATGTTTCGTCTTGTTACAGTACATATACAGGTAGGAGTTCATTACTACCAACTGGATATGAATCTGGATGGACGATGACCAGCCCTTTAATGTACTATGACTCTTGGCAACATGAAAAGAAAGAGACGATATTGATGCGGCTGAGGACTGACCCCCGACTTTACCCGGAGTACTGATGAAGACGCTTACATGAGATCTTATTACGCAGCGGAATGACGATGTGTGCGGAGATGATTTTTTAAATTATGTTAAACAAGCCGAGCTGTTGAAAGATCGAAACAATCGGTTTTGTTAAAACGTTTGCCGACCCCCAAATAGGGGCAAGACAAGGCCCATTTTCTTAGATAATTGATCGTATCAATTTAGACGTTGTAGGGATTAGTTGCTAACAAAACGGATGTACAGAAGTGTTCAAAGTGTAACAGCAAAAACAGTCGAAGTGAAGAGTCGAAGCGTGTCTGCACTGTAGTTGAAATCAGTGGTGCAACAGAGTATTCACTGTTCAAAGTTGACCTGTACTGTTTGCACCTTCGAAAAGACGAATGCATGTGAGTCGGCACTTTTACGTGATGGATATGGATCTAACAGTCTAAAAGTAACGGACACAGAAGCAAACACAACTAGGAAAAACATTAATTAAGTGATGTATACGCATTTCTTATTAAATATGAATTATACTACATTTCAATTAAATAAAAGTATTATTACGTTATACTCTCGCTCTGTTTTCATTTGTCTTTCATGCTTAAGCTTGAAATAGCATTTTAATCGCTAAACATTGATTGAATAGATGCAACTTTTAAAATATCTATCTTTATGTGATCTCATTAATAATTTTGCAATCTGACCCAGAGATAGTTACATCAGACAGAAGGTGAAGTGACACCTTGCTCTTTCTATATAATTCTGTATTTTTTCCGTTAATATTAACGGAAAAATACGTCCTATGAAGTTAAGGGCGACTAATAATGCAATTTTCTGCATCTTAATCACGTAGGAAGTGAGACAATCGAAATAATAGTAAGCAAAATAACAACGAACGCTACAACCACCAATAATTACATAAAAATAGATTAAATATTTAGGTGATAAAAATCGTACATATTTCTAAACGGAGCGTCTTGGTCTAGTGATAGAACGCTGGACTACAGACATCAATATCGAAGGTTCGATCTCTGTCTAAGTTAGCCATGCTGATGACGGCTGTGAGCCAGACACACGTGTCCATGGATTACTTTTATGTACGTATAAAAAAAAAAGAAATATATATATATATATATATTGGTACAGAAAAATTAGTACAACATTTGTACCGTCGGTTTCAAGCACAGAAAGTCTTAGCCATCCGACTCTCTTCAGCTTCTGTTGTCATCTGTTTTGGAAATGTGAAGTCACATGACACTCTCGTTGGGACGCGTATAAATAAAAAAAATAAACGAGAACGGCATAGTTTTAAGAAATCGTAGGACAAAAATGAAACTTAAAACACTCCCGGGCGCGAACAGCTTTTTATTACCTGACCTCATATTACAAATATTATTTTTTTATGTAGTATATTTTCAAAACACTACCGCGCTAAAAGTTTTTTATTAGTTGACCTTATATTACAAATGTCATGTTTCTTCTTTTCTTTCAAAGCAAAAGATGTAAACATGATGATGTTTGTTCGATAGCAATATAGCTCAACACGAGCAATGCTGGGTGAATATCACTAGTATATGAATATTTCGTAACTAGTTACACCATGTACGCGTTTAGAGTAGCCTCATGCAAATGCCTTGCATGGTTCTAGTTAATATTTTTCTATTCAGCACGAAAATTAATAAGTTACGTGATACCGGTTTATTCTTTAAATTTTTAATTGCAGCCTTCATCATAAATTTTTAATCGATTTGAGATCTGACAAAATGGGAAAAGCAAAATAATTAACCAAACGTATTGTTGAGCTTCATAGAAATGCACTTGGTTATAGGAAGATATCTAGTCAGCTTCATGTGCCATTAGGTTCAGTTGATACGATAGTTAGCCACTGGAAAACGTCTCATTCCATTTGTTCCATAAAAAACTCTGATCGTCTTAAAAAGAAAAGTGTGTAACGAGCCCGTAGTTACGCTAAACTAACTTCAGTAATGACGACAAGTTAATAGAGTAAAAGTGAATATGGATACAATTAGTCGTTCATTTTCTCGATATATCTGTTCGATTACTCCAAAAAGACGGAAATTTCTTGGGTGAAAACATACTCGTGCTAGACGAGCATTTTATCAAACCTGTAGTATTTGGGGTAACTGTACTTTCGACAGACGAAACAAAAAGTGAACGTTTGCTAGAAATGTTCTAGCAAAGATCTGAAGAGAGAATACTACAATAATGATTTGGGGTTGATTTACTGCCCAAGATATGAGTAAATTGCAACAATAAGAAAAAGGATAAATTAATAATATTATAAGGACATTTTGGAGAGATATTCACGCTAGAGTGCGCAATCACTGTTCTTAAAATCAGGTGGATTTTTATCCAAGACAACGATTTTCAACATACTGCAAAGCTTACACAGTCCTGGTTCTGTTTTAATCGAATAGACGTTCTAAAAGGCCAAGCCAAACTGTACACATAAACACATGCTAAAACACATATATTATTGACAGTCAAAGTTTAATTAATATGTTAGAAATATATAAAGAAAACCTTTTTCAATGTGTTGTAAACGTTAGCGAAGCACTTTATATAACAAGAAAAAAATCTCTCAACATCGAAAAAGATCCGGATTAAGACAGCTAAACGTTCAGAAACAAAGCGGTTTACAAACCATCAGAATTACAATTTCAAACCAACAATAAATAAACAATCATGGCTGCCATTGTAAAGACAAACCAAAACAAGTCCAATTATTTATGAACAATATATCTGACTTATATCTATATAAAACTTCAGGAACCAGTCAGGTACATTTTTAAAGATAGTTAATGTCGCGATTCTGCCGTAAAGAGTAAACTTTATAATATATATATATATATATATATTATATAATTGTTTTATTGGTGATTGCAGCGTTCGTTGTTTTTCCTTACTATTACTATTTCGATTTATTCACTCCCTGAGTTATTAAGATGCAGATACTTGCATTATTAGTCGCCCTTAACTTTATAGGACGTATTTTTTTGTCTATATCTATGTTTTTGTTAATTTTATACGTATATAAAAGTAATCCATGGACACGTGTTTCTGGCTCACAGTCGTCATCAGCATAGCTCACTTAGACAAGGATCGAACGTTCGATATTGATGTCTATAGTCCAGCGTCTTAGCATGGACTACGACGCCCTTCCTAGAAATATGTACGATTTTTATCACCTAAATATTTAATGTATTTTTATGTAATTATATATATATATATATATATATATATATATATATATATATATATATTGTATATATTCGATATATATGTAGTCTCTATATTAATTCAATATAAACAAAATATATATTCGATATCTATATCTTTATAAATATGTTTATATGTTTATTTGTATGTACAGAATTCGTCCCTAAACCAATTAACCGATCATTATTAATTTTTGGAACACATCTGCTGGCGTAAGGGTTCAAATATGAACTATAGTTAAATTATTTTAGATTTACCGAAATGGGAAAAAACCTTCGTGAAAATTCAGATACCTTCAATTTTTGTGAAATTCAAACAATAGGTATTCAACATCAATTAACAAATATTCGGTAAATTTTAGTTTCTTTTAAAATGAGACATAATATGACACAACCGTTTATTAGAAAATTGAAATATATCAGATGTGAATTGAATTTCATCCCTAACCATTAGATAGCAATGAGGCTTTTTTTCTGGAATTTTCATTTTATATTAAGATCCCTTAAGGCTTAAATTTTAGACATGTTCGAGAACCAAAATAATGTAATACATTTTAGTCAAAATGTGAATAAGGCTTCTAGACATTAGGGTTAGTAGCATTATATCTTGATTAAAACCTTCGTAATAAGGATATAAAAGTGGTGCATTAATGTTCTATCCGAGGAATGAATTTTACCCGTCCTGAGATGAGTATACCACTACTAGTATATATATATATATATATATATATATATATATATATATATATATATATATATATATATATATACGCGCTCGACCTAATATATGAGATAATATATATATACGCGCTCGACCTAATATATGAGATAATATAATAATTTTTTTGGAAATTGATGTTAAAGTTTATTCTTTGAGTATCTAATTCTGGTTTCGTGGATCAAATTTTGCTGGCAATTGATGCTATTTGTTTTGGGGCTTCTGCCAAGTTAATTTCGAATGTATATTTAAATAAGGGTCATAAAACGCGAGAAGCAATTAACAATTCTCCATCCAGCCTTCTTCTCCTTTACACTCATGATTCGAAAGCTTCTCCGTAGCACAACATTGTTTCCGCCGGCATTAAATCAATTTGGAAATATGCAATAAATAGCGCCATTTTTTAATCAGTCGGGATAAATATGTGCTTTTGAATGTGTGTGAAAGTCGATGCCATTTTAAACATTATTTTACCGCGTAATTCCGAGAAGATAAGTTATAGATACAGGATGAGGTAGCTGTCTACATAGGATAATAGATTATAAATATGACTTATGTAATGAACTTTGGGGGTTACGAACCTGCAAAAACAGTAGTGTTTTGCGCAATTCATCGGGGAAAACCGGAAATACTTCGTTGGGTCCCAGTGTTAGATGATTCGAACACTACCCCAGTGATAACGGACATGTACGTCAGTCGAGGCGCAGACGATTTGTGTGGTAGAAAGCTGCGCTTACTATTCCAGACATGGGGGCAATATGTGTCAAGTTTGGGAAATAATTCGTTTGCCACCATCAGGGATATGCAGATACTCCGGGCAGAAAAAAAGCAACGTTATTTGAATGAGTCGTTTTAAGTACTATTAAAGACAGCAATAATTCGCCATTCGGCATTAGGTTTCTAGACTTGATGTTAAAATTGGAGTTCGAGAGAAGTTTCTTCTGCGGTCTTTGTGTGTTTAAGTCGAATGTGAAACTTTTTTCTGGCTCTTTCTGGCTCCTGCGAGCTGATTTTTTTACTGAATTCAACGAGGCTCTGAATAAACTTTGCCTATTCCTGAGTTCTGTTTTCTGTCCCGTTATGGCCATGTTGTGAACGGTTCTCCCATAAAGTTTATTTTAGAACAGCTGGCAGTAATATTACGTACATGTAACATATTCCTCTCAGCTTCCGTCGGTAATAGAAGTGGAACTCCTAAACCTGTCCGTTTTCTTACAAAGCCAAAGAAAAAGATTAGACTAGCTTATGCTACCAGCTCAATATCCTGTGACGTCATTTCATCTAAAACGTTAACTTAATCTCATACATCTTTATAGATATTTACTAAGCAATTGGAGTACCCATTTTATGATGAGTTGATAATATAGCATTACCGTTGTGATATTAAAACGACGCACGTCATAGACAGCTGTGTTTTGTTTACACTTTCGCAGTGATGACCATCGCATAAATTCGATTAGTCCTGTCGTTGGCGTGTGGTGGTGTTCGCCTGCCTCCCTTTCTATCTCTTTATCTTTTACTTTTTAACAATCGTCGTAGTAATCGTGGTTCGTATTGAGTTGATTTCTGCGTTTTCTTAAATGGTTAGGTAAATGATCCATTTTTTATTCTCAGTACACAATCCTTTGTTTTAATATTTTCCTCGCTTCATCTATTTCATTTGCGTTGCTCTTAGTTTACAGTAATATTAAATATTAACTTCAGCCTCAGTATACGAGTAGGAGATGAACTCTTACAGCGGCAAGCCATGGTGAAAGATCAAACTAGTTTATACTGCCACGTCGACTTCCTGTGACGCCATTTGCTCTGATATGTTAACTAAATCTATACTGTAGATTTCTAATGTAAATTTCTGCTCTCTGTTAATCTAACTCTCGAAGTAGAAATGTCTGTGTCTACGTCAGTCAAACACACAAAACGTCCAATATTGCTGCAATAATACTGTAACCCATGTTACTAATAAGTGCACCGACGTGAGACCCGAACATCTAAAACTTTAATGCCATCAAAAACAAATTATGATGTAAGTTGTGTGAAAATATCATTTATAGTAACTAAAGTTATGGTCTTAGAAACATTTTCATTTAAAGGGGGGGGGGGGTAAGGCTTTATTTAAAACAGGGTGTTTATACATCTAAAAGCGCATATGAAAATCGAATTTCCAAATAAATCCATTTGATATAATTACGTATCAGGCAAAAATATGTATCTATACAAATAATTAGGAACAATTATTTAGTAGAAATTTAATTTAAAATAAATATTAGTTTTATTGTATTTTCCCCAATCCGTCATTCATTATTACTTGGTTAAATGACAGACTGACGTATTTCCTACTGCTTTATGGATATTTCCGCTTGTATCAATGGCGTTCGACAAAATACGATAAAACTGATTTGTATTTTTTATTAAAATTCTTCTCGATATATTTTTTACATTTTTGGTGGGATAACTATTTTTGCGTGATGCATAAGTATACCAAATAGTTTCCCTGTAAATAAATGTGAACTGCGATTTTCACCTGTGTAACTGCGATTTTCACCTGTGCGTTTAGATATAGAGGCACCAAAACCGAGACAAATAAAAATAGTAATTATTTTATGGTTTGCTTATCACAATAGTCGTTATTACAAACTGTAGAAAAAGTAATAAACTGGCAACTTGTCGCTGCCTGGTGTCCTAGAAAAGAACACAGAAAGGTTCAAATATGTTTCTTTGAAATCTTATCTCTCCCTATCAGTGATGTTATTTTTTAGCACAGCCATTCTCCCTTCGACTTTGTCTCTTTGTAATCTTCTAGTATGCTCCGTGCCCCGGCGTTGCGCGGAAGAGATACATAAGTATTAGAGTATTAATTTTTAAAATAGAAGTTTAAAAGATTTATTTATGTTTTGCGTGATTGCCCCCTACGATTGTAAGCAAAAAAATCAAAATCAAAAAAACAAAACTTGCTGCAGCCTAGACAGATTTCTTCTTCACTGACCAAGAAGAGAAGAGAATAAGTAAATTAACTTTTATGTTTATTGCAGTAAGTAAATAAAGAGAGATAGAAGTTTGGGGTGAGTCCCAAATCCATCATTGTAAGAGGAGAGAAAAGAGTAAATATAGTATCATAACACTTAGTAAATATAAAAATAAATCAAAAAATAATTTATTGTAAAATTGACAAATAGTCACATAGAGGTAAAGTAATACAAAAATGAAAATTGCTTCAGTCTAGAAAGATTTGTCCTTCACCAACCGAGAAGAAAAAAGATTAAGTAACAGATACTACATTGTAATTTAAAGTATATTTTGTTACTTAAAAGGAATAAGTAAAAATAAACCGAAGTAAATTAACCGTTTTGTGTATTGTAGTAAGTAAATAAAGAAATAAAAAGAGAGTAAGGGTGGGAGGGTTACAAATCCATCTCCAGTGTTAATTTTTTTTTAATTGCCGCAGTCTAGAAGGATTTCTTCTTCACTGATCGAGGGGTGAAAAGAATAAGTATAGTAACATAATGAAAAAATGTACCATAAATATTGTAATAAAAATGGACGCCGAATATAACTTAAGGATAAGCTCTATTTAATCATTTGTTGCTTACTGAGACAAATAGTGTTTTAACATTCACTCTTAATATACACGAATGTAAAACATTCCATTATTAATTAAAGGGGTAAGACGGGCATCAATTATCTTTGTTACTACATTCTCCCCCATCTACCTTCTTATTCGTAGTGAACAAAATCATCCCATCGACCTGGCCTCCTGCGGGTTCTTTGCGGGTGTCTTGGTTGTTCGTGCCCGACATCCATCTCCAATCAAGGCTCCTCGGGACCTGACGACGTTCTGGGACTGTCTTGTGTGGCTGGCTTAGGGCTAAAATATCTTACTCCAAAACTTTCGTTTTCTTCAGCGCTTCGGTCGCTTGGCGTCTGAAGATTGAGTATCTGTCTCAGATATTGGGTGAAACTGCTTTTGTTGTACCCATCTGTCGTCCGAACTAGAGTCAGAGACGACTCTGTTAGAATATTCAGATTCGTTTTGTTGGGACTCTGAACTTGACGTATCTGGCACACGATCACCTAAATGGGTCGGACTTGTTCCACGAACCGGAGCTGTATATCCATCTGAAGCAGTTCTACGTTCATATACATTCCCTGCCGGGGCTAGATCCCTTAAGGAGACAGTAGATTGCCTTCCTTCAGAATTTCTGACCAGTGCATACTGAGGGTTTGCTTCGATTAATTCTACCTTGCTTTCCAATGGGTCATGTTTACTGTGACGAACATGGCGTTTTAATAAAACTATGCCAGGTTGTGCAAGCCACGAGGGAAGTGATGTACCTGCTGAGCTTCGTCGTGGGAACGAGAAGAATCTCTCATGTGGGGTAGCGTTTGTCGCTGTACATAATAGAGTCCTGATAGCGTATAAGGCCATGGGGATGAGACTTTCCCAATCGGAGATCGGACTATTGCGATTTGCGGCCGCCAACTGTACTGTCTTCCATATTATGCCATTGTATATTTCGCACTGTCCGTTTCCTTGAGTTGTTATACTTACAGCTACTCTTCGTTCATGAAGAAACTGCTGGAGTTCGTCCGACATAAAAGCAGATCCACAATCTGAACGTATATATGCAGGTACTCCAAAAACGGCAAAAATGGAGCAGAGGCCTTGAATTACTGTTGCAGCCGTTACGTCTGGGCAGGGGATGACGAACGGAAATCTTGAGTACTCGTCTATTATTGCGAGCATGTATTTATTTTTAGTTTTAGAGTGTAAATGGCCCTTAAAATCCAGGTTAAGTCTTTCAAAAGGCTGTGTAGCCTTAATGAGTGTTGCTAGAGGAGGTTTGTAGAATCTGGGCTTATTTTCTGCGCATATCCGACAAGAGTTCGTAATTCTTTTTACGTCTTCAACAAAATATGGCAAGTTCTGCTCCTGACTACGTGAATCATTCTTGTGATACCTGGGTGACACAATTCCCTGTCTATATACTGAAGATCATCTGAGCCAGTTACCAGGCCACATACCCTTGAAAGCGCGTCGACCGCGGCATTCTCCTTACCAGGGCGGTAAGTGACGTCAAATGAGTAGCAAGAAAGCTCCATTCTCCATCTCGCTATTTTCTCGTTTATTTATTTTACTCGTTGTTTTTGGGTTAAACATAAACGAGACCGACTTTTGGTCAGTGATTAATTCAAAATGTCGGCCGATTAAGTAATGCCTCCATTTTCGTAATGCCTCAACTATGGCGTACGCTTCTTTTTCTATTGCCGAGTGTCGTCGCTCAGATCGCGAAAGTGTTCCTGTAAAAAAAATCTACAGGACGACCGGATTGTCTCAGTGAGGCAGCTATCGCACAGTCGGAGGCATCCGTCTCAACTAATAGAGGGATAAAAGGATCCACAGCAGAAATGGCAGACTGAGCAATGTTCCTTTTCATGTTTTGAAATGCTCTGATTGCGGAACAGGACAAAGGAAAAGTAGATACTTGCGTCAATGGGTGCATTTTTTCTGAAAAAGACCAAACCCATTGGGAGTAGTGGCGAACATACCGAGGGCTCGTCGCAAAGAGGGCATGTTTCCAGTGATTGGTAATTCCATTAGGGGTTTCAGTCGCTCGGAATCCGACGTCATGGTGCCATTTTAGACAATGTATCCCAATAATTTGATGCATTTCAAGTTGTAGGAACATTTTTCACTGTTCAAAGTCAGATTATATTTCTTGACGGCAGCCATGAATCGTTTATGGTTGTGGTCATGTTGAGCTTGGTTATGTCCCATACTGTGACATTGTCTATATATGCAACAGTACCCTTCAATTTTTCATTGGAGATTATTTCATCTATTACCCTCTGAAAGCTAGCCACACCATTTGTTATCCCAAAAGGAATTCGGCAGAACTGATATAGGCGACCGCAGGCCTCGAATGCCGTGTAGGGCTTATCCTCTGGCTTGATAGGTACCTGATGGTAGGCACTTCTGAGATCCAAAGTACTGAAAATGTGATATTTTGCAATATTAGAAATCATTTTGTCAATACGAGGCAGTGGATAGGCATCGAGTAATGTGTATCTGTTGATGGTCTGGGAATAGTCAATGACCATCCTTTTCTTGTGATTTTCAGTGGCTGTTACGAGGACTTGTGCTCTCCATGGAGATTCACTTGGCTCTATAATTCCCTCCTTAAGTAGTTTTGTTACTTCTGCTGCTATGAACTGTTTGTCCGTTTCTGAATAGTGTCTTGATTTTACTGCTACTGGTTTGTAGTCAGGAGTCAAGTTTGTAAAAAGTGACGGGTGCCGCACTTTGACAGCTGCTAGTCCACATACGCTTAGGACCGGCTTGGGGCAACCAACAGGAATTTCAACGCATGAATGTTGTTTTAGAAAATTGTGACCCAAAATCACTTCGCAGCAGAGGTTTTTCATTACTGATAATTTGATCCCTTGATAAGAGTTTTCTTTTAGTTTCAGGTTAACCATGCAATATCCAATTACATGGGACGATAAAGATGAATTTGCCATTGATATTTGGTTGAACAAGGAAATATTTCCCATTTATTCGCTTTTACAATACTAGCATTAATAAAACTTTCGGAACTGCCTGTATCAATAAGAGCATGGATAGTCAATCCATTGATTTTAACCCTCACGATTGTTTTTGAGAGGCAGCCGGGGAATGCAGCTGATATTGTAATTGGTGCTACAGTAGGAAGAATAGCCGAACGTTTTTTTTTAGAAGCTGACCGGTAAACTTTCGAAAAATGTCCCTGCTTATCACACTTGTGGCATCTAACATCTCGAGCCGGGCAGGACGAACGAGCATGTATACGAAAGCCACAAAAGTAGCATGTGGATCCAGCTGAGACGGCAGTGATAAGTTGTTCGTGATCGTTAGAAGGGGGTGGCAGCATCTTGAACAATGGGAACATTTTGAACATGTAGAAGAAGGGTATATTTCTCAGTACCTGTTAAAGCCGCGTTTGAAGATAACTGTAGAGTTGTAAGGAATCCTTCGAACATTTTTCTCCAATACCGCCATTTGTCAGTAGATTCCGAGTCGGCCGTATCAAGGTTTAGACGATCGGGTTTCAAGTAACGTTCCATAACGAATGATTAAATAAATTGTAATAAAAATGGACGCCGAATATAACTTAAGGATAAGCTTTATTTAACCATTTGTTGCTTACTGAGTGTATTCAACTCTTACCCACAATAAGAATATGTGACACAAGGTCGGAAAGTGGGATTTGAAAGCCAGCGCCCGAGAAGGTGAGCGCTCTGGCCATTAAAAATTGCCTGGGCAGCCCCGTCGGCATTCCCGGTAGGAGCGCCTCATGCAGTAAGCTATAAACTTACTCCTCACCAAAGAGGGGAGGCAAAGCCTGGGAGGGTGGACCTCCTAGAACTGCACAGGACAACCCCATAGACCGGCGTAAATCAAGCCCTGAAGGCCAAGACAATACCAGTCCATGGGGTGCAGCAACAATCGGAACAGACACTACACCCGGACAAAAGACCGCGACAGAGCGAGCATCCGTCTCGTTGCTTACTGAGACAAATAGTGTGTTAACATTCACTCTTAATATACACGAATGTAGAACATTCCATTATTAATTAAAGGGGTGAGACGGGCATCAATTATCTTTGTTACTACAAATATTAATTTTAAAATCGATAAAATAGTTATGTAGACTAATTAATTGCTGTAAAATAAACCGTATTAAATTAACTATGTTTTAATTGTAATAAGTAAATAAAGAAAAAAAGAGAGAAAGTGGGAGAGGGTGAGTCCCAGCCGTAGAGAGCAGATGTTGATAAATGGTAAAAGTTTAAACGAAAAGAAGAAAAGAAAAGAAATTATATCCTCAGTGAAAGACGTATCGAGTAGAATTAAAATTCCGCACAATAGCATTGTTTTTGATGATTGTAAAGAAAAGAAGCATAAGCCATAAAGTAATAATAATGCATTTTCTGGAAAAAAATAAATTCTGAGGTTTTGCGATTGTTTGCGTAATGTTCAATTAGTATAGATGGTCAAAATCGCAAAAGTTGACCTGTGTCGTGTGTGAATTATTACTGGCAGCGTCGTGTAAAAAGATAGTATGGGCCTCCATAAGATATCTATTAGCATTTTAACCGAAAACCTCTGTTCGTGTTACGCTGTTTCGTTTTAAATTGAGTTAGAAGCATTAAAAGTGTTATGTATCTAAATGCCTAAGTGTTTACGGCAAAAATGTATAAAGTGAAGAAGAAATTACGCGTGTAACAATGGAAGATTCGTATCGGAAATGGATTTACTCGATGAGATTGATAGGTACGTGACGCCTTGTTGAATCAATATACAGTAGAACTGAATCCGTTCGTTTATTCAATTCTTAAATTTCGAAATGAATTGAATTATATTGTTAATTGTTGTAAGTAACGAAGGACAGTAAATAATTTCATGCAACTCTATTTTCTGTAATTCGTAAGGAGTATGAGGGAGGGGTTATTATTTGATTCATGAATCTGGTATATTATATCTGAAATTGTTAGAAGAATGAAATAAATTACGGTGTATAAATTATCAGATGTAATTTATTTACTGCCGCTAAGTGTGAGTGTGTGAGTAGGAAAATGTTAGAGGGAAAATTGTGTTCTACTATCTGTATGAAGTATGTATTTGTGAGTGTCTGTGATGGCGGTGTAAAAGTTATATTTATTGTTAGATTGTGAAAATAATACTTACACATTTCTTGAAACACGCTCGAATTAAGAAGCTGAGGAGAGTGGTAAGTTTAGTAGCTTATGATGAATGTGATTATATCCTTGCTCATGTACAGCGGGACAACGTCTTCGATTTATATATACATTGAGTAAACTTAAATACGAACTAAAAATGAAAGTGGAAAGCGTCATCAGCAGTTGACATTTTACCCAACTTGAGTGTTGTTTTTTAACATTGACCCATAAAAATGAAATAAAGTATTTTTCTGATCCCAATGAACTAAATAGTATTATAGGGATTCCAAGCGAATAAATATTAGAGACTTTGTTAATCATGACAAGTTCGAGGATTTAATGATAACATTTATACTAAATTATATTTTTTCGTCTTAATTTTACATTTTTGAATATGAAATTTTGAAGGTAAGGCCTAAGGATATGCTCAGCATTGATTGACTGAGAGGGGGTATAAGTACAATGATATTCACTATAATAATTGATGGTAAAATATATTGTCTTTAACTACATTCGACGTTTCTCGGAAATGAATGAGAACCAACGTGGTATCTTGCTTGTAGCCCTATATTACATTTTTTAAATTATTTATCTATACTTTTAAAGTAATAATCCAAATAAATAAAATAATAAAAAGTCGTCTTTCCTTTCTATGGATGTCAGCCCCGACACAGACCCCACAATATTATAAATATATGAAACGAACCGATAATACCTGGTGTGGTATTAGTTCTAGGCGGGCTATGCCGGCTTCCTCCGACGAGGGGGTGTTTTAATTCACAAGCGGTCCCCAGCCGCACATATATCCAGATCATGGGAAAGTTACATACAGCGCCTAGCATTCCGAAATGGCTACCCATCTGGTACTGGACAGGCTCCACGTCGCTTAACTTCGGCGGTCTAACAAGAACCGGTGTGTCAACGTCATTATGGCAATATCATTGTACGTCGTTTATTACAAAATGAAATAGCGTTATCCAAATACCCAGGGAAATGTAGTTTATAAATATATAGATTGTAGCGGTGTATCTCTAAAACCATAGGAAGAGTTTGTGACATATTTACTATTGACAGACTTCCAGAGCAAAAGTAGACACCACAACATCATTGCACGTGTTTTCATCAAAATAAAATATACTTATTAAAATACCCTGGTAATGTAGTTTAATAATATATATGGATTTGGAGGTCTAATTCCAAAACCCTAGTAAAAGTTTATGACATATTTTATACACGTACGGCGTGTCTGCAAGCTTCACAATCTTCAGAATATTAGGATAAGTTTGTGGAACATGTCCTTTTTGTGAACATCCGATGCGATAGTAGACGCTACAGTTTTTTTTTCACCGTTTCATCAAAATATACTTACCCAATGAATGATGTAGTTTTAGAATATATGTGGTTATAAGAGATCTGTCTTAAAAACCCTAAGAGGAGTTTGTGGAGTATTTTCTTTTCATGGACGTACATCACGCACCGATACTCCAGGATATTATTGTACTCTATCTGACATTATCTCCTCCTTTCCTGGGTGAGGATGTGCACTTAGGCACCCTCATTCGGGAATATGTTCCAATGGGTGTTTACGAATAGTATTGCTCCCATCTTGTGTTGCCCTTTTTCGAGAGCTGGATTTTCCCAATTAAAACAGGAAATACTGACAATTTATTCCATTTTAAGTATCCCTCTTTTTATATTTTCATTTTTTTCTTTTTGCATGTCTCTGTATTTTTCTTTCCTCTGAATTTGTATCCCTTTCGTTCTTTCATTCATAAGCAAACAAGCAAAACGAAAGAAGCAAAAAAAGACCATACTGTTGCTATTCTTTTAAATAAAAAGATGATAAGATAGTCGGATGTTCGTTCAAAGTGTTCATTTAAATCTTTAAAGTTGAATCTACGTATTTGTTATGTCGGATCCTTATTCAAAAAAGGTTAAAAATGTTTGTAACATCTTTCGTTGAAAACGCCTTATTCGATCTGAGATTTTTATGTCAGTATTTTCTTAACGGAGAACCTCTTATCCTTTTAAGTGGATTATTATAATTCTCTTTCTTTTATTCTGTTGCTAAATTTTCAGTTCTATTCAGTTGTATTTAAATTGTATAAGAAATACAAAAAAACAAAGGATATAACATACACGGCCAAAACGTTACGTGTAAATAAGACCATCATTGGAAACTTAAAAATTTCAAACAGGAGCATACAATTTTTAAAAAAATAGAACATATCTTGCTACTTTGTGTCTAACTTTGCCAACGTGGAGAAGCAAATAAATTAGAACAATTATATCTCGCATGTTTTTCGCAAAGGAGGATTAAGGGCGATCTTAAGAATATTATATCAGTTCTGTGTCAGCACACAGAAACTTACAACCTGAGTAATGCCTTAAAAATTCTAAAAGATAAATATTTTTCTTGAGAAAACAGACACTAATAGGAAATAAAAATGTCGAAATATTTTCTTGACGAAGTTATGGAAAGTCCATTTTATAGCGATTACAAATAAAATGTTATTCTAAATAAATCAGCTGAAATGCACGCGTGTTTGATGAAAAGATTTCTGCAATTCATCATTAGTAAAATCTATAACGTAATTGACAATCTAATGCGGACGTAGTAGAAAGCACTAAATGTAAATGTTATTGAGAAATTATGAAAGTTTAAACAGGGAAATTAAAAGCAAATTCAGAAAATTAAAGAAAAACATGCACAAGTTGCTTCTAGTTTGATAGTCGTTTTCACAGATAAAGAAAAGGGAATAAAAATCCAAAATAACGGAAATGACGAAAAATACATTTTCTTCGCTTTCCCCCATTGAATCCGTAGTGATTATTTACTCTGCTTTTATTTACGCGAGCCGTTGTTTTCGGCCATAAGTTATAACTATATTCTCGTTGCATTCTTCGCAATTTTTTTTCATCATATTTTTCTGTCATCTTTTAATTTTATTATTTATCAATTTTCAATCTTATCTAACCTAGAAAATAGACTCGGACAGGAAATTAAATTACAAGTTTTTGAAAGATTACGCTGAGTTCACGTGAGAACATTTTGTGTCTGCGAGATATACGGAAAACATTATTAAAACTACTTTTAAAAAACCACAAGAATAGATAGATATATTCTCAAGATGCAGTTATTCAATCTGCAATGGAAATGCAAATTGTAACTTACACGTTACATAGTAAACCTAAGTGTGACCGAGAGACTGACAGACATCCACTCATTGACTTATAGAGATACGTTGATATATCTAAAGTAGCATAAGTAGTTATTGCTGTAGATACTTATAATATTTATATGCACAAGGAATTTCATTTTTACAAATTCCTTACGTTATCGATTAGGATATTTACACAATGTTTACTGTTTGAGTGATAATATTTTCTTACGAGATTTGAACCTGTCTGATGAACAAAGGTTTATACATATAATAACTACACTTTCGCTCATTTACTCTTAGCCTCCGAGCTGGGTTTCTTGCTTTTCTAACTGTGCTAGATGTAATTGCCTGGTGTGTATCAAGAAGCTATCTTCTCAGAACTTACCATTATCATTATCGTTTGGATGCGACAAAAGGGTTTCCCCTCTTCGTCTCATCTCTTACAAAAAGGAGTTGTTTATCGGTGATCCCCGAGGGCGCCTTTACCGGGTAATGGCGACGGGTCGCATCAACATTTATTTTAAAAGGGTCTTGACTACTCACATCAAACTTATCTTCGTATCACGAATTGTTAATAGATTTGCGGCTAAATAGTAAATTATCTATCGTGTTTCCTATTTTTATTTATTGTTTTCTTGTAAAAAGGGGAATAAACCTAATTTTCTAACTATTCTATATTTTAATAATTCTTTATATGAACTTAGTTACAACATTATGGCAACATGAAGATTCGAGCCTTTTAAGGAACTACAAAAAGAAATTAACGACAAAGCATCTCGGAAACACACAATAAAGGTAGTATGAATTGTATTTTCCTTGAAAATATTCTGCGAATATAAAGGAATGAAAATATTAATGCTGGAACTATTACAACAAAGAATGAAAAAATGCGGAAAATGTGATCAAAACATAAACAAGACGAATAATACAAGAACGAACAACATAAATAAATGGTTGAAAGTGTATAAAAAACAGAAATAACGAATGAACTTCAATTACAAAAGGTTCTGTTGATAATTCTATCTGAGAATTCTAATAGAAATTTTATAAAAGAATTAAGACCCTTTTCGTATTATAGGCTGCAGGAAAGTACATTTTAACCAAATGATCTTGAGTAGACAGATGAAAGAAAAGTTCATTTACTTCTCCGAGAACAATGACTTGCGGAAAATGAGAAATACGTAACTTTTATACTTTCTATGAAGACGCACTTCTTAACACCCGTTGGAATTGTTGGAATTTAGTATAAAACAGGCACGCATAATATTTAACGTATGTTACGATCGTTATTTTTATGTGAGAAATCCAGATAATGAATTGAACACGTTACACTTTTTTCTGGGACATTATCGCGAATATAAACTCTGGAGTTTGAGCCATAATTCTAAGAAAAATTGCAAACGACACTGATATGTCTGTCAGAACGTCACAGAGAGATCTAACAGAATATAGAATCCCTGGCATGATACACTAAAGATTTACAATATAGAACAATTCCAAATGTGTTAAAAACCAAATTAAAAATATGCAATTTTATCTAATTCTTATGGAATAACAAATAAAAACAATGTATTGAACCAAGCAACTGTTATAGCTATTGTCAACTTCAGTATGTGGGTAAGAAAAAGAAATTTACACAATGCCATCTAACAAGATACCTTGTGCATAACGCGAATTATTTATTATTATAGGAGTGCCGTATTTAAAACTGCTAAAGTTGGCGTGGACGCTACACCCCGACTACTGGTCACACTGCCAAATTTAGTTATGGAATAACCTTTTCAACCTTTAGCATATTATGATCAAATATTCTGTTTCGAAATGCATTTTCCCAAAACTAATTCTACCTTTTCTTATTCCAATGGTTCAATGCACATAAATGGAAACTCGTTTCGTCTGTTCACAAGTGTCACCAGAAGATGAATAAGTCGATATGTTAAATGACTTTCCCATTCTCTCAAATCCATTCACATTTATTACTCTCATCAACTAACCAATCACACCAACCCACACATGTAGACTAGCGTAGGGTGCTTCTTCGATGGCCACAGATTATCCGTCATTTTCGTCGTCGCGAGAAACAGTTAGTAGTATCTGGTTAACATAAATAATTGATGACGTAAAGATGGTCGAAGTGGTGATGTACTAGCCGAAGTTTCTCTCCTCCTGTTTTATTAATTTATACAGTATGTCAGCTCCCCCTCGCCCGCTCATCCGAGGGGGGATCGGAGTCATGGCTTCGAAAAACAGCTTCCGAACACAGTATTCAAATATTGGTACATAGCGATACCATCATAGCAAAGCACAGTGTTTTTGTTTTCTTTTTCTCATGTTCTTAATTGTATAATTTTAAATAGATGATTCATAGCTTTTTGTTTCCGTTCTTTGAAACTTCTACTTAACAAATGTTTAAATGCACGTTTACCTTTGATAGATACTTTCATTTAGCTCCAAAATGGTGTAGCCAATTAGGTTGTTAGTTGTTAATGAACACGTAGTGCTTAAAATACTGACTACTTAACCGGTTTTACTTGTGAACTAACTAAATTTAAATCACGTGTTCAGATGGCCATGGGGTAGTATTTTTAACCTTTGAATTCAATAAACTTAAATACACATATTGGATACCAATTCTTCGTATATAAAAATAATTATAATTATTCGTTGATTGGCTTTAGCTGATCTAAAGTGGAGCCAAAAAGCATAGGTTTTCACGTGAGATATGTCTTGAAGATGGAGAGAATTAGCTCGATTCTAATGCGTTCCTCTTCCTTTATCATATACCTGTTCAGCAAGCTTATCTTTTTTGTCTGTAAATCGATACGTTATTTTGCTTTCGTACTCTGTGGCTGTATGTCTTTGCCCTGCTCAAAATTTAAATCTCATATTGCTTGATTTGTATCTTCATTGCTGCGGCCTGACACACAGCATCCGAAGCTGACGTTCCTATAAAAGATAACTGATAAACATTCCATATCTTCTCATCCACGTGTATTCTAACAATTCTTCTGTAAATGTACCTCGAAATCGAGTTGCGTATCAGCAAACACATATGCAATTAACCGTTAATGAATTCCCCCCGAATCATTCATAAGATTAATGAAACAAGTTCTTAATCTCGTATACGTAAAAAAAAAAAACGTGAAACAAATCTTACTAGAAACCTTTTGTCTTCTTTTTATCACACAAAAAACGATTTCCGTTTCTTTATGAATCATCTGCGTTCTTTTATTATTTGTTTATGTGTCTGGAAAGACAGGCGATATTTACTGCACGCTCTCGGCAAGCTAAGCCATTTTGAATTAACGCTGGCAGCCTACGCATTTAAGTAACATTTTCCGCGGTGAATACGGGTGTGGCCACTTAGTCATATCGAATAAGTTAACAATTGTAAATATTGTGCAAATACTACTGACAACTAGAATGAAGGTTTTATGAATATTTATTAAATTCAATTTATGATTGATATTGTATAGTTTAAAGAACGATATTAATTGCAATGCGTTGTGTTATACAAAAGCATGAAAGGATAGCCAGATACATCAGAAATAGTTATATAAGTATTAGGTATTCTTCGAAAGTAGACTGATAGACCAAACATGATTTTTACGCCAGTGTAGAAGTTACAGTTTACCCAGATTGCTATGTTTGTTTGTTTATTTCTGAACAACTATCAATGGGTTGTCCTATAGGTCACTACGAACAGATTTCTCGTCTGTAATCCATCACAGGGTCTGCATTACCCCGTCCCATGTTACGGGTTTGGGTCACGGATGTCGAGAAAGTGTCGGATGAAGTATCATCCTTCGAATCGGCCGCCTAGTAATAATAATGTCCCAAAAGGAAAAGCGTAAACACTGTTTTAACTTAACATTCGATCGGTTTATATATATATATATATATATATATATATATATATATATATATATATATATATATATATGGAACGTCGTTACAGAGTGTATCTAATTGAACTTTTTCCGTACACTGTTTTTTTAGCAATGGAATACCACATAAGTTTGCTAACACTTTGTCAGAGACGTACCTTGTTGCTGTAGCAAGTAAGGTGCAATGTCTAAGTCAGAATATCTATCTAAACAGGGTGGGATTTAGTAATACTGGGCAATTGTCTCATATACAAATATTCCAGGTCCATATGGAGATCGCTCTTAAACAGGCGCAGGATCTGTAATTATGAGGTAAACCTCACAATTACCAGATCCACTATATTTACAACTCTCCTACCAAATGTTATTAATTAACTTCCTTGGAACTTTACAAATGGTGGATCCTGGGGATGTGTCTAATCCGCTGTCACTGGTAAACTTTTCTGATCGATCAACTTCTTCCCATTTTTAAAATTTTACAAGACCTCTTTGGTAACTAGTTTCCCTAATCTTTCTCTAATCTTAACACATTGGTCAATGTTGACAAACACAATTTAAGATAGTGTAAAATTACACGATTCTCAATCCATATAATTTAATAGTGGTCAAGTCGGTGTTCCTTTTATTGCTGACTGCAATGTCTCGTAATATAGTTTTATTTATTTTTTTTACTCACTTCTATTTTCTTAGATATGTGACTCGTCTTGTGTTGAAATTTGGGCACCACAAATATCAGCCGCTTTATTCAACTTTGGCGACGATTTTTGCCCTATATATCAGCTGTTTTGTAAAACCATAAATTAAACTTTTCAAACTCGTTATCTCTTACTTCTAGTATTCGGCAGGCAATCATTATCTCAAGTATACGAACAACTTTGTTAAATCTACTTTTCATGTAATACTGATGTCTTAAAAGTAAGCGAAGTTGAAGTGGAAAAGAAACCAAAATTGTTATCTCAATTAACCTTACACTGCGAGTAGTTATTTCTCAATTTTGCATGGCTCAATTTCGGAAATTGTTTCACAGGTAATCTAGCACTCTGTTATAAAAGGAATGCTAAAAAAATAAGCATAAACCTATAGTATTTTCAAAATAAAATATTTGTTAAAATCATTGAATGTTTACAGACCAATGCTAAAGCTTTTCAATTAAAACAACCAAAATTAACGTTTATTGGTGTAAATAATAAATAAATAAATAAAATAAAGATGAATGACGGTTATATTTAACAATTAATTTATATAATTGAATATATAAATTGTTCAATACTATGAACGAATCCCTTATTTACCCACATAATCACCATGAACCTTTATTACTTTTAAAATGCTTGTATTGACTGAAACAATTTGGTAATAGTGGTTGCAGTATTAATGGTTTCCCATGAATCTGTTTTTAACGAAAATTGACGTCAATTAGCATAAACGTCTCGCTTCATAATAGACTAAAATATTTCTATTGAGTTTAAATTTGGTGAGCATTGGGGGCAGATGATCAACTTTGTACCTTTGATACCTAAAAAATGCTTGAATGGCAGGAAGTTGGAAGGAGCATTGTCGTGTATATACACAAAGTCCCTTTGTAGAGCAACATTTATGTAATCTAGCCAATCTACGAGATAGTCTCTCAAGAGATTGAAATAGAGAGCCGACGTAATTTTTATTTCTTAGTGTACTCTTATAGGACCAACAAGTCTATCTATAATGATGTCCGCCCATATCATGACTCCTACTCCCATCTGTTGTCGTCTCAAACGATGTTGACTCTCATCTTCGGAATAAATCCATCGTTTCCCGGGTCTCATTGGTGAAAAGAACCTTACTTATATCCATCTCTATGAATTTCTTTTCCAATTCTATTGAGAAATGTTTGTCTTTTGATATTAGAGAATGCTTTGTAAGTTAAACTTTCACAGAAGCCATTGTTTGAAGAATTGCATTTCTTGTTGATTTGGATACGTCAGGACACCCAGCTGCTGATAAGATTGATTTGCTTGATTGTCCAGGTTTTCTACGAAGTTGATGATTAATATTCCACAAATCCCTGTTCGTGACAGTTTTGAGATTCCAGTATCTGGTCGTTTCTTCCTTGGAGAAGGTTATATCATAAATATTTTACAGTATCCACATGATGCCTTATTTTTCAGGTAATAACACCAGAGAATGTCCCTTTTGTCGTTTCCTGTATTATTTCTTTTTCTCCATCAGTTAATGAATTTGAACGTGTAATTGTTGTTTAGATGTAAAAAATCTATCATATCTGGCCACCCTGAAATAAGAAATAAAAACAGTTAATGAGTGTACAAACTATTAACAACAATATGTAAATCAATCAAATAATGTTATCATAATGTGCCAGAATTTCCGATATTTGCTGAAATTGGTTAACAGAATAATGAGTAAATTTAATTTTTCTTAGAAAGCTATTATCGCTGGTCGCAGTGTAGTTTTTAATAATCTTTCACTGGTCAATTTTCCGAATTTAATCCTTACCAAACCTCCCACACTACTACATATCAAATATTATTTTCTTAAACTACCATAACCGTTAATTTATCTGGCTTTAATTCTTTGACACGAAACTAACTGATGAGAACGATAATACAAAACTAATTGATAAGAATACGAAACGAATAAGTAAAAGAAGAAAAAACTAATCGATCAGAAAAATGTTACGTGTGTTAGTCCGTTTTGTCTAAAACAGCTATATTATTGTACATTGAAAAAACACTAACAGAGAATTGAAGGCAATGAAATTCAAAGAGTAGATCTGGATTAATGGGCGGAATTCTTAGAATTAGCAAAGTTTCCCGTTTGCCTTCCCCAGTAAAAAAATTAGTTTCAAAACGATGACGCATTATATTCTTGATAATGAACCTAGTGCCATTACACAACTTTGATAAGTCCCAATTTCTCACAAGAATAATTGGAGCACCTACTTTCAATGGGAGTTTGTGAAAGTATATAACATTATTTCCGCGCTTGGGTAGGTAGGAGGAGAGGTAGGAGGAGTGTGAACAAATAAGAAGGTGAAACGAACAAAAAGTGAAACAGAAAAAAGGGTTTGGAATTTACGCGTCCCTTTAAGATACAAAACATTCAGTAATTATTGGTTATCACAAAAACTACAAATATCGCAGAATTTTATATTAGGTTGAATATTTTTGTTTCTAATAGTTGATTGAAATGTCTGTTACCGTTTTGGGGGGGTTTCACGCTCTCTCTCTCTCTCTCTCTCTCTCTCGCTATCTATCTATCTATCTATCTATCTCTATCTATCTATCTATCGATCTTTATCTTTCGCTTTCGCTACGAAAACTTGTATATCCACTTACGAAAGGTCGATTGAAAATACATGTGTAGTCTAATTCTTTGTGATTTTTTAAACATAACTGTACGAGACATTCCTTGAAAAGGACATAGAAATGTTTGACATTGAAAATGGTGTTATGTATAAAGTAAAACAAAGTAGAAGACAGCAAGGAAGAAGAAGAGGGGCATCCGCCGCCGCCGCCGCCGCCAGTTACAAAAAGGTTTACTGCAATTCTAAATTTTCGACCGGTGCCAAATTTGAAAGACATTTACGCTTGTTCAAAAAATATTTTAAAAATAAATTCAATTGATGAAATAAGAAATTAAAAATACTAAATTAATTAAATTTTTTAAATTGATTTTTTTTTATTTCAATGACAAATGAAAAGTCAGTTTGCGTAAGTGAGATGTTACTGTTATTTCTTCTTTGTACAAACATGTAATTATTTTAACATTCTTAATAAGCGAAATTTCTTATGAAGATAAAATATTTCATTTTTAAAATGCGAAACTAGAACATATTTTAAGCGGGATTTATATATTTTCTAACTTCTAAAAGTTAAATAAAATATTAATTCATTTACTAAATGAAATACTCGCCGTCTTTCTCTCTCGTGCTCACTCCTTTTCCCTCCTTCTATCTTGATCTCTCTCAGAACATACATAACGTTAAAACGTTAAGTTAAAATGGCGTTTGATATTTTTTAATTTTTTTTATTTCCACGAACAAATAATATTTTTAATAGTTTATCAACATACGAAATCGCGTTTTACAGCGTTTCTTCCCCTTTCCCCTCGCTCTTTATTATGTCACCTTCTTATTCGCCCCACTCCTCCTACCTTCTTAACTCTATACCGTGTTCCGAGCATACGCAACTTCATACACTTTTCGTCTCTCTTTCTCCCCTCCCGAACATAAATAACTTTTAGCTCAGATGGCATTCCATTTATTTTAAATTTCAATAAAAGGTAGGGAATATATTTTGATTTGTTTTATTGTTGATTTAAATTTGAATCTTCTCTTTGCTTCCTAACTTCTCCATTATGCTCTTTGTTCGTTTCACATTCTTATTTGTTCACTCTCCTCCTACCAGTTCTTCTTAATACAGTGAAACGTACCAAACATACGTACATTCACTTTTATTATATAGATGATTCTGGAACAGTGCAATATTTCTATATTCATAATTTCGTTCATAATTCGAGGAAAACGTCAAGTAATAGAAATTTGGGAAAACTAATTTGAAAGTTAATTCATAAAATAGACATAAAATTGTTGGTGGATAAAACAATACTGAAATTGTTGTATGAATTTAATAAACCAAAAATATACATTTCTGGTTCATTAAATTCACACAACAATTTGGAAATGATGATCATGAAGTTGTGTTTTATTTCTTTCTATCCGTGTGTTTCAGTGTAACGATATTTTATTAGACACTTCTCTCTGTCGATCCGTCGGTTGATCTCTCACACTTAAGGTTGTGAATTGCATTTTTAGATACATCTACGCATTAGAGCTTTTGTCAATCAATATGGTGTTGTGTAGCGAGAGAGAGCCGGAGAGGGAAGATCTAGGAGGGGCGCAGAGAGTAGGAGATAGCCCTAGAGGGGTGGGGGAGCTAGAAGCGGAAGTGAAAACGACGTCACTTCCGTTGAAGAGTCCCTTGGTATTTTGGTTGCCGAGATTCAAGCGAGTGAGAAGTGAATTGTGCGATCCCTGCAGACAGCAGTGGGGGGTGCAGGGCGAATAGCCCGAAAATGGTCTGTCTTTTCTTCTACACGCACGCCATGAGCCCTGTCGAAGTATATGTGTTTCGAAATAAAAAGATTGTGAAGCCAAATACAGAGTCCAGTTCTCTCTTTTGCCACGTGTGTTAATTAACAGCTCAACACGACTCAACGGTACAGCCAACCCGACGAACGGCCGAATAATCAACGCAACACGGCGAAATCAACTATCACAGCCGTCTTGAGTATTGACGGGAACAGATGAATAATGGTATTGTCACCTGCTATTGTGTTATCTAATCTCCGAAAGATCGGTGATAAAGATCGCGCTTGTTCAAGCTCTACTTGCCACATCTTAACGTAGCCAAGTAAAGAAATAAAAAAGAAAAAGAAAATGGGCATCCAGTCTCTTTTGATAGCTCTGAAAATTAGAATGGCAACCTATAAAAGTAATTGCATGTTGAATAAAGAAAAGGAATGTTATTCAATTCTAAAGTTGCTCTGACAAATTCACAACGTGAATAGAGTCCGCTTAGGGAAGGATTTAGGAATATTGAATCACGATTTTTAGCAGAATAAATGTCGACAAACCGTGATCTCGACATAGTAATAAACAAAATTCATGTATTCATAATGCAATTACAAAATGTCTCTGTGAAGTACGTATACGTAGACAGGTTTCTCTGCCTTTTGAGAAAAAATGTTTAATGTGAGTTTAGAACGGAGGGGATATTTAACAGTGACTTAACTTGGACACGGTCATAATTCTTGGATTTTGTAATCGATCATCTTTGTCTCCTTTTCACAAGAAACAGATAATAATCTCTCTTTCTTTTTTGTGTAATGCTTCTTTTATGCTTTCCTTTTTGACTGAGTGAGTTGTATTTCCTTTTCTCTTTCAGATCGCCGAGGTCGATAAAAACTATTTTTTATGGAAATCGCTCCAGACAAGGCATGAACTCACTCGATGTAAGGAACTAAAAAAGAAAAATACTACTTCAAGATACCGACTTATCTGTTTGTATATAATATGTCATTCTTTGAAGAGCTATGGCTTAAGGAAGGAAAAATAAATTGCTTTTATTTCAAACAGCTTGTTTTAGGCAACAGAGGACGTAATAGATATTGTATTTTTACAATCTTTATTCTCATCTTTTACTTGTCAATATAATTGCTCTATCTCGTATATCGATCATCAATTCTTTCATGATAGGATCTACTTTATTTTCCCGTTATTTAACCCAATGTACCTGAAATAATCCAAGATTTCAAAATCGCACACTAATTGTCAGCGGCCACAATCGGTTGATGTAAATGACAATAACGCATTTCAGTAACACAGATCATCATTTGGTCAACTCTAGCTCAGAAACGATCAAAAAAGATACGTATATTGATACATTGAGCAAGAAAAACCCGCTCAACAGTTTCTATTGAAAAAAAAAAAACAGGAAGATGAAGGGTGCTGATATATTTATCGGATCACGAAACTATATAAGAAGGAAAATAATAATAAGAAAGCAACAAGGACGACGATGAAGAAGAAGAAGAAAAAGCAAAAGAAAGGAAGATGGAGAATGAGAAAACAAAGAAGATGCGGATGAAGAAAAATAAACTGAATGTGTGCACAAACGTATACGCACGAGCGATGTTACTTAGTTTGTGTTAAGCATTCACCACATAGAAACTGAAAAGAACAGTAAAAAGACATGGTTTTCCCTTGGATGCTAAACTGAACTAGGTTCGTTTCGGTAGGTTGGGTTGTTAACATATATTATGCGTCACTCACTTCATTTCAGGGAAAAAGATAACCTTATCAAAATATGTAATCGGGCGACATTTTAACTTAAAATAACAGTTTACAGCGTACACAGATCGTTTACTTACTTACATATATGAAGACGTATCTGCGCATGCGTACACACTTTATATAAATATTGTCATCAAGTTCTTTGTTTCATAAAATCGACGTCATCTTGTATATCAGTTTGAATCGAAAAGCATTGTGTACTTGACAACCTTTGAGTGAGATCAGCGTGTTTGTATCGTAAAAAAGAAAAAACAGAAAATATAAATAAAAAGCTTTTTACAGTATTTTATCAGCATAGAATGGCCCTAAATTCGAAGGGAAAAGAAAGTGAAAGTATCACGTAAGACATTTAATCTACGACTAACGTGAAGAAAAAAATACCGAAAGATTAATGGGATAAAATTTAAGATAGATTAAAAAGTAAAAAACAAAAAGAAGGTAGCACAGGAGAAACCGAAGTAAAGATTGCAGTTAAGAAAAACGAAAAATATAAAGACAGATTTTTTTTTTAAAAACCTTTAAGGTAATAAAATGTAAAAAAACATTAAGGAAACCGAGAAAGAAGATAGCATTTAACGCACCATGAAATGAAGGAAGAAAATAAGTAATAAATTTGGGTTTATGTTAGTAACATTTCCTCCTAAAAAGCAATTCTTTCAACGAATATTCACTATTAGAGAATCGTTGACGTTGAAATAAAATTGAACACAATAGAATAATTATACACTTGACGAAATTCTCCTAATATCCATAATGTCTTTGAACATAAGATGGGTTATCTACTGAACTCGCTTCTTTAAAATAAAATTTAAAACATGAGACGAATATAAGTGTTAAAGCTAAATATAACAAAGAAAATAAAATCAACAATCGGGTTGATAATAAACATGTGTTATCTACTAACTATTTCATATTACCCGATATGTGATAAAATAGACGGTAATTAAACATAAATTACTGACGAAGACCTCGAAACAATGAAATAAAATGAAAGGTCGAAAAAATTAGTCAATAGTTAGTTGTTTACTTAGAGTTAGTATTTTGTGTTTATGTCATGAATGGGGAATAATAGAAAACGAATTAGTTTTTCAGGTCAAATGTAAACATTAATATTCGCTAAAATATAGATTCGAACTAAAATTGACTTTAATCAATATGAAAAATGTGTAGCGGTAACTGGGTATCAGTTCCGAACCCGGCGGAGACAACGTAGCGCTAGAGAGTTTGAGATAGACGACGGACATATTTACGCTGAACACGAATTACATGGGAAGAGACCGCAAGCGTAGCAATCTCTTGACTAAAGCATGAATGAACTGTCGGCGTATCTTTCTTATGGCTGTTCATATAAATAAAACATTGAGAAAAAATAATTGTACGCGTTTATTTCTTCCGTATGTTTCCTGGTACATATGAGCATCGACTAACGGCGAACCAGAGATTGGCAACTCATCACAAACGTATTACCCAACAAGAAATAAAGACGACTAACACATCAAATTTAGTTAAGCGGAAACTACAAAGATAAGTACAGATTTCTTCTGACTCTCGTACTAGTTCTGCGCCAATTGATATGTGTAATAACACATATCCATTGGACTGAATATAATATTAAGAACATGTTTTATTTATTGACAAACGAGGATAACATAGGTTTTGTATTCATCTTTTTTTCTTATAAAAGAGTTATAGCGTAAACATAAACCCATAACCAAATAAGTTCTTACCTTTAATATCAATTACATTTAGACTAAACCCAAATGAAATAATTTAGCAATATTAGAGACAGGCGTGTAAAAATAGGATGAGTCTAGTAAATTTCTATTTCAGTTTTAAAATTAGGTAGAGTGAAATTTTCCAATCAGTATTCGAGGAAATATATGTGTCCTTGCAGTAGTGTCATGGGCAGAGGATAGGGGTAAGCGGATGTTTTAAATGAGTAGAGAGAATCGCTCTCTTTCGTCTGAACAACCACATGGCGCGGTTGGGCTTTGGAATAGCTGTTTATTTCCCCATCGAGAGTAGGGTTTTTTATGCGTGTACATGGATGCTCTGAAGAACAAATCCACCCAACAAAAGATATTTATGACCACATTGTGTTTGTTGATAATTCTTTAAGTGGTTATTTAGAAGAAGAAGAAGGAGAAGATGAAGAAGAAGAAGAAGAAGAAGACAAAGAAAAAGACAAAGAAGAAGAAAACAAAGAAGAAGAAGACAAAGAAGAAGAAGACAAAGAAGAAGAAGAAGAAGAAGAAGAAGAAGAAGAAGAAGAAGAAGAAGAAGAAGAAGAAGCAGCAATGGAGAGAAAATGAGATGAAAACTAACTGTCGCGTCCATACCGAACGCCGATTGGTGAATCTCGTCAACGAAGTGGGAGAGCCGTGAGGATGGAGGAGAACGTACCGTGGAGATCCAAGAACACCCATCTCATTACAATCAAAATCTATATATTTTCACACTTTGAATAAATTTCAGTTATTGTTAGACTTCCTTATAGATGTGAGAAGTTTCTCTATACTCAGTATTTCTTTAAGCCCATAACAATATTTATAAAAGCTTTATTTGACATATTCTTATCATGGCATTGCATTTTACTCTGAATTATTTCAGAGAACAGTCCTCTTGCACTTATTAAGGGTACCTCAGTATTATTAACCTATACTTAAGCGAGTATTCTATATATTTATAATAAAAGTCAATATTCTTTGTAATTAACTCTAAGTAGATGTAAATAGATGTAAATTAACTATACATAGATGTAAAAAAATTAAGTTACTACTTTATACAGCGTTTGTGAAAAGTAATTCCTTATTATTTAGCCATCCCGAACAGGATCTTATTTTGAGATTCGAACACTATGTCATTTTGCATATTTTGACGGGGTTTACTTGTGGTATCCAAATGCTAAGGTATCCTGAAAAAAAACATATACTAAGAAACCAAAGACACACACTCTCTAGTAGGCATTCAAACTTTCTCCTTGTGCGCCTTTCTGCGTGATTTCCCAGACCTAGGGAACGCCGTCTGGTTTAATAAGCGTCTTTCATACCTTCAAGGACTAACTCAAACAAGACTGGTGGAAGACAGCTAACATTTATTTAAAAAGAGAGAGCTATCGAAATCACTAATTAATTATATTTTGTTAAGCCATATCATTGTAGACGTCCACGCGCCACGTGCTCCCCAACAAACTCCCCTCTTCTCAATCACAACCTCTATTTGAACTATGTGACGTTATATCCGTTTCTATTATATCCCGACAGCCTATCAATTTTTACTTCAAGGACGCCAAGTTGTACCCGGTTGAACTCTCAGCATTTTCCATTTTCTTTGACTATTTTATATACAAGTGTATGTACACGCAAAATACCTAACATTAATGCAGGAATAAAAGATGGCAGATAAAATATAAATGAGAGAAAATACATTAAAACCGTACAACGGATGTTCTTGTATAATTAAAAGAGATTCATTGTGCAACAAATAAAAAGAAAAAAACAACAGTTCATAATAGCGGGTTCCTTTTACCGCTAAAATGCAAGGACAATGAAATATGACTTTAATATTACTATTATTTGCAAAGGTTTCTCATTTCTATTCACTTACAGATACCGATCATTTTTTAGTTAAAGCATCATACATTTGACAAAGTAACGTCAAGTGTGACAAGACTGTCCGTAGTAGTATTAATTATTGTTCCTGTTTTCTATCTTATTGTCGCTGAATTACATTTGTTAGTGCTACCTGAGTTTTCCATTACCTCTTAAAAGGCATTTGCTGAGCGCATGACCATTAGGTCATCCGTTTAACTCGTCTAAAATAATGAAAGGAAACATTCAAAGGTGGAATTAAATGAGATAAAGTAAAAAAAATTGTTAAACTTAAAATGGAAACGCATAAAACTAAACGAGAATAAAAATACAAGAAACAAGCGATGAGAACAGAATAAAACAATATAACAAAAAAGTAAAGAAGTGGATTTTTTAATGCATTTCTTACGATTTTATCATCGTTAAAGAACTATGAGTTGAATACGTTTGGGACTTAACACGGGATTTTGCGTGCGAACAAGACAATTTAGTTGAGTGATAAAAAGACGTCTCGATGTGTTGTCACATTTTTAGAAGACGCTCGGGCAGTCGATTGGTCTGTCTATAATGCTCGTCTGAAATAACATATTTATCGCTAGACGCATGCTATTCGAGATGCGCAAAAGTATCTCGATAAGAGAGTCAACTTTGACGGATGTTTGCAATGGAAAACCTTATTTTAAATTAGCATGTGCGTTCAGTCCTATGTACTTGCTTCCCCAATAGGGTAGTGAGATCCAATGTTGTTTATGTGGAATAAACAACTCCACTAAAACGAGAAATCTGTATTAGGAGAAAAATATAAGAGTCGAGGACAAAAATAATGACGTTAGAACCAAATAGATTACACACTTTCGTCCTAGCCACAAAAGCCAATGACGTTTGTGACACTTACGTTCATAAAAATTAGTATTACATTGGTTATTTCCTTTTAATTTCTGAAATAGATTATCTCCCTTCGTCTACCATATCTATAAATTACCTCCCTTGTCTTCTAAAATAGTCCTATCTGACTGGGTAAGACAATTCTCTTTTACCAATAATCAAACACTTAATTTTGGCGAGATTAAGGTAAAGTCACCTCTCGCCTTATATTTGAATTCGACTTCGGTCGAATTCAATGCATTAACAGTAGTGCAGTCCAAGCGATAAAGGAACCATTTTCACATCTTATTTTGAATTTAACCAAGCCGCAAACACACTTATTTTCCAATACATTTCTTGTATATTAATTTTTTAATTTACAAATTATCATTAATCTCTGTTTTGTGTGCCTTTTCAGTACGTTTTATTTCATCTTATCTTTACAACGTTCTGCAAACATCCTCTGTGTACCTAAATCTAAACGAACTTTTAATTAACAAGGTTTTTTTATAAAAACTTCCCTGTGTGGAATGATATATCACGAAACTGATTCTCAGCTGACTACAAAATGATTGTTTTAAATCCAATATTAATAAATTCTTGTCGAACCGTCGACTTAAATCATAAAATGCTGACCATTTCACCTATCGTTTCTAATCCTCTTTCGGTGTTGTTCATCGTCAACTGACAATATCATTAATCCTTATCATCGAGTGGTATTTGGGCTTTGATATGCGGTACCATATTAGTATACAAATTAATAAATCAATTACTTCAAGTTTGACAGTATTTTTTTAGGTTTGTCCAGCCTAAGTTTTAAAAAGAATTTCTAAATAAGTCCACGCATTTCTATATTAGGTTTTATCCGTCCGTTCGTCGCTTTATCAGTTTGTCACGATTAAGTTTAAAAGTGTACTTTCATTGCTAAACGCACAAATTAAATGGACGCATCTTAAGAATATCAGTTCTTGTTATTTAAGGTTTAAACGACGATGGAAAGATCCTGATAATAAGAGAAATGATAAATTTTGATTCACTTCGATCTGACCATGGATAACATTGACTCCTGAAAGGTCAGGACATATGAGAGTTTAATCTGTCCTGTCATCTTCTTCACGTCTTTCTCTATTTGTCAATATCTGACTTGCCGCCATTGCAGGAGAAGAATAGCTATGACATTATGGTGAGGAATGAGATTTAGCACGAGGCGGGCGGAAAGATAGCATCAAATCTCAAGGGAAGTAGAAAAATAATTCGAGAGAGAGAGAGAGAGAGAGAGAGACGTGTGGATGGGAAGGAAGAAGAGGAATAAAGTCGTAGAGAATAGTAAACAAAAGAAAGAAAATCGAGCGATATAAATGAAGAGAAAGGCAAAAAAAGAAAGAACAAATTTGGGGTAAACAAACAATGAATAGTAAGTTAAAGTTTTAAAAGACAAAAGAGATGAAAGAGATTAGCGAAAAAAAAATAGAAAGATAGTAAATAAAAAAAGAACGTGTAATAAAGAAAACTAAAATAAAATAAGAGCATTTGTATTATTTTCTTCTTACATGTTATTCTCACAACGTTTCCACCGATGTAAACTCCGACCATTTTCCGGTGTATCTTGTCGAACTCGGAAAACTTTCTGTCGAACTCAGAAATATTTACGGGATTTCGAACGGAACCCTTTATTTGATCCACGGGGAATGTATCTGGTGGCGTACCGGATTTAAGTGCTAAATAATAATAAGTTCTAAGTGACAGTCTTCTAAAGGTTAAAGTTTCAATCCCTAGTGGAAGCGATTCTAAGAATACAATTATGAATTACTTAAGACCCGATCACGGCTGACGAAACAGAAGCAAGCTACCCTGTTTGGATTTAATAAATGGTTCCGTCTGAAATTTCGTACAGATTCCTGAGTTCGACAAGATACACCTGAAGAAGGTCGGAGGTTCAATCGGCCGAGATGTTGTGTGAAAAACATCCAAGATTAGAACTGTAGTGTGAATAAGCTAAATAGTAAATCATAAATCTTCATGTAAAACGTTTCGAAACCCAAAATAAGAGTAGTATGAAAGTAACCAGCAATGAAGAAAGAAAGAAATAACGAAAGAAAGAAAAAGGAAATATATTAAAACGTAATTTTTAGACAGAATTAACGTAATTTTTATTATGTAGATTATTCGGACTACTATTCTGATACTGGTTTTTATTTTTATGATGTTTCGGATGATTTAACTTTCGACCGATCAATTTTTTTTAACTTTGAAATATTTATGTCGAATTTATACGAATTTCCAACCAAACGCTTTATTTATTCGACGGGGGTAATTTTTTATTGTTCCATCAGCGATGACTGTTGCTTAAGTAAAGTGTACAGTTTGAAACTCCTTATCGATTCCCGAGTTTGATGTAAAGATTCACAAGTTTGGAATGATGCGCCCGAAGAAGATAGAATATTACATTAGTCTAAACGTTGTAAAAACAACCATCAAGTCTTCCTAAGAGACATCTCTGAATGTGTATACCACACAACGGATACGGCATGGGAAGCTAGGGCTGTAGATCTATATATCTCAAAAGTCTTTGATAAAATCAGGCTTTAAAGTTCTTCTCAGGAAAGAATCAGATCTTTCTTAGCTAAAAGGAAGACCATGGGCGTTATCAACGGTCGTATATCTCAACAACATCACATCACATCAACATCAACATCAACGCGGATGTACACCAGAGGGCGATACTTGAACCGATACTATTCCTGATCTTCATAATCGCGTCTGAGGTAGGTATATTTGCTGAAGATTCCACGCTCTATTCCCGGCATGATGACACATCGAATGTTCACACGTCCAACGTTTGAATCCTTAGAAAAGTACCTCTAATCTATAGTAGAATCGGGGCTTAAAATTGATGGTAACATTTAATTCTACCAAGACAAAGCACTTTTTAATAACTATGAGAAACATTTCAAACCATTGATTGTCATAGTCAAACAACATTCTCGAGAGTCCAACGTTTAAACACCTCGACCAGAAATTCTCACGAAACATGAGCTGAAATAAGTACGTAGAAGATGTTGTCAAGTCTGCTGAAAAGGATGTATCGGCTAGAAACCTTCTCGCATCTGCCAGTATCCAATATCTCTATAAAGCCACCACTCGCCTGTGCATGAAGTATTGTTGGCACATCTGAGCTGGTGCAGAAACCACAAGTCATTGACAAGGAACAAAAATAAGTTTCTAACACGTACTTTCTGTCAAGCAGCAGCTAATGTCTCATCACAACAGTGTTGCATCATTGTGCTTGTTTTACAAGTACTTACATGAAATATGCTCCGAGGAACTTGCAGCTCTTGCATCGTCTCAACGAAATTACCCCTGACCCATCCAACAAGAAGAAAAATCATACTCTTCAATGTAAAAGTCCTTATATGCCAGAAAATGTTCTACTGAAATAGTTCCTTTTCTCTGACCACTTGCCTTTGGAATTCGCTTCCTGCTCATTGTTTCCCCGATCGTATAAACATGCATTGATTTAAATATAATATGAACAAACATGTCTTACCCTCCACCGAAATTGCCCCTGTAAATCTAGCTCCTAATCACAGTAGTCTCTTTATGGTTCAGTAGAAGAATCCGTTGTTTGAGATAAACAAAAGTAAAACACGATTAGAATAGTTTTATGAATATTACAGACAGTAAAATTATAAATTCTCGTCTAAAACATATTCTAAAATGAAATTCACATAGTTTACCGGGTAATCCTTATTTGAATATTTCCCAGTAAACTACCGTTCCTGCCCAGTCATATTTGCTGTTTCCGTGTGTACTCTTATTATGACATCCAGATGTTTGCAACACATTTTTTAATTTTTTGTTTTGTTCTTTTTCCCCTTTTTTATATTAAATATTTCGGAATGCTTATGGCGTTTACTAAGTGATGACAATTGTTTCACAATCACGCAATATTCTAAGATGCGTTCACGCATGTCTATAAGAGGCTCTGTCCATAGGCTGGTTTGTTTGTATACCGGTCAGTCGGACTGTCCAGCTTTCTTCTATAGTTTTCTCTCTTTTATTTAGTAACGTCTTAATCTTTCAGATGCGCCTAATCATTTGTACAAGAGGCTCCCTCTGTTGGTCATTTTTTCAGATACACCTAATCATTTGTACAAGAGGCTCCATCTGTTGGTCATTTTTTCAGATACACCTAATCATTTGTACAAGAGGCTCCATCTGTTGGTCATTTTTCCAGATGCGCCTAATAATTTGTACAAGAGGCTCCATCTGTTGGTCATTTTTTCAGATGAGCCTAATCATTTGTACAAGAGGCTCCATCTGTTGGTCATTTTTTCAGATGCGCCTAATAATTTGTACAAGAGGCTCCATCTGTTGGTCATTTTTTCAGATGCGCCTAATCATTTTACAAGAGGCTCCATCTGTTGGTCATTTTTTCAGATGCGCCTAATCATTTGTACAAGAGGCTCCATCTGTTGGTCATTTTTTTCAAATGCACCTAATCATTTGTACAAGAGGCTCCATCTGTTGGTCATTTTTTCAAATGCCCCTAATCATTTGTACAAGAGGCTCCATCTGTTGGTCATTTTTTCAGATGCGCCTAATCATTTGTACAAGAGGCTCCATCTGTTGGTCATTTTTTCAGATGGCCCTAATCATTTGTACAAGAGGCTCCATCTGTTGGTCATTTTTGTGTTTGAAATAGCATTTTAGGTGGTCTATCAGGTTTTTCTTTAACTAATGATGTATCACTTATCAAGGCCAAAAACTACTCAAAATTATTTGTAAATGTGACGGAAAGACTGTCAGTTAAATGATGATGAATATTATGAGAAGATTGAAAATAATGAATGCAATTAATAACCTATCATTAATTATGATGGCGGTTTACGACACTTGTCATCAAGCAATCAATTAATTTGATTGGCAGAAAGTAGCAAAGTGTAACAGCCCATGTAAAAAGACAGATAGAAGATGCTGCTTCTATATATCGTGCAAATGTTGCGTTGGACAAACATTCATTCGGTATATAGATGTAATATATTTTAACTGTCTTTTTACATGGCTTGATGCACTTTGCTATTTTTGCAAATAAACCTAATTGATTGATTGACTGCTGACAAGTTTTTATTGACATTGGACTTGAAGATTACCATGTTGTAGAAAAATCACAAGGAAATCGAACTAATTATTTAATGGAGAGAGTTTTAGAAACAAGTGGGAAAAGAAGGTAGAAAATAGTAATACAAATTTAAAGAAAATCGCGCTATACAACCCAAGAAACAAAATAAAAAGGGAGAAAGAATACCCAAGTCATTTAGGGTCACGAAAAGAGTTATAGCAAATTAAAGTAAAAAAAGCGAGAAAAATAAAGATAGAAAGACAGTAAAAGAAATAGGGAAAGGTAAAAAAAAGAAAAAAGAAGAGTAGTCGAAAAGTTGCCAATAATCAAGAGAGAAAGGAAAAATGAAAGTAAAAATATCTGATTATATACTTTTTCTAATTGTGCTTATCGGCATTAGATTTGAAAACGAGCATATTGTATATCTCAGATAAGCAGTCTTGTGGCAACGTGTTCTCGGAAAGAAACTATGTTTTAGTTTGGAATAATATTTTCCCATTCGTCTACGTATTTCGATAACAATCTTTGTCAATTCATTGATGACGGTCAAGGCTCACCTAGAACCCAACCTGGAAGCCCGAATCTACGGAGTTCGCAGTTAGAATAGCGAGTGGCTAGAGATCACCTGATCCCCGTTGATGTCAACTCGTCAGGTTTCGTCGGCCTTCGTTAGTGACGCACAAACGAAGGCCTACGAAACCTGACGATTTGACATGGCGAAGATTGCTGTTTCAAGTTCAAGTACAAGCAATTAATGGGCGGTTTGCTACGCTTAAGTTCAAAATAACATATTCATTGCTAAACGCGCAAGTTAAATGTGCGCATCTTAAGAATAACCGTATTTTTCTAAATGAGCAGAGTTACGAACCATCACTTGTAAAAGCTAAAAGCCACGTGGGATAAGGGTTAACGATATTGTCAGAGTGTTGGTTTAATAATGATGAATTTTATAAGAGTATTGAAAAATCTGATGACTTATGCGAACAGTTCATGGCAAGTGTTTATATGCATTTGATTTGAAGATGAACATGTAGCGATCGAGTAAGCAATCTTTTGGCAACGTGTTCCAGGGATATGAAGTTCTCGGAAAGAAGGTCTGTTTTAGTTTGGAATAGTATTTTCCATGCGTCCACACATAAGTGTTGAATATCGGAGCCGGGTGTACCAGAAATGTCACCCTACAGCAATGATCCTACTTGACACAGACACACCCCTGGCCGGAAGGAAAAACACGATCGATTGTCATAATTAAATAATTGTTGATTGTTTCAAAACCATCTACAAAGGTTATGATATTCAAAACGTTTATCTGCTAGCGGAAATACATCGTCACTAACTAAACGTCCTATGGAAGTGACTATATTGAAAGAGGGAGTAGAATCCCAGAACAGGCGTATACAGTTGGAATGCGTGTGTGTCACAAATTGTTATATAAACAACATTGACATCTGGATCGATAGTCGACTGGCGATCGGATCCGAGAAAATAACTCCGTCAATTCCTGTGCGTACACCATCCTTCCTCACCAACCCGCACTCATTCACCGTCACCGACAAAGATATAAAATTATATTTTCATACATTATTCTTTGAAGCACGGCATAAATACATGAGAGTTTCTATCGGTTCATTTCATCGCTAAACGCGTAGAACGAATAGGCGCATCTTAAGAATCGATCCGTCGTTGTTTACAAAACACAAACAGATATACAAGCTTTTTTAATTCTTTGTCCACTGATTGTGTCCAATCTCAATTGCTAGTCCAAAGAACTTTTATTAGCCAAAACTGTCGGATAATCCAGTCTCTTGGTTTGAATTCCGGTGAAGAAATATGCAAAATTGTTTGTAGTTTTAAAAAAAAAAAATTACTTCGTTTTCTTTTCTCATTATCCGTATTGTTGATCTCATTTCATTCCATTCAGAACTGTTGATTATATCTTTATTGTTATATCTTTATTTTTCAATCGTTGTTTACGTGTTTTTCTGTTTTATTAGTAACAATTGTATTTGAGGAGATTAAAGTTGTATTTGCTATTTTCAATAAACGTTTGACATTACCAACTACTCGTTTGCTCATGTATGTACTTCATTATTTGTCTTGCAATGTAAAACTTCTATTTTGTATTTTCCGGATTCACGAGAGAATTATGCATTCGATTTAATATTTCTACTAGCAGGGCTACCCTGCGTTGCTCGGTGTCATAAAATCATAACATAGAAGAGAAATTAGCATGTGTAACATATTTATATACAAACTTCTATTTCTCTCCCTGTCTCAATAGCCGTCTCTTTATCTTTCTCTTTTTCTCTTCTCTGGTCGCCCTATTTAAACGACCCCTCTCCCCGTTGCAACCTTCTCCTTCTTGCTTTCGGTGAAAACTGTGTCGTCCCTACCATTCCTTTTCTGTTGCCCAGGGCAAAAATATGACATATTTCTATTAAAAGTACAACCTCTATCTGCTCATACTATATACATACCTATCTCAGTTCCGGTGCGCATACTATATATGTATCTATCGCCATCCCGGTGTTCATACTGTATACGTTCCTATCTCCGACCCAGTGCGCATACTGTATATGTACCTATCGCTGCTCCGGTGTGCATACTATATACGTACTTATCGCCGCCCTGGTGTGAATACTATATACGTACCGATCGCCGTCCCAGAGAGAATACTCCATACGTACCTATCTCCGCCCCGGTGTAAGTACTATATAGGTACCTATCGCCGCCCAGTGCGCATACTATATACGTACCAATCGCCACCCAGGTGCGCATATTCTATACGTACTTATCGACACTACCGTGAGAATACAATATATGTACTTATCTCCGCCATGTTGCGCATACTATATGCGTATTTATCGCCGCCATCGTGCGAATACTATATACATACCTATCGCTGCCACGTTTTGCATACTATAAACATACGTATCTCCGCCCCGGTACGTATACTATATACGTACTTAACCCCACTTCGGTGCTCATACTATATACGTTCCTATCTCTGCCCCGATGTACATACTATATACGTACCTATCGCCGCCCCGGTGTGCTATCATAAAAAAATAACAAATATTAATGCACCTCGGTCGTATCAACGAACAAAAATCCAGTTCATTCAAGTAGCGTCACTATCATAAAAAAGAGCTCATATCAATGCGCCCTGTTGTATCAAAAAACCCATATGGTGCCTTTGTGCTCCTGTTCATAAAGAAGAAGAACAACAAGAACAAGAAGAATAAGAATAAGAAGTAAACGTATTCTATAGGAGTGCAATACTGCACAAGCCCCTGTAAAACGTATCCCATAGGGGTGGTATACTGCACAAGCTCCCGGTCGCATATTTTTGCTAAGTTTAAGCAGAAAAGATACTACATTACCTCAATAACTCTCAAAATGAGGAGGTAATGCATAGGAAGATGGTATCATGACAATAGAACAAATACTACACTAATTCTACACCTCTCAAAAAAAGAAGATGGAATGCCTGAGAGGATGGTATCATGACAACAGAATAGATACTAAAATAACTCTACACCTCTCAAAAGAGGAGGGGGTAATGCCTGGAAGGGTGCTATCATGACAATAGAACAGAAACTACACAAACCTCTACACTTCTGACGCGTCCAGATCTGGCTGTATCTCGATCCGGCGCTCTGTTTAAAATAACTAAAAAACACACAAAAATGGACAAAAACATGAAAAAAAACAGATAAGAAAACATGAAAAACACAAAAATTGGCACCTAAGAGCAAAAAAAAATAGCAAAAACATGAAAGTACATAAAAAACATGAAACTCAAAAAATGTATTAAACAAATCTAAATTAGCGCAATAAAGCAAAACTAAAAATTGACAAAAAAAAAACAGATGGAAACAAAAAACATCAAAAAGCATAAAAATTGGCGCAAAAACAAAAGAAATGACAAAATACATGAAGCAAAATAAAAATAACAAATAAAGAAAAAAAAACATAAAAAACATAACATTGGCGCCAAACAGAAAAATAATAATATTAACAAAAAGCATGAAAAAGCATAAAAAGAACAAAAAAGAAAAAAAAAACAAATGAAATAAAAAAGCCATCACAAAACATCAAAATTTGCGAAAAAAAAAGCAAAATGGAAAAAAAAAACATTAAAAAAAGGATTTAAAAACAAAATTCCACCCCCACTCCACCCTCTAAAAAATTGTTTTGTTTCACCCACATCAACCATCAGGAAAATATATTTTTTGTAAGAACAAAAAAACTCTGCACCGCTCCCTAAAAAAGATGTTTTTACTCTTCCCCACCCAGAAAACTATTATTAGTTTAAAAAAACAAAAAAATAATAATTTTCCCACCCTCCCCAAATGTATTTTTACTCTCCTTCCGCAGACCCCAGCAAAAAAATTTTTTTAGTCTCCCCCACCCAAAGAAATATTTTTAGTTTAAAAAGAAAAAAATTCTCCTATCCCCCCCCCCCCAAAAAAAATATTTTTACTCTCTACCCCAACTCCCTAAAAAATAATTGTTGAATCTCCCCCCACCCAAAGAAATATTTTTAGTTAAAAAAATGTTTTCTTTTCAATTTTCCCTACTCCCCAAAAATGTTATAAACTCTCCTACCCGACCCACCCCCATTTTTTGGTTTACTCTCCCAAACCCAAAGATATATTTTTAGTTAAAAATAAATTTCCCCAACCCCCAAATTTTTTTTGCTCTCCACTCCAACCCCCCAAAAATAAAGTTTTTACTCTCCCTCACGCAAAGAAATATTTTTTGTTAAAAAAAATAAAATTTCCGACACTCTCCTTTCAACTTTTGCCTGAGGAGGACCCACTAACGAATGGCAACACTCTCCTCTCAAGATTGGCCTGAGGCGAACCCAATGATCAAGGCCGACCCTCTCATCTCAAGTTTGGCCTGAGGCACTCACACCGGCAAATGCCAGCACTCCACTTCAAGTTTGGCATAAGGTGCACCCACCGGCTAATGCCGACCCTTTCCTCCCAAGTTTGGCCTGAGGCGCTCATACCGGCTAATGCAGACACTCTACCTTCAAGTTTAGTGTGAGGCGCATTCACCAGCGAATGCGGACACTTTCCCCTCAGGACTGGCCTGAGGTGCAACCACTGGCGAATGCCGACACTCTCTTCTCAAGTTTTGCCTGAGGCGCTCACACCGGCTAATGCCCTGCAGCTACGTCCGTCCATCAATCCATCCACCTACGTCCGTCCACCTACGTCCGTCCGTCCAGCTACATCCGTCCGTCCGTGTGTCCAGCTACATCTGTCAATTTGTCACCCTACGTCCGTCTAGCTACGTCCGTCTAGCTACGTCCGTTCAGCTACGTCCGTCTGTCTGTTCACCTACGTCCGTTGGTCCTCCGTCCGTCCGTCCGTCCAGCTACGTCCTTTCTTCCAGCTACCTTCGTCTGTCCGTCCAGCTACGTCCGTCCGTCTATCTGTCCAACTACGTCCGTCTATCCATCCGTCCACCTAAGTCCGCGTCAATCCAGCTACTTCCGTCTGTCCATCCGTCTGTCAATCAAGCTTAGTCCATCCGTCCAACTGCATATGTCTATCCATCAATCCGTCCAGCTACATCCGTCCGTTAATCTGTCCACCTACGTCCGTCCGTCTGTCCAGATACGTCAGTCTGTACAGCTATGTATGTCCATCCAGCTACGTCCATCTGTCCAGCTACGTAAGTGCGTCTGTCCAGCTACGTCCGCCCGTCCATCCGTCCACCTACGTCCGTACTCCGTCCACCTCTGTTAGTCCGTCCATCCGTCTGTCTGTCTATCTGTCTGTCTGTCCATCTGTCTGGTGAGAGTTGTGTCTGGAGCCCCCATATTAACTCCTTGGCTTTCTTTACTGTCACTGAGATCTCTGGAACTTGAGTAGGTGGAGTTGGAGTAGCAGAAAGTGACGAGGGAAGGGGAGAGAAGTTGATGAAAGAGAGAACGTGGGTTTGAACCCCCTTGTTGCTCGATTTTTACGGGAAGATCAATGTTTCATCTCTACCCGAAGGGAGAAGGAAAAGATAGAGAAAAGTGAGTCAAACGGTCAGGGTGTCGCTGACAATAAAGAGGAGAGTTGTTACTGCATTCCCAACCCAGAAAAAGTAGGGCGAGAAATCAGTAACAGAGACAAAACCTTAGACTAAAATCAAAATGCAAGAGGACAGATACTACACTTTGATCTTAGCCAAAAGGCCAATAACAAAGATTTTCTAGCAAAGGGTTTCTTTAGTAAATTTAATGAAGAATTTATAAGATATCAACAATATTGCAGCTCTTAGAGGGTTCGAATTATGTTAGTAAATTCATGAGTAATCATAAGTATCGTTGAGTTCGAACAAAGATTGTATAATACTATGTCACAAACACTTTAAAAAGTTAGGAAATAAAAGAGGCGGTTGAGGGTCAACTGGGCCAGTTTTCCTGAATTCAACCTTAGTATGTAGTGATTTGAAAATCAATGTAATATGTACTAATCTTGCTGACTCATTTTTTCGAGTCATTCTTAAAATTCAATCGTAAATGACATCAGAGAGAATATGCGGGAGGGGGGGGGGGTAGATTCAAAATTAATAGACGCTAATATTTATTTATTTATTTATTTATTTATTACCTTCTTTCCTTCCTTCCTTCCTTCCTTCCTGTCAGAATTAACCGGTAGAGGTCAGTGTCTGCATTTATATTTTTCTCATGTTTTTGTGATTTTTTTCTTTTTTGCGCCATTTTTTAAATGTTTTTTTTATTTTTTATGTTTTTTCATGTTTTTTGTACATGTTTTCCTTTTTTTTGCTCTTTGGCAACGATTTTGATGTTTTTTATAGTTTTTTTTAAAAATGTGTTTTATGTTTTTTTTCAATTGTTTCTCTTTTTGTGCCAATTTTGGTGTTTTTGACGTTTTTTTGTTTTCATTTGTTTTTTTCGTCAATATTTTTTGTTTTTCTGCGACAATTTTTATGTTTTTTTATAGCTTTTCTGATTTTTATTTGTTTTATTGATGTTTTTTATGTTTATTTGACAATAAACATGTTTTTTTGCTCTTTGGCGACAATTTTGATGTCTTTTGATGTTTTTTTGTTTTTCATCTGCTTAGTTTATGTTTGTTGCCAATTTTTGGTTTTGCCATTTTGCGCTAACTTTAATGTTTTTTATACATCTTTTGTTTTTTATATATTTTTTGATGTTATTTTATGTTTTTTTGTTATTTTTTTCTCTTTGTCGCCAATTCTTATGTTGTTGATGTTTTTTTTGTTTTTCATCTGTTTTTTTTGTTTTTTAATGTTTTTGTCAATTTTTTTTGTGTTTTTAAACAGGCGCCGGATCGAGATACAGCCAGATCTGAACGCGTCAGACGATTATCTGTCGAAGTGTAGAGTTAGTGTAGTATATGTTCTATTCTCATGATACCAACATTTCCAGGAATTACCGCCCTCCTTTTTTGAAGGGTGTAGAGTTAGTGAAGTATCTATTATGTTGCTATGATACCATCCTCCCAGGCATTTAATCCTAATTTTTTTAAAGGTGTGGGGTTAGTGTAGTATCTGTTCTGTTGTCATGATCCATCACCCAGGCATTATCTTCTTCTTTTTGAGAGGTGTTGAGTTAGTGTAGTATCTGTTCTTCTTCCAACTAGCAAAAATTGTGCAGTCTACCGCCTCTATGGAATACGTTTTTAGGGGGTTTATGCAGTATTGCGCCTCTATGGAATACGTGTACTTTTTTTCTTGTTCACGAACAGGGACACAAAGGCGCCATATGAGTTCGTTGATACAACAGGGGCGCATTAATATGATTTCTTTTTATGATAATGACGCTACATGAATGAACTTGATTTTTGTTCTTGATACGACAGGAGCACATTAATATGAGTTATTTTTAATAATAGTGAACGAACATAATATCGGTTATTTGATACGATAAGGGCGCATTAATATGAGTTCTTTTTGGGGCACCTGGGTGAAGATAGGTACGTATATAGTATGCGCACCAGGGCGGGAATAGGTACGTATATAGTATGCGCACCGGGGCGGTGATAGGTACGTATATAGTACAAGCACCGGCGCGAAGATTGGTACGTATATAGTATGTGCACCGGGGCGGTGATTGGTATGTATATAGTATGCGCACCAGGACGGAAATTGGTACGTATATAGTATACGCACTGGGGCGGAGATAGGTATGTATATAGTATGCGAACCGAGGCGAGGATAAGTACGTATATAGAAGACGCAGACATAGGTGGTACTTTTAATAAAAATATATCAAACTTTTACCCTGGGCAACGGAAGAGGAGTGGTGGGGAAGAGACAGATATCGCCGACGTATACAGAGAGAAGGTGGCAACGGGGAGAGGGGGCGATAAAATGGGACGACCAGGGGAGAGAGAGCCCCGGGCAACGCCGGTAGCCCTTCTAATCTATATATTTTTCCAATGCATACCAAGTATTTACAGAAAAAGTTATTGGTAAATACATTCTAAACAACTCAGCATCGCATTCATCGCGCACAGACATCAAAATACATGTTTTATATATCTTCGCTTGGTACGTAAATGATATGACACATCGACCCCGCTTATATCTGTCCAGCTTACGAAATATGTTATTTGCATTTCGAATTTGAAGAGGAATCTCATCATCGAGAAAGTAAAGTATACCCCGCTGAACCTAGGTACAGAAGAAATCTACTCAGAACCAATAATATTTGCCATGAACGTAAATGCTGGTCTCAAAGTAAACCTTTCGTGATTCATAAAAGTTAAGTATGTGTATATATTTATATATTCATATGTACAGTGTTCATTATAGATTTTGGAACACAGCTGCTATGTGTAAGGAGTGGTAATATGAGCTATATTGTGTTGAATTTAATTTTAAGCAAATGGGGCGACAACAGGATGCAAGCGATTTGCGAAAATCAAGATATCTTAGTTATTAGATATCAATTAAGAAAATTAAACTCATTTGGTATATTTAAAACTATGCCAATAATATTTAAGACAGTACGGTTGTATATTTACAGGAGTTTATTTACAAAAGTCTGCGTCCGACACTGTTTCTATGTTGACGCCATGATGTTATTGAATTCCCTTTAATTGCAAGTAGATGTGACACAAGGTCGAAGGGTGGGGAGAATCAAGCCAGCGGTTATAAAGGAGGGAAACTCTTGTCTCTTAAAATAGCCTAGGCGGCCCCGGCGGCATTCCTCGATTGGGGCGTCTCGGGCAGGTAGCTGTAAACTAACTCCACCCTAAAGAGAAGAGGCAATGCCTTAGAGCGTGCACCTCTCTGGACTACCATAGACGATACCTAAGCTCGACATATAAGAGGCCAACGAAATGTGTCTGCTTGACTGATTGTCGAGGTGTCGGTAACGGTAAAGGAATGCCGCCATGATTGCTACGACACTTCGTCGTAACTCTATTCATAGTCTTTTGAAGAGTCCATCTACTCCTGAAATAGGGTAGATCTACATCACATCATAACACTAACCTTTTAAGCCTTGCTCCTGATAGTATGAATATATTTTTCTTTTCGGGTTTATTTTAATGAAGTCCGTAATCTTACGGTTTGTGTTGATGCGAAGATATTTTTAAATGCTTTCTGGCATTCTATCGTCCAGACCCAATTTTTTCTTTTTTCCTCCTGTTTTTAAATACCCCATTAAGAGACTCTCGTAAATCTTGCACGTTCTCAATAAACACTTTGTAATAATTCGCAAAATCAAGAGAACTTTGTAGCTGGCATATTTATATCTTTTCACATTTATAATTCGACTAAGATGTTTAATTTTTTACTTGAAAAAGTCGCATTGGATTCGTTTAAAAACTTTATGTGATGCGATTTGTTTCTAGGCGCTTAAATGTCATCTTTATATATATATATATATATATATATATATATATATATATATATATATATATATACCTTTTGTAACACTCTCATTTTTTCGAGTCTGTCTAATTCAATGTCAATTTTATCTAATGACACAGATGGAACATTCCCATTCCTTTTAAAAACCGGTTGAATATTCTGTTGTACTTCAAACTTCGAGTTACTTATTTACATCTTCCCAGTCCACAAGAAAAACTTTCTTGTAATTTTTTCTGACGAATCTCTGCTTTAGCATTTACGGTTTTTATATTTTGACAAAAACAATTTATAGGCATATCATTGAAACTTTTCCATCCAATCCGTGTAAGAAAAGTTTCTTAAATTGTTCATAACAAGCATTTTCAATTTGTAAAGTTTTTCCTTGTAATGTAACTGTAATTAATTGTTCGACTACACATTTTATTAATTAATTAGTGACACTTTTTATAACTTTTTAGTTCTCATCAAAGTTGGTTTTCCAATTTTCATCGACGTTTGAAGATTTATGATCGACAAATCTGATTCTTTAATATTATTATTCAATATTCCTACTTGTAAATCTTTCAACTAATTTCACTTCGTCATTTTTAACGATTCTGATAAGGTTTTTTTAATTTGATTTTTACTCTGCAGGGTGTACTTTGTGTCTCATGCGATCACACTTTAAAATCTTTTTAGTTGTTATTGGCAATCTTTGTACCAATACAGTTGCCCGCAACCGAAACCCAGTTCAGGAAGCGAATTCTTCTTCTTTTGTTTATCAAATTTAGCTGGTGAAGTGATTTTCTGTTTATATGGACTTTTCTAATATGTGACACTAAACGTTTTCCAATGTCTTTTGAATCGTGACGAACGCTAATAAAACATTGTCAGTTCTCTGCGATACGTTCGAGTGTTGAACCAGGTTCATTCACTTGTTTAGTAAGAACCGTTTTTTTCTGATTTCCATATCCGTATTAAATACTAACCAAAGCATTTTAAATTATTATCACTCGACTCCGACAACTTGAAATCATTACAATGTTTGTTAAGTACTTTAGCAAAAGTCGTGTAGTCTTCGTCGTCTTTCCTTGTGAAATTCATGCATTTCCCCCCTTTGTGAAAAAGAGACGTTTTAGGGCTTAATAATTTACGAAATAATTGTATCGCTTCAAAAATGTATGGTCGCTGCTTTTTGACGAATGTGGTGTGTTCAACCATACGGAATTTTCTTAATAACAAACGAACCTTTTTTTAAATCAGTCTAATTCGCACAGTCCCTATTATAAATGTCATTGTATCGCCATAAATGCTGATACACGTTGTCGTAACTCTACTAATAGTTCCATCTACTCCTGAAATAGGGTAGATTAACATCACACCATACCAGAACATAATATGTACACAGCTGTCTATTTGAATATTAAAATAAATCTAATTGCTATTTAATTTTATCTATAGTCATTGGACATAAATTAAGTAAGATTTCTAGGATTTTATTTTTTTCTTAAGACCCCTTAAGATTAAGCCTAAAGTTTAATTGATCTTCTAGAATGAAAATCCTGTAGTGGATTTTGATCAAAATTTAAATTATGATTTTAGATATAATAATCAGTATCAACATATCTTAATATAATTTTTCAAAGGGGTCATACAAATTATGAAAATCTGTTCCGTTCGGACAGTAAACGTTATATATATATATCTGTTTCAATAAATTATCCGCGTAGTTTTTATGGAAGATATTGTGATTCAACAATGTAAATGAAGAGTGTGTCAACATAATTCCTGGCAAACCTTTTTCCACAACAGAAAGAAGTAATTTCCCGGATCAACTTTTCTACCTTTCACTTATAAATTTCAAATATGAAATTATATTGTAATCTTGTTGGGTTCATTTTTTATTCAAGACCTTTTGGCAGCAACATACTAATACGCGTCATCAATATTTAATTTCTACATTTCAAGATGTCTGCAATTAACCATACTATCACAATATCTTCCCTAAAAACTATCAGACGTTTTTTTTATTATTTAACTTTTGAACAGCGAAATAAAGTTCACCAAGAGAAGCAGCATCTGTCATCAAATAGTTTGTCGGTTTGGGGAAAATTAGCTGCATTAATTATTCATCAGTGCGCATCTATTTAAAACCTCATTAGAACGTCTTTGCCGGTTAACAACGACTTTCTTTGAATTCTTGAATTTTTTGAATTGGAAACTGACTATTTGCCATCGTTATAGCACATGCTTTTTAGTGACGAAAGCCTGTACACTTTACATAAAAGATAATTTTGTGTTATTAGAATCAGATAAATATCAAATTGCACCTGCTCTTTGCTCCACTACGAATATTGTATAATTCAGAGTTAACGCTGTGAATTGACTTTACTTCTTTATATAGAGTGTCATTCACAACCGACTTATCGATTTAATTCAAGAAAAATTCCAGGGTGTTGTTCTTTTATGTTTGATAATACTTACATTTTTATAACATATTCATCCTACTAATCCTCTATCTGCTGCTTGTTTGAGACCGGATGCATTCAATATGTGTTACATTTATTCTTTTACTGACGTATTTCTAATGTATAAACACAACTACACACATATCTGAAAAATAATAATGAATAATAATAATGATCTTTACCGAATCTTACATAAAAATCACCTGGAATCGTGACATATTATGCTCCAAAAATATTTGAACACAGAGAAGGGTAGGAGGATAGTTTCTCATTTTTAGGGTGGATCATACACACTGACAATAGTTTTAAAAGTTGGTCTCTGTCAATGTAATTCTTATTCATATGACACGGGCTGCAACCCCACAGAGCAGTTCCTCCATCTTAGAGGCAATAGAAGTTTTCACAGCAGAGGCTACGTGTCTCTCTCTTACAACATGTCGCTGTCAATTCCAATGAAATGTATAACCACCGGATTGTTCTTTACACTGACGCTCATTAGCGTCGTTGCGTATGATACTTGTTATCAAGTCGCTTTTAGAAAAGTATTATTTGGCATGCTGCCGGGTCGTATGTTATTCGACTATAGCACATGTGTATAATTATTGAAATAAGATTGATTAATACTTCAATGTCATTAGAATATAAAATAATGAATTATATTTTCGAACAACAACTTTATGTTTTGTTTTTAAGCGAATAGTATTGCTATTTTGTTTTTAATTTAAGCATATTAAAATAAAAGTTAAATTTATATTATAAGTAATAAGGATTTTAAAAATCATTCTAACGGCGAGACGCGATTTTATTAAGTAATTTTATTTTAAAAAATATGCAGACAGATACCTACCTATGAGTAATTACAACATATTATTTAGGTCACTTCTACCTACCTTGTAATCATTACGTGTGCGAGAGGAGTGTGAATAGTAGTGGAAGGCTTCTTTGTTGGCTGGCGGCAACATGGGATAAGTTTGTTTTTTACTTCGCGCTGTAAATGGAAAGTTTTTTTTACTTGTAGAAATGAGGTGGGAAGAAAGAATGTAATTACTTACGGTACTTACGGGTAATGCATATTTCATCAAATTATGAAAATATCAAAGCGTTCAGAGTTATTATGAATGTCGGTTAGTGATCGCTAGTTGGCTGGTTTACGAATTCTGTAATAGGTGTTTCAGTTTTTGTTCTTTGTGAGATAATAGGTTCACTACGCTATGCGGTGTTTTGAGTTTTGTGGGAGGACTTAATTGTTAGCGGGATATAATTTGCTACCCTCTCTTTGGTTTACTTAGTTGGGAGAGGCTTACAGGGGTATCAATAATAACGTTTTTGGAATAGCTTTTTAAAATAATTTTAATTTTCTGAAAACACGGTCGAAGTGATGTAATTCGATGCGTGTGATGCATCCTTTTTATAGTTTACTTCGAACTGATTCGGGAAGGGAACACGTTTTAACGTTATATATATATATATATATATATATATATATATATATATATTAGGGGAGGTCGATTTTGAAACTGTAAATTATCGCACTCGAAGAAAGTTGGCAAATAATGTCAAAAGTTACCACAAGAAATATTTTTCTTCAAAATTTTGTATTTATTTGAGCATTGCAACTTTAAGATCAAATAAATCGAGATTTTTTCTCACTGCCGAGATTTCACCGGCAGATGTGTCGCCTTAAATTAAACCCGGGTTTTAACAAAAAAAAGTAATACATTACTTAATAATAAATATTTTAAAGTTTATTATTATTTTTCTTAAGAAATTAAATGTACATATTCAAATTAAAAAGGAATAAAACACTATGATATTTAATGTTATATATAAATAATTATTTGTTTACATAGGCGTTTTATTTATTGGATATTTTTTATGGTATTCACCGGTTGAAAATTCATCGGGCGAATTTGACTTCCCGTGTTGATTGTCTGTTTAATTATCACACATATATATTGAATTGTCGAGCGCTGGCTTATCTAATCCCACTTTCCCGACCTTTTGTCACACCTTACCTTGTGGGAGTTAGATAAATAAAAACTAGTTCAGCCAGGGGGTTTTACCCCACCAAATAAACCGGTATCGTCCGGGCCTTTGGGTCTGGATTCACGCACGTCTATTGGGGCTTGTCCGTCCTGTGCAGTTCTAGGAGGTGCATCTCCCAGGTTTTGCCTCCCCTCTTTGGGGAGGAGTAAGTTTATTGCTTACTGTCTGAGGCGGCCCTACCGGGGAATGCCGACGAAGCTGCCCAGGCAATTTTTAAATGGCCAGAGTGCTCACCTCTCGAGCACTGGCTTTCTCATCCCACTTTCCTGACCTTTTGTCAATCTTACCTTGTTGGGGGTAGATAAATAAAATCTAGTTCAGCCAGGGGTTTTTACCCCACCAAATAAACCGGTATCGTCCGGGCCTTTGGGTCTGGATTTACGCCCGTCTATTGGGGCTTGTCCGTCCTGTGCAATTCTAGGAGGTGCATCCTCCCAGGCTTTGCCTTTCCTCTTTGGGGAGGAGTAAGTTTATTGCTAACTGTCTGAGGCGCCCCTACAGGGGAATGCCGACGGGGCTGCCCAGTCAATTTTTTAATGGCCAGAGTGCTCACCTCTATAGCGCAGGGTTATCTAATCCCACTTTCCTGACCTTGTGTCACATCTTACCTTGTTGGAGGTAGATAAATAAAACTATTTCAGCCAGGAGTTTTTACCCCACCTAAAATATATGTATTGGAGTTGATGGGAGAATGGATAAGGACACATTGATGTATAAGGAAATTGTGGATGAAAATAGACAGAGAATTATGAAAAAAACTAAGGGACCAGAACACCATTTAACTTTTACAAAAGAAACACCATGTGAAAGTAAATATCTGACACATAGAGTTCTTCCGAATAGTGGTGCAACAGGTGCTGTTCATGCAGATCAAGTGGTGGATGTTTTGCATGAATTCCACAGTGAGAACAGTATCAAGGCTATACTTGTTGACAACACTAATACCAACACAAGTTGCGATGGTGGAATGGTTGCAATTTTAGAAAAAAAACTTTTTAAAACTCTTCACACAATTGGTTGCTCTTTGCATCATAATGAACTACCTTTCAGAGCCCTTTTTAAAAACATAGATGGTTGCGCAAAGGGCCCTACAACATTCAGTAGCCCTCTGGGGAAATTATGCTCAAATGATTGATATGATTTACCCCAAATATCATTTTCCACTATTAGCAATCCTCTAGAGTCAATTTTTAAAATTGATGAAATACATGATCTTAGTTCTGACCAAAGACTCCTTTATGAATACACAGTAGGTATTTCTAGAGGTAAGGTTGACTCTAGATATGCCTCCTGGAAAATTGGTCCTTTAAACCAAGCAAGATGGTTAACTTTGGCCATCAGGCTTATGTGTTTATGGACTCGTGGTGCATACCCACAAAGGCACACAACAAAACTACACTATGTAGTAAATTTTATTGTAAATGTGTATGTCACTTTTTGGTTTGAAATTAAAAGAAATAGTAAATTCCACAATCAGTAAGTGCACATTTTTAATATGACCCAGAGGATTAAGGAGCAGCCTCAGGAAATCCAAGATATCACATTTAGAAATATACAAGGTAATACATTTTGTTTACTGCTTGAAAACTTTCTATATTCCATGGTTAAATCTGAGGAGATTGAAGTAAGAGAAGAAGCTTTAAAAAGAATTTTGGCCATTAGGTAAGTAATATTTATTCATATATCTCTGACTCAATTATTTATTCCAATTTATAGAATGATTTTTAAAGATTTTATCTAATTTCACCATAATTATTAAAGCAGTACAGATTGGAATTTTTTAATAATTCAATTAATTAATTTGTTCTTTCAGGAGTGAGGAGTCAACCAGAAAAAGATTAAAAAGAATACTACCTATTAATTTTAATGCCACACATTGGACACAATTAATAGATTTAAAATTATGCGGCATTTATGAACCACCAATGACGGAAGATTTTACTGAATCTGAACTTCGAGAATCGTTGATGAATGGAACCAAGCTTGACTTGCCATATTTGCCCTCACATTCTCAGGGTGTGGAACGGGCAGTTAAGTTAATAACAGAAGCTTCACAAACTGTATATGGTTTTGAAGCAAGGCATCAACACATTACAGCCAAAGTTTTGAGTCAGAAATTGAGACCAGCATTTTTGTCTAAGGGGTCTTATATGGAGCAATTTGACTCTCTATATTAAGCTTCATTAAAATAGTGTTAGGTTTTTCCTTATTTCTTTGCTTGTTATATTTTCACTAATAACAGAAAAAATCATTTTTTTAGGTATTCAAATATTACTGTTTAATTCATAACGTTAAAAGGTAGTTTACAAAAGCAGATACTGAAAATGAGGGGGGGGCAAATTTTCAATTTGAAGATTTCTTTAATTCATATCATTTTTATAAAATAAAAGGACATTCCCTGCTTTTAAATGCTAAAATTATTTGGTTTTCACACCAATATTCAAGCAAATCTTGCAAAAACGAGGAATTTTCAGTATATTCTTGTCTACGATCTTTGATACCAAACGCTCAAAAAACCGCTGAAGTTTTTGATCTAATTTTTTGCATGAGTATTTAATAGGTCTATATACAACTTTCGGAACGTGCCTTTTTTTAATATTTAAAAAAAAGTGTAAAATCGACCTACCCTAATATATATATATATAATACTGTTGTGGTTAATGTATGCTTGTTTGTTTGTTTACGAACTGCTACTTGGGTTAAGATGATAGATCCCCATAATCGTATATTTTCTGAAACTAGATTACCCAGAGTACTGCATAAAAGATAAAATTTACACTATTTTATTTATCATTTACAAATTTTAGGAATTAAAAATATATTCTTTTCTATATATATATATATATATATATATATATATATATATATAATAAACTTCTAGTTTTTTGTGCTTGTCTGGTTAATCACGAACGCAAACTGAGAGATTATAAAGTATTACTACTGGTAATGTATTTATTAAAATAAGTATAAAGTAAGCAATATGTTAATTAGCCATACCATTGACAGAGATACACACCCACACACACATATATATATATATATGTGTGTGTGTGTGGGTGTGTAATCTCGTCGTTTTTTAATATACTGCGAAGCAATGGTTACGTAATATCCAACTGCACCTCTATTACACCTACATTGCTTGAGTCAAATCGCGAAGATAAGTCCAGTGTGATTTATAACAATGCTGAGATAACCAGAGACAGCCTGGTGTTATTTCTGAGTTTGTCTATTTAGACTAGTGTATAACATATTCTTGGGAGTCTTGTTTACCCTACTATTTAATCTATAGCTGGACAGAAGGGATATTCTTTAAATATACCTTTTCTTTTTGGAATAGTCTTATGTCTCACAAGTCAGCATCAAGTAAAGTTCATGAACGTTCATAATATACCTCGTTTCCCGTTTGCTCCGTCGGCGTTTTTTAGTGTGATATTACCCGACCGAGAAATCGTTGCCCGAAAAAAAGTTCGTTAATACCCCGAACATACGGATCAGGTTCAGACAAACGTTTGACGGCAAGAAGTGGTTTATTCGCCTTGTTGTTTTTGTTCGAAACCACTGAGTAGTTGTGGCGAGGGGGGGGGGCAGCGAGACATCGATAAATACTGCTTAATCATATCTTATCTGTCCATCTCTAAAACCACAAGTTCACACGTGTGCTTCCAAGCAAACAGACTACTTCTCTTCATCACTCTCTGTGTTCAAACACGCGACAACATATCCGCTTCAGGTACACCGAGGTCGATCTTACATCCGAGTGCACAAAGCTGAGTCCGACTGGAGCCTATTTCCTGTTATTCCAAAGTAACCAAAGAATACTCGTCTAATAGTTAACATAATAATTCATACTTTTGCCAAAGGAATTAGTGAAATCAATGCGGTAGCACCGACAGACTTGAACCCGTTGCATCTAACTTCCTAATCAGTATGCATATTACTGCAATATCTACATAAACTCAAAAAGTGTATTCTTATGTGAAATTCACCGGGAAAGATAATGGAAGTGTTTCCGAATCTCGAAGTGCACCCTTAAGGAGACTCTGCGGGAATAAATCTTTTAAGACTTCAAATATATCCTATTTTTATGTAATTTAAATCATATGTATGAAGACCTTTGGGAAAGACAATTGAAGTGGTCCTCAATCTGTAAGTTCTCTTTTAACTACAAGCAGTAATGGAAGCAACACTTTCTTTAAACTTCAAATATATTCTATTTTGATGAAATTAATATTCTTTATATAAAAACTTTCGGCGAAGAGAATGAAAGTGGCCCCGAATATGTGCGTTACCTTTTATGTGTCGAATATCTACGTGCCCTCAACTCTAAGTGACCCATTTGGACAGAAACTTCAAATGCGTATTTTGATGAAATTTAAACCATATGACACAAATAAAAAGAGTTTTATAACATTGCAGGTGCTTCCGACTATATAAGGGGCGAAGTGGGTGAAGGGGGCAGTAGTGAAAAAGAATAAAATGTTGTAAGGAGCATAGTGAGAAAAGTACATAGTACTCTTAATTCAATCACAAGCAACGCTGAACATTTCCGGCTAGTATATATTTTTTCGCAATGCATATATTGAAGATAGAACTAGCGATGAATGAGTAGGCGGTACGAGACAAAGAAATGGAGGTTATATCACTGTTGCTTATCTTATTGATTAGATAATATATACGTTTTGTATATTTTTCACTGATTGCCATGAGTAAATTATTAGAGACTGGATTCTAGAAAAGAAAAGGTTAAGGTAGATTTTTATCGGAAAGACTTCACACGAAAACAGCCGAAATATTATTATTTTTCTTTCAGTCATTGAACTAAGCGGTTTTCTTCGGTTGGGTTACATATTAATTAGCGGTAATGTGCTTTTGGGATTAAGTATAAGTTTTGAATTGTATAATCTACCATTCATTTCTGTACATAGCTCAGGAAGCTTCGCCATATAGTCCGGTTAGTTGTCGATTCTTTTGTTATGGCATGATATGTGAATTAGCAGATTATACTTAAGTATTTGCTGAAGACATTTTAAGGACTGGATAAAATACGTCTCACAAATTTTTACACTTTTGCAGTTCCCCGCTCACTGGAACAATGCACTTTTCTATTGTCGAGAATGATCCTCTCGAAACAGCGATGTTCTCTTTATCAAAGCGTCACAGTAACTAAAAGACAAGGTAAAGAATAGAGAGATTTTTCTTTCGAGATTTAATGCTCTAGAACTGACATGTGCTATCTATGCTCACATATATTGACAGGCATTTTTTCTGAAGGATACGACTCTTCACCACGCACGTTAGCGTCCTTAACTCTCGAGAAAGATGGCTTTATTGATGTATAAAAGCTCGGCTTGCCAGCTCGCTATCGCTTCGCCAAGTTATTTACTTGAAATACTCGAAATCGACATTCTAAATAATAAACATTTCATTCATAAGATTCTTGTAAAGAAAAGACGAAACGTTTCACATTTATTCATATGAATAGTTAAACATTTACATTTTTGTAATTGTGATAGAAATGTATTTATTTAATAAAACTGTAATTAAAATCAATAGAAATAAGACATTAATTCGACTGCGTGACGGTGTGTGTGGGGGTGGGGCTCTTTTTTAAACTTACTTAATTGTAAGTTTTAAAAAGAGCCCCCACAGATGGCAACTTCTTGAAAATTAAGTGTAGATCCCGAAAGGGCCGCTAATGGTACGTTTAAACAGAAACGCGATACGTTTTGCCTACGGCAGAAAAAGAATCCTTGAATTTAATAACCATTAAGAAGACATTGGGCGTGGCTTACGGGAGTGGACAAGGAAGACGGCGAGAGAGTAAGCAAGCAAGCGAGCTAGCCCGTCACATTCTCCCTCTATTTATCTATAATCGCTTATGCCTCGTAGCAAGTCCTGTTAGTTTAAGTAAGTTTTTTTAGTAATTCACCTGTTTCTTTAATTAATTACTGTTAAAAGCGACAAAACTACTGCATATATGTAGTAAAGGTAGGACAAAGATTACAAAATTATAACAACAAACATTAATTTACTATGAACTATTAAAACATTTAAATAACAGTAACCCCTTTTGATGGTAATAGAGGAGTGATAAATGAAACGATCTTTAGCATTTATTCATTTAGTTTGACAATGATTGACGCCAGATTCAACTCTCGCCTGATACGAGGCTAGATAACAGATTGGATGTTTTAATCATAACATACAAATATTTCAAGCGGGATCAATTACAATCTCCGTTTGGATGATGGTATAACTAATAACGCCAGCTTCTGTGAGATAGAGGTGCTAAATTCCTTACGACGATGATCTAGCAAGCCGGAATCAATTACAACTTCCTCTTGGTCAGTTATAGAAAAATACTTCTAGTCTGAAGACATTTTTTTTATTTTGGTTCCTATCTATAGGACCCCTTTTGGGGGAGTTGAAATTTAACCACATTAAAAACTGACTTCATGTCTAATTTTGCCCTCGTAGGGAGGCAAGTAAATAGACGCAAGAATGAACCTGAATTTAAATAGAATCGAAAAATAGCTAGGATTACTAATAATATTTTGAGTAGAAACGTTATCAACGTCATGCTTCACCTCTGAACGTGTGTTAACTACATTTTGGAGAGGAGAAGCGCATGCCTAACGCCACTTTGCGAGCTATATAACATTAGCGCTGTGAGTAATCTTCACGATTATGATGTAAGAATACGATAGTTTTGTTTTTTCGTAATAAATATATAGTTGATGTAAATAAAAAGGTCGTTTCTAGAAACTTGGAAACCGAACACGCTGGCATTGATACCTAAACAGGATTTTATGAAGTGACACAGCTTTCTGCAACCTGTCGATATCTTCAGTGAGAGGAATGGCTGATGAGATTTCACGGCTTTTCAAAACAAAATAATCTATGAGAGAAAATTTTCTAGATAACATGTAAGAATTTGTTGTAACACGTGAAATTGTAGCGGAAGATAAATATACAAAGTTCTGTATAAATTTATACCTGCTTTTACCTTTCGGTACATACTAATTTCTATGTCTGCACGCGTATGAGTTTAAATTTTTAACACACTTATCTGAATTATGTGTGCATTTAGTGGTTTTGAGCATATATAGCACGAGCCTTACATGTCATTGTCTTAAAATCCAAATTTAAAATGCTAGAAGTATTGATCCAACGAGCCTAAATTCTAGTAAATATTAAATATATTATTAGTAATACCCTAATTAAAACATAGATTATAATTGTTCCTGCTTAAAATATGTGTGCGCTATATTATTAAACCATCCAATTGTTATCTAATCTTGTATCAAGTGAGAGTTGAATCTGGTGTCAATCATTGTCAATCTAAATGAATAAATGCGAAAGTTATTTCGTTTTACTTCTATATTACCATTACAATGGGTTACTGCTATTTAAATTAATAATACAACATAATTTGTTGAAATGTTGTGCATACAGTACAAGTAAACGATTCAAACTATAACTATTTCTTAAATAGTTCATGATAAATTAATGCGTGTTATTAATTGTTTTTAACGCCAATACGTAATTAAACAAACATAAATTGTTTAGGACTGTTAAAATTATTCCCAGCTCTATTGATAATGTTTACCCATTTATTTGTTTATTTATTTTTAGTATCACTTTTATTTGAATTTATGTTTTTAAACATGACGTAAATCATGACTCTATGACGTCTCGACAAAGCTATGATTATTTTATTAACGAAACGTTTTAAACTCTATAAGAAAGTCCGAATTTCTCAGTAGGTAGTACCTAAGACTGAAGATTTCAAATGCAATATTTCCCATTTCTTAAACTGGTTAGTATCTCTGGTATTTCGAAATGAGACAAATTCCGCAATATATTAATTACATTTAAAAAATTGTGATTGACGGACGAACAGACAGACAAAATCTCTATTTATATATAATATTACGTATTCTGTTTGCATGTTTTTTTAAATTAATTTATAATAACGTCAACACTTATGCGTATTTCGAACCAGGTACTGCGATTTTCAGACTTGGCAGAGTACAAAATCGACTTCTAAATTTTGTGGGAATCCTCTTTTCTTCTTTACAGCTTCTTTCTTACAGAATCGACGCTGCTAGTTTTTCTAAACTCTATCGGTATTGTCATGGGATGTGCTCGACTGAGTTCCAATCCCTCGTCTCCCCTGTAAAACATGACAAAAATCTATCAAGCCACAAACACTGTAAATAATTTCCCTTTATGTCTCTTCATACCTCAGACTAATCGAAACTTCCATGAGAGTAGTTTCTCTCTGAGAACTACCCGTCTGTGGAGCACAGACCATTGAGCTGCTTCCCAGCTGACTACAACATTGTCGTTTTGAGGTTTAATGTTAACAAATACTTGTTTAGTCGTTCTGTTTAATAATCAAATTCGGACCAGTTTCAACCACTCTATCCAATCCTTAAGGTGGTGTCACACCGTCTACTTGACAAACCCATAAACTCTTATCTTTAAGTGACCTTAAGGCATAAACAAATATATGTGTCCAATATAAACTTGTTTTCAACTAATCATATAGAATTATCTGTTCACAATAGGTTATTTGCGTCGGTATTTAATAGTGTCAAAGAGTGGATATGCCGCAAAACAAGCAAACCAAACGCAACTAGACTTGAGAAAAGAAGTAAGAATTTCATCGAATATATTTTTATCTTCTTTTTAGTAAAATGTCACGTGTATTTGCATATAATTGTGTATAATAATCCATAGAAAAATTTAAAATGATGTTAATTATTTAAATAATGAGTTCTGAAGGTTTGACCTAGTTATTAACAATATGTATTATTTGGATTATTCGGACTAATTTTCCATCTTAGATGTTATTCTATCAACTTTTTGGCAACGTTTTGGCATCATTCTTTTTTCGATCAAATGTTGCTCTAAACACAACGCCACCACTCCCTTTCATCTCCATGTTTCTTACCAAAACAATGTTGACTTTCGTAACTTAATTATCCAAGGAACTATTTATGGGGTCTCTTATCAAAAGTAATCGTTTTAAAACAATCTCTGATAATCAAATATATACACACCCAAGAATTGATGCGAACTAGCACCTTATGTTTGATATTTCCAAGTGATTCCCCTTTAAAATATGTATTCACCATTTTTTATGGAAATAAGATATACTTCGTCAAAGTACGCCAAATTTAGATGAAATTAACTTTTTACGTGAACTAAATTGAAATACTGATATAGAAACAAAAAAATGAAAATAACAAATTGAATATTATATAATTGTTTTGATGCTACAAAAAGCCGAGCAATTCACCAAAGTTAACAGTAATTAAAACGATTTAATTACAAAAGGTTAATTTTCGAAAAGTATGAAGCTAAATTACATAAAGAGTGTGCGATCGCTTGCTTAAAGCAGTGTGAGTATATAGGAGAATATTTGTGTTAGAAGCAATCGTAATGCGTTATTTTTGCATTCGATATAAATGTGAGAACATATGAATACTATTAAATTTACAAAGCAACAGAAAAGCAACACAAATGCTCGGGAATATTTTATAACGTGTTACAAACACACGTTAGACACCACGTTCGAATAGTTGCTATAATGTAGTTTTGTGGGGTGCATATAAGTATAATGCAGACGACAAAGATGTAATGGAAAATATTTAGCTAAGGAAAGACAAATTGAACTCACATAAACCTAAGTTTACATCTAATGTCCTAAGCAGTATCAACGCTGAAGAATATAATAGATGTCAGAGGCACACAAATGAGTTCACAATCAGTGTCTAAATGACCGGGATCGACTCTGTAGAATGCAACAACCATAAGATGCACAGTTTCAGAATCAACCAAGGAAAATGGCAACACCTAAAATACAGAAACACTACAGGAAAAGAACAACAGAAGAATAGGTAGAAAACAATTCATACTTCTTTCGTTCATCTTTTTTTAGGCATCTTGTTGTTCTCTGGGTAATTCTGGCATGTTAAAAGGCGAAGTTGATTTATTCCTAATAATCCGAAGCGACCCTAATGGGAAAGGCCGACGGGACTGCCCACGCATTCTTTTGGTCGGCGAAAGTGATTTTGTTCTAGGACGCTGCCATCTAATTCTACTTTCGCGACCTTGGGGAGAGATAAATATCAGAAGGATCTGAAGATATTTAAGATTGCAGTATAACGTTCTAAAAATGAATATCTCTATACTACCTAAGTTATATGGTTTGTTCTCTTGCACACTTCATCTGTGCATTACTGTGTTATATTGTAAGAAGTAAGGCGAATAATACATATAAATATCGAATCATAAATAAATGATGAAAGGAATCGACCAGTGTAAATGATTAATGAAAGCAATGAAAGATGGGATAAATGTTGAGAGAGGATGAGGGGTAGAGATGGAAGATAGAAGTATATTATGACATCACAATCTATTCTGATGTTGTGAAATAATTAAAAGAGAGAGAAGAGTAAATAGGGTGAAGAGACAAAGAGAAGGGGACAGAAAGGTAGAAACTGATGGACAACCAAAGCAAGGGATCAATAGAGAAAGTCTATTAGGACACTAAAATGTATTCTTTGTGAAATCCTTTAACGTTGTTATCCTTGTAAACACGTGATATTTAACCAATGTCAAAGTAGGGATGTAATATAATGACTAATATATGTCACACATACGGACAGAACAGGTTAAAGTTAAAGAAAATGGGTCCAGATGAGTTAATAATATATATGTTCTAATTGTGTTTAATGAATTCCTTTGCTTCTTTCCGTACACAATATTATCAAACTACCGTCCAATAAAAAGAAGCACTCAGAGCGCATGATCAAACCTTCATACATAGATGTTTATCGAAGCGCTATACAACATAAGAACCACTAGTCAGTATAAAAAAGAAAAGCTATTGGAAACTGCGAAATTTCCCGAAGTCATTTTTAGAACGTTCACGAAAACGCTATTGATTTAAACGCTACTAAATTAAAAAGCTGATGTTAGTTTTCTTTTCTATAATATTTTTGTTGTGATTAGCTTGTCGTACATGTAATAAACGTTCAAAAACAAGATGTCAGTTTGTTCAAATATAAATCGTTGTTTTATTCAATATCTTTTTGCGTATCTCTACATTTGAGGCTGGGGTTCGTTTTTAATTTAGCTGCCATGTTTCATGTGGATTCTCTCTCGTTCTTAGTAGTTTTATTTTGTTTCTTTTTTTGGTTTTAATTTTGTAATTTTGCTTTCTCTTGCATAGTTAGGCGGTGGAAAAGATTGCTTAATAGATTCTCCACAGAATTAAAAACAAAAGAACGGTCAGAAATAATTATCTTTCCTGCAAAGTGTCTTGCTGTATGATTTGCTTTGAAGTAATCAATGTTCACATGTAAAGTTTATCCCGAGTACATAATAAAACATTGCAATCAGCAAGAGAAATAAGAAGACGCGGCGAGTGAAACTTTGTGGCTTTAAGAACGTGTGTTGTTAGGCCTTGCTTCCTTCAGTTAGAATGCCAACAGATTTATATTACAAGCTAGAGTCGTAAATTCCTGAATAAGCAGCCACCAATGCCCATGTGAATTCACAGTAAAGGACGCAGTCTAAAAATTGATTGGAAAGTAACTCTTTATTATCAAGTGCTCGTAATTTATTACTGAAATATAATTCTTACAAGAAATGATCATGATAAGAAAGTAAATAGAAACAGGTTATATTAAAAATTACATATGGACGCCAGCATTCGCCACCGGCTTCTAAAGCCACCTAAGAACCGCATATACATATTTCAATTTTATCTCTTCCTTGAAGGTTCAAACTCACAATTTAGATTCCATATGCGAAAGCAAATACAATTACATTAAATGGAAGGGGAAATGTAAGCTTTAAGCAGGAATTATATTTAACAACATGAATAATCATGTTAAATGATTGAAAGCAATATCATCTATTTTATGGCTCCAATATAACTATGCGAAAATAGTATAATTCTCTGAAGCTACGAGTCAACGTTGAAAAAGGTTTATGAAAATATAAACAACAGCAGGAAAATAAGTGAGTGGTGAGACTGCACACCGGCTGACAACGCAAGGGTGGGCCACAGTCTTACTTTTCCGTATTGAATGAAGTATTTCCGTGGTAATGCCATGGAAACCTTGATAACTCAAAAACTATTTATCTCATAAGGCGGAAGGTTTGCATGGTGGTTACTGTTATCAAATAGCATCAGATCCATACATCAAATTGGAAATTTAAATTACGTCGAAATTTCGACGTGAGTGAACTATTTACGGTCAAGATTAATGTCATATAAGTGGCTGCACTATTAACTAAGTAACAAGTCTCTACAATTAACAGAACCGAATCTAACGCTAAAAGTTTGATGTTTACCTATTTTGTAACCTTAGGTTTTGCTCTAGATATATCCTGATCCAAACAGTTCAAAGTTAGACCATGAACGGTATTTTGACAACGTTTGGTGACGATTGACGCTAGATTGTACACAATGAAACCAAAATGCTGAAAACCCAACAAACAAAAGATACCCTTTTTGGCCGAGGTAAAAATTAGTCATTCGAGATAAGAGTGTTTATTGTTTTAACATTTGTATCGTCCAAATAGTTGCAATGCAAATAACTGAATGCAACCCTTAAAGGAATCAAATGCTGTATTCATAACAATAATTATTTTTTAAATTTTAATTAATAGACATATTTTTAAGTAAATAAATGTATCATACTGCATTATGTTATTAATATACAATGCTGTTATATATGAGTACATTTAAATTTCGCAATCAAAAGCAGAAAACGAGATACGACTAAAAGAAAGAAACTCTACTGCAAACAAATAAGTTATCTGAGCTTAACTGACAAAGAGAAACAGAGTATAGCCAATGGGATGAAGAGATGCTAACATGTGACAAGTCTGTGACCTTCTCAATGTAACACATTTTTAGCCAGATTGGTATGCTGTGATTTAGAGCGTGTAGCGGAATCAGAGATTGTGTTTGCATCGTGTTAGTGCAATTTGAGGACATTGATGGATATATATATATATATATATATATATATATATATATATATATATATATATATATATATACAGAGTTTTAATACAGAAGCGGTAAACGTCATTTCGTAAATTCCAGAGCTATCACTACAAAAGTGTTGCATTTCAACACACGACCACATTCCAAAATCATGTTTTACATAATATTATACGGCCATATTTTTTTTTAATTTTCTATCACAACTAAAACAAGGAAATGGAAAACAATAAATAAATGAGATAAAGTAAATAAAATAAATTGAATAAATTAAAATAAGCTTTTAGCCGAAGTTTATATTTTATATGTTCGTCAATATATTTTTTTAATTGATCAATTTAAGGAAATTGTATTTTTCGTGTTTTGCATTCGAACTCATATATATATATATATATATATATATATATATATATATATATATATATATATGTATGTATGTATATATATATGTATATATATATATATATATATATATATAATAAAGATATATGTCGAATTACAACAAAAATGTTATCGTAATCCAAGTAAAGTTTACATTCCCAGAATAAAAGTTCAGACAATCATCACTGAGTGTATATACGAAACACATGGTTACATCGATACCTCCAAAGCATATGGGCCTGATGTTATACCAATAATAGTAATAAAGAAATACTCTGCTTAACTAGCCCCTGTCATCTCCAAACTCCGCAACAAATGCCTTGCTGAATCTTGCTTCCCTGATAGCTGCAAAATTGCCTCAGTCTTTAAGAATTTTAGCGATAGAACTGATCTTCAGAATTATCACCCCATCAGTTTACTCCCGTTCTTTACTAAAATCTTTGAATTTTCATTCAATCTAGCGATTGTCCATCACATCGTTAATGCTAAACTTCATTATTGACCATCAGTATGAGTTTAGGCAAGCACAGTCTACGACGGATATCTTAACGATTATCTCCGAACACATATACTATACACTGGACTAGACGGGTGAAGCTCCGGCGGCAGGGCTTGATATATCCAAATCATTTGACAAGGACTACCATAAAGGTCTTCTCATAAAAATTTATCAATATGGTATTACTGGACAGATATGTAATATAATTAGATCTTTCCTTATCAAAATAAAGATCCAGGTTGTCCTGGATGACCGTTCATCCAAACAATATAAATGCAGGTGTATCCCAAAGATCGATCCTTGGCCGTTATTGTTCCTGATTTTCATAAACGACCTTCCTGATGACATTGTGTCTGAGATGGATATATTTGCTGACGACACCACGCTCTACTCTCGTCATGTGGATAAAGCGGACAATGACCGAATCCTTAGAAAGTGACCTCCAGTCTGAAGTAGAATGGGGTCATAAATGGATGGTAACATTTAATGCTGCTAATACAAAGTCCCTTTCATTCAACAACTACAAGAAACCTGTTTAACCACTGATTGTCAAGGCAAATAAAAACCCTGCCTGAGGGTTCAACGTTCAAACTGTACGGCCTAACATTTACAGGTAACAATTAAGTGGAACAAATACATAGAAGAAATTGCCAAAGTTGCTAAAACTTCTTACAGCTGACAGTATCCTATCACTCTACAAAACCACTATCCACTCATGCATGGAGTATTGTTGTCACATCTGGGTGGTGCACCATCCACTCGTCTCTTTCTATTAGACAAGGTCTAAAAAGAGTCACTAAACTAATTGGTACCTCACTATCCACCAAGCACCAGTCCCTGTCCTATCACCGCAATGTTGCATCCTTGTGCTTGTTTTACAAGTACTTTAATGGAATGTGCTCCGATGAACTTGCTGCTCTTGTGCCACATCGACGTAAATACACTCGACCAGCCCGACAATTAGCTAAATCCTATCCATTCAATGTGGACGTCCCCAAATGCCTGATAGCCTTCTACTCCAATAGCTTCTTTCCTCATGTTGTCGGCCTTTGTAACTCCCTCACTGCTCCCTGTTGTTCCGACAGGCAGAAATTTAAAACTAATGTGAACAAGCATCTCGCTGCACATCTCCCAATTTAAGATGACCCCCCAAAACGTTCATCCTAATTCTCAGTAGCCCCTTACGTCTACAGTGGTAACTTGCCTTGTTTGGGGCGAACTATGTTTTAAAAAATAGAGCTCGTACAAAGATGTTTTATACAGACATTATTTGGCTACACATTTGCTAAACATGTTTCGGTCACAACAATAGGGCAGTCAGAACTCGTCGAGGCCAACATGTTTTTTTACAACTTCATTTGATGGAATGAGATTAGTGTTATTTTACTAACGAGTCACTTCTTTTCAAAGCATAATGGTCACACGAGGATAAGGGTTAATTGCGTTTGACAGGTAGAGGTGATTAATAACGATAGTTTTAACTAGTAAATATTGATTATTTATGAGGATGGTCCAATAAGAATTTGTTTACATTGGACTTAAAAATGACAATGTTGTAGTTAGCCGGGAGCAGCCTCGTGGCACTGTGTTCCATTGACGGGCAAATGTCTAACTAGGACGTGCAGTACTGACTGGTGTTTTCTAACGATTTCTACTTTCTCAAAATATCACCGGCTGGGCTTTTGAGTTTCTTTACTATTTGGCGAAAGTGTTCAACTGTAAAAGATTCTGGTTAGTTAGATGAGGAATGTAGGAATATTTTCTCTCAAGTTCTCTGGCATATGAAGCCGTCTACCTTGTGGGAGCCGTATTGAACTCTAAAATCTTTTTAGTATGGATATTTTTAACACAGTGAGACCTAATAATGTTGATTGTGATATGTTATGAAGGATTTCTCCAAAAATCTATTTGTATTTACTCCGTATCGTTTGACAAGAGAAAGAAGTATTAATAAGTTTAACTAGTTTAATCGCCACAGTTGTTTAGTGTGATTGTTGACCATATGTTAATATATTTGTGGTGGTATGGGTTGATTCGGGTGGAGTTTGAATAATATCGATTTGGCTTGATATTTCTGAGGAGTGATTGAATATCCTTTATAATAGGGAAGAGATAAGTAACTATGTATGTTATTTAGGAGAGCAGCTACGAATTTTACCGATTAACTTCTGATTAAGAGCTGGAATATAAACCGTTTCGCTTTTCTCTTGAAACGGGAATACCAGATAAATGAAACCCTGGTACAATAGGAGATAATATTCGCGTTGATTGTAAGACTAACTCATATAATAATTTTGGAAAAGTAGGTCGCCAAATGAAAGGAAAATAAAGCCCTTCCATAAATAACTAACAATATATATATATTTGAGTCACCTACACCGATAGGTGTTTGTTTCCTAAAGTTAACAAAGTGTCATAGTAAAGGAAGTAATGAAGTAAAAATGTTCAGCTATCGCTTTTCTTCGCGCTATATATCTTGTCTAGTGGACAGAGGCAGAAGAGAGGACGTCTTTCTTCGTTGGTATCGGGAAGCTCTCTGTTTGACTTTCAAATTTCAAAGGGTCTGGAAGTAGACCTTCAAAGTTCTGGTTTAAATTAATACGCCCAGGAGTCTGATTGGTCCTCGTGTGACGAAATCACCTCGCAGGGGCTGCTCTCCGTAATAAGCAAATAATGTTAATGTTTATGACTGCTACATCATCCCTAACAGACACAGTAATGTAAGGTTTTTTAAATAAAACGGTACTTATGCAGTTTACCGACCGGGCTGACATAATGATGTGATAATTTAGAAACGCATTTTAACATGGGGATGGTGGTTTTGTTAATTATTCTGTACTTTCACCTAAAAAATTAATAAACAAAAGACACCCTAAAAATTGTATTTAACTTGAAATTCCTATCTAAAAATAGGCCGGTACGTAAACTGCATAAGCACCAATAAAGCAAGTAATATTTAGCTATTGTAGCATATACGATTGATCTCTTTGATCGTTCTTTTGAAAAAAACTTTTGACCAATTCAATATATATTAATTTCTATACATATACATTGACTAGAATATTTTATGTGAAATAGATTTTATTCAATTCATATGGCATTGCAACATAATTTATACTTTCTTGAGATATGTAAGAGTTAAGAGAAAAAGTGTTAATACTTCGTAGACATTACAAATGAATAAAGTAACGTACTGCAAACACGATAAACTAGAGAAAAGAAAAAGAAAAGTGTATAAGAAATAGAAAAGACAAAAAGAAAAGTGTATAAGAGATAGAAAAGAAAAAAAAGAAAAGTGTATAAGAAATAGAAAAGAAAAAAAAGAAAGTGTATAAGAAATAGAAAAGAAAAAAAAGAAAAGTGTATAAGAAATAGAAAAGAAAAAACAGAAAAGTGTATAAGAGATAGAAAAGAAAGGAAAAAGATGTAAGATGTATGAGAGCAAGAAGAAGTCATTGTCACATTTGAAATGAGAGACAATGACTCGAAGATTGCTTCACTAGATGGACGCTTACATTAACCGTGTTCAATACTTGAGTCAATATTTGAATTCGTCCACGACAATACTTCATCTGATAGAAAAAGAGATGTTTAACGATTTCTTCCGACCATATTTTTGTTCCGGTCTGGGAAAAGAATCGCCACATCAATTCCTCTCTTTTCAAATGTGCACACGGAATATTTCTCTTAGTTTGAAATATTTCTTTTTCGTTTTCTTATCTTTTTTTTTCTTATTCTTGCGGGGTTCTTTTGCACTAGCCATCACCAAGTTTGCCTAATGCATTTCTAACGTTGTCTCTCAAGTAATAACATATTTCTTCTCTTGGCTTTTATATATTTACAAGATTTTTCAAGTTACTATGTATATATCATTCTGTGCATATATTTCACTTTTCATCTGCATATATATATATATATATATATATATATATATATATATATATATATATATATATATATACATATATTATTTATATATATATTATTTATATCTAAAAATGTTTTTAAATAATCTTTCATAAAAATTATTTAAAAAAAGTTTTCCATTAAGGAATATTCGTTTCAAATTCGCAAAATAAAAGGTCGATGATAACAAAAGAGCATAAACACAAACACACATACACACACACACACACATATATATATATATATATATATATATATATATAAAGAGAGAGAGAGAGAGAGAGATATAGAGAAAGAGAGAGCGAGAGAGAGAGAGAGATAGAGCGATTGGGAGGGAGATTTTAACAGAAATAGTAAATAAATATTTGTGTATAATAATAGTTTATTTGTATGACCAAAACTTATAAGTTATAAGTCGGTTAAGTGGAAGTACCTAACTTAGATTGTTGGTAATAGAATAAACAGAGGTTTATGTTTTTGTCTTCACGCAGTTTTTAATACATGTAAAATCATTGAAACACGGATTAATTGGCGTTGACTGTACCAGAGTTTATTTATTTAACTCGCTATTGAGAACTTTTGAAAAATATTGGGTTCATTTTCATTTTGTTACTATATTTGAATTTGATTAATATATATATATATATATATATATATATATATATATATATACAGATAGACAACAAAATACACTTTACAAAAATACACGGAAATCATAAACCCTACACCACACAAACAAAGCACTACAAAATACCCTTACTCAAAAAATCCTACCAAAGTCACCCCACACTGTAAAACAACCTACTCATACCTATATAAACCTTACAACCATTGCCCACACCCACCACACCAACAGACGAAACCTTAATACAACAACCCTCTACCGCATTACACACAACAAAACAGACCTTAAAACCACCCTACACACCAATGGATACAATCAAAATATTTCAAACACTATCCACATCATCAAACAAAACCACCATACAACAATACTTACCGACATAACCTTACACAACAATACAGACTCCACAACTACTCACACCATCAACAACCTCTACTTAGGATATCCTAACCCGAAACAACTAACTCATTCCAATACACCAAAATAAACCCTTATAACAACACGCACAACACCAATTTTCCCCAAAAACAACACAATCCTCTAAAACACACAAAATGTCTAGAAAACAATCACCCTTCAACAATTCCTCAATTCAACGGAACAAGCAACACTCATTAGTTTTTAGAAACCACTCTTCGAACAACAATCCCAGATTAGACAACATAAACCCAAAATCATTAACTTATCACCATACACATTTACAAAGGAAGAAATAGAAATACTAAAATTAGGCCTCAAATTCTGCCCAACTCCCAAAAGTAATATCACGGAACTGAGGAAAAGCCTTAAAGAATTTGAACGCATGTTTAGACTAATGGAAACACTGAACAATAACGAAAACAAAACAGATGATTCATTAGTGAGAGACAAATCAACATATTTCCCTAACAAACACAATACGAAACCTCTGGAACATCAACACTTCAGAGTAAAACTAAACCTACCAGTAACCTAACATTTAAACAAACCCAAGCACTAGATAACATCATAAATAATAATGACATAATTATAAAAGAAGCGGGCAAAAGCGGTAGTCATCATGAACAAAAATTACTATAAATCGAAAATTATAGAGGTACTGGAAAACAAAGATTACTACAAACCAATTAGCACTAACATAGACAGCAACACCATTTCAAAAATCACAAAACTTTGCACGGCATACAATAAAATACTAACAAAGAAAGAAAAGGATTTCCTAGCAAACTTCATAATTAAAACAAACACCTCTACGGACTACCTAAGGTACATAAATCAAATGAGATAAGAAATGCCATCAACACACAGAAATCAAGATATATTAGTGTCCCGAATCCCAGTGACCTTACATTTAGACCCATAGTAGCAGGACCAGCATTGCAAACAAGCAGACTAAGTAACTTAATTGACATATTACTATAACCATTTACCTATCAATTCAAGAGCTACATGAGAGACGACATAAACTTCTTAGGCTCCTTACCACAAATGATAAATCCCGGGACTAAATTAGTTACATTTGACTTCAGCAGCTTATATAGTAACATACCCCATGACTTAGGTAAACAGGCGATATCATACTAGATTGGCAAACACCCACAAATACTACACCACAGATTCACCAAACAATTCATCCTCGACAGCATAGACATTATTCCCAACAATAACTCTTTTGAATTCAATAACAAAAATTACATCCAGATTCTAGGTACATCAATGAGAACTAAAATGGCACCAACATATACCACCCTAATACTCGCCTAATTAGAGAAGATATTGTATGAAAAGATAGAAAAAATATATGGACAGAATATTTCAACTCTCTTCATAATATCTTGGAAAAGATACCTGGATGATTGTTTTATCCTCTAGGAACCCACATGGGGGACATCAATCAATTATACAGCATACTACAAAACCTACATCCCAAAATTAAATTCAGCAGTGAACACAGTCACAGAGAACTACCCTTCCTAGATGTACTAATTACAATTTCAAACGATCACATAATCACAGACATTTACCACAAACTCACAGACACCCAACAATATCTTCATTATAGAAGCGATCACCCCAAAAGCTACTTAAAATCTATACCCTATCCCCTAGCAAGCAGGATCTGTATATATAGTTAGTGACAAAGATCTTCGGGGTGTCCGACTGGAGGAACTGTGGAAAGTTTTATCAAGAAAAGAATACCCTATACAAATAATACACAAATGTATAGAACTAGCAGAAAACATACCATTAGAACAATTACAAATCCCCAACAAACGAAACAAAGAACAGATATTGGAATACATCTCTACACAAAATAAAAACAATCCAGAATTATTCGCAGAGATAACAAGAAACCTTACCCTACTCAACCAAAACAACAAACTAAACAACATATTAAAACAACGAAAATAATAAAAACCAAACGCCAACCAAAATACCTCAAGCAAAGTTTAACCTCATCCAAACTCAACCAACACACCATACAAGGGGCCAGAAAATGAAACAAGGAAAGATGTGGGGTCTGTGACATAATAAAAAGGGGGAAACAAATACAAATTCAAACATTCACAGTAAAACAGACGTTAACTACACCTCCAAAAACATTGTTTATGTACTAGAATGTACAATATGCAACGAGTCCTACATAGGCGCCACCAAAACATTTAATAATAGAGTATATTTACATATAAGCTACATTAAAATAAAAGAAAACCGTAAATTATTCGTCTCCCAACATGTGCACTCATGCAGAGGAGGAACATTTTAAATAATGCCAATTATCCAAAGCACATGTTTACTAACACAAACAAAACTTTATATTTGAATTCAACCCTGCATTGAACACATCGTAACTCCAACTACGCACCATATAGAGCACACCCACTTACATGCATATGGGGGCGGTGTGCACACATATATGAACGGAGCCAACGTACATGCGCATGTGTGTACATATGCGCATGTGTGTGTGGACGCCCACATGCATAGAATGTATGCGCGACACGCGAGTGTGTGTATGTGTACGCATGCATTCATACACAAATGGATGTGAGTACACATGTACTTCTATATATCCGCCTATGCTTCTATCCATCTTTCTCTATCTATCTATTTAGCCATACGCCTATATATGTATATATACACGTGTATGTATATATATATGTATATGTGTGTGTGGGGCGTTGCTCACCTATGTACAAGATTCAGAACTAACCGCACATAATATATATAAAAATATAAAAACACATGCACACACCCCCGCACACCCAAACATGCGCAGAAACGCCAAACAATAATACATTTCCTCAAATGAAACAACACTGTTTCAAATCAAAAGACATTTCTTCAAATGGATTTACATATCTGATGAGAGCGCACAACGCTTGAAACGCGTTATAAAACTATAAAATGATAAAATAACAAAATAATAACACTTTTTACAGATTTTGGTAGCCTTACTGTATTACATACATAGTTTTCACTCGTTGGAACTGCACTGATACTGCACTACCGTCATTTATATATATATATATATATATATATATATATATATATATATATATATATATATATGTATATATATATCATCATTATCATCATCATCATCATCATCCACCGGTTTATTTGTTGAATCAGGCCACAATTAATCCTCTGATGAGGGTGTGGGCCTGATTGTCTAGTCTCGAAATCTAAGTCTTCCTCTCCACTCCTGACTTTGGCAAGGCTTGATAGAATCCATACCCATGGCCTTCCTATCACGTTTGACTACGTCCTCCCAAGTCAACTTGGGTATGCTAGTGGTGATGTTCTCTGCTGGCACATCCAACTGTCGGACTTTAGCAATCCAGCCATCGCTACGCTCAATGTGACCCAACCAACGCAGTCTGTTCTTCCGCATGATGTCCGCAAGGCTTCTCAAGTCGACCTGTGAGAGCAGGGATTCAAAAGAAACGTACTGTTCAGGCCTCACCAAACAGATCAATCTGACCATTGCCCTGTCATTACGGCGCAGCTTCTTTAGTATGCCAGCAGAGACAGCCCAAGTTTCTGAGCCATACAACAGCACATTTCTGACACATGAGGAGTATACACGCCCTCTCGTAGTTGTTGGCAGGTGTTTGTTTGTCAGGATTGGTAGCAGCTTTCTAAACTTTTTCCAGGCACACTTGCAACGTGTAGCTGCCGCGAATTCACAGTCTCCACCTGATGACAGCACATCTCCAAGATAACAAAAGTCTATCACTACTTCCAGCTTGTTGTCACCAGTATCCATCTCCGTCAGTGGTTAGCCATCTATTGGTCTTGCCGTGCCGGTGCAACGAAAGCACTTAAAGTGAGGATCTGCTTTGAGAGAGCCCTTTATGCCACTGCACCTTTTGTGGACCCAACCTGAACAGTGAGTGCAGATGATTGAGTTGCTGCCAGTTCCTTTCAGACATACGTGTGCTGTATGTCTGAAAGGAACTGGCAGCAACTCAATCATCCTGTATTTCCTGTTTTCTGTAGTAAGCTGAGGTTTGGACCTGCTATCATGACCTTAGTTTTACCCATGTTGACTCTGAGACTTTTCTGCTCCATGCTACTTTTGCATCTATTCAGACGTTCCTTGAGTGACTGAAGTGAAGTATCAATGATCGCCAGGTCATCGGCATATAGCAGCTCCCACGGGAAGCCAGTATGGAATTCTAGTGATAGAGCCTCGAGTACAATGATGAATAGAAAGGGACTTAAGACAGATCACTGATGGACGCCTACTCTAACCTCAAATTCGTCGCTGTAGCTGTTACCGACTCGTACCCGACTACGTACATTGGTGTACATAGACGTTATCACCTGAACCAACCACTCAGTAACACTCAGCTTTCGCAGAGCCTACCAGATGATCCTTCTGGGGACACGGTCAAAAGCTTTCTCCAAATCTACAAATGCCATGTACAGTGGTTTGTTTGCTGCTAGATGATTCTCCATGACTTGGCGTATGATGAAAATTGCATCTGTGGTGCTCCTACCGGGCATGAAGCCAAATTGCATATCAGCAATCTGTATTTGTTGTCTGATCAGCTGTTCAACAATTATTTCCAGGACTTTAATATATATATATATATATATATATATATATATATATGTATATATATTTAAGCTAACATTATTAAATAACAAATATAATAAATGATTTGCTTGATAAGAATTTTTTATTTTTTCAAATTTCCGAATAGTCCATTTACTATTTCGTTCAAATTAGTGTATGTAAGTTCCGTGGGTTTCTTCTTTCCACGGAACTTACATAGACCAATGCCTAAATACATACACACAATATATATATATATATATATATATATCTATATATATATATATATATATAGAGAGAGAGAGAGAGAGAGAGAGAGAGAGAGAGAGATTTTTCTCTTAGAAGATAGTTTATTCAGTGAGGACCGGGATGTGGTCAATAAAAATAAGCTCGTGATACTCAATTACAGGGTACAGAGCATTAATATATGATTTTTTTTAAGGTTTACCAAAACATTCCGTTCAATAGATCATTCATGACCACAAAAAGACTTTTCTTTTCAAAGATTATTTATTTATCATATATATACAAATTAAAGAGTTTTTTCACTACCAAGCAGGTCCTTGCTTGGCAGATCATCACGGGAATTAAGTACCTGGAGTAAGTGTTTCAACAACTGACAATACACAATGTGGTGCTGCCTTAATTGAGGTCACTTAATAAGAGGACAGAATAAAAAAAGGAAAAGAAAAAGAAAAAAGGAAAAACGTCTTAAAAAAGTAACTCGTAAGATTTTCGCAGTATTGTTGCTACTAAGCAAAACAGCAAAGAATTAGTCCCAAATGCATTCAAAAGAAACAGGAACAATGCGCGAGAATACACCTTCCCGTCGGGCGGCACAACGATGAAAAACACCCCCCTCCAAATAAAAATAAAACAGTCAAAACACAGTTCACAAGTTACCGTTCCAAGCCACTGATAGTTTGGCCATTCCACATCTATTCCATCAGAAGAAAACACAACACAAACGTCCGTTTGAAATGCATGTGGCCGTGCGAACCTTTTTTCTAGGGCTGACTTGTTCCCATTCGAGATAAACACACAACGAGGCAAATGATAACAATATACGTATTAGCATAAGTGTATTTTTTTTATTTTGCAGTCTCTTTAAAATATTCAGCCTGATAATTGTCAATCAGTAACAACAGAGCATAAGTTAGATTCATTTTATACTCCAATAACCATGTTTTTATTTTTATTGTGTAATTCTTTTACATTTCTTAAAAACATAACATGTGAGATGTATTTTTACGGTCTGTTTCATTTGCCGTGAGCCAAACAACATTTTATTCAATATCAAAGTAAGCTCGGTGAATTACAATGAGGATTCTAATACTTAACACTGGGGTTTCAACCCATCATCGATAGAGAATATCAGTAGAAAGAAAAATAGGCGGTTCAATCCTAATTATGGCTTAAACATTCTCACTAACATACCTAAACAGTTTTTATCGAGAAAGATTTTCCTAATGGATGTAGACTAGGCAAAAATATAAATAAAAATACAGTAATCTTACCATTTTCAATATGGATAAATTTTACATCAACTATAGTAAATTCTAAATAACACAAAAATCAACAAGAATAGGAACTTAAATACACTTGAACCAGAACCAGAATAACAGCTCCCAATGTAACTGTAGAAATGCTAATGAGTGCCCTTTAGAGGGGAGATGGTTAACGTCAGATATAGTATAGAAGAAAACAAAATTAGAACATACATTAGGTTGACGGCATCTAGTTTAATGGCAGGTTTAGAAACAATATACACTCTTTGAAAGAATCTAATACAAATTCAAAGAAGGTCCCTACAACTTTAGCTAAACATGTAAGAGAACTAAATAGTTAAAATATACAATACAGCCTACAATTATCTATATAAGGTAGAGCAGGGAAATATAAACCTAAAACATCTCAGAGATGTAACCTCTATATTCTGGAATCCTACAATATAGTTATGGTTAAAGAAAAATTATTAAATAAAAGACAGGAAGTGATTCAGAACTGTCTAAATAGAACAGCATATGTCCTATCCCGTTACAGACCCATATAAACACGTGTGGCAGTAACCCTATCATCAACATAAATATGAAAATATCTCAGGTATAAGAATATTATAAGACTATGTAGACAATAGAAACTGTAAACATAATAGTAGATGACGGAATAGTAATACCCCAATATAAAACATGTACATATAGAGCACATCACACACACAACAAAAATAACCGACGCGACAAAGCTTAAGCCTAGCCTATAGAAAAAGAAATCGTTTGAGAGCCGGAGCATGGGAAAACCAGCAGGCAATTTTTTAGATTTCATCTGTACTAATTAGTGAACTAATGGTAACTAGAAACTAAGATAATTTAAGGAAGGAGTAAGAACCAATAATACAATTATCATTCAAAATATAATGTCAAATATATGCTAAATATAGTGAAAAAAATATATGTACAGGGTGGGCAAAAATAAGGGTCCTATTTTTAAAAATTCATAACTTTTTTATTTATTGATTTTTTAAAAAAATTTCTTTTTAGAATAAGTAAAGGACCCCTTCCGAAGCAAGCATGAGCCGTATTAGCCCTAAGGAACGTACCCTCATTTAGAAAACATTATTTTTGCTTAAAAAACTCAAAATAGTGTAAAAAACAATACTTTAGTTTTTGTAAGTTTTAAGAAGTGTTTTTCGGCTAAAATTTGTTTTGTTTATTTCAAAAAATCTCGGAAGGGTCAGTCTACACACACATAAAGTTTGGTGAGTTTAACTTTTATTTTGTGGAAGTTATTCAAATTCAAGTTATTCAAATTTAAAGATAGGACCCTTATTTTGGCCCACCCTGTATATATTATTAAATAAAAATGCACCCACTCTAATATGTATACAATTAAAGTAGGGAGGTAATATAGGTATTGATGCTTTGTTATTTCCCTCACAACAAGAGTTAAGTATAAAACGTAATCACAATCAACTTTAGGTATAAATGTCCTTAAAAGTACTTTTCAATCCTTATAATACTTTATAATATGGTGATTATTATCATTTAATAGAAAAAATAAATATATAATATCCCCTTTCCTAGTTTTGATTCATGTCTAGGTAACTATACACTATTGTCGTTGTAAGGGACAAACTCACCCCTTAATTTCGCATTAAATAGTAACTTACAACTGAAGTGAAGAAATCTAGACAATTAATCTTATCTTGTTGTTAATTTAAACGGTTTCTAAAAAATACTAAACATCTTCCACCAAAACACCGAAGTATAACAATCTTAATAATTGCTTGAATAGATGGATGAATATATATAGCTAGCTCTGAACTGATTAACTTAACAGAGATCAGCACTGCAGTTAGCTTCGTATCCAAATGACGTAATTAGGCATTTGCAGGCATATTTATGTAACTTTACGAAAGTAAAAAATTACCCTCAAGTGAATTCGAATTTTTATAGATGAATTATAGAATTTATTAACTATTTTTAGAATATTACCGAATTAAAATTTATAAATGTCAACATAACTTTTAATATGTACAAGCTCTGAACTGAAAAATTAAAAATGGTGTACTAGTGAGTTACCCCACATGTGAGTTTGCTCTTTTTTTTGTTTTTTTTTGGTTTCGCTCCAAAATGAACCAGTGTATGCTTTTTTCAAGACATTTTAATCTATTAACTTTTTACTCTTTGTTAATTTTTCCGATGATTTTATAGTGTTGCAGAGATGTTATTGACATAAAAATTTTGTTTGGCTCACGGCAAACGAAACGGACCGTAAAAATACATCTCACAAAAAGGTTATGTTTTGGGGAAATGTGAAAAACTAAATAAAAATAAAAACATGATTATTGGAATATAGAATGAACCTGATATATATATATATATATATATATATATATATATATATATATATATATATATATATATATATATATATATATATATATATATATATATATACCTTTTTGTTTTATCAAAATAAATTCCCATCCTCATTGTTTTAAAGTTAATTTATATTTTGAATTTATATTTTAAGAAAGAAAAAAATGTGTATAATGTTCCACAAACATTGAGGAATAAAGTATTTGTCAACTATTAAGTCCATCCGAAAGGATTTTTAACTTTTAATACAATTGAATCGATACTGACATTTTTCTTTATAGACGTAGCTTCATACCAAGCAAACATGTTTTATTCGTTTCTTTTGTTGCCTATCATTTGGTAGAAATAGGTGTCGATACAATTTGATAAATGCATAACGTTAATAGGTATGATTGAGATGGTGTCTGTCTCCGGTCAACTATGCCCGTATATAATGGGAAGTCTACCTAATTAGTAAGTATCATCATATGACGTATGATACAATGCTGCTGAGAATTGTCTTGTTAGATTAGGTCGTCATGTGAAGTCCGAATTGCTAGTGGCGTTTAACCTACTTATGGGGATTGCCCATAGATAAACAACATTTAGGAAACAAAATATCGAGCTACATATTAGATATTAAGTAAGTTGGCTAACCAGAAGAGTACTCGACTCAAAGTCAGCAGCAAACGGTGTTCGGTCAGATTTAGTTCCTGATATTAAACTTCTTCCGTAATATAACTTCCGGCGACAGTTTCAGTTTCACAAATTTATTTATTAAACTGTTGAAAGTACAGAATAGTTAACAAAGCCCCATTCTCTATGTTAAGATTGGCTTTTTAAATAATAACGTTATTATTTCAGAACGGACCGTAAACTGCAGAAGATTATTTAGAATGCCATTCTTAACCTGAGGAGGGGGGCTTTGTTAACTATTCTGTACTTTCACCGAACAATTTAATAAATAAATTAATAAATCAAAATTAGCACAAAACTTGGCAAACCAGAAGAGTAAGCGACCCCAAAACAGGAAGTCTTTAATATCAGGAACTAAATCTGACCGAACAACGTTTGCTGCTCACTTTGAGTCGGGTATTCTTCTGGTCTGTCAGTAAGTTCGTATGAATAAACATTTCTGAACGACTTGATTCTGTTGACAGCATTGGTTTACTTGTTTTTTTAGAATGAAGTGCTTGCAGGAGGTACCAAGTTAAGGTTTCCAACACATTATAGAACCTAATCCTCTAGAACAAACTTGATTTGGGCTTGGTCGTCAGTTCGCGTTATTATTCATTTTTCCGAATATTTGAGATAGATGAAAATGCATATTAATTGAAACCCGTTGTCGCTTATTTCAAGAACTTACCATTAAAATCAAAATCGTTCACTCATGTTTACCAATTTTATAAGAAAATAAGTAAATGTCATTCGAAAAAAATTCATATCAAAATTGTTGGTTTTACTAAAAAAGGGAAGGATTTCGTAAATTACATAGGAAATATATTTTAACATGATGGAAGTATAATTCAGAAAATGTTCGTATATTTAAAATAAATTGTTCGAAATTTTATTTTTAATTCTTGTAAAATATCTTGAGATTATCTCGGGTTGTTAAACACATTTTTATATATTAATGTTCATTAATAGCTTAATCTATTTAACATACAGGGTGGGCCAAAATAAGGGTCCTATCTTTAAATTTGAATAACTTGAATTTGAATAACTTCCACAAAATAAAAGTTAAACTCACCAAACTTTATGTGTGTGTAGACTGACCCTTCCGAGATTTTTTGAAATAAACAAAACAAATTTTAGCCGAAAAACACTTCTTAAAACTTACAAAAACTAAAGTATTGTTTTTTACACTGTTTTGAGTTTTTTAAGCAAAAATAATGTTTTCTAAATGAGGGTACGTTCCTTAGGGCTAATACGGCTCATGCTTGCTTCGGAAGGGGTCCTTTACTTATTCTAAAAAAAAATTTCAAAAAATCAATAAATAAAAAAGTTATGAATTTTTAAAAATAGGACCCTTATTTTTGCCCACCCTGTATAAGGAATATTTAAATCTCACCCTTAACGTAATTGCGATTAAACAACTTTTAGAGTTTTGTGATCATAACAAGTTGTTTTTAAAAGTAATTAGAAATGTAAGTTTTATGTTTTTACTAAAAAGGTCATTATGACAGAAATGACTTACTGAATAAAAATATCTGCTAGGCGTAATGGTGGAATATGCAAGTTTTACTTTTTACTGCAAGGGCAGTAAAAAAGAGATATATACGCTTCCTTAAAATGCAGGTAGTTGAATTAATTAATACTGCTGCACGAAACTGAACGCGTTCAGTTTCGTTGGAGTAGTTTAAAGGCTTTTTACGGGCATAATATGGGCAAAACCTCTGATTTTGAAATTCAAATATTTCAGATTTGCATTACATTTGATCCATATTCATTACAAACTATCTAAGTAAGATTCTTTGAATTTCAATTTCTTCTGAAGCCATGAATTTAGATATTTTCTAGAATCAAAATCATGTAAGCAATTTTGATCAAAATTGGAATAAGCATTCTAGATATAAGGTTTAGTTGCATTGTATGTTGGTTTTAATCTTTTAAGGGGCATACAAGTTTTTAAAAACTGTTCTGTTCTCTAATGTTATACAAAATATTATTCTGGGTTCCTTTTAAATTATGAAACCAGTTTAATTCTTGTACATTTTATTGACCGCATCACGCATTATTACTGTCCCTAAAAGTAAAACATTGAAAGAAAAGGAAAAACTGAATACAGTTTCTCTATTTTTGTTTCGTTTACCAACTGTGTCTTTTCTTTTTTTTTTCCATCGCTTTTCAAATAGATGACCGCGAATCGAGAATGGAGCGCCGGCAACAAATGCAGTCAGAAACGATCGATACCACCTAAGCCGAGGTAAAAAGGCTGAAGATGAATTTGACAAGGAATAGCGGCAAGCTCGTTTATTCATTTCCTTATTCACAAATATCCCGCGCATTTGACGAAATCTGGAAGCTCTCCATCGCCAAAAGAAAAGCTCGCGGGGAAATTTATTATCGAATAAAATCACTCATGCTGGAAAATCCGCAAAAAGGGCAACAGAATATCAACATTAACCAGGCGCTGATTTGCAGAGCAGAAATAAGAATAACGAGAACGGAAATTCTGATAATGCGTCCGTTCAATCTGCGCGGTTAGTGATAGAAATAGTTTCAAAATTAAGAGTGATAAACAAATACAAAATGACTTTTTTTACGTTAAGCTTGACAGACAACGCTTAATTTAAAAATGCTTTGACGCATCTAAAATAGGATGCCTCGTTGCTAGATGTGTGTTTAGGGATGAACATGTTATTTTCAGCTGAAATATGTTATGCTAATCTACCTGATTCCATTACTGTATGGACTCTTCCTGGCTCTGTCAATAAGAGTCGTTATGATCAATCAGTAGTAGTAAGGAAGCAGTCTCTGTCAACTCATTACTTTTGTACCTTCTGTTAATCTAATTTATTGTTAATTACCTTTTGTCCCTGTTATTTCTTTTCGGTCCATAACAAAACATGACGGACCACGCGACTGGCCAACTAGCCGACCTTCCGATCAACAGACAAAACTTCCAAAAGAGAAATGATGATACATTTAACTTCAACAATGAACATACTAAATTTTAAAAATACTAAATTTTAAAATACTAAATTTTAAAAATACTAAATTTTAAAAATACTAATTTTTAAAAATACTAAATTTTAAAAATACAAAATTTTAAAAATACTAAATTTAAAAAATACTAAATTTAAAAATACAAAATTTAAAAAATACTAAATTTTTAAAATACTAAATTTTTAAAATACTAAATTTTTAAAATACTAAATTTTTAAAATATTTATTACAGTTCAAGTAGTTGCTTCTGATATATTACTTATAAATGAAACCTATTCTGCTTTCGTTGCAGTATTTCGATGCTCGCAGCAGCTTATGTTGGAAGATACCAGCTTATGTTGGAAGATACCAGCCGAGGATCCGTTCTCGACAATAAGTCCGACAAGGCCATTTCGATGGCCTTTTATTTGCTGGGCTAAAGTATTAGTCTAAGGTAGTCATACGATGTTCACACTCTCAGGCCTGTCTCATATCTTTGGGGTAGAGTTAGTTTATTGCTAACTGCCCAGGCAATGTTTAATAAGCCAGAGTGCATCATCTTTAGAGGCGCTGGCTTGATTCTCCCCACCCAGCGACCTTATGACACATCTCCCTGCGGTGGGAAGGAAGTAAATACTCGGTATTTTGATATCACTGTTTAGCCAGAGTCGCGGCGAGCCTCGACACTCAATCCAACACACCAGGGACTACCATAGCGGCACCTTCTGTCAGAGTAAAGTAGGGTTCAACTCTTTTCTCTCAAGGGAGGTGTTGGTATATTTCCGATCGCTTAAAGCATCTTTATCAGGAATGCTAAATGGTCTATTCATAGTTACTTTTTTAAAGTCAAAGCGCGCCGGAGTGTTGGTTTGTTCAGTCAAATAAAAGTTTAACAGAGAAATCCCCAACAACACAACAGCAGATATTCTAAAGATACGTCGGTTCAATTTGCGTGTTTGGCGGTTTAAATGGTTATTCAACTTACAAGTAACCGACAGATAGATTGTATATATAAATCTATAGATAGGTGGACGTATCTACACAGCTATTTCAAACTTAAGCCTAACCCACAAAAAATGACATTTCAAAATTAAACGTAACTGTCTGACGGAAATATTAATTTAAGATTAAGTATGACAGACAAACGGAAATTCTATTTCAAACTTAAACAAAATGGTATTTAAGACTAACGAAAAATGATATTTCATACTAAACGCTGACAGACCGACAGTATATTCTAAACGTAAGCGTGACTGACCGACGAATATGCTATTTCTAATTCAAGCGAAACAGCCCGAC